>OX382174.1:1200000-1800000 GCA_947507545.1 Clistopyga incitator | reverse complement strand
AAGTTAATAAATCGTAAAAACTAATGTCAGTGTTGCGTATCATCTCGGTCTTCAATTTCTCGATTTCCTGCTGGTAATATTCAAATGAAGCACGGTCTTTTTCGCTCAAATCAACGAGCTTGAGATTCCTTTCGCTGACGGGGACATTGAGAGCCTTCATCGCGATTATGTGCTCCTTGAGAGTCCGTAAAGGACCTCCGTACTCCAGCGGAGTCAGATTGTCATTGCAGGTAGCGTCAACGTTAGCGCCAAACAAGATAAGCTGCCTTGCAACATCTTCTTGATTGTGTATCGCAGCGATGTGCAGTGGCGTTCTTCCGAGTTTATCCGGCAGGTCGCAATCGGCGCCGGCGTCCATGAGATGATAAGGAACGACCTCGTCCTCGAAGACGGCGGCCAAATGAAGGGCCGATGATCCTGCCTTGTTTCTGGCGTTTACGTAAGGAACTTTATAGCACAGACTCACCACGACCTCCATACTTTCTTTCTGAATGGCAATATGAAGAGCTGTATTTCCCTCTTCATCTATCACGTTCCTGTCGATGTTGGGTCGTTCTTTCATCAACAAATTAACGACACGATACGCGTCTCTTTCGAGGGCTGCTCTGAATATCTTCGTTAAGACCTCATCGTCCGCTTGGCTCAGCAGCAACTTCAAAATTTCTTCCTCGGTCGGCATGATATCGCAAAGCAATCGGAACAAACTGAGCCAAGTATTTGGGTTCGAGAGGCCAGAGACACCCATGAGCCTTCTTGCTGCTTCCGTGTCGCGTCTTTTAATTACCGCGACGAAATTTTGGTTCAGCTCTTCCGACATTTTCGCTTGGGTCCTTGGAGAAAAATGACGAAGTTTTTGGGCAAGTCGATATGCTGAATTCTCGATTGTCGTCAGGAAAACGCTGGCATTCTTGAAATGTGGAAATTCAGCTTCACTTTAAGATCGCTTGAACATCTGAAATAACAAAATATGGAAGATTTAGATATATTACAATAATCAACGCTCGAAGGGCCATTTTCTTCCGGGTATCTTATTCAGGCTTTCACGTTGCCCCCTCTCCTTTCTCTGGTCCTTCATGGAGACCCACCCTGAAGTGCTGTCTACAGCCACTCATTCCAATCCACTACTAGATCGCATTTGCGATTTGCACGTGGGCAAAGAGAGACTGCGGAATACCTGACCGATGACGACAACATTATTTTTATCGAATTTCTACTGTATGAAAATTAAGAAAAAATTATTCGCGCTCAGCAGCTCACGCGTAAATCGACTGATAATTCTTATATAGCAATCAGATTGGACGATTGCTTTTGAAGGTTAGAATAATCAAGGTTATTTTTCGGAAACACAATTTTGAGTCGTAATCTAACTTGTTTCTTCTCTCGGTTGTTAACTTTTTACGAAGTTAATTTTAAACAATAACTCCAATCTTTTGGTCGTTGAATAGCTAAAAGTTCGGGAAATTTGCGAATGAAATTTAGATCTTGTAACTTACTACGGTTTTTGCTTTTATTTTAATCCAGTTAGGTAGACGATGCCGGGATAACTCCTGTCAGACTGTCGAAAATCGAACTGTACCGGCCTTTTCTTTTTTCTTTATTTTCGTTGGTACCACAAAGCCCCACATGAGACCCGCGTCCTTGACGCTGTAAATCACGTCCTTGATACAAATTTTGCTGAAGAACCTAATGATGTATGTCAGGGGTTTCTGTTTTTCAAGAGAGAAGAAATCATGATTTTACAACGTTTGGGAGTCAACTAAAGTTCCGAATATTGTGGGATTCAACTGAAATTTCTTAAGAGGCAGTGATACTTCCCCCACCGCTTTAAAAAATTTTGAAACCTACTTTCTCGCAAAATACTCGGCAGAAATAGCTCAAATGTTGATAGAATGTGCGGAAGTACTGCAGAATTGGGCTAAGCTTCGAGCTTTTTGATATCCGAAGTCGTTTGTTTAGGAGACTCGATAAACCAAAAAGTGGGGTGAGGTGCGAGAGAGACAGCCCTACAGGCGTTTAACATTGGGCGAAGAAATTTTCGCCGGTGTATCACTGAGCGTTAAGAGGCAGCGATACTTCCCCCACCACTTTAAAAAATTTTCATACCTATTTTCTCGATAAATACTCGGCAGAAATAGCTCAAATTTTGATAGAATGTGCGGAAGTATTGCAGAATTGGGCTAAGCTTCGGGATTTTCGATATTCAAAGCCGTTTGCTTAGGAGAACCGATAAACCAAAAAGTGGGGTGAGGTGCGAGAGAGACAGCCCGTTTAACAGGCGTTTAGTAGGCGTTTAACGCTCAGTGATACACCAGCGAAAATTTCTTAGCCCAATGTTAAACGCCTATAGGGCTGTCTCTCGCACCTCACTCCACTTTTTGTTTTATCGATTCTCCTAAACAAACGGCTTTGAATATCAAAATCCCCGAAGCTTAGGCCAATTCTACAATACTCCCGCACATTCTATCAAAAATTGGGCTATTTCTGTCGAGTATTTTACGAGAAAATAAGTATGAAAATGTTTTAAAGTGGTGGGGGAAGTATCACTGCCTCTTAACATTACGCGAAGAAATTTTCGCCAGTGTATCACTGAGCGTTAACATCATTCAAAAGGTCCCATAACAATTTTCCACGAAAATAGTCAGGTAAATATTTGCATAAAAGTCTATTGTGACAACGTTATGTTTACGAAAATGATGAAGGTCACAGCACGTATCGGAGTATCGACTGCCGGTTGCAGAGAATACGTCCTTACCTCACTTCTCTATTTCTTACCCACGTATTCCATAACTGGCGGGAGGTATGTACTCGAAGGTTGCAGGACGATCGAGCGCGCAAGGATCTCTCGTCAGATGACTCGCAGTGCGCGGAACGTCGGTAGTGGGGCACATAAGCGAGGGAATATTGGAGGAAGTGGGAGGGAGCCCAGGGGCATTGAACAAAGGTCGGCTGCGTCGGCAGCCGGCAGCGCACTCGCTGGCATTCACGCTTGAAACATGGCAGCGGCTACCAGCGTTGTCGTGCTCGACAGGGGCAACAATACCACCTGCACGATAAATTTGCACGGTGTGTGTGCGCGGTGTTTTCTACAACAAATCGCCCCGATGCTCGACTGTAAAATTCTTCACGAGTGTCACGATATCCTCAAAAATAGCCATTGCCACTCGATATCACAATTGCAAATTGTACTTCCGCTGTGTGTACACAAAAACGCAAATCGTGCGCGCGTTTCAATGCTTTTTTATTGCGCGGGCAAAATCGTTCGGTGTGTTTCGGCATCGTGACAATCACAACGGCGACAATAGCAACACAACGCTTTTTTTGTTGTTGTTTTTTTCAAGTGTTATCGCGCCGCGGAAGAATTTCTAAGCGATTCATAGTTTCCCGCAAATCGATCCGAGTTTCCGGATAAATCGCATTGTTTTTTCCTGCCGCTTAGCGACCGCGAATTTCGGTTAAAAGGGTTTTCGCGGTTTTTCCTTTGAATAAGGCGCTTTTGGTTATCGAGTTGGGGATTTAATGACAGTCGAGGATCGAGCGATTTCGCGGTTATTGCGATAAGGTTACATTACGAAAATATCTGATGGGATCTGTATTTTTGACATTGCAGGAGCTACGGTCGTGTCCTGGCGGGTCAACAACCAGGAACAGCTGTTCGTCAGGTGAGTTTTTAACCATTTTTTTTGTAATACGCTTATATTCATGCACGGCGCAGTCGACGCATTTTGTGCGTTAATTATTCCTTACGAGTCAGGCTACGACGATGCATAGATCGTCAGGTCGAAAGTTCGCGTGCGCTGCGTTGTGCAATCGGAGAGAGAGAGAGAAAGAGAATGAAAGAATTCGTGGGGCGCTCGCGCGAATGATCGAGCGATTATTCCCCGGTGCATCGCTTTAGGTTTGTAAATCATGTGCGCACGCGATTTTTTCGTTTTTGACGACCCAAATGCTTGCCTTATCTTATCGCGTATCTACCGCATCATTAATCACCGGAAAACGCGGGGTTTTCCACGAAAAACTAAAGGAAATCTAGAAACGATCTGCGAATGGACCAGAGAAGCTGCGCACGATCATTAATTCGTAGAAGTACGCGTTGTACTTTTAATGGACACAGTATTCAAATGAATGCAAATGTTTTTTATCATTTTTCAAATTTCTTTTGCTCTTTTCTATAATTTTGCTCCTTTAATCCGACTTAAACATTGTTATGTTATTTTTACAATTACCTTAACTAACACCACTTTTTTTTGTGTAAGAAATGTCGTTCCGATATTCAATAAAATGAAGATTAATTGCTTTATGAACCCTAATAATTAGTTTTATCGAACTGTATCAAAGATTCAGTGCGAAAAGAGTATCTAAAGGTACTTGTGGTTTTGATTGGGACAGAACAACGATTTTAATGTCGATCAAAGTGAATACTGTCGAAATTGCTGTGCGGGCCTTTTTTTCAATACTGATCTACATTTTTTTTAAATCTTGAATAATTTTCGCTAGAACTGTATCAAAAAGGTTGCGTGTATTCTTTATTCTGTAACGAAAGCACATTTCAATTTTTTTACGTCGCATAAAATGCGCTCAATTACTCGAGCTGCATCGTTCCTAAATTGATTTTTTAAAATATTCTATCTCTAATTATTTCGAGTTAAACTGTACCAAAGGGTTGCTTATTTTTCATTGCGCTGCACCGCGTATTCTTTGTACTTATAATCACCTCATAACACGCCCTTAATTACCGGAAGACGCGTATCTCTCATATTTCCACGAAAAAAAAAAAGACTTCGAATAATTTTCGCTCAAAGTGCAGCAAAGTGATGTTGCGCGCCCTATTTTCCTTCACGCTGCAATGCGGAGCCCTTATACTCGTAAGCACCTCATAACACGCCCTTAATTACCGGAAACCGCGTATTTCCGATATTCCCACAACAAAAAAAAATCTCAAACAATTTTTTCTCAAAACCCCGTCAAGATGACATCGCGCGCCTTGTTTTCCTTCATATTGCACTTCGCACCCTTGTAATTCCTCCCTCCCCTCCCAGAAATAAACCTATTGGCGTTACCAAAATATTATTCAAATCAAATAGATACTATAAATATTCCGTAGTTCACACTGATAAGCACAGTAATCACTCGGTCTCATTACAATTTTGGCGTTTCCAGCAGTTTTCATCCACAAGGGCTTTGCAACATCCCTTAATTAATCCAGACGCGTCGCTCCGATCCTTTCACACAAAAACTAAAAAAATCTGGAATCAATTTCGCTCAAACTGTTCCAAAGAGGCTGCTTGCGTCCTATTTTTCTTGGCTCTGTAACGAGTGTCCCCGTCGTACTTGTAAAGCGCGACATATAACACGCGTGCTTAAAGCTTACACACGCTTCCGTCGTAACCTCGGTAACTCGACGCTCTCGACAATATATACCTATATTATATATTGCTTGTGGCATAAGTACACAGAGTGTAGAAGGAACAAACGGTCGAGCACCTGCTGTCCCGCGTATACGAGCAAAACGCCGCACGAGTATAGCTCTGCGTCTCGTGGTGATGATGCTGCTGCTGCTGCTTGCGCTGGTAGATCGCTTTGAAGCGAGGGAAAGAGAGTAAGAGAGAGAGAGACGAGGAAAGAGCGAACAGCCTCGCACAGCAGACGTTGAAAAAACTAACGGATGAAACAGGGCGCCGTGGACCAGTATACTATATACGTACATCAATATATATATATATATATATACATACAATATACACACATACACATATATACACTGTACAACGCTATATAACACACGAGGCCACGACGGCCCTTCTGCAGCGAACGTTCGTCTCTTCTTTTCGCGTAGCTTCCTATAACTCGTTCTCTCCGTAGCCACTTGTCTCTCTCCCCTCTTCTTCTTCTTCTTCTTCTTCTTCTGCTGTTGGTGACTCGTCGACGTATCCGATTGTCTTTCGTTTGACGATGCCACTGTGCAAAAGCAAAGCAGTGAAAAGCACGACTGACCGTTCGCTAATCTCGTACAGCGGAACGTCCGAAAGTAGAAGGGATATTAGGATTCCTTCGCGGGGCAGAGGGGAAAGCGGAGAGCCGACGGAAGGAGAAAGGAGGAAAAGAGAGCAGAGAGACACGACGATGCTTTCTCCCTCTCTTTCGCTCTCCGGCTAAGCATTAGATTCGTAAAAGGGGTTGCAGCGGCGGAACACAAACGGCTCGCCGCACGATTCATCTTGGCGTGTATATATACACGGGAACGAGGACTAGAGGGAGGATAGGAGTTGGGTTAGGACGTAGTGGGTCCCCCCGATGATTAAGGATCCCTTCGTGTCCCTACTCTTCCCTCTATTATATATATATATATATATATGTCTGTGTATATATACGTACGCTAGCTCCCGTTTCTCATTCCTACCGACTAAAGGGTTCTCTGGATTTCTCGATCCTCGCGGTAAATAGCAAAAATTATAGTCATCAGTCGTACCTACCGCTAGAGTGCTCACACGCCAGTGAATACAGAGCCGATGTAGACAGAGGGCGCTTCTCTGCAAACACCGAATCCGGTCAGGGGAGACGGAGATTTTTCGTGCTCAGAGCACTTCCCTTAAGATGTCGTGACGGAGGATCGTATTACAGAAAGGACACATGTGGCCGCGTCGAGTGTTCCACGATTTTCCCGAGTATTACTTTAGGACGCAGTCATATTGAGTCGTCCGAAGCGGAAAGGACGTATTGAATGACATGGGAAAATCGGTTATGGACCGGTGAACCCGTTTTATTGCAACGATTCAATGTCGAAGTAACGCGCAATTTAACAGTTATCCTGACGGATTATCTAGGATCATTAAGTGGGGTACAAAATAACGAATTATCTTCATAGCAAAAGGCTAATATAGCGAATTTCAAAATAATTACCGTCTGAATTTAGAATGGCCATCATTATGAAATTCGCTATTTTGAACGTCACCTGGATTATTTACTATCGTTCAGCATGGAGGTTATGAATATACCCATATATATCCCCATATATATGGGGAATGTATCAGGTTCGGGAAATTACGTGACTCGATTGTGTTGATGGTATGTAATGATGAAGTCACAATATTTTGTGACACTGTGCTGTTGATATTCCAGAGATTTTTGTAGAATAGCGTTATGAAGTAGTAATATGATTTTGACGCTAGATGGCGCATCGGCACAAAACGCTTCTCGCAGGTAATGCGTCGCCGCAGTGTGTACAAGATCGCGAAGCTCTCGCGGGTCAGTTTACAGATTGGGGAACTAGGGAGTAAAGTTGCTTGGAAAGAAAAAAGACGGATTATTGTCTTCTTCTCTTCCAACATGGAGTTGGCATTTTTTAGGAAATTATTGAAAATTGAACGATGATTCGGCGAGGTAACAACTCGAAGAGTGTAACTACGATATTACGCGGATCCAAATGCAATATTACAGCTATACGTTAATCAATACATCCCCGTTAATCGTATAATTGTAACGACCGTTATTATTTTTTGTACCATTCGCTCCAGTGTTGCTGCAATTATGTAACACGTTATATTGCTGGAATCGGAAATTTCAAATTACATGTCATTTGGGTTCCGACAGTATTCCTTACATTTGGTTACATTTTTTTTTACACTATAACGGTAACATGAAAATTAGCTCTTGATAAAATAGACTATGAAATTTGGGCTCCAATAAGATAAATACAAATGGAACACAGAAATATGATATGAAACAAAAATCAAGGAAATTTATTGGGGGGGCATTTTCCGTGGAGTCAATTTCCGGGGTCTAATTTTTCTAGACTCGATGTAACGGTGCCCACTGGGGTATCATGGCTTATATACTTGCATGACTGCGTAACAGAAGTTACGATTCAGTTTGCGATCGAATAACGGTCGTATGCTAATTCGACCGCGTGGAGAGTGAGAACTCCATCATCTCTTGATCATGCGGCGATATGTAAGTATTAACTATAGTCCTCTCGAGGTATAATTATTCGAAGGTGAACATGACTCTTAAGTGGAGGTTTGTGCTGCTCGTTGCGAAATCCTGAAGGTGCTACTTAAGAATGGCATTTGCGCTAGTTTTCTGTCGCATTGTCATGCACCTCTGGGGTTGGGGTTCAAGCACAGGAATAAAATTATTATCGGTAAAGAAAATTAATCCAGCTGAAATAAGCATGCGAATTCATGATGCGATTATCGCTAGCGCCAATATCTTTTTTGCCAATTTTATACCTCGTGAAAGTCTTTCAATTCCAGAAAAAAATTTTACGATTCGCAAAATCGTTTATCTGGAATTTGAAGTCACAGAATCCAAAATGGTCGACACATGAAAATTAAAGTCGCCAATTTCTGATTGTGAATAAGATTCAAAAATTCAAAATGGCGAGATTAATACCCGATTCATTATCATTATTGTTACAAATTGCATCAATTTTTTTTTTTTTTTTCAGCAACCTAATTTTGGGTGTTGTCTCGAAATGTCTGTGATGTGAAAAGTTGGTGGAAAGTGAGTGAAATCGCTCGTGCAAATATAACGCAAATGAAAGAGAAAAAGATATTTCTTGTATTGTGGAATATAACGATAGGACGTGTCAGTAACTGGCACACTTGTATTATCGGTATATTAGCTATATCGCTGAGTGCTCTCGAGTGTAACGCCAATCTGGATACATCCAAAGAAAGAGAAAGAAAGCCGGCAAAGGAAAAAGTAAAATAAACGAGGCAAGAGGAAGATGGAAGAAGGGCAGGGATAGAGCAGAGAGAGAGAGAGACCATGGAGAGGGAGATCTGACGGTGAGGGAGCGAAATACTGATGGGAAGGCACTCGAGGCGAGGGTGCGCGGCGAAAAAGAGCGAGACAACGGCCAACGAGGGAAGGAGAGGGAGGAAGACAGAGCTAGGCACTAATGATGCAGTACCAGCCGTCGTCCCAGGAGCAGCAGCTTTTTGCCACCCCCTCCTTGGTGCGAGGAACAGGCACCGTTGGATACCCGGGGCAACTCTCCTGCCACCAGGATTTGCACTGATGGCGTACACCACATATACATGTACATATGTGTGTGTGTGTGTGTGTGTGTTACATTCACGTTCTGCTATTCCTTTCAGATGTTTCGTCCTTGCTGGACCAAAGCGTGTATTAGAGTAATTTTGTACCTCAAGCGATAATTAGGCGAAATAAAATATTTTTAAAAACTCCTGCATACAAAGTTTGGTCGTATTTACGTCCTACTGCTTCTTTGGAGATTTAAAAAAAAAATTTGTCTTTGCTGGACTAATTCGTGGATTAGAGTCATTTTCGATCTGAAGCTGTAATTATTATTGGGGTTGGATAAAATATTTTTTGACGACCTGGGTGCAAAGTTCCCTATAAGTCTCCAAAAAAGAATTTTACCTAACCCCAATAATAATAATAATAATAATAATAACAATATAGATCAATTTTGGATCTAAAGCTGTAATTATTATTGGGATTGGATAAAATATTTTTTTGAAGACCTGGGTGCAAAGGTCGGGTCTTTGTAGGCCTTCGAAATTTTCTTTTATCCAACCCCAATAATAATTACAGCTTTAGATTTAAAATTACTCTATATATATAAATATATCGAGTCCCTAAATATATATCGTTTCCTAAAAATTCCAGGCAAACGAATAAATTCAAAGGCATTGGATTTCCAGCGTTGCAAAAAGGCTCCGGAGGAGTGAGATATGCATAAAAATGCCTCGAATTGAGTGCTGCGTTTTTAATGTACATTCTCGATGATAAAAGATCGGACGAGTGACCGCAGCGAGCCTGTTTACTGTATCGGCGCTGAATCGGTTTGCTCAAGACGCGAGGTAAAAATAATGCAATATTGCGCCCTGACGAAGAAGCGCTCGCTCGAGAGTAGCGAGCACCAGGAGCACAGCAGAATCCAGTTGAATGGGAATGCTGTAGAATGTCGGCAAAAACCGCAGGCACCGGGATCATTAGTCTACGGTCTCTCTCTTTCGAGACCGTAAGCATCACGGTGCTCTCTATACCGGGTGAACATTGGGAGTGGAGATGTGAAAATACTGGCATTTTTATTTTCGGTAAACTAACCGCGGAGACAACGCATTTTCACCGTCATGTTTTTCTACAGGTTTCGTATTGTGAAAACATCATACCATAAATATCTTGTAAATCTTACCGTAAAAGTCGGTAAATATTACCTGTTCATGTGGAATAATTGTTCACAAATTTATTTATCAAATCCACTCAGAAAATACATGAAATTTGACTTGAGCTGTAACATTGAAGGTTTAAAAATGGTAAACGTCATCCATATTTACCTGTTTTATCAATTTTATCAATTACCGAAGCAATAATTCGTAAAAACAAAATACGAAGGCGCATAGGTAACAAAATTGATACGCCAGTGAAAGCAAAGCCAGTAAAAAAGAAACAACCAATAAAGACAAAAAAAAAAGTTTAATAAAGCTAATTAAAATTAATTTTCATTGAAAATTTAGCATGTCAGATAAAATGACGACAATTTGGGTGAATTATAGCACATCGGGTAATTTTACAATATTCAGGATAATTTGACGCATTCGAGGGAAATTACCACGTTTTTGGTACTTCCTTTATTTCATTCATCAGTGACCTTTAATCATTATCGTGATCAACGTGATAATTTTAAGTACCGTTTATTTACGGTAAATTAAAAAGTTTTAAAGTTAATTCAAATTAATTTTCATTAAAAATTCAGCATGTTGGTTGAATTATAGCGGGTGATTTTACAATATTTAGGATAATTTGACGCATCCGAGGGAAATTACCACGTTTTTGGTACCTCCTTTATTTCATTCATCAGAGACTTTTAATCATTATCGTGATCAACGTGATAATTTTAAGTACCGTTTATTTACGGTAAATAAAAAAGTTTTAAAGTTAATTCAAATTAATTTTCATTAAAAATTCAGCATGTTGGTTGAATTATAGCGGGTGATTTTACAATATTTAGGGTAATTTGACGCATTCGAGGGCAATTGCCACGTTTTTGGTACCTCCTTTTTTTTTTCATTCATCAGAGACCTTTAATCATTATCGTGATCAACGTGGTAATTTAAAGTACCGTTTATTTACGGTAAATTTACCCGCCATATTAAGCGCTTACATCTGCAGTTAAGAGGAAGCATCGTCACCGGTCGAACGTGAGTCGAACCGCTCGAACGCTCTTAAACTTTGGCGCACAGAATCGAGAGGACTCGCCACACGTGGAACACACGTGGAGAGGATCGAAGAACCGCGCGGCGGTCGTGCTGGGCTCAACTTTTAGCCTACCGCGGCTAAAGCTTTCGTCGACCGCGCGCGCTTCGAGCCAAAACGCAGGATACGAGATTTTTCACTCAGCGTTTGCCCAACCGTCCCTTGTTTCTACATACAACTTTTTCCTTGTACGTACGTACAACTTTGCCGTACAAGCGGTATTCCGCAGATCAAATAACTGTTGTATTTTTGTTTCTTCGCCCCCCAATTCCCGGAGGAAATGCTGTTGTACGCCGCGGATGAAAGTCTTTCGCCGGCGTTGCCCAGACGGAAATCTATATGACGTGTGTTGGTCTCGGACGGGAGGAACAAAGCGAATCGTAAATCCAACATTTATTTTAGTCAACGATATCGCCTCAATTCAATAAAACATTTCGGATTACAAACTGGAAAACAAAAACGTGACAATGCTTCAAAAATTCAAATCTTGTAAAATGCATATCAATGTGCTTTGACTTCGGAAACTCCGTTAAATCCGAACCGATTACCGATTTTATCCAAACCCAATGTCAACGGTCCCACACATTTTCTCAAATGCTAACAATCGCAAATAATAATAACAAATCGCAAACCCAATGTCAAAGGTCCCACACATTTTCTCAAATACTAAATATCGCAAATAAAAAATTCCCTAAAACGACATAAAAATAAAAAATGATGAATAAAACTCGCCTTTTAACTGTCTAATAAGGAAGGTAAATAAAGAAAATGTTGGATGAATTTCCTAAACGGAGTAAAAAAAACAAATGAAGCAAATGGGAGTAAATATGCAAATGAAAAATCGATGTTCGAAAATCGAAGTCAGGAAGGGTTGAACTTGCATTTTCTACTTTGAACGGAACTTCCGTGAAAAGAAGAACTTTTCGGCGGAGGCCGAAAAATGGTGGGGCTTCCTTGCGGAGACTCGTCTGCAACGAACTCGGACGATTATTGTCAACGCGCGATAACGAGGTGATTTGGCGGGCGCGTGAGCGAGAGCGAGGCTCGTGCGCGAGCGACGAGCAAAGTTGGCAGTCGCGGCGACAAGTGTGATAGCCGAGTGGGCCGACGAGCAGATTCTTCGAGAGTGATGCGTCCCGCGCGCGAGGAGCATCATCATCTTGTGCCGAGTACCGAGGAGCGAGCTCCTCCTCGGCGTTGCAGCGCCAATCTGGATCGCAAACATTTTTCGACCCGATGCACCGTTCCCTAATTCGCTCATCGCACTGTTACGCGACTCCGAGAGTTCGTTGAGCTCCATTTTCTCTCCGCTCTTGCCGAGAATGTGATGATGACATTTTAATTCACTAATGTCTCTATTCTTGCTCAATCTATCCACCTATTTCAGAGGGATCAACGATTCGTGGCAACAGGATTCATATTATTTTCATTTTTTAACATATTTATACGATAGTGTAATCAGGAATTTTCTGTACGTCAATTTTTTCCAAAAGTTAAAACATATTATTCTGAACAAAAAGCTAAAATAATAAAAAAAAAAAATTATTATAATTACCGTGTTCATGTGTTCATTCTTGCTTAATAGATTTCAGTACTTTTAGGGATTAATGAATGGAAACTAGATTTATGTTATCTGAATTTAATGTATCAGGTAAAATCAGAAATATTTTATAAAACATTTTTTTCCAAAGCGTACAACGTTTTTTGAGGATTCTGTAATTATGTGACTTGTCGCTAAGATTGGTATCACATCGCGTTGAATTTCTGCGCAATAAAAAACTTTCATGTTCTTCCTAAATAATGGAAATTAATGAATCCTTATATAATTATTGACAAAAGTTGTGAAAGTTTGCAATTAAAGAATATGATTTCATGCTCAGTGTATAGATACCATTTTGTTCATTTCGAGAGAAAAAAAAAACATACACTTTTTTTAATCAGCGGATTATGATTTACTTTTATATTGAAAAAATGCTTGACTAAGTGAAATTATCGTAGCATCAAGTTTCGATTTTTTATTTGGGACAATTATGGAAATAAATCCAATTTTTGCATGAGGATTTGACACGATTTTAGAGTGCTTCACACAAAATCGATATAATTATGTGCTTCGACCAACCTTGCGGTTAAATATGCCCCTGAAAGTAGGACAGACAATATTTCTGCTAGTCAGTTATCGACTACTTTTTATTTGTTCACCGCCATTATTGGAATCTCTTGTCTAGACAATTTTTAGACGATTAATGACAACACAAGGGATGAAAATCGATACTAATTAAATTTGACTTCTGATAATTATAGCAACAACATCAATTATTATTGACAATAACAATTATTAGATTGTTATTGAAATTGCAGCACTTTCACCTGCATGACAACTTTTTGTTCAGTCTTTAATTTTGTTAATTAGTTTTGATAGTAAAAAAAAATTGTGGTTCCTTTTCGAAAATACAGAAATTTTTACAAAGATCTAGTTGGTTTGTCACTGAAATAGAATTGATGGAATTGAATTGAGTTGCTGTAAAATTCGAGAACTCCGAAACTTTTTCATCGATAACCTGTTTTTATGGATTCCCTTAAATGGATCCCTTAATTAACTTCCCCCTAAACCTTACCCTCTCCCATTCTGCTGACTTTACTTCTCATTCTCGAGAGACAAACTTGTATTACGAAAACAATTAATTTACCGGGAGAGATATCGACTCCCCCAGACGTTGTCTGGCTTTCGATATAATTTTACTCGCTTCGCTTTCTCCATTTCTATCAGCATCGATCGCACATCCAATTTATGATTTCTAATCTCAAAACGCACCAATTCTATTTTCTAGTAATATCATCTAACTTCGAACACGATAAAATTGTGCATTTTCATTATTAATCCTACACAATGAAAACATACATAAAAAATGACCCGGTGAATTTGTAAACCGTCTTTCGACACCTAAAATGAGTGACTGCAAATCAATATAGAATCCCAATTAAAAATCCACCTTTCAAAAAACTGCGAATAACATGACAATCCTTAATTAAAATAAACTTCATTACTTTTCCTTGAATTAATTATTAATTATTTTTCATCAATTAATTAATTAAAAATTTGCCTTTCAAAAAACTGCGAATAATATGACAATCCTTAATCAAATAAACTTCGCTACTTTTCCTTAAATTAATCCTCCCCCCCCCCCCTCTCCTTTAATCCACACCTTAATCGCCTTTCTTTTTGCACATTTAATTTGACGAATATGAAAAAACTATCAAAAACCTTGATTGACATTTAAAAATCCTTATCCTAAAAAGCGAATACGTTAAGTCTCAATAAAACCGTACAATTAATCTCTCAAACTCGCACCGTTAATTATTCTATCGTCTTCAGATAAAGCGAAATCTGAAGCGCTCTGAAGGAGCGCAGGAGTTTTGCGTTGTGCAGGAGTATATACTTTGCTCCCTGTATGTGGGAGCGAACGAGCAGCGAGAGAATGAGCGTTGCACTCGAGAACCGCGCGAGAGATCCAGTATAAATAGGTTCGTTTCTTGTCTGCCTTAGTTAAACAAAGTTTCACGAAACGCTCGCGAGAAGCGACGGGCCAAAGGGTGTGCGGGTGGTTCGTAAGCGAAGAGAGGGCTCAGCTTCGACCCTCCGATGCCTCGTCCTCTCGATGGTGATACTGGCGCTCTGCTCCTGGTGGTTCTGCTGGCGCTGCCGCAGCGCTACTCCGCCTCGTCCTCTTCGCTCTCCGCGCGCCAGCTCGTTCGCTCTTCGGAGCCCGGCAATTCGCAAAAACCCTTGGCTCCGGGCTCGCGGACTCCGGGAGCGTACAAAATCACCCGAGCTTACATACCGGGTGTCCCGAGTCCAACCTTTTCCTTCGATAAAGGGAGTATCGTCCGCGATGCTCGTTATATTAAGTTGACTGAATTATATACTGTAAAAAAAAATAGAAAGTCGTTATTCATAAAGTCATCAAGTCGATTTAACGGAGATAATAAAATTGAGATACTTTTGCAATGAAATTTGAGAGAATTTAAAAAAAAGGATGCAAAGTAGAACTTTGCACATTACTTCCTCATTAAATTTTGCTATTTACATAGCAACCTCTACGAGGAAGTATTGCAACTGATTTTGGCTTAAAGCAAAATTTAGTGAGGAAGCAATGTGCAAAGTTCTACTTTGCATCCTTGTTTTGAATAAATTAATAAATCACCGGCACATCTCATTTTTATTAGGCACAAACTTTTGTTTTACTTTAGTAATTTCCGCGAAGGGTATAGCGATAATCGCTATTTTTTCAAATATTCAAAATGGTGTAATATTTGAACGACTCTACCGATCACCACCAAATTTGGTACACAGTAGGACTGTATGTTATTTTTCGTTTATAGAACATTTCAGTTAATTTGCTGATATTCTACGTGATTTATAGCAAAATTTGAATTTTCTACAAAAATTCAAAATTCCATAAAATCGGAACCGCTTTACCGATTTTGTCGAAATTCAATACTAAACAACATTTAATGTGTCTCTAGTTATGAAGAACTATTTAGCCATATCGGCGAACTTTTACGAAAGTTAGAGAGTATATGACATTTTTCAAAAAATTTAAAATTCTATAAAATCAGTATACATAGATATATTCTCTTCAAAATTACAGCAATTAAAGAGGAATTAATACTCTACTTGCGTGCCAAATTTAAGCTCGATCGATCATGCCATCGCGAGTTATGGACGATTGAATTTTCGGTCCTTGAAACACACACACACACATTTTCTAAATCACTTTTCTCGACGTTTTAGGTGATTCTAAGTCCACTGACATGAAAATCTCGAAAAAAAATTTTTTCATGAAAACAAAGCTTCCTCTATGAGGAAGCAAAATTAAGTACTTTTGCATTGAAATAAAGCAGATATCAAAATTCCTGTGCCGCAACGAAACTTCACGTCACAATTCGATAATAAATTCAATAGACCGGTTTATGAATAAAAATGTCCAGTACATATGCACTGAATTTCAGGTAGATTTTATTCCAAAATGTGGATCCGAAATATAGGTAGCATATATCGTAGATCAGAAATAAATGTGGAGTACATTTGGATTGACGACATTTTGTGGCTGTGATATATCGAAAATATATGCTCAAATAAATAATTGATAATAATAACAGGAATTTTTGAACAAGAAATAAAACCACCTATTGATTGCACAAAATAATACGTTGCATGTAATTGCCAACATAAATGATGCAATGAGCCGGCATTTTTCTCGGTCTTAAGGGGCGCGAGGTAATCGACTCCGCTACTATGTACATGACGCATATCACGCGTGATTGAATCGCCAAAAAACTCTACCTACAGTGCAGCGGCAGTATACATGACGAGAAGACGCTTGTACGAGTCAAGCAGAGCTCAAGCAAGTAGCAGTGTTAATGCACTTGTAATGCGCCGCATCCGCCGCGCGGGCAAACGCATTTTATGACTCCAGCGGTGAGTCTCCCCGATTAAATACTATTTTATTTTATCTCCGTGCGCAAACAAGTCCACGGAGAGGAGCATAATCCCATCTCCGTGAATTTTCCCTTGTTGATTTTATCATCCGTTGATACGGATAAAAATGTGGCTGGTATTTTTCATAAGTATTTATTCTACAGATTATTTTATATTAATACATGGAGAATGATGGAGATTATTTTATACATGGAGAAACAAGGCGGAATAATTAATCGGATGCACGATGAAGCTATTATCTTCATAATTTGTTTAAGAATACGTCAATAATACAATTATGCGCCTGAGTTCTTTTTTTTTAATTAAGAGACTATCACAGATTTATAATTATTCAACATGCTCATAAATTCGGTGCAAGTTGGAAAAAAAATCGTCCATGCCAAGAAAAATACAAGCAATTTTAGAAGCTATTTTTTATTCTGAAATTAAAAAACGAGAGACGCGATTTTTTTAGACATTACAATCACGATCTCGTTCAATTTTATTTTAATCTCGTGGATTGGATGGGAAAAGAATGAAAAGCTCAAAAAAAAAGCATTCTACCAAAATCAAGTTATATAAGATGCACATACAAAATTCAACGTTATCATGTGACTATTTTGTTAATTACTTTATTTATGTATTTACAAATAGTCATATTTCAACATTTTTTATTACGTTATTAATCTGAGTGTCTGCAGTGTACAAACCACCTTAATTACCACTCTTCAGCTTCGACCTGTCGTTCCTTTTTTACCGGCCAAGTCGCATCTTTATTGCTCGTTAGTGGAGGGTAAAAATTAAAGTGGGTCGTCTCCGCAAATCTTTGACGAGACACTAAATACACTTTGTGTATATGCGCGCGAGTCTTTCCATATCGCATAACTATGTATAACACGCCGAGGAGGCGAATGGAATTATAGTGTGGCGACGATCCGTCGAGCGGAAATCTTAACGACGTAATTATTATTATTATATCGCGAGGATCGTGCGTGACGAGTGACGCGTGATTGGAAAGAGGAGTGAGAGAAGGGCTCGAGAGCGCGGCTCGATGACGCGGAGATCCGGCCTGATCTCCGTGTCTTTGGCTCCAAGACTCGGCGACCGAGGATCTGCCGATACGATGGTACAGTCATTGGCCACACAGAACTCATGAGGCTCTCGATCCGACGGATTGGCAACAATTCATTTTTTTTCTTTCCTCATAGATGCAATTATTTATTTTTCACATTTTCATATTACATTAAATTATTCCTGCAGCTCATGGAAAATACCTGCCGGGCGGATAAGACAAGTGCACGAGTCGCACAAACGAAATTGGGAAACAATTATCATTCCATGGGTTTTGTAAAATCCCATTTTTTCCAAAAAATTCAATTCAAAGAATAGTTCCTTTTGCAACTTCACTACAATATTCTGTAGTCTTTAGAAATTCATATGTTCATTTTTGGAAGATATTGCATATTCTGGATTTCCAGGAGAAAAATGTAAGAGTACATTTTTTCCAAAAAATTTCTCTGAAATTTGATGGAAAATTGTCACTACTTGCAATTATTCAAAACCTTTCAATCGTTGCAATGAAAATATTTAAAAAACGTAATGCCAAGGCCAATTGTTCATGGTCCGTATTGCCAAAAATCCGGAAATTGATCATTTATCATAAATGTAAAATCAGTTTCAGGCGGAGCATCGATACCATTGTCTAATTGCTGGACATATTACGCGAAACTGTACCAATGGATCATACAAAATGCAGGGCGTACGAGCGGAGAGGGCAAGTTCGCATATCGCATTTACGGTTCACCGGTCGAGAGAGAGCGAGAGACGGAACGATCTGGAGGACAACGAGAGGAGCAACCGCATCACGAATTCGGCAGCGTACGGCAGAAGCTATGGTAGCGGCAGAGCCAAGCGCGTACATAGAGAGCGAGCTTCCCGCTCCGACAGCGAGCTACGAGTGTGAGGAGAGGGCTGCTGCGGCTGCGGGGAGAGAGCACCGCACCAGCGCGGCAGCACAGCGAGAGAGAACCGAGTGGTTGGAAACTGTGATGCCCACAAAAAGCGCACCAGACAGCGGCGAACGTTTTTGCTCGGCGTCAGCCGCGCGCTCACGCTCTGCGTCTCTCTCTCTCTCTCTTCTCCCCTTGACTACTATACACCATACCGGCATACCATGCTTCATGGGTCGCATGTACGTCGAGTATGGCACAGCCTTCGCATGCTCCTGTGTGCTCGCTCCGAGGATATTGCTGCGGTCCTCAAAAGTGGCCAAGCCGATTGCAACTTTGAGAATCGTCATGCAAACGGAATCGATTACGTGTCGTTCGTACACGAGTTTCCAGCCCAAATTGCGATTCAACGCAGTCAAATGAACGTTTCTGTAGACTTTGAAAAATTATTGTTCATTCTAAAGAAGTTTTTATTCAAATGCGAGTGGATATGGAAGGGAAGTGTTAAGGTTTCCATAGGAATTCAACATCCCTTTAGTGATGGATATATATCTGACGGTTTAGGGGCTGCAAAAGAAATACAGTTGACGTCTTCTTTGCGTCTGTTATAATTTCTGTGCCAAGCAACACTCCCATGACGATTTTATTTATTTTTCATTTCTCTACCTCATTACAAAAGTGCCAGCTAATTACCTTCCTCGAGGAAAATTCGTTTTTTTCTTTTTCTCACTAGCGCACTTTTTAACTCGCATGTACTGTCGTTACATTTCATCGCGTTAGAAATATTTCAATTATATACATAGATATATTTTTTCAAAACACAGAAAAATGTTCATGTACATTGTTGTTGAATAATCGCTGTATAAATATGAATGAAATAATTGGCAGGTAGAGATGCATAATATATATCGCAATTTTTCCACTTCCATGTGTGGAATGAAATAGAAAAAATGTTGTATATATCGCAATTAATTTTATTCGCAAAAAAAACGTGCAGTTTTTTTATATTGCCTTTTTTAACGGATACCCTTAACGTTCGAAATATAGTTTCCAGGTGAAAGATGGATAACGAAATTTGTCCTTTCTTTGGGATATTCGTTTTTCGATTATTTTCTGGGATTGTGCGTGTGTGCGAAATCCCTCAAGGCGTTTCGCTCGCTGATACTTCAAGTCAGCTCTCGTCGACTTGGCTCCTGACGGGCTTGACTAACGATCTACTCGCTTCTACACAGCGGGCCCTTCCGATCTATAGAGCTCTTCTTCTTTTCGCAAAAGCTTCTATAGCCGTGTTCCAGTGGCTACGTTGCCTTTCGCTACGACACGTAAAGTATCATTCGTCATTAGTTTGGTTCACGAGGGGAACAACATTTTTCGGTGAAATATTATCCTGTGAGTCACCGAAAGATATAGTAATAATTTAATCAATTTTGGTACACTGCATTGGAATTTATTAAGCTATTATGGAAATTATTACAAAGAGAAAAATACAGCAACAATTAAACAAATGCCAGTACAATGTACCAGTAATAATTCAAGAAATTAAAAAACATTGTTCTGATATTAGTTAAATTATCACCACACCTTTCTCTCTGTGGATACTTGCACCACTATTGCAAATAATTTATTTTATCAGAAAGAGTTGATAAAACCGAATGAAAGATAAATTATTAATATTATTAATTGAACCGCCAAAATAACTAATAATATGAATATTATTGATTATTATATTCCGTATATTAATCATTATTATTGGGAAAAATTTTGATAACGAATGTTAAAACATTTAAAAAAGCGGTGGTAATAAGCGCGAAGGTAATTATCAAGTGGAATCATAATCGAATGTACTATTAGTTGAATATTAGCTCCGCGTGCCAACGAGCAATCCGCAGCTACTTTGCTTTGAACAGTAGTCGTTGGCGGTGTCGAAAAAAAAAAAAAAAAATGAACGGAAGGAATTTCTCGGGAGCGAAGCGACTCTCTGAAAGATATACCCTCGTGACTCGACATTAGACGCGGTGTCGATCGAATTTTCCTGCTGGCTGCTGTTCTCCCGCTTCGCTCTTGGTGCTCGATTGCCGCGCGTCAAGTGTACCGTGAAATTCTTCGGGGCTCCTCCTGACCCCTCCGCGCGCAACCCGAACCGCCCGTAAATTAGATAGTCTCCGGAAGACCGATCTTCCCGCTTCAGGACTCTCGCCGTCCTGGAACAAGAAAAGTACCGTCATTAAAATCATTTCAATTTTTTTTCCTTCTTTTTTTTCGTCACTTAAAAATGTCAGACTGGCAGATACCATTAAAATTGTGTTCGAGATTCTTGAGATTCAGTCATGGAATTTTTCTTTTCATCCTCATACAGTAGAAGTTTTGTTTTAGTGAATTATTTTCGTTGGAATTTTTATATTAGGTATCGCTCCGAAATGAAAATTGAATTCGTCAAGATTGCGGTGGAATTTTTCGATTTTTTTTTTTTCAATTTCTTTGATTGTTCATTTTAAATTAAATTAAATTAAATAGTGTATCTAGTTTTTGAGGCATGGTAACTTATAAATTCTGATAGATTTATAACACCGTAAAATGTAGGAGTCATAAAGAAAAATGAACGAGTGTCCGGTGGAAAGTAAAAAAAAAATGTTTTGTGGTACTTCGGTACTAATTGGCATCGATAGAAAATAAGGGTAAAATAAGCGGAGCAGTAGTCGCGAGAATTCGTGGAAGATCTTGGTTTTATTGAAACTGCTGTGATCGCGAAGGGAATCATCAAGAATTTGCAGTATAACGAGCCGTCCGTCTCTTCTTTATGTTTCAGTAAGCAAGCTGTGTTCGACGGGAAGAAAGCCATTAGAGGTGGAATTCCATTTGTCTTCCGTAAGTGAAGTATAAAAATGGCAATAAAAAATGAAAAAAAGGAAACTTAGCCACGTGAACTGAGGAGAGAAAATGAACAGCATGCTGAGGAATGTTTATTATTTCTCTGTTGCAGCACAATTCGGTCCCTGGACTTTCGGACCGGGTCACGGTTTCGCGAGAATAATTCGCTGGAACGTGGAAAAGTCACCGGAGCGATTACCAAGCGGCGATGTGGAAGCTATATTCTCGATAATGGACAGTGAATTCACCCGTTCCATGTGGAATTATCCCTTCAGGTTAACGTACAGACTAATACTCAGGGAGAAGGAGCTTCACTTCAACATCGGCGTTTACAATCCCAGCAAGGATCACACCTTCAGCTTCAATCTTCTTTTGCACACTTACTTCAAAGTACCGGATGTGAGAAGGTGCCAGATAACCGGACTCCACGGTTGCACTTTTATCGACAAGGTATACGCACATTTTAATCGGCTGATTATTCACAGTCTATAGTCTATAGAGTATAGTCTAATAAAAAGGTTTAAAGTTTTATCTGACGACCTAAAATTCCATCTTCAATTCAAACTAACGTCCAAAAATCCCACCTTCAGAAAATTCCATTTTTGCAACCGATTACAGCATCTAATATAAGCCTATCAAAAAATCGCCAACATTTTCTGCCGAATAAGTGAAACAAATGAATATCGATTGGTAATTGTAACAACGAATATTTGGCGATTTGCAGACGAGGGACAACCAGATATTCCAGGAGGGTCTGGACGTGGTGACGGTGCGAGAATGGACGGACAGGATCTACCAAAACACCCAACCGGAGCACATAATAACGAATGTGGTGTCAGGCCGGAAGATGCGCGTCCAGAAGTACAACTTCCCGGACACGGTTGTGTGGAATCCTTGGCAGGAGAAAGCTCGGGACATTCCGGATTTCGGAGACGACGAATTTCCGAACATGATATGCGTCGAGAGCGGCCACGTCAGTAGCCCGGTGATATTATTGCCGGGAACGGCTTTCGAAGCTAGTCAAATCCTGCAGGTGATGTGAGTGGAGGGTGGACCATCTTCGAACGCCACGACCAGCAGCAGAGGGTCAGCCAACCCTTTAGTTCCGTCATCTTCGTCGTCTTCATCGTCGTTCACGTCGCAGCCTTCTTCTTCCTTGTCGGTTGGAGGAGGAGGAGGAGGAGGAGGAGGAGGAGGAGGAGGAGGAGGAGGAGGAGGAGGAGTAGGAGCCTCGGGCGTTTGGCCTTCGAGGGCCGGATGGCTTTACGTCCCTCCGCCTTCGCAGATCAATCACGCGGCTCCCCATCCGCCGCATCATCTTCATCATCATCATCATCATCACTACGCGCACTGCATCGCTCAAACCTGCACGATATGCTCACTCAATCTTTAATTCCTCCCCCGAAAACAAAATCATTGACATTCCACAGTTAAATTGATCGTGACGATTAATGCGGAGAACATCACGAAAACGAAAAAAAAAAAAACAAGACGAACAAACGCAACAGCAAGGAACAATTATCGCGAACCAATAACAAACTATGGTGCTATAAACAGTTGCTATAACGAGTCCTGATTTTAACACTTTTTGGGGCGTTCGGATTTCACGAGATAAATTAATGCCGTTTTTGCACAGTTTTAAGCATGAGATTGCAGCAGTGGGTGGTAATTTCGGTTGTAGTATCTGTTATTGCTTCAGGATAACGTTGATAATTTTAGATTTGCAGAAAATTCTGACTGGTAAACGTTAATTAACGTTTTTGGCGGGTTTTTTTAAACGGATAATTGTAATTCGCGTAAATAAAGGGTTATAATTGTTCAATTGTTTAATGATTATCAAATATCTGGATGGTCGATTTCTAGAATATCTTTTAAGAGAAATCATTCTCAAGGTTATTGAATCGAAAAGGTTTTTAAAAACGATTCTATAGAATTCTTAGCACCGATTTAACTCGTGATTTCGAACCCCCTTAAATGCATCGATGCCTGAAGAGGAAAACACGCCGAGCTCAGAAACTACTCTAGATGTGTCCGAGGTTATAGGTATACACGACTTGTACCTTAGATTAGATGATTCTTTAGAAAATATTCATCATCTCTCCGCCCACGTATATATAGATATATAAATGAATTTATATATTAATTAATAACGTTAGTTGTAAAATGTATCCGAAAAAACGAATACATTTTTATGTACGTTCAGGTAAAGGAGAACATTTGTTACAAGTTGAACAAAAGACGATTATCATTTTACGACGAACTTTCTTTTTCTTTATCCTCATTGATACGTAGTTGAATAAGTCTGTGGTGCTCAATATTTAGATCGATATTCAACGTCCGGAAGCAATCAATTTAAAGAATTCGATTTCCCGCACATTCGATTATATTTTTATTGTCACGTTCCTATCTGGCATCGTCAATTTCTTGTTTGCATTAGAAAAAGCACGAATTTCGTTTGGCAACGGGCGATTCGATGATACGCCCAAGTATACGATTTAAAAAAATGGATGTATACGACGTAAAAAAAGAAGAAATAAATTTTTTTGTTGCTATTCGAACTGCGTATAATTGGCAACGCAAATGCGCACAATCGAGGGAAAACTGTAGTAACTATGATTTAGGAGAGAAGAATATAACAATTAAGTGTCAGTTATAGTGCGTACGTTATCGCTGAGCTATCTCCAGTGTAACTTATGGCTATGAATCGAATTATTCTTTAGTTACTCGTGCGAACTTAAGCAATAAGTGTTTTTAGTCTTCAGAGGCTAAACAATCATTAATTTTACAATGAAACAATAGTGTCCATTGATTTTTTTCCTCTTTCCCATATATCAACGCCTGAGATACCAAGATTAAAATTCATTAATCGATCGTTTTCGCTATTTTCAGTATCATCTTTCGAAACTGTAAATTTACTGATTTTTTGTTGTTGAGAATGTACTCTTCTGGGAAAGTGCAATAAAAATATGGGAAACAGATGTGTGGTTTATTACCTGAAGTCACTTTTACCAATGTATAAGATTCGAATATAAACTTTGAATTACAAAACTTAAATCTACTCTAAAATCTGAACTTTTAAGCATCGCTTTATGTTAGCTTTATATTTATGTGTATTAGTATATAAATATTTTGCAAAAACATGAAAAATATCAATTTCCGTCGCCCAAAGACGTACTGGAGATTTAAATAGCATATAAACGTTAAGGCATATCGACTTCATCCGGATTTTGTCATTTTTTAACTTATTGCAGGCTTATAGACGTTTAATGACTGACAATTTTTCTGTTTTAATGATTAAAAACATGACCTTGTTTACGAATGAAAAAATGCCGGGCATTAGAGTCACTAGACGCTCTTTTCATATTAAAATTCGGATGATTTATTGTAAGGCGAAGTGGGCGAGCAACGTGCATGATATCGAAGCTCGTCCTTATGTAATTCTCTCAAAAATGTACATGCTATATGTGAAAGAGATAAAGTTATTAGATTCGAACATTGAAGATTCTTACTAAAAGTACAATCGCTATTTTAATTTATGTAATCTTAAACGTCTAAGCGCAACGGCACGACGAAGATTCTCCGCGTCGTCCGCTCGATTATACTGATAACGACAGTTTTTATACAAATTTCCTACAAACTCCTCCGACGATCGAGCATCGCGTGTTTTAAAAAAAATCAAATATCAATATCAGAAGTCATGTTCGCTAATCGCAACGGGATCACATTGAGAGATTTATACAAACATTGCTGTTGTTGATTAATTAGATTTGTAATATTACATAGCTCTCATGAAGAAAACAAAATAAAAAAAACCAACAGAGCTGAACTGGTGCAATATTTTTGCGTGTGTGTGTGTGTATGTGTGTGTCTTGTGGTTTGCGTGTTGCTGGTAACTGTTTAAATATTTATTTGTGTATACTGATAATCTTGTTTACAATCGATCAACTCCTCAACCGTGGTCATTAACTGGCACCCGGCTTAATTTTTGCTTTTGCGTCTTCGAGTTTTTTGAGCTGCTTCTCCCGCATAATATCTGCGTCCCTGTAATTGAAAAAAAAAAAAAAAAAACAATTCATACAAATTGAAATAGAGCAGATTTTATTTAGGACTTACCGTTGTTTTCGCTGCTCCAAAGTAAGTCCTTTATTGCTCTCCTGCTCTGCCGCTGCCTTCTTCTGGTTCTTCTTTTGATTTTTGGCACGTGCCAATTCACGCTGATTTCCACCTGAAACGCGCCGATAATAAAATCATTTATACAATATTTGGATATTGATTTGATGTTGATTCTCTGTGTGTGATAATTGTAACGATACATCGATTTTCTTTGAGTGAATAATTTTCCAATAAGTCCATGACTTGTTTTTATAGTTTATCTTTGTATAATCACTTTCCCAATTCAGGTTGTCGTTGTTAAAAAAAACACGAACAATGCATTCAAACATTATTACCTTTCAACACACTTCTTTACTCATTATAATATATCTTTTAATATCACCAAAAAAAAAAAAAAAAATGAATAGGAAGACTGTATAATTTCGCCGGAGAGGCTATCTCTTTTTAGAAGCCACAGGAATGAGTCGCTTGAATCAGAGGCTGAGTAATTAGATGTATATATGTCATGTATCAAATCTTCCCTCATAAACTTTCTCTGTCTGCTCTGCGAGCCCAATTTGGGCTTTCCTACATAAAATAGCTCAAAAAATCATGGATAACCCAGCAAAAAAAAGTATACTCAATCAGGATACAAAAATAACCTGTGGTAACACACCAAAATCACCGGACAAAAAAGTAGATTGGTGGGAAGAGGGTATCGTTTTGCCGGGGAGATTATCTACTTTTAGAAATCACGGAAATGAAAGTCTCCGACTTCGGCGTGTGTATGGAAATCGATTAATAAAGTGCAAAGTTGGCGAGGTTTTGAGGTACACCAAAGTCGCCGATTTTGGTCATTTTAATGGCAACTTTGATGGTAATTTTTTCAGCACGAACCGCAAAAAAGTGATAAGAGAAATGTAACATAGAATTAGCCTCAAACTCGGCAGGAGCTCGAAAACGACTTTAAACCAACACCGAATTGTGCGTTTTTTTCTTGTGCTTGTAATAAGACTGCGGGAATTTTACTACGTGACTCGCAATTTTACTCGTAATTAACTGATAGACTTACGTGTCATTTTTCTGTCTTGATCTCCGACAAGCAAGGACTTAGAAATTTGACGCGCAGAATATAGCAGCCACCACAGGCACCGAGATCCCGAGACTGCACGAGGGCCTTCTCCTTTTAACACAATTTCTAAAACCAAAATAATGGGAGTCTCGTCGTTCCGCTTATACCCACGACATCGGGCGCTGTTAACGTCGCGATTTCCGAGGAGCCGACGACACGCATGCGCAATCGAGAGCTCTTCGTCTCTTCCTGAATATGTAGGTTCAGAAATATTGGCGCTGATTGGCGCACCTTCGGTGGTATTTTGGGTAGATATGAATCAGAGGACATTAATTATTTGGGAAAATTAATGGAATGCTAGGAGTATATTTTTGTCGCGAGAAATTGGAGAAGAATTTTTTTCCAGCGAGTTTTCTAATACATAATTTGATATATGATAGTAAAAGGCAACATTTTCAAGTTTAGGATAAAAGTTGGATTTTCCGACCGTGCATCGGTAAATTAACCACGACGAAACTTTGATATTTGTTTTGGTAAAAACCAATTTATTATCTTTGTTTCGTATAAACAAAATGCATCTTTCTTATCCTAGTTTAGTTGAACAAAAAACGGAATGGAGTCAATGATCAGGAGAGGCGATTCTCGAATGACATTTGTTAATCATTACGAATATCATATAGTGCCGAGCCGAATTAATGCAATTCGGTAGCGCGTATAAGTGCGCATTATTTAAACAAAATACAATCGCATCGATAAGATACCGCCCTTCCCTCCTTTTTTTTTCATCGCGATGACCTCTCATTTTTTGAACAAAACATCGAATGTTACAACCCTTCGACAGAACATAATAATACACTCCCTTTGCGAGATAGAAAAAATTACGTAGCAGAATATGTTCTCTTCATCCGCCTCTCATTTTCTTATTTTTTTTTCGAGACGAGTCGTTGTTTTCGCCACAAAAATCAGTTCTTTCTTGCGCTACGTGTTTAAAGCTCGTCGCTAGGAGCCTTAAGTGCCTTGCCCTTGCGATCAAAGCCCTTGAGTTCGTTGGTCGCGTGTTTAGCGATGTACTTAACAAAGTCATCGAGCTCTCGTCCTCCCTCGTATTTCACTGGGCTGTCTTTAGAATCCTTGGGCAGCCAGAAGAGCGTCGGGAAGCCGCGTACTTCGAATTGCGAGGGAACGTCGTTGGCAGTGGCGTCGAATTTCGCGATTACGACATCCTCGTCAGTCAATTTGTCGCCGAGCTCGTCGAATATTGGCGCGAGTTTCTTGCAATGTCCGCACCACGGAGCGTAGAATTCGATGAGCGTGTCTTTGCCGTTGTTGGTGACGACCTCGTCGAAGTTCTTGGCGACCGCGACCTTGACGCTGCCGCTGTTGTCCTCCGGAATTGGCTCGGACTTGAGGAAAGGCTCGAGCTTACCGGCCTCAAGTTCCTTCAGGAATGCCTGGAAGTTCTCCACGCTGAATTCTTCCTTAAGTACGAATTTCTGGCTCTTGGCGTCGCGAGCAAGAACTATGGGCTTGTCGCCCTTAGCGAAGTCGATGCCGAAGTCGTTGAGCTCGTGCTGGAAGTCATCTTTGGAAGATATCGCGAAGCTCAGGCTTGGGAACTCCTTGGCCACCTTCATGATCCTGTTGCGCCAGTAGTTCGTTCCCTTCGGGTTCTTCACGTAGTCTACGTTGTAATAAGCCACGACCAACGGATTGCTGAAGCTTCCGGAGTTGTCTCTTGTGCGCACACCGACGAGACCGAAGCTGGGGATGAAATATCGTGTTATTCATCTTTTACAACATAATCAAAAACTTATGGACGATCAATAATGATTCGGTAGAGTTAAACGTGTAATCATACATTCAATTTTTAGGGATATTTTCATAGATAAGTTTTATATGCGAATTGAGAGATACGCTTACAAATGCGTATAACTCAAATTTCATGGCGAATGTGAAAGTCAATATACGTACTAATTTTTGGTGACGAAATCAGCAACGTCGGCAACTTTGTCGCTACCTTCGTAGGTGACAGTGTGAGGTTCGAACTTATTCTGGAGTACTTTCGGACGGTAGAGAACGATGTTGTTCCTGTAAAACGAGGATTATTCGATTAAGCTCGGTTATACATTAATTAAGTGTGAGTCATGATTTTTTTTTTTTTCGTGAAAGATTGTTTAAATTCATTACAATAAGTTTTGGAGTTTTTCATTTTTTATTTCTCCAGATATACTCACTTCAGTCCTTCCTTCTCCAAGATATCCTTGGCAGAAGTGTGTGCGAATCGTGCCTTTTCGCGGAGCTTCTTAGAAACTGCGTGAAAAGCAGCGGACAATGGCGAGTCGTCTTTCTCGAAGTAGCCAATGAAACTGACTTCGTCAGTGTCGAGGAAGGCTTTCTGGCAGTCTAGACCCTTAAGTTCCTTGGAAGCAGGACCAACTTGGGACTGAAAGAAATATTTTTCAATCATTATAAGCATAGAATCAGAATATATATTGTTTCATTGTTAAAAGATTTTCCATTACAACAATGTGAAAAAATTTAGTGATAAATGCTTTAGTCGTGCAAAAAAATTTAGTCATCTCAAAACAATGGCACATAGATAATCATGACGTCAATGCATTTGAGAAATTAAATGAATTTAAAAAATTAATATTTGCCAATTAAATATCAAAGTAAAAATCAATTTACTATTGAGGTAATATATAAGAAATACTTGAACTCGAGGTACCTGCATGTATTTTGCAATACCAGCTGCTTCTCTGGGTCCATTGTAGTCACCGACCAATTCGCTCTTAGCGAATATCTTCAAGGTTGGGTAACCACTGACGGAGTATTTGTTGCAAGTGTCTTTTCCAGCTTCGGTACAATCTACCTTAGCCAAAGTAATTGGTGGGTCGCTACCTTGAAGCATCTCAGCAGCCAGAGCATATTCAGGCTTCAGACGCTTGCAGTGTCCGCACCTGCAATCACATTAATTCCATTAATTAGCCGATGATAAAGAAAAACCTCCCACTACACTTTTCCGCTAAAACTTCATGAAACAACATTGCAAAAACATGATTCCAAAATTCTTTCAGAAATTCTCAGTAAATTTAATACACAAATGCATGGAATAATAACATTTCATTTCACCTTAAAATTCCCTCTACCTTCCTCAAGAAATTGCTCAACCCAGCGAACTTAATTACCAAGCAACCTAAAGTCTTGAACCCCAAGTCAAAAACCCAACCAAGATCCAAATTAAAATAAAAAATGCTGCAAAAAAAATCCCTCATTCCGAGCCATAAAAAAATTAGAAAAATCCCTCAACGAATCCGAGGCTCAATCTATCGACAACATTCCTCGAAAACGGTTCCTAAAAGTCCCTAAAAAAGAGCCCCATTAACTTCTCGTCATATGCGTTGCCGGTGATAAGATCTGACGTTATCGGAAGCGCAAACGTCGCCAAGTAAGCCGGCAACATGCCGACCCCTAATTTCCAGGGTAAGACCCATGAAATTCACGGTCATGATCGTGCATCTTGAGGAGGTGACTACCGACGAGCATAGCGACGTAAGCCCGCAGAACCAAAAGGGCGTAAGTCCGTTTTTTTCGTTTAACACATCATCGAACTTACCAAGGCGCGTAAAACATGACGAGCGTGTTCTCATGGCGTTCCAATTCTTGCGTGAAATCGCCGTCGGTCCACTCGAAGACATCTTCCTCGCCCGCCCAAACTCCGATCGCCAGGAAGCAGAGGATCAGGTACTTGGATAACATTGCCGAAGCGTACTTCATCGCGTTGCCGGTTAAACTAAAATCTCTTTTTCTCCTCGCGTATGAGGAGGAGTAGGCAGACGGTTACTGGGCTTCGAGACGTGGCCACCGCTTCTTCAACTACGAGACAGAACTACTCTCGTCTTTCTCTCTTCGCCTCTCAGTGCTGTCGGCCTCTGATTGGTCGGAATCAACGCTCCGCTCGCAGCGGAGCAGCGAGTATCCATCCGCGTGCACGAGAGACATAGGATACCTAACAGGAAAGCAGATGAGGTGGGGATATCAAACGATAACCAACACCACTATGAAAAATCCTTCATTGTGTCGAGGAGAAGTGGCAGCGTTTACGAGTCGGTATCTGGAGAACCGACACATCGTAATATTAAATAATGTACCGTTATCATTGTTCATCCGGGTTAAAGAAAAAAAAGTACATTTCTTTGGGCTCACGATATATTTTACATACACTTTTTCATTTGGTTGTCATGCATTCATGAATATACAATGAAAATATATATTTTTCAGGGCATTGTACGGCATGCAGGCAACGTGTACACAATTTATATTTAGAAGAATTGGTATTGAAAGAAAAACGAGTATGTTTTTTTATGTACGTACACCGTTATCATTGTTTATCCGGGTTGAAAAAAACGTACATTTTTGGGCTTACGATATATTTTACATATACGTTTTTTTTCATGCAGTCATTGATATACAATGTAAATATATATTTTGCGGGGCATTGTACGGAATGCAGGCAACGTGTACACAATTTATATTTAGAAGTATTGGTATTGAAAGAAAAACGAGTATGTTTTTTTATGCATGTACACGGTTATCATTGTTTATCCGGGTTTAAAAAAACGTACATTTTTTTGGGCTCACGATATATTTTACATATACTTTAAAAAAAATATGTTTCGTGTTTTATAGATATTTGCATACTTTGCAGGAAACAGAGCATATGTGATCCAAAATATATCCACCGAATTTTTCGTAAAAAGGATATTTTCGCATACGTCTGTTATCTTGTTCGGGTTACTTTAATCTCAACATGTTTCGATTTTTCATTCGAAGCGAGAGGAAATTCAACGCGAAGGTATCCATTGGCTGCTGTTCGTATGGTTGGGGGAAATAAACCACACAAAACACATCGTAGATAATCCACATATGCATTTTAATAAGAACACGGTCACTGATTAGCTTATCACGAAATTATTTTTTTCTTTTCAAAGACCTTCGTATATCTGTCGTCAAAATATTTTGAAAAATATTTTCATACGTGCTCAGATAAGATAAATATCTAATTGTATTCCTGCGAAATAATAAGAACAAATCAAGGACGTACACGTACACCTACTAATAACCAAGCTAATTAATTGGGACCTTATCGTAGGATTTTTATTATCCCTAGGATTATCAATTGTCCCACGTATCAGAATCTTTATACGAAATTTGTTGCACTTTTTGCAAACTCATATTTCTTAATATTTCAGTAATCGCCGGAAAATGATGTTTTTCCTTTGAGCGACGGACGTTGATGTGTCTCTTGTTGCGTCACACCAGAGGGCTAAAATCCGCGAAAGAAAATGGTCAGATTCCAGAGAGTTTGATAATCAATGTAACAGTAGCTTCGTGGCTAACAGGCTAGCACCGCGTTCCTGCATCTGGCAGTTGGACGTGATCCTACCCTATCATGGAAAAATAAATGGCGTTGGTACGAAGCTCGTCGCTGCCGCTCCACTCGCTGCCAATCGTCCCAACGGAGAAAGGGAAATTTCAAGTCAGTGCTGGCAACTTTTTTGTTTATATTTACTTGCAAATAACGTTTTTCTTCGACTCGCTCTATGTTCGAGTGGAGATTGGAGCTTTTTTTTTTAAATCCTAATGCGACAATTGCGATTTTCTGCGTGAGAATTAATCGTTTTTTCCCAGTTGCGAATAGTAAAGAAACGTCAATGCGCGATAAGATGCTTCCTGGGCATGCTCAGGTGTTCTCACGTTCGAATTTATCCATCGTTTGTACTCTGCGCCCACTTTCGATGGACCATTTTTGTTTTTCGTATTTTCGATTTTTACGTCGATCGAAAAACTCGTTTCGATGACAAAGAGGATGTAGCCAAGAACAAGTGGAACTCGTAAGATGTGCTTTTCATTTGCGGCTCTGCGCACTCAAGTCTTATGGCTTTTTTTAATCTGCTTTTAGTGTTCCAAGCAGTTGACGATATGACTGCGGATACCATGAAGGATTCCACTCACTGTCTCATATGCAACAGCAAAGTCGGCGTCTCCACTCGCAACAGTATTCGCATCTTCAACGAGTCTTGCATTACTCCATCCGAAAAACCACTGGTCGAAACCATTTGTGCTGTCCTTGAGAAAGACGTTAACGAGGAAACTGTACATTCTGTTGTAATATGTAAAAAATGTTACAAGCTGTTCACTGAGGTAAGCGAGAAATTGTGGAAAATTGTCCTTGTCTAGTTTATGTAACTAAAATAAAGATATTCTTGTGTGATGCAGTAAAATCACAGCCGTTGAGAAAAAAGAAGGATTTGAAGTTGTAAATTTTATTCCTATTCGTTTATAAGATCGTTCGTTTTTTCTTCTTTCTCAATTTGCAATTCCTGGAAAGTTGTGATTAATTTATTTACTAAGTTTCTGGTGTGCCTGAAAAATGTCCTTATTTTATTCAGATATGCATTTTTGAATTTCCAGTATGACGAATTGGAGAACAGGATGGCTGAGATTAAACTAGAAATCTACAACAACTATGAGAAAACAATGAAAAAAATATTGCCTGGGGTTCAAATCCAGGATGAATATAATGATCACGATTACATTGATAATTCCGATAGTCAAATTGTTGAAGCTTTGAGTGGCAAATATGAAAAGAAAGGAAGTGAAAGTTCATCCCGTGTAAAAAACACACAATTAGAAGCTGAAGCAGAAGCAGAAGCTGAGGCACAAGCTGAAGCTGAAGCTGAAGAAGCGGAAGCAGGACAAATAACAGAGGTAAATCTAATGATATTACAGATATACTGTAAATCAATACATAAACCTTCAATTTTGCTGTGAAGATGTGAAAGAAACACAAATAATAATGACGTTTTGTTATGCAAAAAAAACATTCTTTGGCAGCCAGAATTATTGACCAGAGATATTAATACCGTTATCGATTATAATGAACATTCCACAAATCTTATCTAAAACTTAAGTTCAGAGATAAAACAGTGTTGTAACATTTACTCGTTTTCATTATAGTATTTCGTAGAAGAAATCGATAAAGCTCAAATGGAGGAAGCTGAGTACATTGAAGAATCTGAGATGATACCAATGAAGGTCGAGTCATTGACAGAATCTGAAAGAAATTCCGAGATAAAAAAGAGCCAAGCGAAAAAAGCGAAAACGAGTGTAAAAGTGGAGGACGTTCAGGAGCAAATTGTAATGAGAGATGGCACCGAATACACGTGTCTATTGTGTACAAATGAGGAGGGAAAGTTTGTCGGTGACGCGAAGGGAATCGTTTCGCACGTAAAAGCTGTTCACGATTCGCGTTTGTACATCTGTGATTTGTGTGGAATGGATTTTAAAAAAAGGAACGAATTGTCGGTCCATCTCGACGATCACGTTGCTAAGGAGGAGGGAGACTTTCAGTGCGAAGTTTGCAACAGGATATTCAGCAATCTGCGGCTATTTAGAATTCACAAACGAATACATTATCCGCAAGTTAAATCTTGGCCTTGTGGAACTTGCGGAAAGAGATACAGGTGAGTGTTAATTTGCCAACTAAAATTGTTTGCAATTTTTGACATTATTCAGATCTTTATAAAAAAAATAAAAACGCTAAAACTGAATATGAATATTTTGCAATAATTTTCAATAACAAATGCTATATTCAAACAATAATAGCCATTTGTTTGTATAAAAACTGAAACAAAATCTGAAGGCCCATTTTCTTTTTGTTTTTACATAAAATACAATGAAAACAATGATTTGCAGTTCGAAGAATCTATTGGAAGAGCATACTAATACACACACCGGGATTCGACCGTATGTCTGCGAAACCTGCGGCAAAGATTTCGCCTCGAAATACACGTACAAGGCGCACGCGAAGACTCACGAGGTTCGGCCGAGACCGTTTGAATGCTCGCAGTGCAATAAGTCATTTCTGAGCCAACAAAATCTCAACCAACACGAGAGGACACACAACGGGGTCAAGGAATATGTGTGTGATCAATGCGGTGAGTAATTGTACGAAGATCTGAGATCGGAAGGAGAAAATTTCAATTTCAATTAAATTACTAAAGTTTTTCGTAATTACTTGAAATACCTAAAAATTTGCGCCATCTAGAGTGCGTACAGAAATTTTTCGAAAAATACAAAAGTGAATAAAATTTGAATAGATGTATGAATTCTTTTGAAAACGTTCACAAACTTAAAGCTGTTCTCGAGATATGCAGTTTTGAATTTTGCTCGTTGATCATATCCGAACATTCAGATACTTTTTCTAAACTACTTTTCCCAACATTTTGGATCATTCTGAGTCATCCTGATTCGAAAATCCCGAATTTTTTTTTACAAAACAAAACTTCGTTATGTGAAATCAAATGAAGAAAAATTGTATACAGCAAAATAAAAAAACCAATTATGAGAATCGTTGATGATTTAGACCGAAATTTCGGTGGAGTTTGCTATTTAAAAAAGTGGCATTATTCAAAAATATAGTTGTATGCTTGCAGGGAAAGCTTTTGGCTCTCCACACAATCTCGAAGTCCACAATATCGTTCACACGGGGTACAAACCTTACATATGCAGAATGTGCGGCAAAGCATTTGCCCGAAAAGCCGAAATACGCGACCACGAGCGAACACATACGGGCGAAAAACCATATCAGTGTGAATTCTGTGGAGCTACTTTCAGGTGAGGCGAAAATTTACACGCGTATTTAAAAAAGTAAATTTATCGTCTTATAACATAATTAAAGTAACAATTATCAAAATGTATCGATTATATTCCAGTCAACGATCGAATCTCCAATCGCATAAACGCGCGACTCATTACAACGACAAAAGGTACAAGTGCGACGACTGTGGAAAGGGATTTAAGAGAAGAAGACTTTTAGATTACCACATAAAGGCTGCGCACACTGGAGAAAGACCTTACAAGTGCGAAACGTGCACAGCGACTTTTGTTTATCCTGAACATTTCAAGAAGCACATGCGCATTCACACCGGGGAAAAGCCGTACTTATGCGAGGTAAATCACAAATATACTGCGAGTATTTCGGACAACCATAACTCTTCAAAAAAATTCCTCAGCAATCACTTTTTTTTAAGACGCCGTTTTTAAAATTAACCAAAGGATTCTATTATCTACTTGAAGTTAGTGGAAAAGCAATGATTAATCGTTCCAGGTTTGCGGGAAAGCATTCAACAGTCGTGACAACAGAAACGCGCATCGATTCATTCACAGCGACAAAAAGCCTTACGAGTGTTTGGTTTGTGGCATGGGATTCATGAGAAAGCCATTACTTTACACGCATATGCAGACGCAGGTAACTAATCGTGATTTTCTAAATTTCATAAAGTCTTGAACACCGATTTTTGGAACCAAGTTTGTCAACAATTGGACAAAAATTATTAGGGCCATTTGAACGACACGATTGTTGTGAATCAACCGCGACTGACGACCGAAGAAGATCAGATTCTCGGTCTTCCGGATGGCGATGTAGAACTGATGATGGAGGAAAACGATTCAGAACAGCTCGAAGAAACTGAGTTGTACGTCGCAGAACTAAAAGATCACGTTATCATTCAACAAGGGGGCGAACACATGTATCAGGAAGAAAATGTAATAAATATTTCAACGGAGGAAGGTATAGGAGAGGAGGAAGTCAATCATCATATGGTCGTCGATGGGCAGGTTTGTAGAATTCCAAAATAAATTACTCTTCGAAAATTTTTCTTTTGTGTTTCCGTTTGTAAAATAAATTTGTGAAACGAGTTAATTCATCAAAATATCAAAATATCGAATGCCGAAATGTTGAAATATAGACATAATATATTTTATCTGTTTCTAGATGAGCTTTACGGATACGGAAGTACTTGAATGCAAGTCGGAGGACTGCGAGCAACAAGTCGAAGAGGTTTATAGTTACGATACGGGTGAAGACGGTGAAACAATTGTTGTTCCAGCGACATCCGAGTACAAAGAGATCGTAGGCGGGGAGAAGGTGCGACTTGTACAGATAAGAATACCATCCTCAACGGCTGGCGAAGCCAGAAGTTGGCTCAGTCTCGTGCAAAACACATAGTAGTTACCATAGACTTAGGGCTATACTTTTAAGTATTTTTTTTTGTGTAACAGCTCGACAGAGCTGCATTTTAAGTGATAATCTACCGCTGATTGGAATAAGATGTGTCCAAAGTTAATTTTTAAATGTTTATTAATTTTTAAATACCCTTCCCCTGCCCTCTGTACATTTATTTTGCTATTTACACACGAACTTTACATTAAAAAATCTACACATGAAATAATCGATTTATAAAATTCACTGAAATTTCGAAATTCCCATTAGTTCAAAAAATCGAATTCTACCGCTACCAAAATCATATTTCCTCCAAAAACTTATACCAATGGTAAAAATTAGACACTGCCAATGCATTCTATTCTAAATCCCCAGATCTGCATAACACGAAGGAAAAAAAAAACGAGATTTATTCGTTAACGTGCATTGAAAATCAGGCTTAATTGTGGAAAAATGCGCATGCGCATATTTTTGCGAAGGCGCGCGCTGCCTTCGCATCGAACACTTCCGCATGGTTCCCGCCGAGGATCCGTCAACAAAGGAGATCAAATAGCCGTTTTATCCCATAGATTTTCTTTGTTCGCGATCACACGTTTGACGAAAATTTCCAAAAACGCTTAAATATAAACGTTCTCGCATTAGTGAAGAAACCTTCGTGAAGATGTCAACTCAGGACACGAAGCAAACTGGTCAAGTATGCGGCATGGGTAAGTCGTATACATAAAATCTCAGGAAAACGATAACAAACAAAAATCCCACACGCAAATAATGCGAGTATTTAATTCGTTTTGCAGATCCTGCGACTCAACAGAGTTTCGTAAGATTCTTCAGAAGTCTGCCTGAGGTATGACATCAAATTATTGTTAAATTAGTAGCGAACCAATGCAGAATCCCAAATATTTTGGGTATCGACTGCAGTTTTAATGCTGAGGAATTTTTTCTCAGTTCAGCCAATTTTTTTCTTACAATATTTTTTTCTCCTTTCTCTGACACTTTCTATTTTGTGCTTAATTCTATATGACATTGTGGTATGTGTGGAATTTACATAAAAATTGATACGATACATAAAAATATTTTTCAAATAAAAAAAATGAGCAAAAGAAACTATGGCGATTTAAATTAATTGGTTTATGGAATAACGAACTACTAATGTCATTGTGAGATAGGGACATGTGGAATAATAGACTTTATGTACAGTCATAAATAATAATTTCGTCAAAGGCCAAACAATGATATCATTATTGCAATATTATGTACAATAATGCAATGTTGTATAAGGAATAATCAACACGTTTGTAGAAAATCTTAATTTATTAACGATGCTTATATCGTTCTTTACATGCTTGAATCATACAATCGTACTCTGTTCACTCGAAGATATATCCTAGATTTATATATTCTACTTAATAAAGAGACCTCAGACTTAGCCTGGACGCTTGCTATATTATACATAGCTTTGCGCTATTTTTTTTAGCACTGTGACTGCTCAACGAGCCTTTCAATTCAATTTCATTAAGTGTCTACGTTAATAGCAATGATTTGCAAGAGGGCAGTGTTTCCAGCATAGCTCCAGGCTTATTTTTCACCAGGTAAACGACGACTAATATACTGACATTACTTTCCAAAAATGCTGGTGGCCTTTTCTTTGGCCTTTTCGTAAGTATTTGTTATTTTGTGACCAACTCTGCTCCAGAACGAAGGCGCAGCAGTGGTCGTGGGAATTTCAGTAGTGGTTTCTTCGGTGGGCTGTGCATAAATTGGTCTGCGATTGATGGCTTCAACAGGTTTCTCCCTGATATCCCAGGGATCGTCACCTGCTGGAATCGGAGCAATAGTCGCACTGGGATTTTGCTTGGCTCCACTGAAGAGATCGTCATTATGGTCAACATCGTAGGATCCAGCTCCGCCATAGACTTCAATGATGCGTGGCTCGACTTTGAACTCTGGTTCGCTGTTTTCGCCTTCTACCGGACTACTTTGTCTGTTTTGTCTGAAATCAGGGTGTCCCATTTCCTGACGAGTACGATGTTCCTTCTGGAAAACCTGACTATTGATTATCTGACTTTCCAGATTTTCGCTGTTGGTCAAATCGCCAGGATGATGACTCTGGTGCCACTGAGAGTTAGGATTGTTTGTGGCTTGTTTCTGAGATCCGTGAGTTTCTGACTCGTCGATACCTAATACCGTGGGGATATCCTCTGTGTCTTCGTTCTCTTCATTGTACCGGTCTTTTGGTTCTAATTTTGGCTCATCATAATTTGTTATTTTGGGAACATTATCAATGTCAATTTTTCTTCCGGGTTTCAGAGTTGGCTTTGGTGCTGGTATCCTTCTGCGACCGCCTTTCACTCCCGGTTGATAGACCGTCTGCGGTCTGGCTGTTGTAGTACGCTCCTGTCCGAAATCGTGAATCCCCGAGGATTGTTGAGTGAAATCGTCGAAACCACCGGTTTGCTGAGTCATATCCTCAGTTTGCTGAGTTTCTTGACCGAATCCGTGCTGACTAGTTTGATGTTGATGTCCAAATTGCAAATTTCCGGATGTCTGTTGTGTGAAATCGTCGAAACCACCGGTTTGCTGAGTCATATCCTCAGTTTGCTGAGTTTCTTGACCGAATCCGTGCTGACTAGTTTGATGTTGATGTCCAAATTGCAAATTTCCGGATGTCTGTTGTGTGAAATCGTCGAAACCACCGGTTTGCTGAGTCATATCCTCAGTTTGCTGAGTTTCTTGACCGAATCCGTGCTGACTAGTTTGATGTTGATGTCCAAATTGCAAATTTCCGGATGTCTGTTGTGTGAAATCGTCGAAACCACCAATTTGCTGAGTGATATCCTCTGTTTGCTGAGTTTCTTGACCGAATCCGTGCTGACTGGTTTGATGTTGCTGTCCAAATTGCAAATTTCCAGATGTCTGCTGCATAAAATCGTCGAATCCACCGGTTTGCTGGGTCTCCTGACCGAATCCGTGGTGGCCGGTTTGATGTTGCTGTCCAAATTGCAAATTTCCAGATGTCTGCTGCATAAAATCGTCGAACCCACCGATTTGCTGAGTCAAATCCTCAGTTTGTTGAGTTTCCTGGCCGAATTCGTGGTTTCCAGAATGTTGATGCTGTTGATGACCAAATTCGTAGTTTCCAGAGTGTTGGTGACCAAAATCGTAACTTCCAGGATGTTGGTAACCAAAATCATGACTTCCAGGATGTTGATTCGCCTCCTGTTGTTGTCCGAATTCAAGATGCCCAGAAGTCTGATGTGTCCAATCTTCAGTTTGCTGAGTTTCCTGGCCGAATTCCAATTTTCCAGAGTGTTGCTGATGCTGTTGACCGAATTCGAGATGTCCAGAAGTTTGTGGAGTCAAATCCTCAGTCTGCTGAGTTTCTTGGCCAAATTCCAGTTTTCCAGAATGTTGCTGATGCTGTTGACCGAATTCGAGATGTCCAGAGGTTTGTGGAGTCAAATCTTCTGTCTGCTGAGTTTCTTGGCCAAATTCCAGTTTTCCAGAATGTTGCTGATGCTGTTGACCGAATTCGAGATGTCCAGAGGTTTGTGGAGTCAAATCCTCAGTCTGCTGAGTTTCTTGGCCAAATTCCAGTTTTCCAGAATGTTGCTGATGCTGTTGACCGAATTCGAGATGTCCAGAGGTTTGTGGAGTCAAATCTTCAGTTTGCTGAGTTTCCTGGCCGAATTCCAATTTTCCAGAATGTTGCTGATGATGTTGACCGAATTCGAGATGTCCAGAGGTTTGTGGAGTCAAATCTTCAGTCTGCTGAGTTTCCTGGCCGAATTCCAATTTTCCAGAATGTTGCTGATGATGTTGACCGAATTCGAGATGTCCAGATGTTTGTGGAGTCAAATCCTCAGTCTGCTGAGTTTCTTGGCCAAATTCGAGTTTTCCAGCGTGTTGCTGATGCTGGCCACCGAACTCAAGATGTCCAGAAGTCTGCTGAGTTAAATCTTCAATCTGCTGAGTCTCCTGACCGAATTCTAATTTTCTAGAATGCTGCTGTTGTTGCTGTCCAAACTCAAGATGTCCAGAAGTCTGTTGGGTCAAATCTTCCGACTGTTCAACTTCGCTGGTGTGTCTTTTGTGGCCTACCGCTTCATGAGCCCGGACCCATGAATTATTCGTTTGATGGTCAAAGTCGAGAGTTAAAGCCGATTCGGGCTTTAATACAGTCTCCATTTTCTGAGTCTGCTGAGTCTCTTGACCTAATTCCAATTTTCCGGAGTGCTGCTGTTGCTGTTGGTGACCAAACTCCAAGTGTCCAAAAGTTTGCTGGCTGAGATCTTCAGATTGCTGAGTCTGTTGAGTCAAGTCTTCAGTCTGCTGAGTGTGTTGACCGAACTCCAATTTTCCAGAATGTTGTTGATGCTGTTGTCCAAATTCAAGATTTCCAGAAGTTTGTTGGGTGAAATCCTCAGATTGCTGAGTTTGTTGAGTCAGATCTTCAGTCTGCTGCGTGTGTTGGCCGAACTCCAATTTTCCAGAATGTTGTTGATGCTGTTGCCCAAATTCAAGATTTCCAGAAGTTTGCTGGGTGAAATCCTCAGATTGCTGAGTTTGTTGAGTCAGATCTTCAGTCTGCTGCGTGTGTTGACCGAACTCCAATTTTCCAGAATGTTGTTGATGCTGTTGTCCAAATTCAAGATTTCCAGAAGTCTGCTGTCCAAAATCTCCAAATCCACTAGTCTGTTGAGTCAAATCTTCAGAATGCTGAGTTTGTTGAGTCAGATCTTCAGTCTGCTGCGTGTGTTGACCGAACTCCAATTTTCCAGAATGCTGTTGATGTTGGTGACCGAATTCAAGATTTCCAGAAGTCTGCTGGTCAAAATCTCCAAAGCCACTAGTCTGTTGAGTCAAATCTTCAGACTGCTGAGTTTGTTGCGTGAGATCCTCAGTTTGTTGCGCGTGCTGTCCAAGTTCAAGTTTCCCTGAATGCTGATGATAAAAATCATCGAAATCAGCGGTTTGTTGGGTGAGATCTTCAACTTGCTGATTCCTTTGTCCCCGAACCTTAGGAGCATCTCTCTTGTATTTCCTGTGATGCACAGCTCCATACTGGTACTGTTCACTGGTGGTGATACCGGATGACTGATCGCAATCAGCACCAGTTTGTCCGATGGTACCGACGGTCAAAGCGCTGGTGACCAACTTTTCCGGCTGTGTCCTGAATCCCTCGTAAAAATGGTTTCCAGATTCGTGTCTGCTACTGTGAGAATTGTGCGAGCTGCCGTAAGATCCCAATTGTCCAGCAGTCTGTCCAGTCTGAACATAATGTCCATGTTGTCCCACGACAATCTGACCGCTGGTAATCGGTTGAGGAACGGTGCTGTGGCTTCTGTAGCCTTCGCTCCATTTTTCCTCGTACCGATTCACAGCCAAAGGCTGTTGAGCAACCACATTGAGGGTCTCGACATTTCCATTGCTGTACGAATCCTGGCGTTGAGAGTTTTGGCTGAGAATCTGACTCTGTCGGATTTGAGCCTGTCTGATTTCTTCCGCGGTCATTCTTTGCGAATGGCCGGTCGTCAGCCTATTTCCTTGAACTTCGTCATTGGAATGAAAACTCCTGTAGTTCGTACCGGTGTGAATAGGCGTTCGAATCAATTGCTCATTGGTCCTGTCGATGATCTGCCTGTTGGAGTCGCTAAGTACTATTTGACTCTGTGGAGCGATGGTTTCTTGGTAAACGTGATGATCCTCGGATTTCCGAACGGTGGTTCTGGGCTCGGATACAACGTGGTAAGTCTGCGGTCTTCGGTGATGTCGTCGATCATCGATTTGAGAATTTGTCGCACTGTAATCACTTCCCGAAGTTTGTGTCTGCTGGTACCGCTGCTCGTCTCTCGTTGCATGGTAACGTTGATTCGTATTGGCAACTGGTTCAATAACTGTCCTGTGACCGGTGCTCGAAGTGTGATGTACCTCAGGAACGACTCGGGGAACGTCGCGTAGCAGAGGGCGAATATTCGCCGTGGCCAAATGATTCTCATCAACATATCCAGTATGACCGACGGTCTGAGTCACGGTGCTCTGACCAACCGTGGACTGACGATGAACCTCTCGACCAAAACTATCCAATTGGCTTTGCACTCTCCGCAGTTGATCCTCCAAATTAGGCACGGAAGGCACCGAAGCCCCGGTGTCTCCAGAACTGTAACTGGAACTGTAATTCTGACGATAATACTCGACTTTCGTAGGTCCGTTCACCACTTGGCCTTCCTCTTCATGAACGACGCCTCGGCCGCCGTCGGTTCTCCAGGAGTCAGCTCTGTGCCAGTTTCCGCCACCGGAAGTCGTCGGAACTTGATGAAGAATCTGTTGGCTGTCGTCAACGCGATCGCCGAAGTCCTCGAGTCTTTGGCTGTGGCTACCGACGCGATTCGACGTCCGATGGACTTCCTGACGATGCTGCTCGTCGTACGTGCTGTGATGGGCTACGCTGCCGCGTCCACTTGTCGAACCGACGATTCGCTGGGAGTCCAGAGGAGCTTCGATGCCTCCAAGCCCTCCCAACAATCCCCCGGACAATCTCTGAGAGCTCAGAGTGCTATCGATACCTCCAACACCTCCCAAACCACCGGTTTCGGTGTTGACCCCGTGGGAGGATGAATAATTCTTTCTGTAGTACTGAACGCGTCTCGGACCCGTCACTACTTGTCCCTGCTCTTCAACAACTCGTCCTCGACCGCCGTCCGTTCTGTACTCATTGTGCTCGGTCCAATTTCCGGGTCTCGAAAATTCCAAGCCACTTATTTGACTCGCTGCCGCTTGTTGAAGCTGATTCAGCATCGCTGTTTGCTGCTGGACCAACGCCTCGTGGGTCTGCTGAGTACTGTACGTGGTGCATGCTTCTATGCAACCGTTTGGCTTCGGCGCTGCGAGAACTTGAGCCGCGATTGTGCACAATATCACTGTAGTTCGAAACATCGCTGCCGGTCACTTGGTCTCTGGAATAACGGAGCAACTTATGATTAATTGTGGAATTAAATGGGTGTTTTTGTGAGAATTCTTACAGAGCAATGATGATATTTTCAATTGGTGCAAACACGAATTAACACAGTTATTAAATTAACATGGACTTAAGTCACTAAGAAAGCGCAATTACCTTACGAGAGTCGACCAATTAATCGTTTCTACAGTCTGAGAACGCGTTTGTTAATTAGGGATGTTGACGGCTATACTAATGACGATCTTGTAGCTGAGGAGAGGAGCTCCCATTCGAATATATGTTCGGATCCCCTCTACCGCAACTTTGCCACTTCGAGGGCGTTCAGTGTCTCCCCCGATCATCACACGCAGACGATCATTTGACGAGCGCGGATTCTCCGCACTTATCAGCACGCGTTCGGGGTAAATCACTTCGGGCGAGCAAAGACGATTAGCCGACGGAGAATATGTTATTGGGACACATTCACGGAATCGCGACGTATCTTTCCCGCTTTGGATTTAAGAGAGCAACGAGAAGAAACGTATCGCGATTTTTTTTTGCTTCTTTTGGACTTGTGACGATTCCGCGATAGTCGGATGAGAAATATGACGCGGTCGATCCTCGACGCTATTTCGCGTAGCTAATTAGCAGTTTGTCGAAAGGGTGGAAAATATTTGTAATTTTATTTACAATATTTTATCGCGTAATCTTTTTGAATGATAGCTGCATTACTATTAATCTTATTATTGTCTTGAGAAATAAGATTCAGAAGACTCCATGAGTACGATTTATTCGAACGAAAGGCGTAAATTATTCATCGGGAAAAAAAGCAGTAATAAAAAATTGCCTTTGCAGAAATTGCTGTAAATCAGTGTTCAAATCACTGTTTGATAATAGCTCACTATTATTGTTTTGCTATATTAACAATTTACGTTTGAGTTCCTCTTTCGCAACTAATTCTGCAGACCCTCGTCAATTTCTTTAATTTATCCAATTTATATTATTTATAAACATCGAGTTTATAAAATGATGCCAATTTAAATGCAATTCTGATTCATTGTCGCTATTATTGCCAGCAGGTCACTTAAATTTAATCGTGAAATCAAAATCGGTAGTGTTAAATCGTGAAATCAAATGAACTAAATCCAATTATGACTCATTGTCGCTATTATTATCTGCCATTTGCAACTTTGGAGTGCATGCGGTTTTTCATTCATAATTGTGGTCAAGACGAGTAGCGCCTATGCTTTCCGTACTTGGTGCGATGTGTCACGTGCGCCTCTATTGGCATTCTTCATGCGTAATATCCGTGTTTGAACGCTGTTCGGATTCACTTTCATTCAGCGTTTCCTGGTATCACCTCAAGGATATCGAGACACGGTTGCATAGCCGGCGACTATCGAATATATTTACACGCGTGTTGCTCCTCTCGGGAAGCTGAGCGACTTTGGACCTCGCGTTTATTGTGAGAGTAATCGCATAGCGTATAGTCACGTGGAGGCATAACTTACTGTTGTTACATCGTATTTCGTGATAGCCCAGATTCGATACAAGCTGACCTTCCCGGAATCTGAACTGTGCCCCATTATCGTATTTTTAATCAGCAAGTTTCTCGATTTTTTGCTCGTCGTATTTTATTACACGTGACGATGATCAACGAGCTTTTTTTCCGCAATTTTGAATCGCTCATGTGCGTAAATCCTATTTGTGGAAGAGTAACGCAATCAAACGGCAAATTGTAAACAATATATAGTATTTGAAAATGTTCGCAATTATTATCAGTTTATTTCTGGATATCCGACAGTCAAATATTCATTTCGTTCCGAATATTTGTAAATAAACATATTATCTCATCAATACTTTCCTCTGCGGTCACGGTTGCGGTGAGCAGGTATGATTCACGCCAAATATAAATGATTCAATATCCTCTGGTAGCAACGCAAGGTGAAGTCATCATGTATAATTGCATAATGAGCCTCGAGCGTTGAATCGAATTTTTATATGCATCGGTGGCTGTAATCAATCGTAATGAATTCGCCTTTGACTATAACTCGGCATGTACGTCTCTCCAATTTCCCTGAATTCGTGCGCACTGCCTGTGACCCGTGATTCTGCGACCCCCGATAGGCATTGACCCACAGATATATCACAAGGTCTTGCTTATCGTTTGGAAAACGCGAGACTTCGTGTCTTAATTGCCTTCCAAGCGACGTTATTGTTGTTCAATTAATTCTCGATTTCTGTAGAACCTTTAGCTATAGTTATTGGGGGGTCAACATCCACTCAGTCTGGTCAGCGTTCGATCAACCGCAATGTGTATTTGCGGGAAAATCGTGCGGGTATCGTACGCGCATTTTTATGGCAATGAAGGGGATGAATAAGATCCTCAATCTGTGTCTTCTAGCTGGGTTTTTATCAGTGTTTCGCGGTTGAGCTATGAATGTGGGTCAAGAACGAATTCGCTGAAAATATTTGTTGTATATATGTCAAGGCACCGCGGGTACTCCCCGATAGCGACTTTTCTTTTTTATGCTTGTTTTTCGATGCCTGAATTCCCATCTCGGGAAAGGCCCACTTTCGTAACAGTTACCAATTAATTTGGTTTATTCTTTCTTTCAGAAACCCAGCACGACCATTAGATTCTTCAATCGAGTGGATTACTATACGGTGCATGGGAGCGATGCGTTGTTTGCTGCCGATGAGGTTTTCAAAACAACAACCGCTTGCAAAATAGTCGGAGCCGGTAAACATTTTTTTTTGGTCAAATTATAAGAGTAATTTTTGCGCCTGTGGAGCATTTTAATTTTCCAAAAATGAGCTGTTTTACGATTCGAAAGTTAATATTTTCAGGTGGTTAAATTGTCAAACTACAATAATGGTTGTTTCTTCTGTATTGAAATGAAGGCAAAGGGAAAAATAAAGAAAAACAAAAGTAATGTTATCGCGTTAACTTGGAAAAAATTGATATCTGCATTATTGTTTTTAAGAGTACCAAGAATTATTGGAACTTTTAGCTTGCCAGTGAGTTAACGAAGACACTGGTATTCCAGGAATTGTGAATGATAAGCTTCCGACCTCGGAGTAAATATTCAACGTTAATTCGACAACCGGATCATTGATTTATTATCTCGTCACGAATAAATCTTCAAATTTAATGAGACAAGGCCAAGAGAGTGTGCATTCGATCTGAAAATTATAAATCTTTGTGCTATAAATAAACAATTTAATTCGTCCACATCTGAAGAACGCAAGATTGCGGATTAATTACAATTTTGCTGTGTTTCAGAGCCGCACAAGATAGAAGCGTTGATCTTGAACTTGGCGAGATTTCAAACGTTCGTTCGCGATTTGTTGCTGGTTAAGCAATATCGTGTGGAAGTGTATGTTAATCAAGGGACAGCGAAAAACCACGATTGGGTTTTGGAGTACAAAGGCTCTCCCGGAAATTTGTCACAGTTCGAAGAACTTCTGTACGGCAACACCGACGTTGCGGTTGGAAGTTCCCTGATGGCGCTCAAGTTGGGAGTGGAAGGAAAATCCAGAGTGAGCCGTTTTTCTTTTCAACCTCGCTCGCGATGCATAAATCATATAAACTTTTCGTATTAATCATGTGTATTGCAGCTCGTTGGTGTCAGCATCGTCGATACGGTCTCAACGGTTATATCCGTTTGTGAGTTCATCGATGATGAAACTTTCTCTGATCTGGAAGCGCTGGTAGTAACCAGTGGACCAAAAGAATGTTTGCTAATTCAAGGGGACGGAAGTTTCGAATTTCAGACAATAAAACAGGTAAATATTGGACTACCAAAGGCATTTGAGACGTCTTTAAAATGTGTTCTTTACCCGTTGCAGCTTTTGGAGCGAAGTAACGTCGTGGTAACGCTCAGGAAGAAAAATGAATTCTCCGCCGACTCGATAATTCAGGATTTAAATTCTCTTATTAAATTCGGCAAAGGACAACAAGAGAATGCTCAGGTGTTGCCGGAAACGAACTTGACGGCGGCTATGTCTGCTACGGCTGCTGCAATCAAATATTTAGATGTAAGTCGTCGGTAATTTGTTGTATATATTTGCTGCATTAATTACTCGTTATCTGCGATAGCCAAGTTCAAAGCGGCAACGCGATTGACAAAACGAACGCGTAAGGAGATCGGGCGGTGAAAGAGGGGACGAAAAAATAACATTTCACTCCGAATACCTGTCACGTTGTTAGTGATTATTGTACTAGTCCATCTTAACTTATCCTGATTGTAATTCTCGTGTTAAAGTTAACATCCGACGAGGGAAACATAAATCAATTCGCGCTAAAGCAGCTCGAACAATCGCGGTTCATACGTCTAGACGCAGCAGCGATCAAAGCTCTCAATATCGAAGCAAGAACGGACTCCCTAGTTGGTCTACCCGGCAGTGCACCGATGAGCATTTTGGGGATTTTGGATCAGTGCAGAACTCCACAAGGGCACAGACTTATCGCGCAATGGGTGAGGCAACCGCTTCGCGACTTATCGCTCATTAAAGAGAGGCACGATATCGTCGAGCAGTTGGTTAAGAATCCGGATTTAAGGTCCTCATTGAGCGACGATCATCTTCGACGAATACCGGATATGCAGCAACTCGCAAAGAAATTATCGAGAAAAAAAGCTGGGCTGCAGGATTGCGTCAAGTTAGTATCTGTGTTGTTCAGAGTTGATACCGTTTATTGCTTGAAATTTTCTGTATTCATTGATTTTTGGAATTGCAGAATCTATCAGTGCGTATCGCATTTACCAATACTTTTGGAAGCCCTAACCGATGCCTCTGAATCGCCAGCGATGAACGCTATGTTCGTAGATCCCATCAAAGAGCTCATCAGTGATATGGAAAAATTTCAACAAATGGTTGAGCAAACCATTGATCTTGAGGCTGCGGAAAGAAACGATTATATGGTTCGACCGGATTTCGATGACGAACTCAAAGGTTGGTTTCCGGTATTGAAAGATTGTTCATAGAATTATTGTTTTTTTTTGTCCATTTGATAACATCAATTTTTTCGGGTATAATACCCGAAATAAGCGTAAATGCGAGATGATGGAAACTAACGATTAATCGTCGAAAACAGAACTCAAAGAAGAAATGGCAGCTCTGGAAGAAAAGCTGCAGGGTCAACTGTCAAGAGTGGCCGACGATCTTGACCTAGAAGCTGGAAAAGTTTTGAAATTGGAGTCGAATCCCCAGTTCGGTTATTACTTCCGTATATCATTGAAGGAAGAAAAAAATTTGCGTAACAAGAAGAATTACTCGATTCTGGATTCGAACAAGAGCGGCGTGAGATTCCGAAACTCAAAGCTTACGGATATTAATGAAGAGTATCTCGTTGCCAGAGACAAGTACAACACGCAGCAAAAATCAGTCGTCGCCGAAATCATCACGATAGCAGGTAAGAATAATTTTATCTGGAAATATAAAAAAGGGTTGTGATGATTCAACTACAAGGCAACGTGACTTTCGTTTTCTAGCCGGTTACTCCAGCCCTATAAAGTCGATAGGCGCGCTTATCGCGGCTCTGGATGTTCTCACAAGCTTCGCGGTTGCGGCTGTGAGACAAAAAGATTATGTGCGACCGGAGATGCTTCCTAGCGAAGCTGGTATCTTCGATATCGTTCAGGCTCGGCATCCGTGCTTAGAGATCCAGCCGAACGTTCACTACATACCAAATGATGTCTCCTTTAAAAGAGGTAACTAATACATAATGTAACTTGAACGGAATCACTTAATTCAATATATCAATCAATCGAAAGAATTTATCATTTATTTCTGCCAATGAAAAGATTATCAGTGCACGTAAAGAAAATCGAATTCTTGATTTATGGTTAAATAAATCAACGAGAAAGTAAAGGAACTTATACAAGACCATTATTGCGTTTTTGTTTTGATGGTTAATTGATCAATTATTGAGAGAACATTTTACATTATGCATTTCAGACGACGCTCACTTTTATATTATAACGGGACCGAACATGGGCGGTAAAAGTACTTATATCAGAACTGCCGGAGTCGTCGCTCTCATGGCTCATATCGGCAGCTTCGTTCCCTGCGACAAAGCCACGATTTCCTTGCTGGATTGCATTTTGGCGCGCGTCGGAGCTGATGACTCGCAATCCAAAGGACTCTCGACATTCATGACTGAAATGGTCGAGACTGCCGCCATTCTTCGAGTAAGTTTTATCTGATCAGCCTCGTTATCATTCCTTACAGGCTTTTATTACAACAAATGTACTTTTTAGATGGCTACTTGCAATTCTCTCATTATCATCGATGAACTCGGACGTGGAACTTCGACTTACGAGGGCTGTGGCATTGCCTGGTCTATCGCGGAGTAAGTTTCTTACCGAAATTCTATATTACCCGGAATATAATTATAATTACCGGGTAAAATTTATTTGGAAAATTTATTAGACTTTTTAATTACAACTTATGATATGAAGACAGACTTTGTAGGAAATCAGAATCAGCAGACATTGATAAAAAGTGTTTAGTTTCGTACGAAAGTTTTTAAGATGATTAATGATTTTGTTTTTTTTTTTTTTTTCTACATAGATACTTAGCGAAGGAAGTTAAAGCGTATTGTTTATTTGCGACGCATTTTCACGAAATAACGAGACTTGCAGAAGACGTGCCTACGGTTAAAAATCGTCACGTAACTGCAATTGTCGGTAACGACGAGTTTACTCTTTTATACGAAGTGAAGCCGGGAATTTGTGATCAGAGTTTCGGTATTCACGTCGCAAAAATGGCCAAGTTCCCTGAGCCCGTGATAGAGGTAAATTCTTCGACTACAGTACCGACGATATTGCACCAATTTTGAAACGTATAATGTAAAATATATGAAATATAATTAATTACAGTTCGCAAAGCGGAAACAGGCCGAGCTCGAAGATTTTCAGGCCGTGGTATTCGACGGTTCGGATAATCCTGAAAAAAAGAGGAAGATCATTAAGGTAACTTCGATTTTTGACATTGAGAACGCATTCAACATAGTGAAAAAATATTGGTAATCATTTTAACTCAAATCTTTTCCGTTTTAGGAGGGCGAAGAGTTAATCGCTAATTTCACTGAAAAATGCAAAGCCCTCGATACGTCTCTTTCTGACGAGTCATTAAAAGAAAAAATTGAGGATCTCAAGAAGGAAATTTTGTCCCACAACAATCCTTACATCAAGGCTTTGCTCTCGGCCTCGTGAAAAATACGCTGCTGGCCAGAGTATCATGAATCTCATCAGTATTATTTATTAACTAACATACTGATAAATTAATATTTAATAAAGGCTTTTTCATATTTTTAAAAAAGCTTATCATCTTGCAGAAATAACTGCGATCCCTTTCCTTCCTGGGTCTTTGATGTAATTTTGACAACAGTGCCTCCTTAATTTCAGATGTTATGAAATTTTTAACAAATATTATAAACAATTACAACACCACTGTAATTGTTGGTACTTGGAACTTTCATCCTTTGTAATCGTACGAATGCGTTAAAAAAAATCGGTACACGCAAGTTAAAAGCTCACTAATGTATTTGATAAAACGAAACAAAATTTCCGCATTTTTTGAGCACTCATTTTTTTAACTAAATTTATAAATGATATTTCTCCATTTTGATTATTAATATCTTAAATATCGCTAATTACACCAATTCTTTGATTGGTAATGCACTAATGTACATACATTTTTTATATTTCGTTACGAATAATGTTATTCGTGTCTATTGAGTGAACAAAAAAAATTATTAAAAAATTGTTATCGTAATGTTACCAATCGAGTCTGCGAATTTACTAGCATTCATAACGTCAAGAGGGGCTTCCTGACGTAACCTTGAACTTGACTAGCGTATTGGTATTCGTTATTTTCCGGGGAGTGTCAGAATTCACGTATCAAGCGAGTGTATCAAATAGTACAAGTGTTTGGGATCGTAACTTATGATTTTTCTCTCTCTTATTTAATAAAAGTATATATTCCACAGCCTCGCGATGGATCCTGCGGTCTTCCCGGAGGAAATATGGATTAAAATCCTGCTGTACTGCGATGTACCTGACATTATTGCTTTCGGCAGTACGTGTAAATACCTGCGAAAAACTTCGGATACCGATTATCTCTGGTGAGTTGAGGTTAACTTGGTACCTTCACCAATTCGGGAAAAACCCGTTTTTCTCAACTTCTCCTCGTCATTTCCGAGTTTTTACTTAAATACATTAATCGAACCAGCTTTTATACGAATTTACTCCAATTTTAGTTAACTACAGATTCAGATTCGTTTCCGATAAACTAACAATTTGGTGCAACCAAAGATAGAGATCAAAGTGGTCTATTGGTCTACTATTGGTCAATATATGACACTTTGACTATTATCGAGTGTAAAATTGCATTGCACCAAAATTGAAGAGTTTTCTAAAATTGTAGCTCATTAGAATTTGGAAGTTTGACTAATTTTGTCAATAGCGATCGTAACTATATTACAGTGCATTTGAAATGTTGATTGAAATATTTATGAATGTAGTGTGCTCGAAGTTTTGCTTCAGATAAATTTTTTTTTAGCAAAATGTAGTAATTCTATATATTTCACAAAAGATTCCTATAATATTTTACTGTGACATTAGATACATTAGATTGTCAACAGAGAGCCAAAAATGACAATATGCTAAAATCAGATAGTTTATTGATATTTTAATTCAGTAAAATCAGCTGCAGTATTAATATTTTGGTTAAAAAAATTAGATGAATCATGAACACCAACGCTGGAAAGTGACACGCCTGTCAATGTCACATTTTTTCTTGTTTTTTTATTATGCTGGCAAATTTATAATATAATACCAATGAATCATAATTAAATTAAATTTATGTTAATTATTATAACTATCAAGTTTTGTTCTGTCTAATTATAAAAAAATCAATAAACAATTTCACCATCACAATATTCAAAAAATAGAGAAATAAATGAGCCGATGCGAGACTGAGTAATAAAAATCTGTCTTTACCAATATTTTTCATTGCAGGAAAATGAAATGGCTCCAGTTGATCTCAAAAGTTCAATTCAGATTTCCGGACATAAAGTGTCTCCAACTATTGAGCGTGAGTTTCAAAGCCATGTGTTACCGTCTGCACATGGTAATAACGCTGGGAAAGAACGTGCCCTTCCCAAAGTGTTACCACTGCAGTGGATACACGTGTCAGCGCAATTGCGTTGAGGGTTCGAACGCGCGTGTGGTTATAGAAATTGGAAACAAGTACACCTGGGTAATAACGCCTCATTTTGGGCTGAGAAGGCACTTTTCCCTCTTCGGCATTCCCAAATACAACTGGAATACGTACGCGGAGCAAGTGCAGACGCAAAACATTCCCAGCAGCAGCAGAAGAACGAAATCCGACCACAAAACGATAGCGCAGCGATTGAGATCGCTTAAACTGTCCGAACTCACAACGACGAGAATTCCGCGACCCAGCGGACCATTCTGCGTCTTCTGCAACCCTGTCAAATTGTACAGAGAGAAAAAACGTCTCGCGACGCATCCTAACGACGCGCTTTCCTACACTCGTCCAAATCCTCTCTACCAGAAGCTCGTAAACGGCTATTGCACTGACACCGTCGAAGTTCTCGGCATACCGAACGTCGACGTCGTCAGCCCGGCCGAGGCTCTGCTTAGCGACGGTTCCTTCACCGTTCTAAAGACCTTCATTGATCACCTTTTTCATCAGATGCAGTTGACGGCTATTTTGCGAAAACCAAACGCTGTTCTCATGTTCTGCGAACCATTAGCGATGCATCCGACCCTTAGAAAGCAGCTGCTGCATTATTTGTTCCAGGAAGTGAAGGTCGCTAGGTAAGAAACGTTTTACGGAGTTAAAAAGTAGCGAGTAAAATTGTTGTCATTTCGGGATAATTTGACGCTTATTTAAACACAGCTTTAAAAAAAACACACATAGATAATTCTTGCAGTATATAATTCAAAATATTATTTAATCTGTTGCAGAGTTTGCCTGGTACCGAAGCCTCTTGCAGCCTGTGCCATGTTGGATGTGCAAACTTGCATCGTCGTTGATAGCGGAGCTTTAAGCACGACTGTAGCGGTCGTAATCGAAGGACGAGTTATGCCACATCGGTGGAGATTGCTTCCCGTCGGTGGATGGCACGTTGCTTATCATTTGAAGCAGGCGATGCATTGGCAGCCCAAAGAGTACCATCAGATACCGATTTCGCATTTGGACACGATGGCCGTTAAGGAGAGATGCAGATTGAGTTACAATATCGAGCACGAGGAGCTTAGACGGGTTCCAATGAAAAGGGAACACATAAATCTCAGAGTCGACAGCTACGCGGATTATAGACAATTTTGGGTATGTAAGATACATGAAATTCTACCGTTTTTTTTTTTCCAAATTAAAATATCCTTAATTGAAAACTGCAGTTGCACATTTTTTAAATTGAAAATGCATGTACGACGATGTTCCACGTTTTTCTATTTAGCTGATGTGATAAAATCTTTTTAAACGATACGGATTTCTAAAGAACAGTCTCTATTTTTTTTGTACAGAAAGTTTCACTGGGTTCTGAGTTATACGTGGCTCCAGAAATGATGTACGTCAGTTTGGGTCTTCCACAAATAATCAAGGACGTGACGAGCGGTTTGTCGGAAGATATAATGCACGATTGCCTGTCGCACATTTTACTCACCGGCGGCAATACCGATCTTTCGGGGTTTGCTTTACGTTTGCGAAAGGATTTGCGAGAAATATTGCCAGAGCACAGTGCCATCGTCGAAGTTAAAAGCTGTCCCGGCACTCACAGTTGGAATGTCGCGATGGGATCGACTTATGTTTCTCTCGCCGTCCATCCCGGTGAGTTTTCTTCTCAATAATATCTAATCCCCGCTATATACAATTCATCAGGACAATGATATTCCAATATTTTTCCATCAGTCGCACTGTTTAATTGACATTTAATTGTATAATGTACGTACTACTTATCGCTCTGGATTCTATGTCTACAGGATTTTTAATTCCAAATATCCAGTAAATTATAAAAGGAAAATTCAGTAATAAAATAATCTTGCACACTAAACAGATATAAGTCACAAGAAGCAGTGGGAAATTTTCAACTCAATGATCAAGCTACAAATATTTTTTTCTCCGTCCAAATCCTTCATAAAAACTGAAGAATCTAGAGCACTGGTTTTTCATCCTTGTTTTCACGGTCATGTGCATCTATATTTTGTGTTTCTAGATAAAACTCCGCCTGAATACGTGGAAGGAAATCCGTTTTGGTTGTCGCGGGAAGAGTACGTCCTTTTCGGTTGCGAGTCCCTCGAGCAGTAGCGAGGTAAGGGTTCAGTGTCTTTGAGAGAATACTCTGTCGACTGTATACTAGAGCCAAGCTCGAAATGCATGTAATGCAAACAAAAAAAAAGGAATATTGAGAAAGTAAACGTTGCCATATACAATTGGATATAGTCTATCTGATATTGTCTCTGCCGCTTCATTAGCGCGATGCTCCGAGGAACCGAGAGGGTAAATAGTATTTATCATGAAAATCGTTACCCGAATTTACCAGTAAAGAAGAGTCAAACGGATAGAGATGTTAACAATTTTTCTCCGACTGATCGGTTGATTTATCAAAGTTTAGCCAGCATCTGTTGCGGTGAATCGATTCGAAATTAACAAAGAATAAAGAGATAAGAAAAATAACAAATGTTGAATGTCCACGAACGAGAAATCATTAACAGCAGCGACGAGCTCATAGTATATTGTGATAAATATGCTCGCAATGTTCGTGAACAACTTTGTCGTAGCGATAAGACCAAACCTTAGTTTATAAATAAGATATTCCAGTGTTATTTATGATATATTATTTACGATAACAGCTATTCGCACGAACATTATGGTGTGCCGAAAGGATCCTGTGAAAAGAAAGGTCGATTTTCTTTCATTGTAGAACCGAATCTTAAAGGGAAACAGATTGAAGTTTTTGATATACGTTGACAAATATTCCCTTTGTTCAACTGCTCGTACTATTATTAAAAAAGTTAGATTGTTAATCCATAAAGTAAAGCTTATTTCACTCTGTTCAAAAGTATCTGAGATTTGTAGAAAACCTGAATGTAATCATGTTTTGCACAAGTTCACAGAAGAAGGGTGAAAATTTATCAAAAATTCGATAATTCACGTATTATCTTATAGTACAAGCAGTTAATTAAGTGAAATATTCTCACACGATTATGAGCAGCTCGGATTTCTTTCCCTTAAGATCGACTTCGCAATTTTGAGGCAAAAAGTGTGTGTTTTTACCTAAAAAATCGTAATGAAAATTGGGTCGTATGAAAAGAATTTTCAAGGTCGAATTGTTAACTTGATCGGATCGAAGAAAAGATTCTTGAGTTATAAGTTATTGAATTTTTTAAGTCGGAAACACACATACGGATTTTCGACGATTTTGAATGTATTGACATGAAAATCACGAAAAAAAAAATCTTGAATACGAAGTTCCCTCTATGAGGGAGCAAAAACATGATTTTCTTGCCTGGAATTGGTAAACGTTACCTTTAACAAATCATCAGTGTATCCTGCAAATAGTCGTATCGATTTTTCAGTATCGGAAGTTTTAGATGCATGATTAGCCCTTGCTATCGTCACAATTGTACATAGATCGTAAGACAAATTAATTTGTAAATAATACGAGAGACACGATGTCGCTCGTGAAACATGATTTACTCTGATAGTAATATTGCTGCAGTAAGGTTTCATCGAGATAAAACGATATTATATTATATATTAACATATATATTAGGGTGTGCCATTTTTGGGCAATTTTTTTTTTTCGACTCAGAAACAGGTTGTATACTTTCAGGAAGGTAAAATAAGAAGTCTGTAAAAATTTGAGCTCTTAATATTAATATTTAGATGCGCCTCATCGCGAATTTCTATTTCCCATTTAAATAACATGGGAAAAAAATTTTTTCATCTTTGGAATTTTATACGTTGGCAATGGCATATTGTTCGATGGAACGCAAAACATATTTTATAGAGAATCGCACGCTCTACAAAAAAGATGTCTTGCATTTTTTCGATAGACATAGCCATTCTGATGGTATTTGAGTTCAAAGTTCAAAATATACGAAAATTCATCTTTTTGTTAATATTATAGCGAAACTATTGACTCTGTCGAGAATCTTCGATCAACTTTTTTGTAGATTATTAAATTTACCATGAAAATTGTCTCATCCATGATTAAATTTGATTTGCCGTCTGATTTTCTCGAAGAAGATATACTTCTATGGCCGAATAACGAGAGCTATAGAGAAAATTTGGACTTTTTCACAAAATTGAAAGTAGTCAATGACGCTGCAGAACGTGGAGTGGCATTATTGGAACAATATAATGCATGTTTGACAAAGAATGAAGAGCAGTTCCAGTATTTATTACGAATAGTGAAGGAGCATCGTCGAAAATATCCGACTTGCAATAAAAAAATAATTGAATAATTATTAATGCATTGGCGAATTTTTTATACTCGGTATAGCAAGACTTACAATAATGGCAACAACAAATAAAAAAATGTTCATACTGTAATAAATTATTCAATATTTATAATTTTTCATTAATAAATTTACTTAAAAAGATTGAATGAAACATTTTTTTTTACTATTAATGGAAATAACGAAAGATTTTTTTCGTGAGTATTTTGTCGATTTTTTTTGTAACTATTTATGATAAGTACCAGCCCATTAGAACCAGTTTCGTGACAGAAGACAGGTCTCTACAGCATTGAACAATTAACAATAAATATTAATTAATCATGGATGAGACAATTTTCATGGTAAATTTAATAATCTACAAAAAAGTTGATCGAAGATTCTCAACAGAGTCAATAGTTTCGCTATAATATTAACAAAAAGATGAATTTTCGTATATTTTGAACTTTGAACTCAAATACCATCAGAATGGCTATGTCTATCGAAAAAATGCAAGACATTTTTTTTGTAGAGCGTGCGATTCTCTATAAAATATGTTTTGCGTTCCATCGAACAATATGCCATTGCCAACGTATAAAATTCCAAAGATGAAAAAAATTTTTTCCCATGTTATTTAAATGGGAAATAGAAATTCGCGATGAGGCGCATCTAAATATTAATATTAAGAGCTCAAATTTTTACAGGCTTCTTATTTTACCTTCCTGAAAGTATACAACCTGTTTCTGAGTCGAAAAAAAAAAATTGCCCAAAAATGGCACACCCTAATATATATATATAATGTCGCGTTTCACGATAGTAAAAACGATATTCCCAAGGGTTCTTAGAGATATTTCATAAATTTATATCAGGCAAATCTTGCCAAAAATATATTCATGAAGATGATAGGAATTTTCTAGTCAAATAAAAACAAGTATGTTATTAAATTAGTGTAGAATCTATTGTCCATTGAAGCGTTGATGACTCTTGATGATTATAAAGTTTAATATATTATCGGAGAACATTGGTCATTTTTATTATCGCGTGAATGGTCATTTCTCAGAGAATTTATGGAAAAGATTGACGTCAATTTCCCATCGACATAGTTATTAATGTATTATTATTCTTATCGAGCAGATATCGAGATTCAACTAAACTCGCAGTCTCGCGATTCTTCGAATTGTTTCTGCCGCGACGCGGATAGTCTGCCGATTTCTGTATTTAGCCGTGATCGATAATTTATGAGTGAGTAGAATGGCACCAAAAATAGAAAAAATGAAAAGTAAAAACGTTAGAACAATTGATCTGACTAAATTAATTCAAAGAGTTACAAAGGAATATAACTGTTGAACAATTAAAACAAGTTTTGTATAATTATTATTTTAATACTGTTAATTAAGTTTTAGAGAAATTATTTACTGATGTTTTGTCGGAATAGCATTGTGAATAGTCTTTGAATCGATTGGTGCCCATTCTGAAACTATCGCCGAGCAAATTGCTCGCAAACTTGGTAGAGATTGTGTTAAAGGAGTTGAGATTCGTACTAACAACATCAGTGCCAATTTCTGTAATTGTTTCCGTAAATTTTCATGCATTGCATAATAATAGTGGAGAGTGATTCGATTTGTTGATTGCGTACTTAATTCAGAGAAACATTAATTAACGAAAGCGATTTGTAGACATTTTTTTACGTCGATAAAAAAATTCTGGAGAAATTGGAGAGACTGTGGGATTCCATCAGGAATATATTCGCTATTCTCACTTTATTAAAGAAAAACCCTTTTACACCCAAAAATTGAATTTTTGAAAAACTGTGTTTTTCCACTATTTCGATTCGGAAATGAGTCAATTTGACGGTAAATTAAACAATAACTGATTAACGTTGAATTCCAGAAAAGTACATTAAAGTTCAGGTTTTGTAAAAACAAACCCATACTTTCTTGCTAATCCAAATGCAGCATCGCTTATTCCATTACTTTGAATATTATCTACAAATTTACTTTTTACAAATTTGGTAGTGTTAATCTTTGAGTAATTCAACCTGTTTTTTACCTGGCGTAAAAATCTCTTTATGAACGAATTTAATTATTGAACGATCGACACTATCAATTTTTTATGTGCCAAATATGTGGAGCATTCCTTAAGAAACGAATGAGCCACGTTGCATTAAAATTGGCTAAAAATTACGGATCATACCTTGAAGAAATTGAAGAAAATAGACTTTTTCGAAAAATGCTATTGATCATGAAATTCTTTAAAAATACGCAACTAAAAATGATTCTCTGCATAATGGAAACGTGCTGTGATACAAATCACTCTTCACTGCAAAAAGTAAATCTGTGAAAATTTGTACAAACGATTTTGTAAAAATTACCACTGAATTAAAAGTGCGATATCAATATCCGAAGAGTGAATTTCTCACGAATTTTCGAATCTCAGTTATCTCACCAGGTCTTCCATTTCGACCGAAGTGTATAAAAATTGTATCTACCCGATTGGAGACATCATTTCAGTATAAGATATTGTCTCACCCCCCAAAAAGAAAAAACAGTCTCAACGATAGTATAAGAGGAAAAAAAAACCATTGTTTTTGTTTCAAGTCTGCGGATAAGTTGCGCCGGAATACTCCTAAGTTATCTGCCTGTAAATAAAGAAAAACGGTATCGTAATCTACGCATTATTTATTTCATAGACACATCGAGATGATTAAAATATGTATAGCTACCCAATAAGTATGTACACTTGCATATGTGGCGCGTATGCGTGTAAACATTGCGTGCATCTCACAAAAAAGTGTGTACACGAATACGCGCAGATTCATGTACCTATTTCCGCTTGTTACGAGAATTGTATATTTTGTGAATAAATCTTCTTTTCCATTTACACGTTTACGAGTAAAACACGTAAGGGCGTCGCGTAACTGCGCGTCGCCCAACAAAAACCTACCTACTGCATACGTTGTTATTTAGTTGTTGTTGATGTTGTTGTTGATTCGATTACGCAATTCAAAGTACATGATGTCGATACAAAATACTCTTCGTAACAAATTCGGCCTCGTAGGTACGAAAAAACACTTTAAATAAGTTAAAAAATGTTCTTTTAAATTACTACGTATTTACACTTACAAAATACGAAGTATCGTGAGAGTTATGATTCGTAGAAAGTATGTTATAAAATATTTGTTGTTATTTCTTTTTTCATTTTTTTTCTCTCTAAATCATTTCTGTTTTAAAGCTATGAACAATTCAATTATTTTTCTATCAGATCGTCTACATCGGCTCGCTATCAATCTTTCGAAGATCTAGCAGGCGCTCTTATGTAACATTCTACGAAAACTTTGTGTTACGAATTTTTATTTATATATTTTTTAATTTTTTTCTCTACGACGAACTTTGGATACGTAGGGGAAATATTTGGTTGCTGGTATAAATGAGATTTTTTAAAAATGTCGTTGGCATCTTTGACGTTTAAAACGAACAAGTTAAGAGCCCTAGATCAATGACTCGTACTTCTATGTATCTAATGCGATCAATTTATCTTCTTATTCCAAAGAAACTATGTACAAAATCAACGCCTATCGATATCGACGATTCTTGATATCAGTTATTAAATTCTCTTCAAGAAGGTTAAAACGTCTCTCTGGTGAAGTCAGTGCTGAAAATTTTGTATCGTTATAACAAAGTTTTACGCATCAATGATGTAATCGCAATGTGTTTATATAATGCAGAAAAGCATTGATAGTTATGGATTTACAAAAAAATCTATAAGTAATGCTGATTTCCAATAGTAACTTTTTCGAATTCATCGTCTAGATAGTCTCCAAAATGAAAATCCACTTTGTTCCAAGAAATAAGGCACTACAACAGTTCGATGCATAAAACTTTGTGCGAACGATTACCAAAACGTCGTACTTCTTTTCAAATTTAAGGCGCTTCAACTTCCTTAACGATATAGAGTAACAGAAAATCGGCGTTTATCGTCAATAATCGAATCTGCGTATTTTCTACAGACGGTACGAAAATTTAGTACGGAAACGCGACTCGCGATTGGCAAGTTGAGAAGATGGCTAAAAAACGTATTCGAAATATGTCCGCGTATAAAAAGTAAACTCGTACGCGCAATATTTTTCCGCTGTTTTCTGTTGCGGAGATAAGCTGCAGAGTTCTCAGCAACAAGAACTCTTCGCTGGTTCAGCCTCGACGAGATTAAAGTCTAATCCGCCGGGCCTCGCGAATCCAGTCTTAATTCCATCCCAGCCTTCTTCGACCTTGTACTCTCCGGTTTTTATTCTATTGTAAACCTCTTGAGTAACCGTTCTGAACGCTTCGGAAACGTTCACGCCGGTTTTCGCGCTCGTTTCTATGTGATGGACGCCGTGCTGATCCGCAAAGGATCGCGCCTCCTCTTTTGAAACTTCTCGTCTCCCGCCGTTCGTCACCAGGTCTAGTTTGCAGCCTACGAGCGCGAAAACCGGCCGATGAGGCTCGATGTGCCTTCGAGCTTCCATCATCCACTGGGGAATGTGCTCGAAACTCGCTCTGTTGCACACGTCGTAAACGAGTAACGCTCCCACCGAATTTCTGTAGTAGGACTTTGTAATTGACCTGGAGATAGAAAAATCAAACATTAAAATCAATTAAATGTCTACATCAATAAACAAAATACTATATTAAGCTCCAAAAGACAGGATGCGTGATTTTTGCGGGGGTTTTGCTGATATGGTTATTTCACGGAATCCAGGAAAAAACCAAATTTTTGGGTGGCTTACCTAAATCTCTCCTGGCCTGCTGTATCCCACAGCTGTAATTTGATTCTCGTTCCATCCTCGACCTCTATTAATCTTGCGAAAAAGTCTACTCCTACTGTAGGATCCGACAACTGAAATAGAAGAAATATTTTATTAAAATTTTGCTCGGATGCTAAATTCCTTGGTCACTGTAACAAGTGGTTTTTGTTTTTTTAGTTATCCTAATTTGAAACTGCTACATTCCCACGTAATAATTGCAACTAGCGCAAATCTTTCAAGCACATAAATCATAGTTAAATGCATCAAAAACGTCATTATTTTATAAACTGCTATTTACAAAATACAATCAAATATTTCAATTCTCAAATTGCCGTAAGTTCGTCAATTTCTTTTATTCATTCTGAAATGAATCGAGTCGTTTCATTTCCTACCTTAAATCAGTTCATACGTGTCTATAATGGAATTAAATTTCCATTAATTATTGCTGAGTCAGCTGATTTGAATTCATACAACAAAGTGATAAATAAATCCTATTTTTTAATGTATACAATCAAAAAATAAAATGAAAAATCCCTTAAACAGCAAACCAGTTGGCGATCCAATAAACTTCATGTTGTGCTTAAACAGATCTGAAGAAGATAAAACATAATAAAGTGAAACAAAAATGTCTCTCGAAGCTGCAAAACCTGTTGGGAAAATCGAGTCAACGTCGCGTTACACTCGTTAACTACGATCCTAGAGCCATGATTCCAACCTAACCTTTAATCCCGCAATCAACCTTAAGCTGGCACCTACAAAAGCATATATTCTAATAAAAGCTCGCGTCACGAGGTACAGAATGCGACGCAGCTGTGAATCAGACGAGCTCACAAAGCCCGCATCTCCGACAATTGCTGAGGCTCGTCAAAAATAACGAGGGGATTAGAAAAGAGAAAAAAAAGAAGAAAAAAAGATTTTAAAAAAATCCTCGTGCTTGATCATCACGCTTGGCATAATTTCGCGGTCCAGTAAATCACGAGCGCTCTCTTTGAGAAATTCACGCGAGGTCAAAAACTCCCACGGAATATCACCCAAACTATTCGCGTCGATTACGAAATAACGGCGAGAGAGAAGGAGAGAAATAAAATAAAACGCAACTGCGTACCTCGGCGAACTTGCCATCGGTGAAGTATTTTAGTAGAGAGCTTTTTCCAACCGTGCTGTCGCCGATGAGTATCAGACGAAATTGATAGTCGAAGATTGGTTCAACCATTTTGACCACTTGCCCAACTTTTGAACTTACTGATAAACGCGCATACGCTCAAAAAAACAACACTTTTTTGGGCGTACTTCTCAAAGCTAAGATCTCAGCTGACCGTGACATATTAATCAGCTTCCTACTCTATTCACAACACAGTCGTCGTCTGGCTGCTGCTGCTGCTGCTGTTCTTGATGACCTGCGCACGTCATTGGCGGCTCTAGACGAAGCGCGTGAATGGAACGACTCGCGACTGATCCGCTCGGAGTCTCACCAACTACTGATGACTCCGCGCGGTTCATCAACTGCGACGTACTTAAATTAGTACTAAAGCGATCATACACCGACGGTATTTCTTTCGGTAATTAAAAAATGCCCCTTAGGCTGCCACGATTACGTGTACACATTTAGGCACTTTGTCTCTTATTATCAGCTCCGATAATCTATATTTGTTGGCGCGACTGATTCGCTCAACGTTTTTTCAAGTAATAAGCTTATGACTCCGCGCGAATCAACTGCGACGTACTTAAATTGGTACTAAAGTGATTAAGCGATGACTGTAGTAGTTTCGATAATGTGGAAAATATCATTTAGGCTACTACGATTTTCTGCACACATTTAGGCGCCTTTTCTCTTATCTCCTGCTCCGATAATCTATATTTGGTAGCGCGACTGATTCGCTCGTGGTTTTTTCAAGTAAACGGAGTCATGACTCCGCGGAAATCATCAACTGCGCGATGCTTAAATTAGTATTGAACAGATCGTACCTCGAGCGTACTTCTTTTGGTTATTAAAAAGTGCCACTTAGGCTACCACGATTTTGTGGACATGTTTAGGCACTTTTTCTCTTATCTTCTGCTCTGATAATCTGATAATCTATCCCGAGAGACCTAATTGCCGTTTGTTTGCCCCGTGATGTATTTAGTTCGGCGCGTGTAATACTGCGCATTTGTGATTCATGCTGTTGTTTGTAACTGTAGAGTTAAATGTATACCATTACATACCTGATGAATATGGGAATGCGCAGTTTGTTTGTAAACATGGAAAGGATAATAAAATGGATTGCCGAGGGATTCGAAACGACGGTCGAAATTCAGTGGTTTTGATTTCTGTAAGATTTTTGGGAATTCTTCTTCGTTTGGAAAATGTTTAAAACAAAATTCTGAATTTTCTTGTTCTATTCATGATTAACAATTCGGAATTTTTATTACAAAATATTTTTATTCAAAAATATGCCTAAGGCTATTTACACTTTTAATGTCATTGCAGCTTAAGTAAATTCGCAGGTCTATTTATACAAATGTTAAAAAATACTGACATCCTCAGCTTCTCTGAGCGCCGCCTCCAATTTCTCTTCCAATATCCGGCTGCGCGATCTCTGTTCCGCCAAAGTTCTCTCAAGCGTTTCCGTGATATTGCGAAGCTCGGTAACTCGTTTCTGCGTCTCCTGGCGAAAGGCGTTCACGGTATTCGTTTTCTCGTGAATGCTCTCATAATTCTTGGCTATTTCTTCGACGTAGCTTTCATCCTCTTCGAAAGCGAAGGACTCCTCGATGATGGATGGTTTTTCCGGAACGACGATCGGAGGCTGCGCGTGCATCGCATGTTCGTTATAATTCGTTAAAGTACTGGACTTGAACCACCATGGAAGCGTTCTAAAGTGCTTCACGTGATTCTTATTGTAAACGACTCGCGTCTCGGGTTCGAGGAGACGAATTTTTTCCTTCAGAATCTCGAGCAAAAGCTGCACGAAACTCGTTTTACTGGCTCCGCCGGGTAAGAGAAGAACGTTGCTCAACACGTTGCACGCGACTGATTTGTAGTTGGAGTGAACGAGCACTTGTTGGCAATAACGAGCGACGCATTTGTGAAGTTCCATCGTGTCGTCGATTGGCCAGCCGAACCTACGAAAATAGGGAAATTTCCTTATTAGTGAATTTAACAGCGAATCAGCAAAACTTCTAAACGAGTTTTGAAAATTCTCACGTCCACTCCGGGAGGGACAGCTGGTTCATAATTCTCTCCAGTTTTTCTCTGTTTTCCTCCTTTTTCCACGAGCCATCGAAGTACTCGTAGCTGCACGGCAAGCCGATGTCTTTCGTAAGGAAGATCTTGAATTCCGGGGGAAAGTCTGTGTACATCAGAGCCTCGGGGTCGAGGACTATGTCGATGAGATGAGTTACCGCCTCGTTGTGCAAATCTATCACGAAATTAACGTCCTTCAGGGCTGTTTGTAGATGCGCGTTGAAGGACGAATGACCCAATATCCTGCGAGAAAGGCGGTAATCGTTAAACGGCTTATATTTACTTCGATCAAACGTTGCGGGTCAATTTACAAAACCATTAAAAAAATTCCGCCGTTACTTTTCACCTTGAACGACGAACTCTTTGACCTTTTAGCCGCGCATTCGTCATTAATTTTTATTCAATGTGTGCACATAAAAGACTAACCATACCAATTTAGAAAATAAAAATAAAAATTCGGAAGCATTGATAATGCATTGAAAAATGAATTTATTATCATGAATCGACAATTAGAAATCAATTATAGCCTGAATATATATTTGATAAATTGAGTTTAGCTAACAACTCTGAAATTAATAACCTACCTGTGCCATAATTCCTCCGTTAAGCATGTGTCGAGAATCCTAGCCAAATTATCCATTTCGAGTGGCACGGGAGGCGATTTGTTCACGGTAAGCCAGACCACCGCGCTTTGTATCAATTTCAGTATAATCTGCTCGTCCACTGTTTCCTCATAATGAACAGTGTATTCCGAAATATAACCAGACTCCAACAAATTATCGAGTTCATCGTTGAGTTTTATTTTTCGCGGTGCACAATCGGCCTCTCCGATAATAACAACGATCACTGGTATCGGCATGAGTTTCTGCCTGGCCAAAATTGTGCTCGTCAATCGTCGGACGACGAACTTTAGATTTTCGGAGCTCGTGGCAACGAAGAACAATCCATCGGTTCCCGTGAGATGATGATCACTTATCAGGCCTTCAAATTGCCTGATACAAATGTGCAGAGTCTCGTAAGAATTTGGTTTGTAGCATTTGATGATCTGCTGCATAGAGTAATTGCTCGGGCAAATATATTGACTGAGAATCTTCTTCAACCTCCAAAGTATCGGCCTGCTTTCCAAATGAGGCCAGGAGATGGCCATTTTCCAGTACAATTTCGCTGGCGTCTCGATATCTAGCGTTTTCGCGTTCTCCTTTATTCCTGAGTAGATTCTGGACTCGACGGGCTCCAAAAACTCCAGCGGTGGTTCATCGTTGCTTGGCTTGAATCTCTTTCTTCGCATGTTATCGATAGCCACGTTCTGCTCTTTGCGGTACAATGATTTAGCACATTCTTCGACGCTCTGCCTCTGCAACCTGTAGCAATATTTTGAGAAAATTTCTTTTATCCGGGTAATAATTGATTTGTGAAAGTGAAACTTAGTGCATGAATAATTGATTTCATTCAACTATCAGGAGAAATTCAGGATAAATCTGAAATGGAAAAGAAAGCAAATTGATCGAAAAATGATACTACAAATCCTTTAAGCACAATAATGTTGTTCTCTCTCAAATACTTTGTTTAAATTATAATGTAGAACATTAAATTCACTACAAACCAGACAGGAGTAACGTCAAGAGCGCTCCGTTGTTGTCTTTTCCTCGTCGAGTACTGTTTCCAAATTCTATAATATTTCAGTATAATCCGATTCCTCGTGCGTCTCGACAACTCCTCGAGTTTCTTTTGCACGTACATTTCGCGATCCAACATTTCTTCGCAGATATTCACGACGAATTTGTCGAGAATTTCGTCGACAAGTTTTTCGCTCAGCATATCGTAAACCTTCATTCTCTCAATCTCCTCTTTGACGATCGTCGAGCATACGTCGTGAATTATTTCCGTCTGCATTTCCTCGAGTATTTCCGCGGTTTCCTTATCGATTCGCCTCGCAGTTTTTTCTCGCTCGAGCTCCAACAGTCTTCGCCTTTCCAATTCTTGCTTCTTCTCAGCTTCTTGACGTTCTCGCGCTGTGGACGATTTTCTCTTTTCAGTATCGTGAACCAATTTTGTAGTGGTCGAAAAAACTGATCCATGGCGAGACCAGGATTGATCTTTTTTTAGAGTTGCTTGATTGCTGGCGGAATTTGCTCCAAAAATCGAAGGCGTCATCGTGGAATTACCGAAAATATCGTCCCTCAAAACCTTTCCGAAAATATTCGAACCCGGAGACAATGCTGACGTTGTTTTTGTCTCCATTCGCTCGCCAAAATGTTTAGAATCATCAGCAGAACGTTTTGCGAAGACTCTTCCGCCTTTGTTATCAACGCTGAAGATCGAAGGCGTTTCCTCCTTCGACTTCTTCATCGGAGCTGCATTCCATTCAGAATCCAACGATTTCGCTTCCTGCAAAGCCTGATGAAAGATTCCTGTTTCATTGTCGCGTTTCGACGATTTAGCGAATATCGAATCTGAAGAAAACGGTGAAACATCCTCAGTTTTTTTGTTAATAACCGTTGCAGCTTGTTTCGCGAATATCGGCGCCTGGAACACGTTGGGCTGACTCGTAGTCGTTGTGGGCATTTTAAATATGTGAGGATTATCGGTTTTGTGTTTTTCGCTTGAAATTCCGAAACCGGAAGCCACCTTTTTAGACTCTACTGAGGGTCTCGGTATTTTTAAAGGCTCTTGAACGTCCTCGTCCATATACTCGTAAGGATCTCGCAGTTTTCCTGGATTTTCAGCGTTCTGATCTTCAGCATTTAGAGATTCTTGCTTCAGGAAACCTTGAGAGTCGAAGCTGTCGTGCGGTTTGTGTCCTTTGTAAATTTTTTTGGGCATGTTTTCTCCAGCGATGCATTGCCCAAAAGAATAGCTCATTGAGACTCTTTTGGACTCCACCATGTTCAAAGCTCTTCCCTGTTCTATGGTGGACATGGGGAGCGAAAAGTTCTGCCTATTCAGCATAATATGAAGCTCGTCTTTCGACAGATTCAAACCAACTTGTTCGCAAAAATCAATAGCATCATTCTCGTCCTCGAAACCGAGAATATCTATGAGCTCGTAGAGGGGAAACGCTGTGGAAGTCGTCCTGCAATAAGCTTTGACCATGATCGAAAGAGCTTTGACTCTAACTTGATTGAAATACCGCAAAAGGATGCAAGCATTTAAATACGAAGTTTCGCGAACGAGGCTGAAGAATTTCGCGTAATTGTTGGATTCCAACGAAGTATATACTTGAATGGCGAATCTTATTTCGGGCGATTTTTGCACGGAAGTTGGAAGCCTCTGTACGTCCCACATAAAATTACCGTTGTTGAGATTAAGCAGAATAATGTAAGCTCGGAATTCAGGCTCGTTTTTACATGCAACGCCTTTGACCCTTAAATCGTGATACATGTACTTAAGGGTCTGCAGACATTTCGTCAAATTTTCAGTGTTTATTTTCTTGTCGAACACGGAAACTTCTTCTGCGCATAAACGCTCGGCACAAACGATGTGAAATCTCGCGCATTGCTCGACGAGCTCAACACTGTCATGGCAGCAAAGCTCCTGCTGCGTTATGTCTTTTCTTATGCCTCTTGTTCGATCCCAGAGAAAATGATACCACTCCGCAAGATTCGCACCATTTTGTTGGCAGAGATCTGCAATCTCGTGGAGCAGATAACTCATCGTCATCTTCAGAGACTTAACGGGTCGCAGATCTTGCTGCAAAGGCTCTTCCTGATCAGCGGAGGATCTAGAATATTGTTTTACCGCTGTTTGGTGATTGATCCTGTAATCTGGACCTTCCAGCAGCTCGTACGCTGCGACTTGTCTCTGTGATTCTCGCATGAGGCGCTCTTTTTCGGGGCACATATCGGGACACGTTCCTCGAGTTACCGTTGACATAGAAAGCTGCGTTTTTGTCTGTTTTGCTCTCATGAGTCGATCTCGAGCGTCGAGGATTCTGTATTTGTCTTCTGAAGTTGCAGCTGCTTGACGAACTATGTTGTGCAACTCATCGATGCTCGCATTTGGCACATAAGTTTGTATCTGATTCTCCTGCTCAATTTTTTCTGTTTTCGTCGCTGTCTTTTCGGTGGACGTAGCCGGAGGTGGTTTTTCATGTCTTGAAAAATCTGGAGGCTTAACGCTTCGGGTTTTACGCACCAAAAACAGTGGAGCTTCTGCGGGTAGTTCGCTAGTTTCCATGTCGCCGTGCAAATTGTACTCGAGGTTCATCATCGCATCCAATTCGGCTTTAATTTCGTCGTCTGTCGATCTCAAGAATTGCGACACAGAAACTTTTGGTTCTTTCTTTTTTAACGGTGCTTTCGACATGATTGTGACTGTTCTGTTGTTCCTGCAAAGAAGAGTCCACGAATTATTATGTTTCCACACTGTCACTGATAAATAAGTAGTAAAATCTAATTTTTTGGTACTTCGGCTTTGTGATTTTCCTGATTTTGTCGTTGAGCGAGGAACTTTTGATTTGTTGTTGCGGTAACCTCTTTTTTCAATGTTGTGGCGGTTGGCCTTTAATTTGCGACGGTGCTGCCACCAATGTGTGAATTTTAGCAACTGACTTTCCCGCCAAAATTCGAATCGAGCTCAAAGTCGGAAATCGAGTATTTATATCTTAAACTATAGAAATTTTGAATCATATTAAAGAGATTTGAATCATATTAAGAGACCTTTAGAAAGACATTACTTTGCACGTTGATATATTTTTTAATAACTTTAGGAGATTCGTTTCACTCACCTTATCATTTTTGTCCACTTTATCAACAGAATATAAGAAAAATGTAAGATGTATTTCGTGTTTATTTTTTGTGGCCTTGATGACATTTGATATTCTTCATCATCAGTGACGTAGTGAAGAAAAAAAAAAGCAGAAAACCTTTATCTTGAGCATTTTTTTTTTTTCGCGCTTCGTCACTTTTTCTCACGTCTTTATCATCGTGCTATTTATATAACTCGTGTTACTGATGTCACTGGTAATTTTCCATAATTTGTGTTTGATCTTTTGAGCGTAATAGAAATCTATAGTGACCTTCACTCGTAACACAGTGAGAAGAAAAAAACAGAAAGCGTTTTTCTTCGCTATTACTTGTTCCCCGCTTCATTTTTTAACTTTTTCTCACCTTTCTATCATCTCCTCATTTATATAACCCTCGTGATTGCTGTCATCGGTAAATTGGCAAATATTGCATTTAATCTGTAGAGCTAAATAATAACATTCATATAACAGTCGTCTTAACTAACGACAATTCTACTTTTTTTTTCGCCATTGTTTTCCTCGCTTCAGGAACGTGCACTTTTCACGAGCTGGCGACACTTTTTACAACTGCAATTTCCCGAGGTCGCATTACAAAGTTAGCATTACAATGTTACAATTTGCAATGTTATTATTCCTTCACTTTTTTACACATTCAATTTTTTGTTATTTAGCTTGATCTCTCGACATAATACGGTCATTTCCAAATCGACGGTCATTTGACAAAACTGACCGGCAACAAATTCGGGGAATATCTCTATGTGCCTGTGCGAAAGAGAGAGGGAAAAAGAGAGAAAGAGAGAGAGAAAGGCCTATTTTGACGGTACGCGGTTGTGTTCAGACTGCTTTATCTCTCTATCCTCGCAACAGCTTCAGCAATGGCTTGCACCTTGCACCGTTGAGAGAGAGCGTTCTGCCCCATAGTATAAATTCTAATTATTTGGAAAAAAAAGAGGAAAATAAATAATAATAACGAAGCCAACGCGGGCTTAACAGGGTTCCATTCGCGTTATTTCAGTGCGAACCAACGAGTCTCGAGGAAGATGGCTGGAAATCGGGAAGTTATTCTCGCTGACTTTCAGGTAACGTACACAAAAGATTATATCGTGCCATTGTGAATCGTTTCGTTCGCTGAGATTCGGCGATTTTGAGGTTATACAAGCTTCTGTGCGATGACATTGACAATAATTTTAAGTTTTTGTCATCGCTGCTCGTTTAGATCAATGGAATTTTAAAAATTATCTTCCAATATCGCACATAAACTACGACCATCGAAAAACTGTCGATGCCAAATTATCGGCAGCTCAGAGAACAAAGAATCCCTTTTTTTTTTTTTCGAATTAATGAAAAATTGTACTGAATGCAATACTCACGATATCAACGCTCTGCGATAGGATTTTTCTTTAAGGCAATGAAAAGTAACAAATATTTTTTGGACAGGCATGCACAGGCATAGATGATGTGGGGGAGGCAATTCATCATCTCGAGAGCACCAACTGGGACCTTCTGGTAATTTCTATAAGCAATCATTGACGATTTTCCTCGCAATTGCCCGATTTGAACTTAAGTTAAATTGCTGTGTCGTCGCAGGCTGCTGTCAACAGAGTAATGCATCATGACACACAGCAGCTGCCCTCGGAAGTCAGTCCTGACATTGAGATGGTGGAGGTGGTTCAGGGGGTGCCGGTGATCACTTTTTCATCCTCCTCGGAAGTGGCGCACGCTCCAAAAAATGCAGTCACTCCAAGAGTCGACAACACAGAGAATGTGAAGCCCGGCACCAGCAGACCTAAAAGCCACGCTCAGGGCTCCACCAGACTATTGGAATTCCACATCCACTACTTAAATCGTTCTTTCATGGTCAGACTTCCTGAAAACTCCACAGTCGGTGAGAATCCCACTTCGTTTCTGGCTTTATATTTTTCAACGGTTTATTGTTTTGATTTTTGGATTAAACAATTCTTTTCCTGGTGGAAAATAAATGATTATTACATCGACAAATAGTTTTTTTGCAAGTTTTTGTAATCTATGGTAACTGTATGACATTTACAAAATCTCATCTATTGAATATTGATCGGGAACAGTGCTGTAAATTGATTATTGTATTTTCATTTAATTACATTTTTTTTTTAATTTCAGGAGATTTGAAGCACGCAATATATGAACAAACACATGTGGGTCCCTGTCAACAAGAGCTTCACGGTTGGAAAAAAGATCCACCGAGCAATTTTTCATTTTTATCGAGTCTAGAACTTCCGAAGGAAGTGCAGCTCTACATGACTCAGTCATCGGAACCTGGAGATTCAATTGCCGATCCGTGAGTCATAAACTATCGTTGGCTTTTGAAGACAATCGAGTGGACGAGATTTAATATGCTTTCATTTTTCAGCATATGCTTGTCGGACCGACTTACCCATACGTATACTCTTAACGTACGCGACGAAGTTTCCAACAAAACGTATCAACTGAAGTTTCCCGGTACACACACGATTCTAGAGGTAAAAACAAATGTCTACTCGCTGATCGATGTACCCGTGAGAAATCAACAGTGGAAAGGCTGGCCAAGTACGGCCAAAGATGACAAAATCACTCTGGCACAGAGCGGAATTTCATATCCAGAACACGAGTTATCCGTGGGCAAACTTCCCACGAAAGAAAATAAAAAGGTAATTCATTTTTTGCCCAAACTCTTGTTTTTTAGATCTACTCATTAAAAATTAGGAAAACTAAATGTTTTCAATGCAAATTGAAAATCTTCAGAAAACCAAATCAATAAACGTAAAGTTTGAAGTGTATTAAAGAGAAAATTATTTACAAATTGACATATTAAATTTCGTACATGAGTATAAAGCAATATTTAAGTACTAAATCAGACTTAAATAACACTTTTTCTGGTTTTGGTGCACTGATTATTAATTCTGATAAAGCCAAGTTTTGGTAAAAATGAGATGATTTTTTTAGGACGTTGTGGATCTGGTCGATAGCGACAGTTCTGCTGATGGACCAGAAGATGTCGAGGAATTCGAAGACGCTCCCGAATCATTTATAATCGAGGATGACATGTTCATAGACAATGTCCGATCCACTAAGATCCAGCGTCTTAGTAAGTTTATCTTGTCATTTATTGAATACTGAATAGTAATTACATTTTACGGTCGATTATACATCAAATTACAAATTACAATTACATAAGAATGTTGAAATACAGTAATTGCTTTATTTATTTTTCCTGCAGTGCCGGAAAACGTCGAAGACGAAACAATGGGCACGTTACACTTTGCCGAACAATTTGAAAAGCGTTACGGTCGAGCGCATCCCGATTTTTTCACGGGTACTTTCGATGAAGCGATCAAAGAATCATGTTTAAAGCCTGCTAAAGAGGTAAATTTCCTACCATTTATTATATCAACCATTAATAAGATTTTTAATACTTATTCGCCAATTTATCTTCCAATTTTACAGAGAAAATTACTGGCGGTTTATCTTCATCACGATAACAGCGTTTTGGCAAACGTATTCTGCACGCAATTATTAGGCTTCGAGACAGTCCTACAGTTACTTTCGGCAAATTTTATCGTTTGGGGTTGGGACATCACGTACGAGAGTAACAAGGAGAAGTGCGGCTCATTTCCCATAATTTTATCTTAGCAACTTATCGATCCTATGTATCTATCGATTTTTCCTCCTTTCTTTTTAGATTCTTATCTTCCGCGAGTCAGGCACTCGGTGTTGTGGGAGCTGCAACGATACAGAACATCGACGTCGATACTCTTCCCGTTCTGATGATTCTCATGAGATCCCGATCGATCACGGAAATATTCACGATAGTTCACGGCAACGTTGGCGTTAATGAACTTCTCACAAACTTGATTCAGGCGGTAGACGTTTTTCAGGAACAGAGACGCGCGGATATCGGTGTCGAAGAGGAAAGACATGCGAGAGAACGCGTCAAACAGGAACAAGACAGAGCATATCAGGAGAGTCTCGCAGCTGATAGGTAATCTACTGATTTTTCCGATAGTGAAAAATGTTTAAATAGAAATTTTGCTTCCAATATTTCTGTCAAATCGTTAACTTTTTGTGCTGGTCAACCAAAACCAGGTAAACATTTTTAAACCTTCCAAATTCTTGACGTATTCATATAACATAATTTCATACATAACATTTTCTTTCAATACTCGACGGTAAACCTTTTGCGTTTTTGTTTGTATTTTGAGGGTCTTAGATTGTTGAATCTCACGGTTCTTCAAGTAATAGAAAAAATAATAATAGTAAAATGTACGTTTTTCAGAGCGAAAGAGGAGGCGAAGCAGATGCAAGAACAGCTCGAGAGACAGAAAAAGGAAGAAGCGGAGAGTCAGAGACTGGCTGAAGAGGCACGAAAAGAAGCTCACAGATTGGCGGTAGAATCGAGTCTACCGCCTGAACCGGAATTAGGCGCGGGCGACGGGGTTCTCAAGATAAAAGTGCGTCTTGCAGCTGGAAAGTTCTTAGAGCGCAGGTTTCAGGCAGACACACCGCTACAGACGCTCCTAAACTTTCTCATCGTCGAGGGATATCCTACGGACGAGTATAAAGTGTTATCCAGCTGGCCTCGGAGGGACGTAAGTCTTTCATTATTCGTGAATCATAAAGTTCGCTTTTCTATCACTAATCTCGAAATTCTCGATTTTACAGTTAACGTCCATGGACACAAAACTCACTCTAGCAGAACTGAAGTTCTGCCAACAAGAGACGGTGATTCTAGAACAGCGATAAGTAAGAAAAAGAAGTAAACGAAAAAAGAAAAGAAACTAAAAAACAAAACAAAAAAACACTCAATGTATTTAAATTTTTCGAAGTGTAGGAACTAAGAGCGTCGCGATATTCTTAATGTTGTATTTATTTAATAATTTTTGTGGTAGTTGACATTTTACTGTGAGTCTTCATTTTTTTTTCTTTTGCCTCGTTCAATTATGCAATTACAATTTGTATGCTGTACTTTTTCCAATGCGATCGCATCGTACGAAAGATGTAGTTCTATTTTGTACGAAAATGAAAAACAAAAGTATGTGAGATGAGGAAAAAAGTGGGAGCGAGCCCAAGACACGCGTGTATGAAGGGGAATTACACGCCCTCCCGCATTGTGAATGAAATGTACGTGTTAAATTTCCAAAATAAAACTAGATCTTGAGAATGTGTATTATTTCAATATCTACGCTGAGTCAATCAAGCTTTCATCTTTCGTTTTTTTCTTGTACACAGATATTTACAACATTCGTGATTTTACGATCTTAGTCGGGTTGAAGCGCTTCACGCTTGTCAAATCGATATCATATTTTTTTAAATGTTTCCATCCATTTTTATGCATTAAATAACAGAAAAAAGGTGATTACATTACAGCATCCACAATCAATTCAGAGAAACATTAATGCAGGATTGTGTTCATTCAATGTAGCAAATGTAAAACATTTGCTACATTGAATGAATAGCTATTTTCCAAACAGTATAAATCCAGTAAAAAAAGTGTTCAACTTTTAAGCGATTTCTTTTCAATAGGAAAAAAGGTTTTCTTAAATTGCAGCACTAAATTGAATATACAATTACGAAATAATACTTGAGAAAATCAAAGCACAAATATCCAGTCATAGTTGTTTCCGGCCTATTGTTTTCGTGAATCCATCGTCATTTTTCTCTCTGGCATGTAATATAAACAACCATCCATTGCTGTCAATGCCTAAAACTGCATACAAACTGAAAACATATTTTGTACCGATTCACCAAAAATTAAGCGCTCGAACCCCTTAAAAACTATTAAACCGTAAAGTCGGTCGTTGATTACATTCATAGATATAGTGAAGCAGCGAATACAATATCGCGTTTGAGTAATTTAATCGCATCGCTAAATTTATTTTCGAGATCGGTATTACCGATGTTTTTGGCCGCTTGACTGAGCTGTCGTAGAACTTCCTCGAGTCGTCGCATCGTCCTGATAATCGAGCCCTCGAAGATATCAGTCATTTTGCAAATCTGTAAGAAAGTCGCGCCTTTGCACCACGCGTAAACGACATCCATGAGGAATGGTTTGAATCTTTCGACGTAAGCGCTTTCGTCGAGATCGAGATTAGCTTCGGTCGAAACTTTCGCTATTCTTCTAGCCAAATCTTGCATTTGCCTGAGCGGTCCACTAAGTTCGTTGGTGCTTTTCGGCATTTCCTGCGATTTCTCGTCACAAACAAAGCAGCTGAGTAACGCGGCCATTTGCGGCACATTAAGAGAGTTAAAAAGTCCATTAAAGACCATTTCCGTGAGAAGAAGTTCGTCAGCTCCGTTTAATTCGCAGGCCACGCGTCCTTTCAGCTCGATAACGTCGGCAGCGGTGCAGTAACACATTCTCCGCAAAACTCGCTTCCTGCATTTGAGTTCGTCCATTTGAAGCACCGATTTCGCGCGTTTAAGCTCCTGCTTGGCGTTCTTAAGCTGCTCGGCCATTTCCTCTCGTTTCATGAATTTATCGTAAAGATCGTTGAGCTCAGGATCTTTGTGAAGTGGATGGGCGAATAACCTCTCCTCCAGGACCTCGATGCGCTTGACAATGTCCTTGAAATTCGAATCTTCGATTCTCATATCGTTAACGGGATTTAAAAGAGGCGGACCGTCCGGAAATCGTTTTTTAACCTCCTGTATAGTTTTCAAAACGCTCTTTCTGTTGTCCGCTGGCCGGAGATCCTTCGGGTAGTACAATCTTAGCGAGCTAATTTGCGAAATAAGAGTGCTGAGCACTGGGACGACCTCAATTTCTCCTTCCTCGCCTGGCGCGCAAGGAACTGGCGATCCTTCCTTCGATTGGGCGGAAATGTGCAGCAAAGTATCGACGACGATAACAGTTTTCTCTTTGACCGGATTCTTCGGTGTTTTCTTTTTGAAATTCACGATAATACCCCAGTCGAAATCAGCGTTTTCGTTTTTTATCTTAACCATCCTTCCGGGTTGTAAAAAGGGCAAAAGATACTCGGGTTTCGTAAGATAAGATCTGAATTCGGTGCCTAAACGATCGAGCTGTTCCCTGATATCGTGATAGGTGGATATTTGATTCAATTTGTGGACCTGAAGCTCGTCGAAGGAGGTTTGCAAAGCTTTTACTTTGTTGTAGAGTTCTGGAATGGAAGCTTGATTCTGAAATTGGTAGAAACTTCGCTCGAGCATATATTCCGGGTTGATTTCCTCGACTCGAAGCAGATTTAAGACCATATTGTAGGTGAGATGAAATGCGGAGTTTATCGGGTCGGGTTTCCCTTGAACTATGTCTTTTCCAACCGCTGGACTCACTTGCTCGTCTATCATGAGAATTACGATGCCTTTTTCGTCGAGACCACGACGTCCGGCGCGGCCAGACATTTGTATGTATTCGCCGGAAGTAATCCACCGGAAATCTTTGCCGTCGAATTTCCGCGGTGCTGTGAAGAGAACCGTTCGCGCGGGCATGTTTAATCCCATCGCGAATGTTTCTGTAGCGAAAAGAGCCTTTATCAGGCCTTCGCCGAAGAGAATTTCGACGGTTTCCTTGAGGATGGGCAGAAGACCTCCGTGATGGATGCCAATTCCTCTTCTCAGCAACGGCAGAACGTTCTCCACCTGTGGAAGCTTCCGGTCGTCCTCGTTGAGCACGTCCATCGCGTTGTTGAAGACCTCGTCGACCAGCTGCTTCTCCTGCATCGTGTTCAGGTCCAACTGCGCCATCTGCATCGCGTAAACTTCGCAATCTTTCTTCGAGAAACTGAAGATTATCACAGGAGCGAAATTACGCTCCATTATCATTTTCACCATCTTGAAGATGTTCGATTGCGCCGCTGCACCGCGGAAACCACCCTTTCGACCCTTCTGGTCACCCTTTGCTGCGTCGCCCTGCAGACACGCCATCGCTCTGTTGAAATTCTCTTCCTTGAACTGACCTTCTTCGTTTACCACCTGGAGAGACAGAAGAGAGGATTTAATTACGTGATAAAAGCCCCAAAATAGAATAATTGTTGTATTGGGACGTTTACTTTTATAATCTTTCAAAATCTTAATCGAGAAATTTCGAAGAAGTTTCGTTAAAGAAATACTTTTTTTCGCTTTTTGTTTTCTCTAATTGACTTACCAAGTGAATTCCGTCGCCGCCAACAGGAAAAATGTAGTGCTGAAGTGGAGTTGGTCTGTAATCCGTGTACACAACGTGACAAGGTTGTCTGTGAAGATGTGCAACCCACTCGGCAAATTGACGAGCATTGGGTATAGTTGCAGACAGAAAAACGTAATGAACATTATCCGGCAAAAGAATGAGGGTTTCTTCCCAAACGACACCTCTTTCCTTGTCCCTCATGTAATGAATTTCGTCAAATATAACCCAGCCCACTTCTCTCATTACCTAAAACAAATGTATCTCGATTATTCCGCGATGTTCGGAAGATTAACACAATATTTAAGAAAAAATTTTGTTATAATGTGTACCTCCGATCCTCGGTATAACATGTTCCTTAAAATTTCCGTAGTCATTATTAGAACACTGGCGGTCGGATTAATTGTTACGTCTCCAGTTATTAAACCTACATCTTTAAACTCTTCGTAAAATTCTCTGTACTTTTGGTTACTAAGCGCTTTTATTGGCGTTGTGTAGATCACCCGCTGCTTGTCCCTTAGCGAGCAGGCGATTGAGTATCTGGTTTGAATATATCTCATTAGCCTTTGAACGCAAATTGTCATTTAATAAATAAAACAAATTTTTGTTCGAATAATCTTAATTTTCTTAATTCTTCATGATTTTTTGCAACAAACATCGAATTACTTTTAGAAAATTGGAAATAGTACTCACTCTGCGACGACAGTTTTGCCCGCGGAAGTGTGAGCGGAAACGAGAACCGACTGATTATTTTCGATGCAGAGAATAGCTTCTTTCTGAAACGGATCCAGAATGAATTTGTATTCCTTTGCCGGTTTGGTATTCTTGTTCTCCAATGGTACATACTCTTGGTCAGGAGGAACCGCTACTTCGTGCGTGCAGGATTTGATGGTCTCTATTGTATGTACTTTTATTCGCGATACCAAGTCGTCTATGCTAAAAAGTTTATTCAATTTTTCTTTACTACACCTTTCTGTATAAAATACGGACAAAATGTTAACATGTTTCTCGCTTGAACATACATCTATATATACATATATATATATATATATCAAAAAATCAACAAGTACCTTCACCAACACAATTTTATGTCGATGTAAGAACGCGTACTCACTTAATATCATCCAGAATGGATTCTGTCTTTTGCTTCTTGCCAGTCGGAACCTCATCGTCACTTTCAAGCTCGCGTTTTAGTTTGACAACTTCTTCGCAAACCCTGCGGAAAATAATCGGCGTGAAGGGTACGGAAAAACACGTTGCCGCTCGAAAACACATGCAGTTTAGAAAGAAGACACAGAAATGTTTTGGTCTTACTTGACGGGGGGCTCGTCTGAGGTTACTGGCTCGGTCGTGGATGTTGGAATAATCTCGACAACATTTTCGTTTGTCTCGTCAAATGCGTCGAACAGATCCGCCTTAAAATCAGCCATTTCTTCGAATCCTGGCAGTATTCTGGCGACCGCAGGTTAGAAACTGTAGGGCTCGAACGTGGAGACTAGAGTACAGGAGGCCGAAGGCTTATGGGGAGAGACCGAAAATATGGTCATGAAATGGTCCGCAAGATAAAATTTTCGAAAATTGCCACGAGCGTCGCTGCGATCGTTCAGAGTCGAAGTGAAGTTAACGCTTGGTTCTTTGGCGACGTTATGAAGGAAGCCACTTTACCCAATTTGAACACTATAGTTTTTTGCAACATGCAACAATACAAACTCTTGTTTGTCATGCAGAATGTTTACACAATTTACATTCAACTGTTGACTCAAATTGGATACTAGTTTCTAGCAAATACCTATTTTTGCAGTCTGCAATCTCTAAAATAATCCAGTGGATCTATAATAGTGTTACAAGAAATTAATCAAATACAAAAGCAATAATCGTTATTGATTCCAAAACTCCACTGATTATTGTTAATCGATTCAATGTGATCCAATCATTTTCGAAACTGAGTTTGTTACTTTTACATTGTTCACTACTAAATTGCCAGTAACTCTGTTCATACATTTTGGACTAAAACATAATAACGTTTAAATTAGCTCGCTGCCTGATAACGAATACACAAGTATATGGTGGATATTTGAAACTTTATTGATGCGTGTTGATAACATTAAATTTGATTACGAAACTTGAAAAACCAGCATTTAATATAAAGATAATTAGTGAATAGTTTATTGGACACAGGAAAACTCATAGAAAAGTGTTTTAGACATGTGAAGAGCGAAAGCAATACGCAAAAACTCAGCGAAAAGTTGTGAAATCCCCGAAAAATAAACGTCCAATAATAATTACTGATAGTAATTAAAATAAAAATGACCGACAACAGTAGGCGCGCGGTCGATGTATAGCTTCGGCGGTCTCCCAAGTCAAGCAGCTTCTCTTGCGGGCAGTACATGGATGGGTGACCGCTTAGCTATGCACTAATTTGCGCGCTAACTTGCATTCCCATGTAAGCAATGCAAGGTCGGGTCTTAAAAAAAAAAAAATTCCAAAATGTGGTCTCAAATCTCAGACCTTCCGGCTACCAGGCTTTGACTCTATTCACACGACCACTGTGCGCTTCTGTATCGCAATATACAATACTTAAACCCTTTCATCTGTAATTGTTGGATTTAAAAAAAATATATTAATCTTATAATACTTATTTGTTGCTGCGAAGATACATTCATTTAATTACCCTTGAACTGATGTACATTTGCCGGGATTACTTGAAAATTTTGAATTATTTCATATTATAGTTGAAAAATCGCCAAGGAAGGCTCGAAGAAAGTACGCAAAAGTTCGTACAATAGCTGAAATTCTAATACATGGGCGTGATTGTTTAATAATAATTACTGATAATAATAACAATAGACATAGAACCTATTTTTAAAAAAAATTAGTAATTTTTTGCAAAAAAAAATTAGGTCTTAGTCCTTGGTGAATTACCATGATACTATGAACATTGAATAATGAAACAACTGACTACATTTAATAAACGCTGACGTGAAAATCCGGGAAATTGTTTTTTTTTTTACGAAATCAAAGATTTCTACAAAACTATTCATCAAACAAATCTTTTATTTACAAAATACAATAAGTTTTTTTAATTACTGCGGATTAAGGACACATTTATTTATTAAGTCTTTCGGTTCAAGCAAATTATATACTAATTTCCTCTATATAAATGCAAAAAGTACAAAATACGCAATTTAAATAATCTCTGTCTCGCTGTCTCTTTCCATTCTGAGTCTATCTCTCTTTCGGCTCTGAATGCCTGCCGCGCCTCTATCGGCTGTTTCTGGCACAAAATGTGCCCGTTTTGTCGACCACTTCCAAAGCATTGCGTTCGGCCTTCTGTACTCTAACCTCCATACTTTCGGCTCTGAACGCCCGCCGCCCCTCGATCGGCTATTTCTGGCACAGAATGTGCCCGTTGTATCGATCACTTCCAAAGCATTGCGTTTGGCCGGGTTCGGCCTGGTTCGGCCTCTTGTACTCTAACCTCCATAGACTCGACATGGAGAGTAGACTCGAAGATGCTGCACGCTTGGTCCGCTATATTGCTTTTTTCCCGCCTTAGTTCGTCTGCTTTTCGAGATGTCGCCACCGGCACAATTCCCGCAGTATTACAAAACGTGTTTACATTGTTGATGTTGTGTTTTTCATCGACGAATGGTAAATAAATAAGTCACTGACAATTACTTCTTCATATACCTTGTTATTATCGTTGGCTGTATCATTGTTTCCTGCTGTAAAGTGATATTGGGCACATTTTCAACCCTTGACCTCGTGTACCATATTTTCCGGTTTCTAAGTCGTGAGTGGGGTAGATATTTACCCCACGAGTTTTTTCTCCGTACGAGAATCTGAACGAATCTCTTCATCATTTAAACAAGAATGATAAAAAAAGGTGTCCCATTGTACGGGCAAAAACTTTATTTCATTCTGGGCAAAAATCAGTGAAAACGAAAAAAAAAATGCTTTCCGTGGATTTTTCACCATTTATTCATAACCTGAATGAAACAGATTCGAACCTCGTGACAAGGAGTTAATCATTGAAATAAAAGCCTGAAAAAATCGCAGGATAATTTTTAGAGAATATCGAATCGATTTTTCATGGAGAATAATTTTTGTCACCTCAAATTACAACTACCGCATGCAATAATGAAAATAACGTAATTATGTAGTGTATGAATTTAGGGCACAAAAGAAATTCGCTGAGAAATAATAAATGCATTCGGTGCACGAGTGTCATTATGTAAACAGAAGATGAGACTATAAATATTGTTTCTATGAATCAACCGAATCGCATTCTCCGCTATCATTTTTATCGGCTAATTAGCCAAACAATTGGCGTATTACTGCACGCGAAGACGAGGGCTGTGGAAGAAAAACAGCAAAAAATCGAGTTGCGGTTGATCAAGACGTCGTAATTGAGTTGCTCGAGCGCACGCAAGAAAATTCACATGACTGCGGCACTCGTGAATGGCCCTGCGCGACTTTCGGGAATTTCAACGTGGGAAAGTAGCTCCTCGTGAAAATGGCATCGAATTTCTTTATCCCAATGTTTCTGCCTACTCCGCGGACGTTTCGAGCATTACCATGCAAATTAATATCGCCGAGCGTGCAATTACAACTGAGAGTATCGCATTGTTGGAGAATTGCGGACGCGGGCGCGCAATGAACTGCGGTAACACTTGCGGAAAGCGTGAATAACGCATCACCGGAAGTGGCCGGCACGCGCACGCACCTGATGCATTGCAAAATCTCTCGGAAACATGGTCTAGCCTCTAATTGTCGGCTTTTAACTATCTAATTATTGTTCGAAAAAAAATGTGCCTCAGGGATCTTCTTTCTAATATATTTACTTTTATTGTTTCCAGCAATTATTACGGCTAATGATGAGGAAAGAGAAGAGAAACGAGCTTGTGGATCTTGTGATTAGTTGACTATCCCGCCATTTCTGTGTGTCTTATTATTTCAGTGAGACTTGCTGATGAGATGATACTTACAATCATTAATCATGCTGAATTAATGAATTTTTGAAAGTTCTGCAGATGGTTTTTTTGTGAATGAAACTTTCAGTATTTCACTCGATATCACATTTTTTTATGCTCTCATAATATGTGCGGTTATACAGAATAAAAAAAAACGTGCATTATAAATTCTGGGCACAAAAATATGTATAAAAAATTGTATTACAAATTCTTGTACACAAAAAATGGTACATTATACATTTTTTACACTAACAGTGCGTAAATTACTAGTTATACCACAAAAACTATGTGCACTATGCACTGCATAAAAATAATTTCATTATAAATAATGTACATAAGATATATGTGCACTATAAATATAATGCGCGATAAAAATGTACATTATAAATAATGCAGGCGAAAAAATGGCCTTTATGAATCTTCTGCTCATAATAAATTGCCTCCTTCATTTTATCTCATTATACTTTTCAAAATGATTTTCATTGCAATCAAGCTCACTAACGATGACGAAAGAAACGAGAAACGAGCTTGTGATTGTCTGAGTCCCTCGGCACTCACAGCTCACAGTGCGAGAAACAAGAAGCTGATGCGATGATATTGGTAATTATTATCCTTAATTACAGATGATCGGTGAATTTATGATTGTTGCGCAATGAAACACAAGCACCGGCTGCTCATCTCTGCGGGATGAGCCCCGGCCGTGGGTATAAGGTATCTCTTCCTATTATAACATAGTCTTCCTAGTAGATTTCACTTTTCCACTCGACTCTTGTCTGTTGGTACTTGGCTGTGATCGTGGTGCGCGTGCAGCGCGGGAGAGAGAGCCTGCGAATTACTGGATGTACCATCAATGGATTCTTGTACCCATCTAAATGTTTCCGATAGGATTTTACCCGCACCTTAAGGCCTTTGGCCTTAGCTCTTTAGTTGGGAGAACTTTAATGTAATTGTGCAATTAAAATTGTTTTTTCTTACAGACCTTATTCAAATTTTTAAATGGAGACAATTGAATTTTAATTTTCAACTAGCCAAATAAAATTTATTGAAAAGACAATATTATTCAAATTAACAAAAGCATTCCTGAAATAATTACTTTTTTGACAACGAATTTAATACTTGCTTTTCGCGATATCAAAGCCTGCAAATAATTCTGTAAGTTTGTTGTGTACTGATTAGTTTTCACAATATACAAAGCTTCCTCTAGGAAGTAACAATTGATAACTTCCTTGTACCGAATGCATTGTGTGCCATGAAACTAAAGAACTCGGAAGCGATGTTCAAATATGCTTTCTCCGATATTAAACTTTCTCATAAATATTGCAGCGACGTCTCTTACAAAATCATACACGTAATTTATAGAAAACCGCACAAATAATCGATTCTCTTGATGTACACTAGCAACATAATGTTTATTATTATTATTATATAATCGTAGTCATCTCAAAATGGGTTTCGCTCATTAGCTACGGAAAATTATTCGTTTTTTCTTCCGTCCATTCACAGTTTGAAATATAAATTTTACGCGTGACAAGAACTATAGTAAATCTTATGAGATTTCATGGTCTTTAGGCTGAATTGAAAATGGTCTAACAGCTGAAATGACTTCGAGATCGGCCAATTTCCTGTTTGTTCAGTAGCTGTACATTATCTTTTCTTTACTGTTTGTCAACTATTTTATAATGTTCAGTACAAAGGGGAAATTTTAAGCGGAAAGGAAGAACCGCCGATGATTCTGCGAAAGAGGGTTAAGCGTGCATTTGCATTACACGTATCGCTCGCTTGTCCGCTGCGTGCGGATGTACACGTACTTGTATACGGGGCATTTCGTATCAAGTATACCACTTATTATTACCTGGAGCAATTAAAGATAATGTACAGTTTTTTACTTTATGTATAGTGAAGTCTCGTCAAGTGGCAGGTTTTTAAGTGTGTGAAGTTAAGTCTTGCTAGAATATGAACATCCGTACAACACTAATCGATGAATCCATCATTATATACATCAATGAAAGTGATTAATGAATCATTAATAATTAACGTCAACAAAGTTGCTTGGCCCGCTTGAGTTGGAATGCCTTGTACATCTAATCATGTCATGCCAGTATATGAATGTCTCTTCAACACTAATTCGTCATTATTCATCAACGTCAACAAAGTTGCTTGGCCCGCTTGAGTTGGAATACCTTGAACATCTAATCATGTCATGCCAATACATGAATGTCTCTTCAACACTAATTCGTCATTATTCATTAACGTCAACAAAGTTGCTTGGCCCGCTTGAGTTGGAATACCTTGAACATCTAATCATGTCATGCCAATACATGAATGTCTCTTCAACACTAATTCGTCATTATTCATTAACGTCAACAAAGTTGCTTGGCCCGCTTGAGTTGGAATGCCGTGTACATTTAATCATGTCATGCCAGTATATGAATGTCTCTTCAACACTAATTTGTCATTATTCATTAACGTCAACAAAATTGCTTGGCCCGCTTGAGTTGGAATGCCTTATATAGTTAATCATGTCATACCAGTATATGAATATGCTTGTGTTTTGCAGGTACAATGCGTAATGTGTATCAACATCTCACGAGCGTAGTCCCCGGAGTCGGAGGTACGCTCCGTGGGCCTGGCCACGACACTCCAAACGGGACTTTCAGTTTCTTTTGGCGTCCCGAGAGTGCAGGACCGAGCGCGCGACGAGCCGCTCGCGTGTAATATAAACGCGCGTGAAAGTTTTACCTCCGGTTGCAAGAAAAAGGTCTCGACGCTTGCCACTTACCACGTCGCATCTCATCCTCTCAGCATCATCGGATCGTCTCTGATCGCCAACGATATTAGGTACATTTTCAAATGGCCCGGAGTGTCCGATGGCCTCTGTGTCACGCCTGTGTCAACGCATTCCTCTTTCTTCTCGGAGAAAATCCGGCGAAGACACACGGCAATTATAATCGTAATAATCGCGGAGGAATTTCGCGCATGCGACTGCATCGATCACTTTAAATTATACACCGCGGCCTCAGCTGATTGGCTTATCATTTTCTACTTTAAAGTCCCTCGATTCCTAATTGGGCAATAATTATGGAAGATATGGGAATTATGGTGTGAACCGAGCTTCGCATTATTCGCTGCATTTTCATTTCCGGACGCTTATCGTTTTTTAATCCGACGCTGCTTGAGCTCAGGCTTATATGGTGACTGCAGATTTTAGGCGAAAGTGTGGTTTTTTGGTGGTGACAATAAACGCTGAAATATTGCGATTCGACCATGTGAAGAATCTCCAAATGCAAACAGGAAATTGTTAAAGATACGTTCATTTTTTTACGGAATTTTTCGAATTTTCGTTTTTTTCGGCTGAAAAAATGAATTACGTTTGCTTTCCTAAAATCAGTGCCGCTTGAGAAATCATGTTTTCCTTTTCGTTGGCTTATCGTCTTTTACTTTCAAGTCTCTTAGTTTATATTTGGATTTATTATTACTTTTAGTGACAGAACAGGATTTAAAAAAAAATTAGTGATAAAAAAATGGAGATACTGTGTTTCCATTGTGTCAAAAGTTGTTCACACGCAAAAAAGCAATTGTGAAGTTTCCATTCTTCAAATATTTTCTGTATTTTCAACAAATTTGGAGAGCGTGCGATTATTAATTTTTTAAGCTACCGATTTTTTTACACGACTAAAACGGAATAACAAAAAACGAACACCCAGTTTTTAAATATAATTTTAATTGACCAGTGAAAAATGAATTACGTATGAAACATAAAATTACAAACAATTTTATACTTCATGTCGCGTTAATCGATTTCAATATGAGGAACCATTTTTCGTTGAATGGCGGATTCAACGTGCATTTAAATTATATACCGCACTGTAAATTGCAGTCTCCGGTGATTGATTCATAATTTAATACCTCAAGACATACGAATTCAATTTGAAAATCATGTATTCTTTAAACGGCGATTTAAGCATCATTGAAATAACGCATTTAACGAGTCTTTAAATTACATACTCGCTCGTGTCGCTTGTGATTCGATGATCGTCTTAAAATTGAAGGTAATTTAAGTTGAATTTAAAGAATTATCACTTTTTATTGACCTTTTTAAGCTCATTTAAATAATCAGTGGAAGGGCCTTCACATTTCTTATACTTATTAGTTACTTATGATTTTGCAACAATGCTCGTTGTTTTACGGGTCACCAGTGTATAATTTTCTCCACAATACCAGCTAAACAAAATAATTCTGTGATTTTCGAACAATATTTATCAATCTTGTTATTTTCTTTCAAAATCGTTTTAGACTCTTTGTTCCAATTTATTTATTTACCACTGACTTTGTTAATTTAAAAAAGTATTTATGATTCAAAAAGTTGTTCAGCAGCACTTTGCTAAAAATTGTTTAAGTCACATTAAGTGGTACACAAAATGAACCGGAAATAATTTTATTACACAAAAAGATACTCTACCGATTTTGACACAGAAAATCCGTCAGCATTTCTGCAAATAGGGAACTCTGATAATTCCTCTGTGGTTTAATATGCAGTGGAATATGAAACCACAATATTAATGTTTACTGCAATTTAATTAAATTTAATCGAAGTCTAGTAAGTCCAGATTGTCCAATGAACTCGTAAATATCTCTGCATACAAGAGACTCCGATACCTCATTAAGAAATAACACTGTGGTTTCATATGCAGTGGAATATAAAACCACAGTATTATTTCGTGTTATTATTTCAATGTCACTTTATTGAATTCAAGTGCATTAAGGCGTAAAAATAAATGTAATATCTCTGAGCAGCAGCAATGCACTGGAAATTCTCCAGCAGCCAGTGATATTTATTTAACAAGCATCCAAAGCCTCGTCCCGAATGATCGAGTGTTTGTAAAACGAGCTCTGTGACTTGCAACGGTACACGATACGAGCCTACAATAATTTTAGCATGCGGAGAGAACGGCGCCTGCGAAGCTGCGCGCCTCGCTCCTCGTAACATAATAACTGCAATCTGCAGCACGGCAAACTCGTTTTAGAGTGTCTCCGCGAGTCAGCAAAGAGAACCAAGAGGCCCCTCGTTCTTCTGTGTACACAATACACGCCGTATGCAAATATCCGCTTCTCCATCGTTCGGTCAACCGGTAATTGCAAAAATATGCACGTACCGAGGAGCTTGTGCATCGATCTTCCACTTAATGCGATTTATAACTCGATAAAAATATGCACGTGCGTCTTCACTAACTTCTGTGCATCGCAATATTATTTAATATTCTCGGTAACTAAAAAAAAAAAACAAAAAAAGAGAAAAATCAAGATTTTCGACCCATCGTCCATTTGAACGCCGATTTTTGTAGTAACATCAAGTTACATGTTAAATATTCATGTATGCGTTCATGTGGAGTAAGTCCTGCGTATGACTTGAGACTTGACTTGCACTTAATGCGATTAATAATTCGATAGAAATGTGCACGTGCGTCTTCACCAACTTCTGCGTATCGCAATATTATTTAATATTCGCGGTAACTGAAGAAAAAAGAGAAAAACCATGATTTTTGTAACAACATCAAGTTACATGTTAAATATGCATGCATGCGTTTATGTGGAGCATGTCTAGGGTATGACTCGAGATTATAAGCCTCGTCGATGTCCCTACACGAGTTTACAGGTTATGCACGATAATTGTGAGAGCACGAAGCGAATACCGTGCACGCAACTTGACGTAACACACGTGAGAGACCGTTCTTTGAATAACTACGTGCGATTTACAAGCGGGAGTGCCCGCACATAAGTACAGTTGAGCCATTGTCGCGAGAATTATTCGCCGTCGGTGTCGAATACTTTCTCCATCTCGCCGTGGTGACGGAAGTGACTGACAGCGACGCAACCAACTATTAGCGCTTCTTTGTTATCAGCGGAGCCGATATGACTTTCCTCGTTAAATATTTATTTGGTTATTATGGAAATTTAACGGAAAATCGTTATGGTTTCACTGACTTTCCAGGTACTTTTTTTCCTGGCCGAGGATTTTTTTTTTAGATTTTTTATTATTTTTATTACTCGAAAAATTAGTAACCCAATTTGTTGGGTATGCAATATGCACGGGTAATTTTTGGGTCAACAAGCAGCAGAAAGATATTGGTCTGTCTTTCCATTAATTTCATTACACAATTATTTGAAATTGTTGCGTAAGAAAAATAGGCGATATTGAATAATAGAAAGCGACTTTCTTTATTTTTGTTAATTCTTATCCAAAAACATTTTTTTGCTTTGTAGATTCGCCAATAAACATAGTTTAATCCTGTGAGCGAATAACAAAAATATCCAATTACTCACAACATAAATAACCAAAATCATCATCCGAATAAATGTCAAATTCAATACCAAACGACATTAAACGTACCTAAACCACTTATGACGATTTGGGCGATTGTGAGAGGTTTCCGACATCAAAATCTCAACAACAACATTTTTTATTTTATTTCTTTCATGAAAACAAAGCTTCCTCCACGAGGAAGCAAGGGGAGGAAAATCTCGCGTGAGAAAAAAAGTAAAAAGCGGGATGTGGTTCAGAGCGAGAGTTCGGGGCTCGTATACAGAAAGCGAGGATACTCCCGACGGAGAGTCGAGAGTGAAAGAGCAGGCTTGCGGTGGTAATGATCGATTATCAAAATAGCACTAAAGAGGCCAGTAGCACAAAAACAGGTTTTCTTTGGTCCAGCGAATAGGCCTCGCGACTCACCATCGATATACTATAAATATATATATATATATATATAAGAGACGATATAAATCTTGGGGTATCGGTTAGTAGCACGCGCGCTGACGCACGCAATCTCGCAATCAATCGGGCGTGTTGTGGTAGCTACGGTAGTTGTTGGTAGTTGTAATATAATGAATCGACGAAAAGGCTTTCTTAGTGAGAGAGAATTAAAATTCCAGAGGAGGACGCGGCGCCAAAGAAGGGGAAGAGAAGGACGAAGAGAAAATACGAAGAGAGGGAGAGAAAGAGAGAGATGCAGAGGACAACGATGGACGTACTTCAATATAGCATCTCGAGCAGCACGTGAAAACTCGTACGGCAGATTCCTTCTTCTTGTTTTTGGGGGCTCTCTCTCTCTCTCTCTCGTGTTGTTGGAGCACGTGACCATCAACGACCTCGACCCGCGTCAGAAACCCGGTTCGAGACGAACGTTTCGTTTCGGGCCGTTTGCCTCTAATTTTTTTATCTCTTCATTTTATTGTTATTCCCTTATAATCTCTTCTTCTGTCAGGCACAAGCGGGAAAATTTGCACTCTCGACGGCGATTTCAAAGTCCTTTATTTGTCTCATAAATGATTGAATTTGGATTTTTCAAAATTCTTCTGAAGAATGGCAATATTGGCTCATTTTCTTTATTACTTCGTTTTTCGTGGTCCTTTTAAAATCATGTGCATGAGCTATCTCTGAAAGTACTGTCAGATTTTTGTTACTAATATAGGACGATATCATCGATAAGAATAATATTTCTTCTCCATTAAAAAAAAGGATTACAATTTTTAAGAGGAAAATCTGTTTTTTGAAAAAAAAAAAAAAAAAAAAACTCAAAATAATAGCACCCAATTACACACTTGAATTTTCGCCTCACTTTTTTGGTTATTTCAAAAACGCGGGTAAATTTGAAATTGAAAAAATCTGAATTCGATATCAACATACTTAAATGTATTGTCTAATCGAGTCGAATGCGCCTGAAAATTAATGTGAATACGTAAAATGAATTTTTTTACTGTTTCATTTAGCTTTAGCACGTTTTTGGTTGAGATGCAATAAATATATCTCCTTATTGACGGAATGAGGCTCACAAAATCATATGAAATTATTAATGAAATAAATAAATAAATAAACAAAGCAGTGCGCTTGAAAGTAATGGGATCGTCGGAATTCTGATTCTGTAACTCGCCGTTTATATCGACGGCTGAAAGTAGAAGGCACTCGGGTAACTTGCGGGGGATGTTGCTGTCGAGGATGTTATATACTTACTGCATACCGCGCGCGACGAAGCGACGGCCGGTTTCGCTCGGGGATGGCCCTGACTCGGCGGCGCCGTGCGACATCGTGGCCGACGATGTCGCTGTCCAGTACTCGAGTGAAAGTTTGTAAATCAAATATTTCGCCGGACCCTCGCGCTGTGCTGGCGCATGTGGCTCCTCGAGAGCCGCGTCTCGAGAGCTGCTCTTTCTGCGCGGATGATATACGAATTTTCGCGTGCAAATATACCTGAAGAAGCGACTTGAAGTGACGGCCGAGGAGCGCGAAGCGCTCGTTCGGTTCGCTCGGTCGTTTCTCCGTTTCCTAGCCTAACATCTGTTTAGTTTGGTTACACATTATCACACATCTTTTTTGTGCTGGGATTGTTCAAGTACTGAAAAGCCGGAAGGAGTTAAGTGTTGACTTTTTTTTATTACTTTGGTTCTTTCGCCAAAGCCAAAGAGTAAAGTGGTTTTGAAATAGCAAAAAGATTTCGGATAAATTATCGACTTTTTCGAGTCTTTTGCAATACAGATTTTTCAAAGTGCTCCATCAAATAATAATATTCGCTGCAGGGAAGATACTTTGACATTTTTTTTTCTCGAGATTTTTAATACAGAAAATTAGGGTTTAGATTTGTTTGGGAATAATTACTTGGATTTTCGTGGGTTTAGAATTGTGAAAAATGATCTATAAATTTGAGGTTTTTGAGCAGTTGATTTTCTTTTGCAAATCGCCCGGCAAAAAATAATATATATACAGCAGGCAACAAAAATACATTTTGTCTCAATGTATTTTTTAATATCTTACGTATGTGACATTTATTACAAAAAAATTAAGTTTATTCAGTGTTTTTTTTGCTCAGTGTTTACTCATCGAGTTGGTCTCCAAAATGTTTGACTCTCGATAACTACTCGAGCTGATAAAGAGCTCGTAATCAGGAGCACGTACTTAAGTTCTTAAATATGTATCAGCATCGGATGCGTAATTCGAAGCACTTTGTGCCAACGATCCTCACGATTCCATTGTTCGTCGAACATGCGTCGCAATCGGATCGCTTGAAATTTGTCGTACGTAAAAGCACATAGAGATACACTCAGGCACCAAGTTCGAAAGTAGAACATTGCTTATCGCTTCGTTATTAACACGACCTCCTAATCTACCTCTATGAGGAAGTACGTTTACGTATTTTCATACGCCCACGCGTAAAAACTTCCCACTTTAAATTCAGCAAAACTCAGTGACGTAAACTTTTTGAAAAATTTGAAAACTCAGGATTTCTACACGCCTGAATCCAACGATTATTGAAGAAACTGAACATTTTATTGCTCTAAAGAAAAATTTCTTCTTGGATCAATGGAAAGATGTTTTTATTTGTTAATTTTACGCACCTTTTTCGAAAATCTTCTTTAAAAAAAAAAAAGAAAGTTCAATACTTAATGCATACATACATACGTCCATACGTACATACATATATGCATACATAGATACATACGTACATGCATACGTACATACATACGTACTTGCATGTGTGTACGTATATACATATTGTCAGTGGGTAATTCGCGCATATACACGAGGCATAAGTGCGATCGGGTCCCGAAGTGAAAGTCGTGATATTAATGGGCTTCCTTCGGGCGCGTTGAGCGAGCAAGAGATGTCTTGAAGATATGGGAGAGCGCGGGACTCTAGGCCACGAGGCAGCACCACCGAGAGGGAACGCTCGCTCGGATCGACCTTGATCGCAAACGAGCCTCCGAAATGCGAAAGCGTTTTTGCCGTTTGGCACTGCGAGATATCGCACCGAGAGAGCAGCCCAAAGGGAGAGGCTTCATCTCTCGTTAATGCCCCCCGTCATCGACTCGATTCTTGTACACGTAAAGAAAGAAAGATCTCTCCTGTGGCCGCGGGTAACACCTATAATTATCTTTTGATATATCGTCGAGGTACTTGCAATAGTAATTCATCTTTTAATGCTAGACTCTCTCAGTGGATAAGCAGCTCAAGGATTGTGGCAATTAAACATTTTTTAGGAATTTTTTTAAACAAAGCTATTGCTTCCATTTTTTTTTTTCAGATCGAGGGATGTGTTCATTTGTGAACCAACTATGTAAGATAATTTTTTTCCCACAAAAATAAGTCAATTCAAGCGACTTTAATTTTGTGTGATTTTTTATGATTTTTTTTGCTCATACAAAATCATATGATTTTGTTGAATTCAATTGGGGAATCGATGGAACTTTAATTACCGGATTTGTAAATGAAGTTTCCAGTGATCTTAGAATGAATCAATGCGCCTATTTGGAACTTGACGTGAGATATTAATTGGAAGTTTGAAATGAGACGTTCGGGATATTATAATAATTTATACATTCATCAATTTGTCAACTTGTCAACTTGACGATTTAGCAATTCATGTCGAGTGGTTCAATGATTTAAAATCTCACTAATTTCGCGAGTTTATTTAACAAGCTGATTTATTAACTCGGATCTGTATGAATGAGAGCGAAATAAGAGAAACTTTCGATTGGTGCTGCCTAATCGTTCGGCCTATTATTCTCGTTACAGTTTTAATGCTGGAGTTGCTAGATATATTGTCGTCAACTTTTTATAAACATATTTGGAAATCTTTCTGTGTGATTTTGATTTTTGCCGCTAGAAATTACAGCGACAATTGAGGATTTCCTTTTTTTTCTGTCTCATTTGCACTCGCAGAAATTGCGGCAACTAAATTGACTGCAAACCGTAGCAAAAAGGACGAAATTCTCAATTGGTTGTAATTCGTTGTCGCACACCGTAAATCTGTGTGGCAAGACTTAAAATTCTGCAATAAAACTCGGGCCATGTAATTACGCTCAAAGTATTTACTACAAACTAAAGCAGCGAAACAATAAATGGATTTATAGTCTCGATAATTAGAGAGCGCCAGGACAAAGTGAAACGAGCGAAAATTGAGAGTGAAGGTGTGAAAATCCTGCACGAGAATATATAGTGAGTGCGTTATTGCTTCCTCTTTGATCGAACATTTTTGCAAAGCTTTTTCTTTGAGGAAACCAAAATTAATCAACGTCATTCCTCACAGAAAAAGATTTGTAATAAGTTATAAATAGTAAGGAAGCAATATGCAAAATTCTCCTTTCTTTAAAAGTTAGTTGCACTATAAATTATAGCAGTGAACCTGCAAATGTCTCAGTAATCAAGCAACTCGTAATTGAGAGTTTCTCTCGTTTCGCTCTCATTTATATGGAGGAAAATAATGAGTTGTTGAAACTATCTTTGGTGCACAAAAAAAAAAACTATGAATCCTAAGGTAAACCAAGCACTGTCAATGTTTACAGAGAAAGTAAAATTATCCTCCAGATCCGCAGATTACAAATTTTTCCAAGAATATTTAATGTCCTCGGTTGATTACTTTTAAAAAATGTTGATTTTCTGTACGCAATTTATTATTATTTTAAAAAAAGATGTACGACATAGGGAAACATGAGAAGTTCTCTAAGATTCTCCAGGCTCTTCGATAAAAATAGAATTAATACATTTTTCTGATAATAAAATTGTACAAAAGAATGTTCAGATATTCATAATCACATAAATTTTTTAATCAAACTACTGTGATTTAAATCGCTATGTAATAACAATATACAAAGAGTCGCTGTCAATGATTTCTTATCACATATCTTATCTACACGCAATTAGCTCTCATTAAATAAATGATATTGTCGTCACACGAAACTGTAATAAAAAAATGCATATAATTTGAAACCCTTAAAATTTCTAGACAAAAATCCACGGCCTTAGAAGCAGCCATTGAATCCATGGGAGGAAAGTTGCGGAGCGTCGTAAACCCCATGTTTATTCGAAAATCGCCCATCCCGTTTGGTTACAAGAGCCAAGAATGAGCAGCTGCGCCTCGAAGGATTGCAATAGTTGCAATAACGTGTTGCACGTTGCGCATAGATTCGTTATGAATCACTCGTGGTACGTACACAGAACGATAGAAGCTAACTGCACCACCGAGGGATCCGAAAGTGGCAGTTTAAACGTCTCTACTATATCTGTATAGACGTCTAGTACTTTGAGAAAGAAGAAAAAGGCACCGACCAGCAGCAACAGCAACGAACAGCCAGCGAGCCGACAAAGTGTCCGCCTCCGTCGAAGTTTGCCTCGTTCGCGGAGAAGTGAAAGTCGTGACTGGGCTGTAGACACAACTTGGGACAGGTTTGAGACTGTATTGCCTCTTGGTCTCCGCATGTGTGGCTAAAGGCTGAGAAACGCCATCAAGGAGCCGCGAAAAATTCCGCGACTATGCGAGATCATGTCACGAAGAGAGGATTGCGCGTTAATGTGTCGCTTCTGCAGCATATAATGCAGTATATATACATATATATATATATATATACATTTGTGCCGAGAGATTAAGCGATAATTATAAGCGTCGCTGATTGCTCCCCGAAAGTGTATAAATTGCGAGGACAAATTCGAGCCGAGATTTATGAGGTATCGCCGATGATATTTAATATTTCTCACAATCAGTCGCATATCGAAACGCGGTGGCATTCGACGTGAGAGGATGATTGAGAAATTTAACGTCTATGTCAAGAGCTTGTCGCGTTATTGATACAGGCTCACTCATATGTGTTACTGCGTTGCTGTAGCGATATTTGTGCGTGTGCGTGATGATGTATTCGTCGTTGGGTAAGCGCCACTGTCGTTGGTCTTCATGCAGAGATTGGTCAACTGAAACATCAAAAATGTGCTGGATTCATAATGGGCTTGGGCCTTGGGGAAATATTCCTTTGGAAATTTCACCGAAGAGGGGGCAAAGATTTTCCGAAGCTCTTGGAGATGCTCAGATATTTTTTCATTAATTTTTCAAACGTTCAGATTTTTCCTATGATTTTTCAGAAGTTTTCAGATATTTTTCTATGATTTTTACAGATGTAAATAAAACGTCAATGAAGGAAAACCAAAAACAAAATTCGATCATTTAAGCACTTTTAGTATGAGATTTTTTTTTTCAATTTCTATGAAAAAAATGTGAAAACCGTAATGAGTTCCGGAATATATATTAAAAAATGTATTGAGATTCTGGATTTATCCGCAATGTTTTTTGAGATACGGATAATATTTACAGAAGCATTTAAGTCTCGAAAAATATTTCTTTCGAAATCGCGATACATTCTCATCATCTTCACTTCAACTGCTGAGGACTCAATTTCAGTTCTTTGCCAGGACGCCAAAATTGGTCATCGCACTTTCTCACAGAGAAAGCTTATTAAAAAGCCACGAGAAACAACGAGAAAGCAAGTCGCAAATTTCCTTTGCAACCGTTTTTTTCTGTATCCCAATCACGACCCCAAAGTCATTTCGCTTATGAAATACAGTGAATGCACGAGGCGGACGTACCGACAGAAACTGACAAAACTAGCCATGTACTTTTTTTTCTTCTTTCTTTTCAATAGTCTCAATGGTCTTTTGATTATGAATAGGATGCTGTTTGCAAGTGTAAAGCTATTGTTCATAGAAATAATGCAGTCAAGTCATATTCTATTTAAAAAACTTCCACTCTATAGTTTTTTCATTAAGACATTCAGTGAATTGTCTAATAATTTTTACATGCAAATTTGCTTGCAAAATTTATTAACCACAAAAAGAGATCGCCGAGCTTTATTAAAAAACCATAATATAAAAGAAATTCTAAAAAATAACGTCTGGTGGTAATAAAAAAGGTAATAAATTACAACAAAACATAATATTTTGAGATTAGTTAGAAACATTTAGCTCCAAAAGACGATTAAAAAAAATACAAAAACAGTGAGAATTTCGTGGAGCATTTATAAAAATTTACTAAGATTATCATTCCATCACGATTTTGGGAGATTATAAAAAAAATTATCGAATTAATATCACTCTGATTCACAAACATACAATACAATACAATACAATTGTTTCGATAGGCTCTATTTTTATACAGCACAATCGCGAAAAACGTGGCACAAAAAATTTGTATCACTTTCTTCGTGTTTGCGATCTCAACAAAAACATTCTACGTGACGTTAAGAGGCCAACGATTGTACTACTTATCCTACAAGATAATGTATAATGTACACTTCGCCGACATTTATACATAACAGGCTGTACAGCTTGGAGTGGATCGCGCAATGCAACGCGTAGACGCAATCGACCTTGATCGTACAACCTGCCGAATGCGAAAACCGTCGATAATACCTGGGGAACGAGGTGTGGGATTTGCCGGTGCGAGACTGGTGCGTGTTACGTCTCCTCGCGATCAGCAGGTCGGCTCGGTTTCGAGAGCCTGTTGTGACGCCAGTAACGAGTTTTCGGATCCTCTTTTTTTTCCCCGAGTCTCTTTCTCTTACTCTCTCTCTCTCTCTCTCTCTCTCTGTATTTTGCTCTGAGGAACGATCGCTCGTTGCTCGAGTTACATATGGAGCTGCACTATATATAAATATATATGGGGATCGACACTCGCCCTGTGCTCCTGGTCCTGCTGCTCTTGCGTCCAACGACATTCCACACGCGGTCGCTGTTGGTTTCCACCCCGACGACGCGACGTGATCCAAGAGTCCAAGAGTTTTGGAACTTCGGTTCAACTCGAATCTTGCGCGTATTTTTTCACGAGCCTGAAAAAGTTATTATTTTGCTTTGTTAGCATTTATAGAGAGTTTTCTTTTTATTATTTAGAAAAAAAAATACTTTCTGTTTTTATTGCGAGAGTACCATTTTTTGTGATTGACATTTTTTTTTCTTCATTTTACTCTATTTTTCCTACTTTTGAATGTATTGTGGTTTGGAAGTTATGCAGCCTCCGAGTAACTAATTTTGTTAGTCTTGTATTTTTGTTTTGAGTCTGAAGAAGTGTTTACATTGTCTTTATTCTATCTAGACACTTTTTTATAATCGGGCATTTTTTCTTTACTGTACGAAAACGTTTGTGGATACGCTGAGATTCTTTATAAGATTTTTAAAAAAATTTTCGTTACCATAAAGATTTCAAAAAATGTTCTTTCCTGATGAAGTTTGCCGTTGTTGCGGGTTAGAGAATACCTAGACATTTAATTTCCTCGATTTCGCAATACTCAATACCTGCATTATAATTTAAAATCAGTATTTAAAAATGCTCGAAGAATTTATGGTTTTTAAATTGGACATTAGATTTTTTTTTAACTGTGTATATATATATATATATGCCGATCGGCACTCGGCCTGTCCTCCTGGTCTTGGTGCTCTTGCGTTCAACGGCATTCCGCACGCGGTCGCGGTTGTTTGCTACCCCGACGACACATCAAGACACAAGAGTCCACGAGGCTCGTGGCCGCTCCGGGTGAGCGCGAGACATCCGATCGCAGGGTACGCACGTGAGAAAACGTCGACGGGAAAGTTATGCAGCCACCTAGTAACTATTCCGCTATTTTTGTAGCGTTTACCGAGTACGTGTATGCACGTAAATGCTTGTAAGCAGCCCGAAGGCTTGGCAAGAGTCCCGGGGGCCCCCGGAACGCATTACCCGGGGGCCCGCTCCGCTGCTCCAGGTGATCTCGATGGTCGCTGAATTATGGGTTCACCTATCGAGCCAGTAACACAGTCCCGAGGAGTAATTCTCCACTTATGTAACGCCGGCATATCGCTCCACTCGATACCATAAATATTTCTGCCTCGGTACAGTAATTCGATAGTTTAGAATATCCGTTGTCGTCCTTTCGGAATATCCATTTGCTTGGCAACAATATAATCTGAAACATAAAACAGTAAGCTGATTCAGCTGGCAGAAAAAAAGAAATGAAAAATTTTCATCATTTTTTCACCAACGAAATATAAAATATGAATTTGCCTACCGAAATGTTAAATCATTGGCCTGGAGAAAATGATTACTTTTTCCTAACTGAAACGTCAATTGTTATTAATATTGATAATACTATTGGTAAAAATAGCTTCACCCTTAATAAAAAAAGAGTAATCTGATTTTCCATCTCCGATTTTTACATCACCTTCTTCATAATAATTACCAAGATTCTACAGACCATTGCCAAAAAAACGAACGGTTACTGTTTAACGATCCGGAGTTTCCTTTTCTAATAGCGACGAGTCATTTCAACGCCTTTTCTGTACGACGTTTCGTGCCGACTTGCCGGAAGTATTCTTCCCATCGAGCGATTGATTAATCGTTTTTTCTTTTTTTTTTTTCGCAGAGAGAGTTCGTTGCTGCTCGAGAGAAAGAGAAACGAGGATCGCAAGCAGAATGCCGAGATGCCGATGACTTGGGTAGCGTCAGTGTCGCTATTGCCTCTGGCAAGGACTCCGTGCCTCGTACCCGGCAGTTGAAGCACGTCCCGAGAAAGGAGAGAGCATGCCGCGTTGGCTCCTGGCCCTTGACGAACCAGCATCCGATCCATGCGGTAATACACGCCAGAGAAGCCCTTCTCGCTTTCAATCGTCCTTTTCGCCTCGACTGAGAGACTGAGAGAGGACACGCGAGAACGGCACGAGAGAGGCACGTGAAGACGCTGGCGCCTTATCAGGGGATGCACCAACGTGGCAGTAAGACGGTTCCGAGCGGTGGCCAAACGAGCAGTGACGGTGCAGGCCCTGTCGCACTTGGTCGTCAGCAACATCACAATCAGCTTCAACCCGATTGTCCACGTTTTGCTGAATGGTGAGATCTCCGCGCGTTTTTTATCGCGAATTTTTCGTACCGCTTGAGGCTGCGAACGAAAAAGCGTTGTTCCTTATTTTCCAAGTAAATAACTGTGAAAGCTATCAAGAGTTTCATGCTTTTGCAATTTTCCACAATATGATGATAATAATAATTTTACTGTGATAATGAAACATAAGAATTTTATAATAATTGAAAGTATAGTAACTTTTGTCAATTGCTTTTACTACAAAAGTACATTAATTCTATGTTACAATTGTATATTACCTTCAATTTATCAGTCAAATAGTAATTTGACCCAATTTTGCATGCGGCTAATTGTTATCAATGTGTAATGATTGCCAAGAGTTACTAAAAGAGGAACTACAGATCAACTTAAAAAAAAAACATGGTAAACGTTGATTTAGTTTAAAACCCTGAATTCAAATTACAGGATAGATTCGTCATTAGACCCGACGGACACGGAAGTATCTCATCTGGTGACGGGTCCCTCGACAGCCCTAAAAAATCACCATCAGAAGCGATGCTGCAGAACCTCCACGAGTTCCGGCTACTCGAGCCACTCGCCTCCACTATCGGCGGGCTCTTACACGTCGGCGTGTTGCCCGACTTCCGGCGGGACATCGCGAGGCTCGGCTCATCCGAATCCGGCGAGCAGAACCAACAACAGCAGCAGCAGCGTCCGCACGGGAAACGCACCAGGAGCTCAGCATCATCAGCATATCGTAGGGATTCCGGGTCTCGCGGTTATTCACGAAGCCGAAACGATACCGCGACCCATATGGCCTTGCATGGCCGACGATATACGAGATATTCACACGAGTGCAGCTTCCGCTGCTCGTTGCGACATGATAGACTGCGAAGTTGCGGCCGCACACGCAGCCGCTGGTCCTGATCATTGTCGCCAGGATTTGTACGCATGTTGCGGCTATTGTTGCGTTTGTTCAGCATATGCGTATCGAAATTCATGTGGAACAGCGAGCGCAGCATCCTCTTCAGCTCGTGAGGTCCTCCTGGAGCTTTCCCGGACGCTCAATTCCGTAATCGACGCTGAAAGTGATCTCTCCGCCGAGGAAATTCTCCGGGACATCTCCATAACCGTTGCTCGAGGAATTCGCTCGAATGATCCACCGTCTTCAGGAATATGCGAGGACTACACGTACAGACTTTCCTCGTCGTCTTCCAGCGCCGGTGGCAGAGAATCTGTGGGCGTAAATCCGGTTAATCTTAGGGTTTACAGCAAACCGAAGTGGCTTCACGTACCTACTTCTTCAAGGTCCTCTTCGCACTGTCCTTACGAGGGAAAAACTCTGCTGACCGCTGCTCAACATGCCTCGCGAACTCAACCGGCTTTCGGTGGTTCTGGCAGAGCCGAAGCTCTCCGAAAAGGCGGCGACGTTGCGCCTGCGGTTTTTCTAGTTCCTCAAGGAAACTGCGGGTATCCGAGTACTTTTAATGCTTATCCAGAGAAGAGCTTCAAGGTGACGGAGTGCAAAGACACCAGGAAACAAGATGCCGGGCCCGGGAAGTTCGAGGGACCCAAAAGAAGTCATCCGATCGGGAGGCTCAATCCTGGATCTGGAGGAAACTGCGGGGACAAGTGTCCGGCTGGAGAACCTGTGTACTCGACGGTGCGACCTGAAAATATATTTTTTATTGCGTTTTCCAAAAGATTTCCATTCAGTTTTTTAATAGTATAGGTTTTCGCTATTATTTCACTGGCACTATAAGTAGTACAACAATGATTCATCAGCAGTTTTAATAAATTTCTATACCATTTTTACTGTCAATGAAATTGTTGAACGCGACTAATCATTTTTCCCGTTGAGACTAAAAGCTTCGGTTCCATTAAAAATAACATAAAAATTCGTTGTTTCGGGGTACAAAAAGATCCTTGTTAACGTTGAAACACCCGATTTGTTTCAGCAGCTAGATGGCAGCGACGAGAGTTCTGCGTACGGTGCAATCGAGGAGCCGCCGTCGAAAAAAGGATGGAACGAAGGCAATAAAGTGTTCGATCGACATTTGGATTTTACGCTGGACGGTAATCGGGCCGAAAGATTGGGTCGCGCGATCGCGAAAGCCAAACGAAAACGGCAATGGTGCCGCGGGCTCACAGCAATCTTCGGGCTAGTCTTCTTCGTTTTAAGCGTAGTCGTCGTTTCGTTGTCCGTGACGAGGGGCCGCAAAGTATTCGGGAGTATGTGAAGAAGAGATCGAGTTGTGTAACGAAGATTCGCGGATAATTAACTACCCTATCAATACAGTACCTTATTCTCTCTTTTATCATTTATCATAATTATCATTATTACTATCACTACGATTACCAGCGTGTTTACCGTTTTAATACACGACACCACGCATATTTCTCAGTACCTTATTACTATTTCATAGGACGTGCGGGCCACTCTTCTTAGTGAGGTCCTGCAAAGCAATATAGTGGCTGTGACCATGACGATTACATTTTATTATTATATATCGTGGAGAATGTACTATATATCGCAATAAAAATCATATTAAACGTGAAAAACATGAGAACTATTAGTCCACCTTCCATCTATAGGTAACAAATTTCCCTTAAATAAGGGAAACTTTACACTCTTGCTATTCTTGGATAAAATTTTACTATTCAAAGAGAATCACTTGGAAATTTTGTATAAGCTATTAGAATGATAAGTGGCTTCATTCAGTTTTAATATAAATATGAATATTAATTTCCCTCTATTTTAGAGTTAAATCTGCTAGATTATTACAATCTTTTCGAACCGTGAGAGAAATGTCGTTTTATTGCAGCATTAATAATCATTACTGATAACGCGTGATAAGAGAAGAATCGATGCGCGCGCATTTGCCACGCGACCTCCACTCTCCCAGTGACTAGGCCTTTCTCGCTCGTTGGTTGGCGCAGCAATTTTAATAATCTCGCAGTAGTTAAGCTGAAACAAGTGTTCGCATTCGCTGAGTTTAACCTCAACGCTTCGTCCCACTTAAATCAACAGAAACATTTATTAGAATTTTCTTCCGTTTGCAGAAGGGACTTTACGATATTTCATTGAAAAATGGTGTGCGTACCGTGCGTAGTAGTACCTATTTTGCTGCTCTTTTGGAGGTTTCTCATCCAGCCCTTAATAATGAAACTCTGGCAATACAAAGTGAAGGACAAGTCCGAGGGTGAACAGGATCAGCCTCCGCAGCTGGTGAAGAAATGCGAGAACGGCGTTTGCACCCTTGGCTGGAACAAAACGCCCAAAGCCGAGAAAGTCGAATGATTCACCTGACTAATTTGGATCAATCCCATCGGGCATCATCGCATCTTCAGGTCGCAGCGATTTTTCATCACACTCAGATGTACGGAATAAAATTCGTATGCTTATTTTCCCCGAAAGTAAATTCATGGAGGCCTTCAACAAATAAAGTCAACCTTTATGGGTTTTAAAAACATTTTTTTAGTCAGATGGGCTTCTTTCGTATCGCGACGTCGTTGGTTTTTGAAACGTGCTTTTTGTCAATTTTTAAGCGTATTTTTGTAAAAAATTGTAATGATAATCGAAGTGGGTTGTAATTTGAAAATATCTGAGCAATTACCATAGTTTCTTTTTATAATAAATCGCAATGACCAAGCGTTTTTCATCGGACATAAAGGAACGCAGTAAATTCATGATGGTTTCCAAAAAACGTGAGTGCAAATGAGTATTTAATAGTTAAAGTCTAATTTTATGGTTTATTAAAGATATTGCTTGATTACGGTAATTTTCTGTTAATACAAATGGGTTTTCATCTATTTACGTGTTTTCTGTTATAATAACAATGAAAAAATCAATTCGGAACGAAATTTGGTTTATGGAAAATTTTTGAGGAATATCGATGGCCACTAAAAGATAAATCACTCGCTGAGAATATTGAAATTATTTACATTCATGTTTTCTATGAATTTTTTTCAGGTGTGAGAGTTTCGCAATATTCACTACTTAAAAAATGTCTTTTCAGATCATTAGACGACTCACTGACTAATCAGCCGCACTCGAAGAGAGCTCCAAGCTGTTCCAAATAAAAAATCGTCATTCCACGTTTTTTAGAAGACACAAAGTGTTATTCATAACGTTAATCGAAATCTCATAATGCTTATCTTTTAGTCTCGCGAGAGATTCATCGTATTAACGATCGTTAGCGAATTTGTAATATGATATCATGTAAGGAATACAATCTATTGATCTAGTCGTTACAATGGGTTTATCCAACTTTATTTATAAACGTCGTTTTATTCAATAAAAGTTAACAGGTTTCTTTCAGTTTTTAATACTCCTGAATCGCTATTGAGATATTTCAAGATGCGCAACTGTACAGTTTGAAGGTGGCATTGAAATGTAGCGGTTTTTTTTCTTTTTTCCCCCTCAATTTCTTTGATTGTGTATGACGAATGTATAAAAAGAAATTACGAGCACGCCGTAAATAACGCTATTGGAAATGGTGTAAACGAGTCATTGGCTCTGATGCGAAACAACTAGTCCGAATAATATCGGAGAGTACCAATGTTTAAGCAGCCAGTAGCGTGCCGTAGCATAAAAGACTAATTATAGACAAGAAAAAACAAACTCAATAGATCAGTAAAAACTTTTATACATCGATGCGATGCTCTCACGGGCATCTCGTTGAGCGTCTAATGAACATTCTTCAGCTCGACCTCGAACACCAAAGTGCTGTTGCCAGGAATCACTGGTGGAGAACCTCTCGCGCCGTATCTGTTAAAAAAAACAACAAGCATTAACATTTTCATACTTGTGAATCCATCTGTTGACTTTCGCACAAACTTTATGCTCGCTAACTAAAAAAAAAGAATAATTGAGATAGTTCTCAACAAATATCAGCATTTTTGTCTTCTCTTCTCTTAACAAGAATATACAAACGAAAAAAAGATAAATGGCTAACTAGCAAAGTTAAAATGATCACATAAGGTTAAATAAAATTGTTATTTATTTCCCAACAGTGCGTTTAAAAATGATGAATCCTATCGATAAAATTCACTGAAACTGTGATTAAAGTTCCAATAACTCGTTTAAAACTTACGCCATGCCGGGAGGTATCGTGATGCGTCTCTTGCCGCCAATTTTCATGCCGGCGATACCGACGTCCCATCCCTTGATGACCTCGCCCTTGCCAAGGCGGAATTTGAAGCCCTCTCCATTCTGGGTTGCGTCGAATTTCTTGCCGTTCGTGAGTCTGCCGATGTAGTAAACGGAGACGAATTTTCCGGGTTTCGCGTTGGCTCCATTTCCGACCTTAACGTCTTCAATTTGTACGCCACCCTCGATTACCCTCTTCTTTTGAACCTGTTGAGCATTGTTCTGTTGTTGCTGTTGGGGTTCGCCTTTGGCCTTTTTCTGCTGCTGCTGCTGAGCTTGTTGGGCTTCGGCTTTGGCCTTTTTCTTCTCCTGTTTCGTCATTTCGGGTTTCGCGTCTTTGCCGTTGACCAACTTTTGTTTTTCTTGCTTCTTGTTGGCCTGTTGCTGTTCTTTCTTGGATTTTTTTGGTTGTGGCGTCTCCTCAACTTCTTCCTCTTCGCTGTCGTCTTCTTCTTCCTCATCGTCGTCCCCATCGTCGGAATCTTCTTCAACCTCTCCGTCGATTTCCAGGCTCTCGTCTAGGTCATCGTCGTTTTCGAGGTCGTCCTCATCATCGTCCTCCGAAGATTCCTCTTGATTCAGTGCCGCCTTAAGTTTCTTCAGTTTCTTACTGTCCTTCGGCGAGTCTTGGGCTTTCCTCTTGGCCTGTTTGCCGACCAATTGTGGGACCTCGTCTTCCTCCTCCTCCTCCTCGTCTTCCTCTTCAAGATCATCCATATCCATATTGTCTTCAGGGATGATATATCCCGTCAGATGCACTTTACCATTGGACGTGAAGGAGATTTCTGTTCCCTCTTGGAAATTGAGGTCCAACGGAACTTGACACGCCACGCCTTTTTGGAGACTGCACAGCAGGTAGCTGAGGCCCTCGTAGCAGAGCTTTACTTGCACGGTTTCATTGGCTGTGACAAAATTCACATTTTATCATTCTCGTGTCTATCAATTTTCTTTATTCGATCGTTAGCATAAATTTGATTAATTTCCCCACTTTTATTGATCTCTATCATAAATTTCACGATGGTCAATATTTTTTTTATCCATCACTCGTTATAATTCACAATTCAAAACGTGTTTACATTTTACATTATTAAAAAAAAAAACTACATTTTTTAGATAAATCGATAAATCTTAAAAATCGTTTCATAAAACATCACAATTTTTGTTTCAAACTCATGCCATGCTTGCCTCTACAAAACACATGGTTTACAGATTACAAAAGAGTCTAACCTCTCTAAAAAAATTTCCCTGACTCTCAGAGTAACTTAAAATATACCGAATTTTCCAAACGATACATTTCACGAATTGCAATGTGAATTCGCAAATTCGGTAGTCGTTTATTCTCGTGCTTGTTGAGTACACACACACACGAGGTGATAAAAAACTTACCGGTGGTTAAGGTCGTGTCGAGACTGGCCATCGACACGTGGAATGCTCTTTCAACGGTCTGTGTGTACCGTTTGTTCGGATCCATAATCAGTCCTGTTGAAAAAAAATCAGAGAAATCATAGTCTGCCGTAAAAACGTCAAGTCTTGCCGTTGAATTTGAGAAAACGTGCGGATTTATTATTTGGACCGCGTGGCGACGCCATTTTTGCGGCATCCGTCCACCGGCACGTTCGTCCTTTATTTGTCAAATCGATTATTGCCCAGCGAATACGCAAATCCACTTACCCCAAAACATCTTGGCGTTTTTATTGTGTTCTGAGCTGTCGAGGAAATAAAATGTATCGCGAAATCAAGCTCTTTTTATGGGGGATTGAGTTCGTTGCTCTTCGCTCAACGATCCAACGCTTCTCACTGTTCTCGCGCCAACACTTCTCGTGCACAATCGCGTCGCGAGGACCGACCTGAGAAGCTAACGGTGGCGCCCTCTTTCTTCTTCCGCTCTCTGATTGGCTGCTGCGCTTTGTAACGTCTTTTTCGAGTTCTTTCGAGTCGAAGAGAGAGGCAATAAAATCGAAGATTTCGATGGAGGATCTATATTCTGAGTGAAATTACACTATTATTCGATCCTCAGGATCCATTTTCTTTTTTTTTTTTAATGCAAGAAATGATGATATCATTTAGCAAATGTGAAGAAAAAAAAAACATATATATGTGGCAACTCGATTGTCTTGTGAGTTTTCGCGCGTAAAAGAAAATTCTGGAACAATGTATGGTCGCCGGAGATAGTTTAGCGTCGATAGGTCGTTTACACGGTAAACAATGAAACCGAGAATGGCTCAGGAGTGTGTTCGCCAGAGCGGAAGCAGGTGTACAAATAGCTTCTGGAAATTTTATTGTCGCATACATTTAAAAGTATAACATATATATTCTAATGATTTCACGGTGAATTCAACCGGAAGTAAGAGTCTGACGTATTCATTTTAATGAGCATTCGAAAATTAATTTAATAACAGTATATACCATATGAGGATAAAGCAAATATAGCATAGCGTAGCATATGAAGATAAAGCACATATAGCGTAGCATATGAAGACAAAGTATATATAACATAGCATAGCATATCCGGTGCTTGAGTCACTTTCAGGTGCAGTCGAGCGATTAAAATGAATAGCAAAGCACATAGACTTCCAAATAAACGGACCCAAACGAAACTTCAACAATTTTTGAATAATGAAGAACTGCCGGGTTTTTGTGCACACAAATAAATATAGCAATTCCGTTGAACCCCCATAATAGCCAAACAATTTGGAATGCGAAGGCTCAAAGTAAGAGCAACAAGAAAAAGTGGTGCAACGCAAACGCATCGCAACCTAATCCCCAAAGCATAAACAAAATCCTCGGCTTTTCGAAAGCGCAGTTCGCGCGGTTCCCGCGCACGCGCAGCGCGCCCATAAAAAATGGCGGCGCACGTAAGAACAGGTGAGGTTTCGTCGTGAGCTGTGCATATCAGTCTATAAGACGTAAGCCACTGGTCTCGGAGTTCCTCGGGCGGTTCAAACGCCAAAAAAGTGCGCCCCGAATAGCATTGGCCTGCGCTTATCAGTGATGTGTGATATTTCTCCCTGAAATCTCCAAAAACCCGGAAGTCCGTTCGATGCAATAATGGTACAAAGTACGTGCGTATTAAAGATCCTCTCGACGTTCGGCCAATTTATCCACGAGTAATTTCGATTGTAAAAAAAAGAGCGTGACGCATATATACACGTATACACATATACATGTGTATGCGTATACACATTTCTTATCAAGTGCTTTCATCGTGGCGCATCAAATGACTTATAAGCTTCAAAAAATGTCTTGTTCGTTGCAATTCCAACGTAATACAACTGGAGAATTCTCCAGAATCCCTTGGTTTTTTTCCAGTAAACGTATCGACCGCTGTTTGCCAACTGTTCCTGTGACATCTGCTATCTCAAAGTCGCGCACGTTGCCTTCGTGAAATCGCAGAGGTTTATCAGTTTGGTACGCAATTACACGGACGTACCGACCCGCTGAGTGGGCGCGCACGTGTGTGTAATTGTGTGCGTGTGCGAATGAGTGTTTACGCGAGAGTGACGCGTGCGCTCGCCTATGTGTGCCGTTGCGTCGTCGTTCGTGACGTTCAGTGTCAGGCGGTGCACGCTCGTGTCAACACAACGTTCTTTTCATTTAATATTTTTCCTTTTCTTTGTTGTACTTTCGTTGCGCTCGGTCTCTTTAAACCCGTGTTCTCGCACGTATGATTACAGAGATGCCCATACCTACCAGGTCGGCTCCACGACCCCCAGGCAATTTTGCCACCCAGAATAACAACGCCTGGAACAATGAGTGAGTCTATTTTTGCCTAATAGCTGCTGTTGCTTGACTTTCGCTTGGCGAGCAACTTGCCAAGTGCGACCAAATGATGGGAGACAAATTGGGTTTTGTTTTGTTTTGTTCGGGGCGTTACATCGTTAGAAAGGAATTTAAGTTTTTATTCGTCTACTGGTGAATTAAATGTAATGTAAAATTAATGTACTTGTCTAGTAAATGGGAATTATAAAAATTAATGATTTTTAGACCAGAGTAGGTAATTAATAAAGAGGAAAGATTTGTTCGGAGTGCTTTGGGGCAATGATTAATGTTTGTTCTGCCTACGGGTTCAGTCATAGAAGCAGAGTCCAGGATTTTTTTACAAGGTCATGATGTTTAAATGGCTATTGATCATAGAAGTTGTCGGAAAAATTGTTTTTGTTAGTACTAAGAATTAAAAATGCTTGTTCATTATTTTTTTCTAGTCCTTTCATGGAAGGTTAAGGTTTGAATAATCAACCAGGAAGTGATAGCTGGAAAATCTATTAATGCAGCTTGCTGTGTTTTCCTTTCATGGAGAGAATAAATGTTTAATTGAATTAGTGTTTGCTTACTGTGAACCCAGAGAAAACTTCTTCAAAAATCAAACATTTAAAAAATATAATAATGATAGAGAATTTGTTGGTCCATTCTTAGTTTAACATTTTAAATCAATATTATGCAAAATTATTATGACTAATCCTAAAATTGTTGACTTCTTATATTTTTATTTGATCCAAAATTACTGAAACATCTTATGAAACTAACGTTCAGCTGAGAATATATATATATATATACATATATATTTGGTACACATCCTTATAGAAACAGCCTGTTGCAATAGCAAGTATCATAACCAGTTCTAAAAATAGGAATGGTTGAAAGCCTTGTTTCATACATTCACAAAATGCATATCTTATGTCCTTACTTTACAATATTTGGAGCAGTATGAAAATTATACAAAAAATTTTGCAATACAAGAAACATTGGCCAATTAATGGTATATCAAAATCTTTTATTTATTTCTTATAGAATAATGAAGAAATTTCCAATAACGTATGATTCGTAAAAAAAAACACGTAAAAAAAAAAGTTGTGCATAAGTCTTATTCTTCTGTGTAACGTGCGGTTAATTGTTTTTTTTTTAAGTGACCGTTTCGGTGCTCCCGCGATGATGCAACCAGTTCAAAAGAAGAAACCACCTCCTCGGCCGCCACCGCCGCGGTTCAAAAAGGATTACGCTCCTAAACAGGACGATAGGGGCAAAAAACCTGTAAGTATATGAGCAAAAAATTGTTCATCAGCTTTTCTATTGACCGAATTATAATTACAGGCCAGACCAACGGAGCTTCTCACGAATCTCTTTGGAAAACGAACCCAGCATAGGCACGAAAACATAAACGTATCATTTTCGGGCGGTCGCTTAGCGGCTCCGAGCTCGCAATCAAACAATCCGTTGGACACAGCGGTTTCGCTTATCGACCTCAGTCCCCCGGGATCTCCGACTTTTACCACGAGATCCAGCAGCGACGGCGTGAGCGTTGATAGCTTTGGAAGCGACGGAAATTCGAACCCCTCAGTTTTCACGAGTAGTGGAAATACGTCGCAGACCGAAAGTGCCTTTGAGGATGATTTTGACTTTTTTGGAAGTCTCAACAGCACGAAAACAGCGACGAGCGAACCGTGGAAGGTCACCGGTAGTCAGGATCCTTTTTCGCCTTTATCGAGCAACGGAAACGCCGGAAGTTCCACGAAACGCTATGGAGATACGCGATTCTTCGCCTACAACGACAGCACAGCACCGACAACCAGTCGAATGGCATTCGACGCCCCCGTGACGAACGTCGCGATGCCCACAATCATTCGCGCTAGACCACCTAAACCTCCGGCGCCGAAAATTCTCAATAGAAGCCTCGCGCCAATCGTCACTGACTTTAGCACCACAGCGACGTCTTCCTCGTTGTCTACAATCAACAATGTGCCTTCGAGCGGGTCTGCCGATCCGTTCACTACGAATAACGAGTGGCCCGCTAATTTTGACGACAATTCTTCGCCGCCGATGCCATCGATACCACCGCCAGCTCCGCCTTTGGAATTTCTGGCTGAAATCAACGACTCCGTGGTACGTTGACTGAAACAAAAAGGTTTTTAGCTTTATTCGGAAAGTATTTACTATGATAAGAATCATTATTTAACGTGAGTTCATTGTATGAAATTTCAACTCCATGTTTCGTAACTTCCGCGAGATAGAGAATAAAGCCTTTTTTAAATAAATTAAAAAATGAAGAAGCTTCCTCAATTCGATTGATTGATGATGCTACAAATGTCGATACATGTACAATCGTTCCCGTGGAATTTAGACTTCAATTAGGAATTTCTTATTCTCACGCTTCGTACTGAGATCTTAGTTACGCTTTGTAAATTTCCATCTTAGAGAAGAAGACCGGTAAACGGCGTGGTATTCAAAATTCTTAAATGATTGTGAAATAATGACAACGCGTCGCTATCTCTGTTACAGAAATCTACGAGAGAGAGCGCCGGTCCTCGCGGAATCGCTCTCTACGATTTCGCAGCTTCCCAACCGGGCGATCTTCCACTAAAACAAGGCGAGGTCGTTGCATTGGTGAGAGCGGTGAACGATGACTGGCTCGAAGGTCGAATAGGAAATCGCACTGGAATATTTCCAGCGAATTTCATCGATGTCGTAGAACCGTTACCTGGATCTTCTTCCAATATTGTAAATGCCCTTTACACGTTTACCGGCGAAACGTGGGAAGATCTTGCGTTCGAGGTGAGTTCGCATTAATTCGTAATTAGTAAGTTTTCTCGGCCGTGGCGGTGACTCAGTAATTAATAGCCAATTTGAGACAGACAAGGAATACTTTGCGGTGCACAATGATTTATTCTATTCTCTATTATGTAACTTTTATTTTTGTTTGCTGCCTCGTAGTAAATTGCCTTCAGTAGATTTTTGAAATAAAAAATAGCTTTAGGTTCTGCGAGTCGTTCGAAGTTAAGTAATTTTTAACACATTATTGTTGAATCCGAACGAAGTCATTATTTGCAAATTATTAAAATGAGCTCAATGAAAATTAATTATCGTGAACATGAACATAAATTATAATTTTTTATTTTTTTTCGATTGAAATCCCATAATACAAGCGTTTTTATTTTTCTTCTTTTTTTCAGGAAGGAGCTAAGATAACGGTGTTATCAAGAATATCGGAAGATTGGCTTTACGGCGAGTACAGAGGTAAGAAGGGCCAATTTCCAGCGAATTACGTCGACAGAATTCCTCGCGATTTGCCGAAATATTCGTAAAACGCATAATAGACTTTGTGAAGCAAATGTCTCAATCGCAAGAGCGTAAATAATGTTTTCTTTTTATCTGCGTAATGAATATGATACGAGGGGAGTAGCCTGAAAAGTGGGGGAAGCGGTTAGCGATGATACTTTCACTTCCCGACATACGATCGTCGTCCAGCTGCGCCACGCAAGCATATATTGCTTAATTCGAGTCTGGTTAGGATGAATGTTTGTTAATTTATTGCCGGCTGCGTAGAGAAAATTTAGCGTTCCATTTGATTGGCGTCCAGTGTTTCACGTATTTTCCCAGGAAAATATACAGTGAAAAGACTGATAAGCATAAACACGATAGTTCGTCGAGACTTAGGACGAATTTTGGAGGAGAGCGTGTGTAAGATTTGAGTGTAAAAGCGAATACTCCAGAGAATTGTTACTACTATTGTAATCTTATTAAGCTTGTGTTACTTTGGCGTAATTTTCTCACGTATACCTGAGTGCCGCAGAGATTTGTCTCTACAAAGACAAAGTTCGTACGTTTTCGTACGATCACGGTCGAACCTTGAACCAAAGGCACGATATTATATCATTGAATGCATAAGCGAAATGTAATAATGCTTTTTTACATTACTCTCGAGCTTCGCAAGAGATATATCAAACTATTTGTATATTTACCACTTTTTCTCGTGGCTTCGTCTTCAAGCGACAAGGAATTGCAATTTTAAGGGGAAACTCCATTGATTTTTGAAGAAAAGAACCGCCGATTTTTTTTCAGCTATTTAAAGAGAATTAAATAATCCTATGGAATAGATTATCATAAAAATGTTTAGAACATGTTAAAAAAAAGTCACGGCTCATTATGAAAAATTTTAAAAGTTGTTTTTGAAAAATATATGATATTTTATCTAATTAAAAACAAAACACTAACTTTTTCTTGAAATCGGTGAAATTTCTCTTAAATAGCTTAAAAAACGTTCGATAGACTACCGGAATATTATAAAAACTATCTTAAGATTTCGTGAGTAAAAATTGTAAAATTTTTCTAATGTATAAGTAATTAATTTATGTCGCATCCGATAATTTTAATCTCGCTAAACAGGCGGATAGGAACAGCGAAACATTCTCATGTAAATAACTTCCGAGATTCTGTAACCGATTCAGTGTAACATTTTTCTAATAATTGTCCATTAGCTGTAGAAATATGTTCTAATCTTTTTCTTTGTTTGTATTTTAAGACTTGATGAGAAATTTTCCTGATCGGAAGAATGTTATTCTAAAATTTTAGTAGCTAGTTACTTTTTTTTTGTTGTTTAGTCAGTATTACACATTTTCCAAATTTGCAACGATTAATATTAGTGGGACCAAGATTATATCAATTTTTTACATAAAAAAAAACCAAAATAATATCGGGGTAAAATCGGGCGAGGTAAGCATCACGTAAAATACGCCATGAGTTTATATTTACTGATATACACGATTTAAAAAGGAGAAAAATAATGTTCGACACCTGATATCTTGTACTGATAACAGAATGTGATATTTTCCGCTGTCAATATACGAAATTTCGAGATAAACGTTTGTATTATTGTAGAATCGTGACCTGGTGTTTGTTCAATTATCCACAGGAAGCGAAAGAAGATAGCAATTTAAAAAATATATAGTTATCCGCACGATTTGCTTTAGCAAAAAGATTGTGAGTAATAAATGCCAAGCAATTCGAAATTCGATTAAAAAATTGGGATATCTACCTCGAGTATTGAGGAATACGAGTGCACGAAAACTGTAAATTTTGAACTTACGATTACGTGCTCAGGAAAAAAAAACATAATTCGAGAATTCATAGTTATTTATTATTATCACGAAATCCACTTCCGCTGTGCAACGAAACATTTCCGGTCTGTTCGCCGATGGTAATAACGCGTATCAGTAGAATATTTGACGTTCGTGATCTCGTTAGATTCCTCGCAATTTTATGGCATGAATTACATCGAAAAATGCTTGTCGCACAAATATTTATAGTCTTGGTAATGTCTCTGAAGGCTCTTATCACACCATCCCGAAACTTTTTGCCAGTCAGGTAGTAGAGAAAAAAATTAATGGCAAAGTTCCAGTGATAAACGTGAAAGAAGAATCCACGACACCATTTGAGTAGCATTTTTTCTTGGAGCCTGAAAAGACAAAAGCGACGAATAACGAGTGTTTTGTTAAGTGAGGATGCAGAAAGCGTTTCGTATTGAATGGAGAACAAGTGGCTCACCAGCTTATGTAATGCTCGTTCTTAGCCTCGTCGATAGAAGGATATTTCACTAATATTACGTCCCAGTACAGTTCCAGCGTCTCGACAATTCCAATCGGCAGTAAAAGCACCAGATAAACTATGGACACGGCTAACAACATTCTGCTCGTTCTACTGGTCGTGTGGGAAGTTGTTCCTGATGTCCCTGAGGGAAGAATCTTTTACGGATCATAATATAAATTGGGCATTTTTGGGGAGGCCCTAAAACGACTGCGGACCTTGAATTTTCGCAGTACTTACGCGTCAGTTGATTTCTGATGACGTCGGATTTTCTCATGTGAACAATTAACACGACGTTGCCTATGAATATGAAAAGCGATGGCAACCAAGTCGAGAAAGCGATGTAAACGTACATCGCATTGCCCCAAGGCTTTGACTTTTTTTGACATGGCACAAATTCGAATATGCTATCTGACTCGTATCCTGAAATGTTTTATCATATTTCATTTCATTATTACTTACTATGACTTTTTCAAAATACCAAAGATACCGCAACAAGAATGCAATTCATATTGAAAATTTGTAACAGAATAGAAAATTGACGTTAACTTCCATGAGGGATGAAAAATCAGGTTTCATTAACTTTTAAATTAAATTACACCTCTTGAATCACTTGTATATTGAAAAAGAAAATGTCACAGGCCGAGAACAAAATTCCGAAGCTTTCAGGAAGGTTTTTTGAATTCTTACCTCCATAATACAATTTCGTGAGTGAAACTATGAAGCTGATGCACGTGAGGGTAGCGATGGTTAATATTGTCGAACGATTGTTGCATTTATTGTGAGTTCGCAGGGGAAATATAACAGCAGCGCAGCGAGCCCACGTCAAACAAACGACCAGCCAAGTCGACGTAAATTGAAAGAATTCCATGGACACGGAGTTGGAACTACAGAGGAATCTGCTGTTCTACAGAGCCAACATGGGGCATCCCTTTACATAACGAATACTTAACAGTCACGATCATCCGCGAGAGGATGATCCCTGATACGCTAATTATTGGCTTACCATAAACAGAGAATTTACATACAAGGATTGAGACCTCGCGACTCCTACGGCGTAATTGAAGATGAGCGCTCCGTTATCCGAAAGGGCGAGAGCTCGAAGATACAGCGCCAAACTCGAGTCAGACATCGTCAGGGTGCTCAGCATGCCAAATGACACGACGTTTAACGTCACACCTGCAAAAAAAATCCTTATTTTATATTTGTGTTATAAATTTACATTATTCTACGGCGTTTGTATGAGTTTAAGGCCCAATAATAAAAAATAAATCAAGAGACTTGAGAATCTTGAGTTCATTTTTCAATTACAAAGTATTAATGGGGAATAAATTTATTGGAATATTTCTTAGGACAGTTTTTGTAGCAGCAAAAATTAGGGATCTATTTTAATGATGTTATAGAAGGTCTTTTACAATTACATAATTAAGGGTAGACCACTTTAATTATATAATATGGTGGCAATATTCATAAAAAATTCTTTGTCACAAATTTTAATGACTATATACAGTTTTACTAAAATATTCATGTTGACGTTTTATATCACTACCGAAAAAACTGTGTGAATCATTTCCACTGAAATATACAACTGGAAACATTTTTGCAATATTTAAAATAATAAATTCATTTTGTATGATTTTTCTTCATAGATAAATCTTTTTTTTTATATCTTCATCATTGTTGCTTGAGCAGTCATTTTAATTTCATTCGATTTGTGCCCTGTTATCCGAGCAATGAAAAAATCACACGTTTATGATTAATATATTTACAGAATAACGAGCGATTCTCACCGATAAGTATGACGAATGGAGTGACATAGTTGATGAGGACTCGAACGAACCTGACGAAAGGCTGCAGGCTCAGCCAGTAGCTTCGCGCTTGGCATGGCCAAATGAGTTCCAAATCCGGCCGATCGAAATCATAGATAAAGTCCAAAACTTGAAGAGGTATCGGACACTCGTTCTGGACGCTAATTAATTCCGTCGAAGTGCCACTACCTGCCATGCGTAGCAGCGTTATGATAATTAGAAAAGTCAGCACTCTTTTATCGCACTGGGAAGTACTCAAGTACATTCCCACCCGATCATCCCGCGGCTCTTCTCGACTGTTTGAGAAATCGTGTGCTCGACACATACATTGGATTTTTCAATAGCATAACGCACCACGAAGATTACAATTTTCTTCGGAAAAATGCTAATTATAAATCTACAAACACAGTCACCAATATCTTACAAAATATTGCATATAGCATTGAAGTAATAATCGGTAAGGAAAAAAAGAAGAAAAGAGTGTGAAGATGTTGAGCGAAACGAGAAGACGTCAGGTACGTCGCACCGAGTGTTTTCATCTGTTAACGCAAAGTATTTTGACTCTTGCCATCGTTAGAGACATCGAAGTTACAGTCTCTCGTCGTTGAGAAGCTGCTAAGACACCTGTGTTCAATTATCATAACATAGAATTATTCTCGGTAAATACAATTTCATTGCAGATAATGCAGATGGCAACGTGCGAAGTTTGTCAACGTGTACGAAGGAGCCACACAGAGATACGCATCTGTGCGTGGAGCGTTTGTGTCCATAGTTACACCGAGGATCTTACGTGAAGGTATTAGACAGTCGATGTATACTTGAATCATAATGCGCTCGTTGAATACACTTGAGATGCGAGAGGAGTATTCACACTTGCTTTTAAAAATTATTAAATAACGCTTCTGGAGCTTCCTGGAGGGTTGAGGAATTTAAGCTCTTCGTTGCGGATTTATAAAATTTGCCATTTTTTAAATGTAGATCTTTCCAATATTGTGACTTCAGTATTAAGGTTTTAAGTCAAGCACGTGGTTCTTATCAATTGATTGTACCAATGCAAAACAGGATGTAATTGATAATTCGCACTGAATGATATAATATATTGAGTGCTATCTCTCTCATTAATGAACCGAAATCGTGGCTCGCTTGACAGTTTATTACTACACAACAAGGAAAAGAATATTCTTGTAGTCATGCAGCGAACAGTAATTATTCCGAACAAAAATTTACTTAATTCTTTACTTAACATCAATATTATATTAAATAAACAAAAACGAATATAAAAACTAATAAACAGACAAAGACGTAGACAAATTGGGCAGATTATTGTTTTCCTTTATTTCATAGCTCATGGCGTGTGCTTTCTCCTGAGATTGCACTACAGGCAAGCTGAGACAGAGCTCCACGAGCCGTTTTCGTGATATGCTAGATTTTTTTTTTCATTTGAGTTTTTTTTTCATCTTTTAATTCGTACAATATATATTTATATATGTATCGCAACTACCGGGTGTATATCGTGTGAGCGCTGTTAAGCCCAAGCGCGACTATATCCTAGGTTTTATTATTTACATTGGTTTGTAGGAACTGCTATACTATAGTACATACATTTCACGTATTTTCATGACCGAAAGGCACATGTCGAGACTTTTTTTTTTTTTTTTCATTTTTTTATTCCAACATTCGATACGATCTCTCGAACGTAAGGATTACAATTGGAACAAATTATTTCTTGTTTTTTCATAAAAATCGTCATGTGGTTCGCTTATAACAATTAGACGATGCGTTTCGAACCAAAGATTTGGATAATAATAGTTAACGTCGCATTACACATATAATCAATGAATAAGCAATTTAATTACCATCGTTTAAAGGCAACAAAGGTGAAGCTTTTTTCTCTTTTCTTTTGTTTTTCATACGATCGTCTCGCACACACCGTCAACTTCTGGTTGCACCGATCGCTCGTCTCGAGCATAATCGTCCGCGACTTTTAGCATGTTGCGAATATCCATTTTCTATTTTTATACAACTCAAGAAGGAAAAATAATCACTCGACAAACTTCATTCAGAAAATATGAAAAATTGAGTAAAACATTATTTAATTTTACTACAACTACGCGCTTATTCAAGATGCAAATTTGAATTTTCTAGTAAGCTATTTTTTAATTATCTTGCGATCACGTTTAGCATGAAAATTGAAATTAGCAAGATTTAGAAAAAAATTGGATCGATGAAACTTTATCTACATTCTGTAGCTAAAGATTTATACAGCTCATAAATCGTTCCTTGTGCTAATCAATAATTATTTGTTTAGAATATCTTACCACATTGCGTAAGGAATGCATAAACATTTGGTTCGAAACAACGAATGCCAAACGGAGAAAAAAAATAGGTCATGGCAAAGATGGTCATGGCCTACAACTTTCTCCATAATTTTGATTCTGGTCGCATATTGTGATGATTTTTTACGCAAAAATGTTCATTTCTATTTTGGATAAATTTTTTAGCATTTCTCATACTAATATTGCAGGATATTCTAAAATAGTTAATAAGACATTATGAACTAGATAAATGAATAGTGCGAGTTTGAAAGTGAAGATGTAAGGAAATCTGTCGAGGAATTATAATTTAATCTCAAGAGCGCAAAAACCACAGTCGAAAATCGGTTGGCGTTAAACGCGTAATTAACAAAAAAATTGTGTCAATCGAAACACTGCGCGAAGAATCCATATCTCCAGACGCTTCGTGTGTAAAAAAATCAAAGCAGTCTACGTTGGGTCAATAATTCTAGTCTTTTATTCTCAATCACAGCCGTTTAAACGGATCGACGAGTAGTTTAGCGTACTAGCGAGATCCCGACAATCGTTCTCCGGCCAACGAACCGGAGACCGTGTATTTACCATGTAGAGAGAAGGATTGAGACAGAACTTTCGTATTTTGAGATCGAACTGTGCGGCATCGTCGTCGAAACGCCGAGACTCGACTATTTTCGTTGCTTACGTTTGAGTCTTGTCAATTGATATTACGATTGTGATAATAAGATTGCAATAACAAAAAAAAATTGTCGTTTTACTGCCTAATCAATGCACCGATGGAAATCAGAGCAAGATAACGGAAGAGAGTTTTTAAAATTACCAAACTACTGAAGATAAATCGCCCGAATTTCGGGCAAGCGAAATTCTTTAGATTGTCGCTAACTTTGTCAAATTAACAATATGTAACAAATACGGCTGTCTCAGAGGACGGAGATGATGGTTTCTTTCCTATCTACGTAATCCACAAGGCTCGAGTTTTTTTGTGTGGTTTTTTCGGTGCAACCCACATCAGCGACTGCTCAACACATCACTGACCTTTTTAGACGGCGTGAACGTGTATTAGTTGTCTAATTGTCGTTACTTTTACCGAGATTTTTCTCTTGTTCGCATTTGCACAAGGTCTATTTACAAAAATACGTTAATTAACCAGCGATATGCTGCCAGCACTGCTTTCACGCACATTCGACTTCGAGTGTTCCTGACTCAAAATATTATTCAAACAATTCCACGCACGTTTGTCCACTGGTGGCCAGTATTAACGAGCCCCGAAAACGAGCTTTAGTCGGGTCTGTATATCGGTATTTTCGGCACGAATTCGACTAGAAGAACCTGAAATAATTGCGAAAAATGAATATATTATTTTCTTCTTAGTTTACATTGAGTAACGTTGTTGTAATCGAGTCCAAAAAAATTGTAAAGGAGTTGTTAGCGAAAATATATATCTCAACTTTTTTAAACGATATTAAAAATAATAAAATATGAGTGTCCGGTATATTTATAATACTTGTATTTTTTATAGTGGTTTATTTAATATTTTAAGAAGATTTCTTTATAATTTTACACTATTTGTTTAAAATATAATTCTTCTGCAGTTGAACTTGGCTACTAATACCAGTATTTGTAAAATTATTCACAAACACACTACCTTATGTGAGTATTGCCAATTGCAAAATATTGTTTTATGCCTAATGAAAATTCATTGATTAAAAAAAAATGGTGACAAATATTTTAATAGATGTATTTTCAATGAACATTTGCCTCATTCGAATTCATTAATACTGAAAAAATTCAGGGATGAATAACGAATGGCGTATTCAAAGTATAGCCGTTTATACTTCAAGTGCTTTATTTTTAGTGATTCAGCATTTTTTTAAACTTACATATTCCATCATTGAAGAGCTATCGCATCTCTGCTTCGTCAGTCGCCAATGGAGGCCCAGTTTGTGGTACAGCCTGCTGTTTTCCCACTCCAATAATTTATTCAATGAATGTTGAGTCTGGGAAGAGAAAAAAAAATGAATCGAATAACATTCTTGAAGCGTCATTCATAAAAACCATTAGAATCCATAAATATCGTTGCTTCAGACTTGATAACAATTTATTACTTCACTTACTCTTTTACTCAGGCAAATAACGGGCCACAAAGAACATCCCAATGTACAACAACAACAGACGCAGCCGCAGAATAGCCACTTGACGTTAACAGGTAGAGTTTTCTTCAACACTCCATTGACTCTCATAACAGTGGCCTTGAACTCTTCTGGTGCTACTCGAGACACCAATCCATTGGGAAATTCCGATTCAAATCTGTTACTAAGACCGAACCTGTAGAATAAATCTACTTCATTAAATACGGTCTTACTCGCTTAAAATAGTACAAAATGGACAAATACAATTTATACTTGCAATAAATATTTACTATTTCATTCAATTGTCCTTCAAGAATACTAAGCAACATATGATACACATCAGCACATTATGATACACTCGCAGGAATCTTAAAGCAAACAGCTGAGGACATTGAACATGTGGGTTAAATTTAACTTGGAGTTCAATTTCATTTCCATTGTTGATGAGCATGTGATGGGACAAAGAGCAGATATGTATTGTAGCTCTTAAGTGCACAATAAGCAACGGGCTTCAAGAATCTTTGAGGTTGATCGTAAATTATTTACTGCTTAAGGTAATTTTTCTTCTAAGCCCCACAGATCCCAAAAACAATAGCATATAAAAATGCTTATTACTTCGGCGACTCCAGTTATACACAAAATACATACTAATGTGAATGCAAAAAATTGCAATTTCAGTTTTATTTCCAGAGCCGGAAATGGAAAAGAAAGACAAATTGACAAATATTGGAGCATCCAAGTGCATTATTGCATCAAGGATTAAGTATCTCGCAGGACCAAAGCACGGAACGTCAGCAAAAACTCCGGAAAGAGAAACTTTAATGATTTTTGTAATTTCACCCCGTGAACAGTGAATAAGAAAAGAGGCAGAGAATAATAGTAGACCAGCGTAAAACTGCTTACATTGTCATGTTGTCATGCCCAAAAATAATAGCATATAAAACTGCTTATCACTTTGGCGATTCCAGTTATGCAGAAAATACATACTAATGTAAATGCAAAAAATTGCAATTTCAAATTTATTTCCAGAGCTGGAAACGGAAAACAAAGACAAATTGACAAATATTGGAGCATCCAAGTGCATTATTGCATCAAGGATTAAGTATCTCGCAGGACCAAAGCACGGAACGTCAGCAAAAACTCCGGAAAGAGAAACTTTAATGATTTTTGTAATTTCATCCCGTGAACAGTGAATAAGAAAAGAATGAGAAGAAAAAAGAGCAAAAGAATAATAATAGACCAGCGTAAAACTGCTTACACTGTCATGTTGCCACCTCCGCGAACGACAATGGGATCTGGCATGGCAGCGACATAAGGTTCCTCGGAGTTCTGTTCATTGTCCTCCTCTTCCTCGTAAATAGCGTCGAAATCTGCCATAGCGAATAACTTTTCGCACTCTGTTAACGGCAGATAACAAAAATTCTACGCAGAGACTGAAGGTTCTGCGTTTTCGCGAAAGCTACGCACTGCAGTCACGTTACCGAGTGAAACATCATATTCGGAGAAAATATTAGAGTATCAACACGCGGTTTGTGTCCGGAGATCTCATCGCTTCGCTTGCTAGCCGAAATCACACTGAACCATTCGATATATCGCGTCCTATTATTATTCTTAACAACGTTTTCCCGCAACGTGATTCACGATCGACTCTCGCTTCGCGTACTGCGGATCATCGTCACGCACACGCACCAGAGCACGCACAGCAACGAATGTCACTGAAAGACAATCGTACCAATCACTGGGCACCTACAGTGGTGGCCCAATCACTGGACATACATGGAAAACATTGTATTTCCCTCTCTCTCGCGCAAACAGCGCGTTCAGTCACTGGGACATGCTGTGAGAATTGGGATTTCATTGGGATCACATTATTTAATGCTCTTTGAAGGTCGTACCTTATGTTAACCGTATTCTAGCAACGAATAACAACAATGTCACCGCAATTTTACTGTATAGTTAAAATTTATCACTTTTTAACCGATAATTTCTCTTCTTCGATTTCTTGGATTTCATATTTTTTTATTAGGGTAATTCTCCGAGCAATTTTTATGACCCTGTTTTCACACGCCAATTTTGTACAAAAATGGACACGGTGCATAATTGGGTATGGTAAAAATACGGTATTTTTACGGTTAAAGGAGTAAATTGTCGCTGGGCACTTTACATCGGAGGCCCAAATAGGAGAATTTATTTTCGTCCTTGCACACGCAGTATGTCCATTCACTAGGACATGTCCCAGTCATTGGGACGTTTACCTTAGGTAAAAAAAAAAATTCGACCAACTTCATTGTCTATGTATTACCGTTGTATCCATTTTCAGCCAATCCCAGCCTATAACGGTGCTCGGCATGTACGAATACATTAGAGGACATCTGAGAAGTTAATTAATGACCACCAAACGTTCAGATGAGGCTACCAATTATCAGGGAGCGTTTCTGCATCGATTAAAATCTTCTAAAGTAAAATCGGTTCAGAATTATCTGTTTTACCGTCTATGAACATTTGTCCATATCGCTGCATCAGGTTCTGACCACCGGAACTTCATTTTTTTCATTTTATTTGGAAAGTAGTGACCACCAAATGTTGTAATTATGATATTCCTCACCACCAACCGATTATGCATCGATTCGTCGTCTTAGAAATCGAATTCGTAAAAATTTAAAAAATCGGCTACCTTCACTGTCTAATTTTGAGCAATTAATACAAAAAAAGACTGACCACCAAATGCTCTAATTAGGCCACTAACGCCCACGAATCGACCATCAATCGAATCCGATAATTTAAAATCAGATTTGTTAAAATGATCTGCTAACTTCACCGAGGATTTGATTGAAACCTTATTCTCTGCTCTCTGATTGGTTCGTGGAGTCGGAAGGAATAAATAATATGGTAGTAATCAATATCGTAATCTGGACAAATAATGGAGGTAAATTGCGAAAAATGTATTTAAAAAAATGCATTAAACTGCGTAGACTAACTACAGTTTCTCTAATTCACATATTTCACCTCAATGCTTTTGTTTTAATTCGACGTATCACAAATGTATATAATCTACGCATCTGCGAGAATTCTGATTAATCACTCGATTGCGCGTATCTTTCAAAGTACACAAACGCGTATTAAAAAAATATCAATGTCGTGTGAAACGTTTTTTTTCTTCGGTTCGAAATTCGAATGCGACGCGGTGATTGGCTGCGCGCCATAATATTCCCGCCAATAAATGACAGCAGATAACGAAGTGGCGTACATGATTCATACATCCTGCTGTTGTCGGCCCTGATTCATGGGACCATGGTTGACCGACTTGGTTAGTTCGTGACTCTCTATACGCCTTTCTATTTAATTATAATTCACAATATTTTCTCGCTCATTTTGTATTATCGAAAATCTTATTCGCTTATTTGCGATGTGAAGCGCGGCCGTGAATACCTTTTCGATAGCGAAAAAGCAGCGAGGTCGTCGCAATCGAGCTTCGAAAACGGAGCCTATAGGCGGCTGGGCAGTGTTTTTGACAGCTCTCCACTCGGAGCAGTGAACAGTGGTGTAATCAATCAACTCGCTTGATTACCTAATCTGTCAGTCGCTAACCCGTTGTCAGAGCTCGATAGTGCGCCGAAATTTAACATCACTCTCTTAATTTACGACTATCTTATCAATATGTTGCAGTTAACAGCGAGGCCAATGCCAGGCGAATTACAATGGTGGAGAACTGCTTCGGCAGCTCTGGCCAGGTAAGACACATTTTATCAGGACGCGAAGGGTGACTGTAAATTTTGGCGATAAAACTTATGCTTTTAAATATCAGTCCCATTTTTCAAGATAGAACGTATATTTTTCATAGATGCAAATGTAGGCCATGAATCGTAGATTGGGAAGCGAGTCAGAATTCTTCCGATAATTCAGAAGCTAGAGGGTTAAAGCAAAAAATTGATGTAATAAGGAGAATCAATCAAAATTTTTATTAATGGTCAAAGTTGACATTTCATACTTCTATTGTTTTGTTTTCTTAAAAATGTATTACATCTATTAAACGGGAAAGTATGGAAATTATAAAAGATCCGTGTTTTGTTTTCATGCTTGGCGCTTACAAATATTCTAGAAAAATTTTTAGTTGTGTCGAAGTTGAACTAAAGAGGAATACATTTTTTTTTTTCAATTGTCATTTTTCTGTAATTCTCATTAATACATATTATACATTTTCACTCATTGACCTGCTCCAAAAATACAGGTTCACAGCTATAAAAATAAAACTTTTTAATTTAATATCATTTTTGCTAGTAGTTGAGTCCGGATTGACTGAATCGGCTTTGCAAGATCTTCTTTTATCTTTATTGTAAAATAATGCTGACCATGTTGTGGGAATTCCCAATTGGAATTTCCACATCATCATATGCATAAGATAAACTCCCATCATTGCGTACAACTGTTAATGCTGCAATATTCCACAAAAATATGTCTCCAATGGAGAATGAATAATTTTACTTTCATAAATTTCCAGTGATTTCAAAACAGTAGGAACAAACATTTTTTTTGTATAAACAATGATAAAATTTAAATAGTTCTGCAACTTTTCTATAATTTCTGCAATTTCAACGAAATTACGGAGCCTTTTTCAAATACTTTTCGTTTCCCTAAAAACGCGAAACAATATATGTATTTATATATATTTTTCGAAATCTCAATATCAAACGTAGATTTCCGAAAATCACGCAAATTAAAGAGCAAATGGCGAAGATTTAATCGTAATAAATTGTTGGTCGTAAAACAATCCTGTTACCAATATTTTTTTCGATAAAATTTACATTTTCATGCCCAACAGGATTTTCATGAGTCGAGAGCCTCGAAGAGACGAAGACCTCGAGTTCGCCTCTGAAAAAGTAGGTCACGTTTTCTATTAAGTTCGCTCACACCCAGTTTTATGATTTTTAGTCGCTCGCGGTACCTGGACGAGTTTTGGTGGGCGAAGGTGTCCTGACGAAAATGTGCAGAAAGAAACCAAAACCGAGACAATTTTTTCTCTTCAACGACATACTCGTCTATGGAAACATAGTCATCAATAAGAAAAAAGTGAGTAGCTCGGCTGTTGAAGTCTCGGATTACTCAAATATTAGCATAATTGTTGGATACACAGAGTAATTTAATCCCAACAGTATAACAAGCAACATATCATACCACTGGAGGAAGTGAAGCTCGAGTCGTTGGTCGACGATGGACGTAAGTGTTGCTCCGATTACGATTCGTAGGCCGTAGAGCTAGTCGCGTGTTTATCATTTTTTTCCGGGTGGCCACTCAACCTGGTAAGCCTGTAAAAAATCAGGCATTTCGGTAGAACTCAAACTTAAAGATTTAAGAATATTTTAAGGTATTTTTTTTCTTCATAGTCTCGAAAAATGTGAGATTCGTTAGATTTCATTCACTCTTTAATTGTCGAATGTTCATTAATAGTTTCCGTGCATGAAATTAGTGGAATTCATTTTAAGTAATATTTTATTGCCAGGGAGGGCAGTGATATTATTCTGAAAAAACCTGATGAAGAAGTATTAATTTCGATCTATTTGTGATGTTTAAAGGACTGACTGGATTTTTTAATAAACTAGATCAAGAAGAGTAATGAATAAAAGTTTACTTTTTTTACTTGAAAAAATCGAGGACTTCGTACGGTTAAGTTTCAGTGGCCACCTCCAATTTTTGTACAACGAATAACATGTGTAAATTGGAGTCTCTTGTCGCTGGCTTGCGTAAAAGAATTCCAGGTGGAATTAATTAATCTGTAGCCTGACATCCTAGTGAATTGTCGTTGTTTGTAGAGTTTCGGAATGGGTGGCTCATAAAAACGGTAACAAAGTCGTTTGCTGTTTATGCTGCTACCGCAACAGAGAAGCAAGAATGGATGGCGCACATAACGAAGTGCATCGAGGATCTACTCAGAAAAAGTGAGTGCATAACGACAGAAGAATGAACGAAGTTGACAAAAAGTCATACGACACGTTTTTTTTTTTTGCAAATATCTTTTATCTTTCTTACAGGTGGTAAGAAACCTGTTGAAGTTCACGCGGCTGTATGGGTTCCCGACAATGAAGCGACGATCTGCATGCACTGCAATAAGACACAGTTCACAGTCCTCAACAGACGAGTAAGTCGACAGCGCAATATTTCCAAAAATACCGCATTTTTTCATCATCCCGGAAAAATGTTAATCGCATATTCCTAAATAATCGTCAATTTATTTGATTAAGATATTTTTGTATATATCGAATTTAATTAGAAATATATTCGATAAGGAGAATAAATTTGGAGAGACAAGTTCGACAATCGATTTTCCTATTATTATTATTATTCTAATAAATCGTATATTTTTTCAGCATCATTGTCGGCAATGCGGGGAAGTCGTGTGCGGGCCGTGCAGTAACAAAAAATTGGTTCTACCGGGACAGGGAAATGGAAAAGCGGTGCGCGTGTGTCTTCAATGCTACGACGCGGCGAGCAAAGTGAAGCGACTAGCATCGCTGCCCACGACGACCGATAGTCTCAACAATACCGATCAACAACGCAATTCCGCCGACAGCTCCGGCGGCGACAGCTCCGGCGATGACGAAGAAGGGAACAAGGAAGAAAATCATGACGAGGTGAGTCATCCCTTCAATGAAACTTTACAAAGGAACTCTAAGTGCGCTCGTCGTGCGATGCATTCAATCACTTTAATTCTCTTTCCTTTCAGCCTAAATTCTACTCAACTCTGGCCCGATGAAGCGCTCGGTCGACTATGTCGATTAAACAACAAACTAAAAGAAAGGCTATAAATAATTACACAGACGATTGAATATTTTCGACAGATGTACCATTGCATTGAAGCCTGTAATCTAGTTATCTATGGTCGTAGGAAAACTCTATTTTCTTCTTGTTTTTTAATTTCTTTTTTAAATTACGTATGTACAACAAACGAACATCACGAGCCTATGAACTCCCAGGACCTTTTAGACAGCATACATGTGGAAGATATACATACGTACATATACTTTTAATCGTCCACCTATTTAGATACTTTTGTCACGACGAATCGCCGATGGGGCTTGAGTTTAATACGGCAATGATCCACTTTAGCCAAATGAGTGCCTAATTATCGTAATCGCTTCTCACGTCCTCTAAAAATATGTCGACGAGACATAAATTGCAATTAACGAGGGACGTGTGATTACATTGTGGAGAATTCGCTGTTCTGCAGCTTTTCCAAAAGTTCGATAATTCTGTTTCTTTTTCTTAACACGCAAGCCACGACGTTTGTCCAATCTTGATTTTCGGTAGCTCGTTTTATTTATATTTTTGATAATGGACATTTTTTTCAAGGAATTATTGACTCTTACTGTCGGAGAAAAGGCGCAAAGAAATTTTGAGCTTTTTGTGAGGGCTGGATATTTTTGATAATCGAGAAAAAAGTACAGAGCGATGATTTTATGGGGAAAAAAATGGAACAAGTTGGCGGAAGTCGAGATTGAAAAAACGGCGCGCATTTTCATTTCATTTGAAAAAATGAAAATACTGAGTATCTATTGTTATTTTTTTTTTCTACAGTGAAGTGACAGACCACAAAATAAACTCGTAAAAGCCGTCAATTGAAGTATACAAAAGTTTATACAAATGCTTTTTCTAAATTTTACACTCATTTGACTAGAATGTTGCAAATATGTAACAATCACCAATGGAAATTCTAAAAAAAAACTGGAAACTACGAATTTATCACAACTTTCGCCTCAATGTACCAACAGATTTATATTTATACCACTTGGAATGCGGGAAAGTTTTTTTTTATTTTATAGTTTTTAAGCTGACAATGCCAGTTTGTGCCTTCTAATTAGACACTTTTTGACCCAGTTAATTTTGCTACTGAGACTAAAAACTAAGAAACTTATTGTTTCTCATAATTATTCATTGACAACAAAATAATAACGAAAGAACATAAAAACTATTGACGATAAATGGGAAACGCCGTTGAAACGAAAAATTCGTATTTTCGTTTTCTCTTGTTTTCGACACGGACGACTTGCCGAAAAATCCCTGATATCGAATTTGTTCGCGGGGGTATTTTATATCGAACATTTGTATCTGTAAATAATTGAATAATCTTATATGAATAACAATGTTACTCTAAAAATTATTGTCAAACTTCGAAATCTCAATTATCATTAAAAGTTAAATCATACACCGTACAGTTTTTTGCCTTTCCCTTTAATTATCATCGCAACAGATAATTAACAAATTTACCTTAAGCTTAAGGTACAAATATCTTAATTATAACTCGTATCGATGTTTTCTCTGTCACGAGAACATCGATAGCCTGTAGATTATTATTCTACCAAAAAAGTCCGTACTCTCCTCAAAAATGAGTTTGAAGCTTTTTGCCTCCGTGCTTTTACCAAGCTTAAAAGTTTGCAATTTATTCGTGTCCTCCGGATAAAAACACTCCACGTTCTCCAGAGATTTGGAATCGGGTCCAGCCTCGAGACGGCAATTTTTTCCGGCGAATCCTCCTTGAAATTGAATTTCTATCGTGGACAATCTGCATTCTTCCTTGAAATTTATGAGGATCCATTGCGGAGATCCCTGCAACGTTTTCATAATGGTAACGCAATCGTCTTGATACTTACAGAGAATAAGTTCATTTTTTTTCTAAACCACATTTGTCACGCCATTATCTAAAGAATTTTAAACGCATGGAAAAAAAAAGGTCAAAGCTGCAGAATAAAATCACATATTTTCCGATTTATTGTGCATTTTTTATTCAAAGTTAATTTGCTTTGATATGTGGAAATATGTGAGCATACTTAAATAAATACGACACTGCAATTTTTTTTCTTACCGCTTCGGAATTCCAGCAAGTCTCGTCACAATCGTCGTAGAGAAATTTCTTTCCGTAGCTTCGTACTTCTTTGTTGAGAACGGAACTGACCCTGTAAATAAATAATGATTATGTTGATTGACTGCGGAACCAACTGAGCATCGCGCAATCCGCCCACGTGTTCGTCAAGCAGCGCAGACGTCAAGATATCAATGGCCTTATACTTACCGACATTCGAACTCTTTTTCTTTCAGCAAACTAGCCATTTCTCCGGCGACTTTCTCCGAGTCACTAGAGAAAACTAAACTATTGCTTATCCACACGCTTATCACTTTTTTGTACGCTACGCGTGCATAGATCTATATACATCTCATGTATATACACAACATTTGGAACATTGAGTTTTTTTCGGGCTGCGTTCATTGCAAATCTGAGAGAGAGAGAGAGAGAGAGCAGCTGAAAAAAGTAAAAAACCCCGAAACGCCTAAAAAGTAGCTTTTTTTCAATGCTAAACTATCTAAGATCTCGAAATTTCAATTACGCTCACGAATATTAAAAAAAAAATTAACAGCGCTAATTAGATAATCAATCTGAAGTTGTCGCGATATTTCGACTGGCCGTTATCGAATTAAGACACGTTTCGATATCTCGATCGAGAGTGCACAAGTTCATTCGTTAGAAAAACATAATTGATCACGCTGATTTGTTTTCGATTATTGATAAAACTGTATGAAAGGGGAAAATGCTTCACCAATAACTGAAAATTTCGATAAATTCATAAATTTTACGAACCTTAAGTATGACAGGTAGTTGATAAAAAAATATTTAAGGGGGTAAAGTCAGAATTGTTCAAAATCGCACATGTAATATGGATGTCGCCGCCGTCATCATTGCCCTCCTCCCCTTCTCGCAGTCACAGTGCTAATGAAGTAATAAACATACTGGAGAATTTAAAAGGACGGTCCTGTCGATATTACCGATTGTATAGATTATTCGACGTGGACAAGGATCATCCGCGGTATCAACAGAGCCTCGACGACGTGTGAATACGTCGTATTCCGTCTCGACTCTGTGAGCTTTGCATAAAAAGTGCAATTGCGATAAACAGGCAAGTTTTCAAACGCTTTATGTCATCAGCTGATTTATTAAATCGTGTCAACAGCGCCGGTAATTTTTGAGTTTGTGGATGTTGAAAATACTTGAATCGTTTGAATAACGTTAGTCGTAGCAGGAAGTTAGTGATCACTAATTGACGAGACTTCGGTTGAGAGCTTTTTCAAAGCTCTTGTCATATCGTGAGTGTGTGACAAGCATTTTGCGTTGTCAATGTAAAATTCGACGATTTTCTGAGATTTTTTTTGTATCGAGGTTGAATCAGTGACCTTCGCCTTGACATTTTGAATACAAATGTTTTTGGATGAGGCAGATTTAAGAGATGGACGACCAGCGTGGCAATCGTGCCGGAGACGACGACGAACCGGAGGAACCCGAGAATATAATCATAAACGAGGTCGACGGACTGCCCAATGTCCATCCGAGCTACGCACAATTGGAACTCGATCTCGAAGAAAGGGATCGCAGCGTTTCCAGCTCCAGGTCGCTCACCGATATGGTCAATGACGAGGATCTACCCACGTCTGTTATCGTCACGAACGTCGACCCCAGGGTCTTCAGGAACGATGAACTCAAGGTCTGTTCATTCGTTCACTTACAATTTCAGAGTGCTCAACAGAATTACCGTTGAATTCCATTTTTATTTTATAGACTTGTAATGAAATATTTATATTTTTTCATTTAGAATTTGATGATTCTTTCACATAATATTGTACAAGGAAACCAGAGAAATCGAAGTTACGTTAAATATTCTGGAAGAATCAAAGAAAATAAAAGAAAGATCTTTGTAATTAATTAAAATCTCATTGTTTTATAGGTTTTTTTTGTAAACGATTATATTTTTGTTTTTTTTCAGGCTGAAATAGAGGGACTCTTCAAAAAATTTGGAGAAGACACGACGTTTCAGTATTTCAGATCATTCAGGAGAATGAGAGTGAACTTCAGCTCTCCGGGCGCAGCGGCTCACGCTCGAATACAGATGCATCTGAGCCACTTTGGTGAAACCGATATAAATTGCTACTTCGCACAACCGGTAACACCGATCGACATCGAAGATCAGCATCTTCAGCCGCCTGCGCTCACCAAACAGTTCCTAATATCACCTCCGGCGTCTCCGCCCGTCGGCTGGGAGCCCAGAGAGGAAGGAGAGCCACTTGTGAATCACGATCTTTTGGCAGCAATCGCGAATTTATCGCCAGGTTCGTTATTTTTATCGTCCTTCGATACATTTTATTTATAGCCTGTTGTGGTACTTGTACGTTTGTTTGTCAAAAAAAAAAAAATTAATCTGATTCCATTCGACTGAAATAATTGATATTTATAAATATACAGCTCAAGATGCAAACCTAACTCTGCACGTCGATTACAAATACATTTCAAATTATTTCGTATATATTTTTTTAAATAATCTGTATTTCCATCAAAATCTGAACAAAGCTTAGAAAAAATTCTGCAAAGACGAAAAAAAAAAAAAAGTTGGAAACCCAAGAAAAATCGGTAACAATTACTTACCAATTACAAGAATAGGTATTTACAATGTTCCACTTTATGCGAAAGTCGTCGCGCATCTTAAGCTGCTGCTTTGTAATTTTCCAGTTGAGTTAGTAACTAGCAATTACGGAGCATTAATTGCTGGGCTATTCGCAGGTTGTAGCCACGAGCTTCATCCAGGTGGTTCAGGTCAGCCGGGCATAATCGTTCACGTCTGTGAAACTTCCGCCGCGGCGAGTACTGGTCCCCGTATACAGCCAACGCGATGTCCGGAGCACTAAGCGATCCCTCGACTTTGTGTGTTTCGTTTCGTCCAGTCAATGACAATGAATTGTGTTAAGTCCATCCAAGAAATCGAGAGACGATGATCTCAATTGAAAAAAAAAATAAAAAAAATAACCGATAAAATGAAAACAAAGAGAAAAAAGAAAAAAAAGAGTAACGAAGATCTGTTGTAAACGAAACGTGATGACGATGCCAATTATTGTACATTGAAGATATATTTTTCCTGTGAGACACTATCGTAGCGACGGGATTGACGATTTTATTCAGAATCCGCACTCACTGAGTTCCATCGTGTGTGAGTATTTCGCATAAAGCTCAATACGCTTTAGTGTCGATTTAAGAGTTTATTATTCTATGTTTTCAGATAACTTGCGTGTTATGCAGGGATCGTTAAAACAAAGAAAGAAAGAAAAACGAAAAGAAAAGAAAGAGACAAACGTTGTTCAAATGGCTTAGCACCTCTAATACTCTACAATTTCTGTAGTGATTCACCTTTCAATGTAAAAAAAAAAGCAGAGAAACCCCGAAGCGATTTCTTCTCTCGCTTGGCCGTAGTTCGGACGTATAATTGTAACGAAATAATGCGTTTCGAGGTGGCGACCTTGAAAAAAAAAATTATGTTGAAAAAGATTGCTGAACATAAGCCTCGAACGTGAATTGTCGGCTTCAATAACTATATATATACGTATATATGTAATATATTAATAGGTAATTTAATAATTTAAGGAACTTATATAATACGTAAGCAAATGATAATGTCAAAGTACCTTGTTCCTCCTCGCGCATTAAAACTTACGATATCAATGTTGTACTTTGAAGAAAGAAAAGAAGAATTGCAATGAAATTATGCACGGATTTCTGTGGAGAATCAGAACCGACGAATCCGCCGAACAAAATGTTTAAAATATCCCTCGAAGAGTATGCTATATATTTTGGCGCCAAGACGTGGGTACGAGTGTTTAAAATCCGTGTTATTTTCGTGTGTGCATGCGTACGTTTGTTATTCTACATGTGTATCGGGCATTCCCTGTCACTTCAGTAATTTCTTCCAATTACCTTCTCAGATGTTTGTCACGGTTAGCCAGAAAATTCAGACGAATTTCTGTAAATTTATCCAGATTTATACTTCGTATAATGTACGAATTGCATTTATTTTTTAGACCGTTCATATTTCCTAATGTATACAATCGCACAAGAAAAAAATGCAATTAGGTTTGTTAAATTTTCACTTTCTTCAACCGCAATATTTTTCGCTCTGTACGACACGTTGGATATAATTTTTAACTTTGAAAAACACACAGAAATGTGTTTAGTCCGCAGAAAAATGATCAGCACGGAAACCGAATTTTATTCCACAAATTTTTCATTTTTGTTGAAAATTTGTGAAGGAACGCGCGGAAATCGAAAATCCAGTGAATTATAAAAAATATTTGAGAAGGTCGGAAAAATTGGAAAATCGCTGAAATAGCAAAGAATGCCTCGTATATAACATATATGTATGTTTCCCGCACATGTGTACAAGAATAAAACGCGCCGTTGTGCTGCGGTAGGCCGAAATAATTTAAGTTACGACAATTATTAAGATGTACTTAAAAATCTCTATGGATCCACCAAATCGGACTGTTATTGAGAAGAATTATTAATTAATAAAAAAGTATATATATATATATATATATATGAACATATATATATTCCTAATGTAAAGAAAAGCGATGCTGAATTACGCGTTAGTGCATAAAAAGCGCGTTAACTTTGTCAATCAAATGAAACTTACGTTATCAGAGAGTTTATCACCGACTTTTGTTTTCTCGAACATCGTTATTAAGGGCAAACACTATTTGTTCGACGAGTAACGGTTGTGTATTGAAAAAATGGTCAGATCTTTAATTCACGTCTCACTTATATTCGTACACTCTTAATTAAATGAATCAAATGTGATGAAGACTTTATACAGGACATTTCTATCAAATGTTTGCCACGCGTTCGGAGGATAATTCGATAATAATGTTTCACGCGAGTTACAGAACATAAAAAAGAATTCTTAACGATCGCACATTTTCGCCTACAGCGTTTCTTTATCTTTTCCTTCATTTTCCATAATCGCAGCGGAATTAGCAGTATTTATACATAATCGTAGGTAGGCCGCGGTGAATTCTTCATCGACGACGACAACGACGACGACTTCAGGTATTACGAAAACGTCGGGAATGCTTAATTTAGAAAATTCATTCGAGATATTCGGAGATGAATTGTTGTATGGTACGGCCCAAAAGGAGGCTGATCGAATTTTTTTAACGATCCAGCAAATCCTTTACAATTATTGTTTTTACAATTTTTTATTCTATCCTATAACTGTTACTTATTACGTAAGATTACCCGTTTTTAGGGTTTCCCGTGTTTATTAGTGCTGTTTTTATTTACTCTTTGCCCCCCCCCCTTTTTTCGATTTCTCAAATTTTATTCTCGGTAACTTCAGCTATTTTTCAGAGTAGTGATATGATCGACGAAAGGACGTCGGGCTGGTTTTCTTCATCACTTTTTATCTCGAGATCGATTTTACCCGATGCCTCGTACCGGAGGAATTAATCTTCGGACGATGAGAAAGATTAATTCTTATAAAAATATAGAATTAGTCACGGAGATTCGGAATCGTTGTCGGTTATCTCGGGTTACGCCATGTAGACGAAGGTGTTGATGTCGTCGTCGTGTCTTCGGATGTATTTGTGCTCGATCAGCCACTCGATCTGCTCCTTAATCATCTTTTTACTCGGGAGAAACATGTTCTTCAGTATGTCGACGAGCTCGGTTTGCAGCTGTGCGTTGTTTATTTTCTTGCGCATCTTCAGGATCTTGATAATAGCCTCCTGAGCGTTGTACAAAGACAAAATCAAACGTTACGTGGCATTCAAATTAGCGTGTGCTTTGTATTATTATTATTATTGTCGTCATTAATATTATTGTTGTAACATGTAAGTGGCGTTGAAAGAATAAATGCAACATTTTCTTGTACCTGAACTCGCAGTATCCTCAATTGGACAATCGACTGGTTATCCTCTTCCTTACTTCGCTCTGTCGACAGCTGAAGTCTTCCTATGAGATTGATTTTCCCCCGTTTTTGCAGTTTTCCGTTTTTCCTAAAATAAACAACATTTCCTATTAGTCTAAATTTAATGGTTGTATTTATTTACAGCTCATAGAAAAAAAATTCGAATTTTTTCGTGGGTATTTTGCTTACACAATAGCGAAATCCTGATTGACCCAGCATCTCGTATCATGTGCAAAATCTTTGGGACTGTGGGCCGGAGGATCGACCAACAAAAGTTGCCTCTTAAGTTTTGGAAAAGCGCACAACGACCAAAGCGTGCGCCTTAATTCGGGATCCGGAAGCTCAGTCGCTAGCCGAAGGTTTTCGTACGAAATCCTTTCCAAAGGCCGCTGATTCCAGGCGAAGAGCACGGCCATTTGGAAGGTCGTTACGTCCACGTCGAAACGTCCGACTTGGTTTGCGAACGTGATCTGAAAAAAAAGAGACGAAAATAGAACGTTTGCTAAAGAAGTAAACAAATGAATAAACAAATAAATAATTTTTTCAAAAATTGCGATTTGGTAAAACGTACCGTTCCATTGGACATATGGTGATACCATTGCAATTTCCTGCCGCTGTGTTTCTTTTTGTAGAACTCTTCAACTTCGGGAATATAGTCTTCGAGTTGAAGAGGAAGACTGACCGTGACACGTTCACTTCCTCGTGCCCATGCACCGGCGTTTAGTATTTTGATATTAATACTGTCGGCGATGGTCTCCCGACACTGTTCCTTAAACTGCTGATTGAGATCTTGGGAGACTTTAATATCCTGAAACATGCGCGCGAGTTTGTTCACGTAATCGGCGGGCATGCCGACTTCCCTCAGCCACTCGACCATATTTTCTTCTTTCTCGGAATCCGCTGACGTGTCCAATATCAATCTCCGCGTCAAATGCGCTTTGTGGTATCTCATGAAGACGTCTTTGTTCTGAACGTACTTGAGTACTAAAAGCTGAAATTTCGATAACACATTTTTATCAAGGTCAATTGATTTGGAAAAAAAACAAGCTACACATTAATCGTATCAGTAATAAATGCCTGAAAACAACTTTAAAAGTTCTCATCAATTGGTCACTAACATTTATGTTTAATGCATTTGCAGATACATCAACTAATTATCGTTTAATATTACGTTTTCGTTAAATTTATTCGGGAAATAATAAAAATTTTGCCATATTTCGGGAAAATTATCTTACAAAATAACTTACCACGTCCCTCAGTTTGCTCTCGATCTCGTCGGACGTAAGTTTTTTACTGAGCGGCGTTTTTCTGAGCAACATATCACAGTAATTGGCCAGTAATTCCGGGCATTTCGATTCCGGCTGGCCGTTGTTATTGTTATTGGGTTTACTGTTAAGAACGGCAGTGCCGACTCCGGGCCCTTGTCGAGAGGGCAGCTCGAGTCTGAAGACCGTCGCGTCGTTTACAACGAGCTTATAGGCTTTGTCTCTCGCCGTTAGGAACCGTGGATCGTCATCGAAAGCTTCTTTAACGAGAGTCGAAAATCTGCGGAAGAGCTCGAGTAATCTTTCGACGTATTTCTCAGAGTCTTGAGTGATAACGTCTACAGCTGCCATCATATCCGCAAGACCCGCGCTCGATATGTGATCCTCGAGGTCTTTTAGCATCGGACCAACGCCTTCGGGCACTCTGTCCATCAATTTCAGCATCAGACGCAATTCTACGAGGAGAGAAAGAAGGAGACGTTTTAGAAAATCCATTTTTGTAACAGCAATAGCCCAAAAATTACTCTGAATTATTTCATAATTATTAGGAAATCACGCGCATTTATTTTTCTATGTAATATAATTAGAATTGTAAGAATTTGGCGCTTTTGAAGATTTTTTGGTAGATTTTACGCTCATCTAAGTTTTAGGGAAATATGTTACAATTGAGTATTTGCTTTTTATTTTTATCTTACTGCTGGTTTGATGATGTTGAATCATTCTCGGGCATTCGGCAAGGATAGCTGGCTTAAAAGTGGCGACGAGCACGCGAACGCAGCAATCAGTCAAAAGCTGAACGCTCGCACTGTTCGGCTCAAGGTACTTTTGGGCCCTGAGCTCTTCTTCTCGAAGCTTAGCTTCCGCGTAGCGCATATAATTCTCTACGCCGTGCATTCGTAGCTGTTCCGGCGCTTTCACCCAATAAAATGCCTCGGTGGCTTCTATGTACGCGGCCTCGAAGTTTTCGCGGTATATTTGCAGTTTGTCCGTCGTATTTGAACAGAGATTCACTGAAATTTCAAGATTCGGTTAATAACGATTATTTTTGGGAAGGCGATTTTCAAAAACCTTTATGTCAATTACCGTATGATTCTCGGACGCCGATAACCAACTGAGAATCGAACGCTTCACCGTTTCTTTCCGCTCGCACCAATCTCATCGCTGAATCTTGAAGCCGCTGCTTTATTTCACCGAATATACTTTGATTCCAACTATCTAACATTAGCTGCAAAAGGATGAAACAAATTTAACTAGATTCAAATATTTATGCGCTTTATTTGGGCATATAAAAATTCTTCATTGAAAATGTTATATTCAATGTAATTTGACTAATAAAATTTCTTCAAAAAATAACAAAAATGTAATAATTCTTCATATATGAAATTAAAAAAAAAATCTTTGTCAGATAGACCAATTTGAATGATTATTTTTACGTATATAGTATTTTAATTGAAAGTGCGATTATGAGCTTGATTACTCACTTTCCTGACGATGCTTTCGTCAGGTTGATTTCTTTTTTGGATACTAGAGCTTGGCTTTCCGGCGAGTGACGTTTCCAATTGACGAAAAGGTGTCGGCAGGTAATTGCATTGAGTGAAGAATTTTCTCCATTCTGTAATATAGGCTTTTAGAAGGGCTTGCTCCTCATGATGGGCCAGGACTCTCTGGAACCGATAATTAACGATTACAAAAAGAGAAAGTGTCTCTCTTACTAATCGTTGTAACTCCTACTGTCGTATTTACAAATTAATTGTAATATTTCATTTTGTACTTAAAAAAAAAAAAAAAATCCATGAGTTTTCCGGTGCTTTTTAAAATGCCAAAAAATTCTTACCTGTTGTGCCTGTTTTATAAAATCCATGATATCTTCCTTGAGAGCGTCTCTCAGTTTGGGCGGACCCTTTTCGTCCCACAGGCAAACGAGATGTACAGAATAAAACAAATCCTGCCATTCTCCTTGCGTCACTGGCTCTTGCTTCAGAAGTTTCAAAATAATGGGGCGCATATAAGGCCATTTGTCTTCGAAAGGAAACTGTCCTCTGTCCTAGAAGCAAAAATTTTTTATAATCACCAATGGAAGCTGTCGCGAGACGGATTAAAGCATCACGCGATAATCAGCATTCAAAGTGCGAGCCTAATTAAAAACGATATACGCGAGGGGCGAAGTGTCGGTTTTTTTTTTCTTCCATTTTTCGAAATTACAATTTCGCGGATAATTCTCGGATGGCGAATGAATCCGCACGTCGCGAAGGGCCCGAAAAACGCGATGTTTTTCTACCGCACAACCGGCAAATCTCGATGCTATTGCTATTATATTTCGTTTATTTAACGATAACTAACCTTCAACATCGCCGCCATCACACAATTTTTGACATATCCTATGTTTTCCGATTATCGGAGCCACGCCAATGCGCGACACTGTTGCCAAACTTGAAAAATCAAAAAACCCCACGATTTTATGGTGATATTCCCCACGAAGTAACCAGGAATTCCGTAAATCGCAATGACAAATGGCGATTTTTTAAACTTTACATGTCTCATTATCAAAAAGAAACATTCATTTCATCCAAATATACGTGGAATGCCTCATGTCGTACGTAATTACGCGAAGATAATGAAGATATATGAAGAACCAATCACAGTCGCGATAAGCATACCGCCCAGTTCTCTTCTCCAATGAGAACGCTCGGAATGTCCCCACCACTCGCGACTGTAATATAAGTGAATATAAACTATGAAGAAAACTTCATTTTCTCAGGTTTTTCCCCGTAAATCGAGATTACTGAAACTTTTAATTGTGAGACTTTTCAATGATAAACCATTAAAGTTTCGCTCGCGAAACTCTAATCACTTCCGTTCAATCCTTTCAAAACTTCCCGCCATTTTCCAGGTGTTGGCAACACTGTCGTGCGAAGATGGCCGCCCGATTTAGCCTCTTGCGCCAGTGTTCTTGCTAACGAGGGTTCGGGAAGACACAAGGAACGCCATGTTTATCACGAAAGTGCGGTTCACCGTATACGCGATGTGATGTGCACCGTTTCGAACTTGAACTTTATTATTTATTAGTCCCTATGTGTGTGTGTGCGTGTGGAAGAAATAGCGGACCAGTGGACAATCGTGAGCTTCGCGTGCAGGTAATTAGCCAAATTTTCATCTTTCCCCCGCGCGTCCACTCGTCGCCGAAGCGTTTTCTTTCGGACTCGTCCTTAAACAATCATTTTTGTCACTGGCTTGGCCGGTCTCAAAATTTCTCGGACGCAATCGCTTCTCGCGAAATTTGCTTCTTCTTTGAAGTCGGCGCTTTTTTATGCGAAAACTCTTCACTACGAGCTATGCAACCGGTTGTGTGCGCGACATTCGAGCTACGTGTTGTTTACAAGTTGCCTTACGCACTCCTCGGATCTTCTGAATGACAGCACCGCGATTCGCTTCGCGTTGTACTCGTAGCTTCGCTATTTGTTTTCTCGCTTCTCAATGACCCGCTGTTTGTTGTGTATTTGCAGATGTGGCCTTTGTTAGCTTTTGTTATCTTAACAGTAGAAAAAAATTGGACAAAGAAATGTTAACGTGTCGTAGGACTTAAGGACGAGTCGTTCTATTTGCTGTGAGTTTCGCATTTAAGAGATTAATTTGTTATGTTTATTCGCGGATGTGGCATTTGTTAGCTTTGTTATCTTGATGGTAGAAAAGAAATTGAACAAAGGAATGTTAATGTGTCGTAGGACTTAAGGACGCATCGTTCTATCCGCTGTGAGTTTCGCATTTGAGAGATTAATTTGTTATATTTATCTTGCACTATTTCTGTTTGTTTGATAGTTTGCAAGATTGTGATTTTTCAAAAAATCTTTAAGTATTTTTTGTTTGTTTGGAAAGTTTAGGTGCGAGAGTCCAAAATTGCTAATATTACTTTCTAATTTCAATACGCAGTAGCTTTTTTCATGAGACAGTATGAAAAATGCAGAGAATCATGTAATATGAGATAACAATCTGTAATATGCGTAGCTGATGTTTAATAAATTGTTGTAAATTAATAGAGAAAATTGGCACTTAATGTTTAGATACATGGGAGGATTTTTTAGGAACAGGAACGCATAATATCAGGATGTGGTCGTCTCAAGGTAACAATTCGACTCCCAACGCGGCAGCGACCGCTCAAAATCTTCGCACATTGGGTATGACTTCAGCTATCAGTGTAGCTGAACCAAAGCCCAGCGATTTGACTAGGACAAACGAATTAAGGGAAGCCCTTAAACCTTACAATGTTTTTGAGTCGGAGGAGGAGTTGAATCATAGAATGGAGATTTTAAGGTAATTTTTTAACTACTCATACCCTTTTTTTATTCCCTTGCAAACTTTCTTATGGCAACAAAAATTTTATTCACTAGCCCAAAATGCTATTTTCAGTTCTATTAAACTGTGTTATCATTATATTTTACTTTCCGCAACTAAAGAAAAAACAAACATGTCTACATTCATATTAATCTTTTATTTAAAAAATTCTATTAGAAATCTCAGTGAGTATTTGAAGCAATATATTCCTTTATTTCCTATTGCATCTGTTTGAAATATAAAAATCACTTTTGGAAGGATTTGCTATAAACATAAACAATAAAAAGAAATTCACTAACACGAGATTTCAAATTAACAGCAAGCTGAATACTCTGGTGAAACAATGGATAAAAGACACGAGTATCGCGAGGAACATGCCCTCGAACGTGGCAGACCAAGTCGGCGGTAAAATTTACACATTCGGATCGTACAGACTGGGCGTGCATCACAAAGGAGCCGATATAGACGCTCTGTGCGTTGTACCGCGCCATATAAAAAGGTCGGATTATTTTTCGTCTTTCTTCGAGTTGCTGAGGAAACAACCAGAAGTAACAGACTTGCGGGTACGTGGATTGCTTCACCGCACAGCACGCAAAACGACTTAATTCGCTAAAATCCAACTGTAATTATCGTCTCTATTTGCAGGCAGTGGAAGAAGCTTTCGTACCTGTTATTAAAATGAACTTTGACGGTATTGAAATAGATATGCTTTTTGCCAAACTCGCGCTCAAGGAGATTCCAGATTCAATGGTAAGCATAAAAGTAAAAAAAAAACAAAAATATCGCACTTCAATTATGTTCAATTGACTTTTGAGTCGTTTGCGAAAAAATTGATTAAAAATACTAACGAAGTCCGACTTCAGTATGAACGATGTTCGACCTTAAATAACGAAAATAACAGTAAAATTCGCAGTAACGAATTTTTTATAAATTTGATTAATTCGATTATCACAGGATTTGCGAGACGATATGCTGCTCAAAAACTTAGATCAAAAGTGCGTCAGGAGTCTGAACGGATGTCGAGTAACCGACGAAATATTGCGTCTCGTACCGAACATAGAAAATTTTCGGTTGGCACTCAGGGCCATTAAGCTGTGGGCAAAGAGTGAGTACATTGGCCATTTCCCGATATTCAAACGATACAATACTTGGAAACGTGAATTCTTCATCACGTTTTTATTTTCCTCAGGACACGGAATTTACAGTAACGTTCTCGGTTATCTCGGTGGTGTTTCTTGGGCGATGCTTGTCGCTCGAACTTGCCAACTTTACCCCAATGCCGTAGCCGCGACGTTGATAGAGAAATTTTTCCTCGTTTTCTCGCAATGGAAATGGCCACAGCCGGTTCTACTAAAACAGCCAGACAACGTTAATTTAGGATTCCCGGTGTGGGATCCAAGAGTAAGTCTTGAAAATCTCGAAAATCCTCGCAATTTGTAACTCTTCTATTAGCACTCACTTTAATCCCCGTTACACGTTATTATCGATGATTTATCTGGGAAATTATTTGCCGATTATCGGAAAGTAATCTTTGATCGATTTAATTCCAGGTCAATATGTCGGACAGATATCATTTGATGCCGATTATAACGCCAGCGTATCCTCAGCAAAATTCAACGTTCAACGTGTCGGTTTCGACGAGAACGATAATGCAAGAGGCATTCGAGTCCGGACTGTCGATAACCGAAGAAATAATAATGGGAAAAGCCTCGTGGGACAAGCTATTCGAGCCGCCGAACTTTTTCTGCAAATACAAACACTATATTGTATTGTTGGCGAGTTGTTCGACTGCCGAAGATCAGCTCGAATGGTGCGGACTTGTCGAGTCTAGAATACGACATCTGATAGGTAACAAATTGAATATAACCAACGAAATATGTATATCAATTACGAAAGAGAAAAAAGAACTACCAAAAGAGACGAATGTTGTTATTGTACGATGAGAGATTTTACGGTTTCGTTGTTGTTTTTCTTTTTTTGTGATCGTGTGTTTAATTGCGTTGCTGCTGCTGCTGCTGTTGACGCTCGTCTTCACACTTTAGAATCATTCATGAGCCTCTGTCGTCACCTCAACGAGCGACACAGATTAACGCAGTGTCGGGGGGCGTAACTCACGCGTTTCATTATAGTAAAAGCTTTTAATTATCGCTGCAGTTTAGTAAACGCACCGTCAACTGCTTTAAGGATGTATCACGTATACATTCCGAATCAAAAGTTTCATTCGATTAGAAATTCAGCAGGGCAAAAGAATTAAAAAACAGAAAACAACGGATATCCAAGATATCGGCAACACTGACTTTTATTAACAGTCGTACTTGAGATTATCAAGGAATTTATCCGTCACTCAAATTATCCGATTGATTATCAAATCTGGTAAGTTAATTCTACTAAAAATTCATAGAGTCGCCTTGAAGTATTTATTTTGCAACGCGTTTTCGGATGAAAGGTATCGCATCTGAAAGGCGGAAAATTATTTTTCGCTTCCGCGGAGAATTAGTTTTTGTTTCACGAATTAAATTTCCTGATTTTTAAAAAGCATTCGCTTTTTTTTTAAATTTTCAATCATTTTTTATGTTTCATGTATCATCTATAAAACGAATTAGTCAATTAAGCAAATGACTTGAAATAAATCAGTGAATTCATTTCGTACGTAAAGACGATTTCTGGACAATTGTTGCACAATAAATCACTTAATTTTCGGAATGATTAATATTTCAAATCGATGGTAGTATTTTCACGGGTTTTAATTTTATTTTCAGATCTTGTTATCGAATCAAACTTCTGATTGGGAAATTCAAAGTGATACATTTTAAATCTCTGTGTGTGCGATTAAAGTGATTCGTTAGGCGTATTTAATAACGCTAATGTGTACCGAAATTCTAATGTCTCGCGGATGCCAACAATGGCGAAATTCTAACGATTCCAAACAGGCACACTCGAAAGGAATCCTCACATAACGTTGGCGCACGTTAATCCCGAGGGATTTTCACCGATGAACGCCGAATCCGGCAAGAATAGCCTGATGTGGTTCATCGGCTTGCTTTTCGCCAAGTGTGAAAATCTCAATGTCGATCTAACGTACGATATCAGGTCTTTCGCTGAAACTGGTAAGATTCGAGTCCTAAATTCGTAATTCACTATTTATGTCATCTTTGGAACGAGAAGAGTCTCAAGAAGAATTGTGTTATTCCAGTCGAACGATTAGCCGATCAGCAAAAGGTGTTGAAAGAGGGAATGGGAATTGAAGCTAAACACGTGAAACGAAAGGACCTAAATACATACGTATCTCCTAGTTTGCTAAAACGCGAGAGAAAGGTACGAGAAATTCATAAAAAGACGATGGTCTCCTCTCGACAATTTGCAATAATATCTTTCTTTGTATAAGCAAAGAGAAGAGGCAATAAATCACGCTAGAATTTTCATTGATTTTTAATTAACCGACGATTAAATAACAATCGATAAAAGTGACAGCGTAATTTATTGTTATTTTAACATCTAAACGATTAAATAACACGAATATGAAAACATAATATTTTAACCATGATAACTAATTCACAAAACTAAAATCATGTTTTCCAAAAAATAACAAAAAAAAAAACGAGAGGCGCTCATCTTTGCATGGGATTGCAAGAAATGAGAATGAAAATATTGAGAAAAAAAAAGAAACGCGAATCTCCACAGATTTCCGGTGGAACTCACCGAAATGGGACCGTCAGCGGAAACGGAAACACCGAAAGCACCTCACCTAATCGTCAAGTGGATCCTGTTAATCGCAAGCGGCTTTCGGATCAAATGGCTGACGCTGGCGGAAAGAAACGCAGAGTTACCGACGCCGAGCAGCAAATAACACAGGTACTTTCATGATTAGTGTCGTACAGACTTAAAGAAAAAAAAAAAAAAAACAGTAAATGTGATTGTTTCGAGTATTCGTCGGCCTTGAATGACCGAGTGCTTGCAGGTGTTCGGTCTATAATGGCTCCCGAATGAAAAATCTCGGAAAACCAACGAACACAACTATTGCCTTATCCGTATTTTATTTTTATTCTTCTTCAGGGGGAAGATGGAACGTTGGTTGTTCAGTCGTGCGGCGAGGACAGTAATTCGGGATTCAGCCTGGACGAATACAAACAAAGCTTGACAGCAGCAAAGGACGTAAGAGATTCCAAATATACAGAGTAATAAGCGACGTTTATAAAAAACCAAGTTCTCAAAAAAATGTCGCGTAGTCAAAGAAAGTCGATGCATGCGCTAGAAAATATTAGATATGTTTTTCTACACAACTTTTTAGATGGACACAAAAGAAATGTCATAATTATTTGTCGCGATTTTAATCTTTACAAAATCACAGAATACGAAAATTATCATACATTTTTCAGGTTTTTCCTCTGGTAAGAATTCATCTCAAACGTGGAAATACTTACATCTATGAAAACTTAATGAGCGCTTATTTTTATAATCAGTAATCACATTTACCCTGCCATAATTAACATTAACACAATCTTAAATCAATCGTTAAAAAAATTCCGAAATTCACTGATTCCACTGCACTATTATTTCGAAGCCATTAAATCGTATCGAATCTTCAGTTATAACAGCTAAAACATTTCAGATTTTCATCTTGGATTATCGTCTCGAGTGCGTAAATAGAATGTTAGTGAATTAATTTCAGAGCTCGTTTGGCTAAAATTTTTAGCTCGATTATCGTGAGAGGAAGGTAAGAAGGAAATCCCGAGTTGTCCTTGATCCTTGAGAATCCGCGGATTTTTACCCAGAGGCACATTCGATTTGTCTATCGGTTTACTAATGATTTTCGGTCGTATGTTTTTGTTACTTTTCAGGAAGGCCCGGCCGGTGGTTCAACGGTAGTGCAGGAGGGATTCGTTTGCACCTGACCGCTACACACATACTACCTCAAACCGATTCACAACAGATGCTCGTCCAGGTTATCTAGAGTATAAGCACTTCTCTATCACAAACACACACTACTATCCACTGCCCACTTCGTAAGTCCCTCCTCATTTTCGTAGTCTCGATTTCTCTCTCTCTCTCTTTCTCTCTGTCTTTCAATCGTTAAATCCACCCGAAGAGCGTCAAAGAAAAGCTGCCCTTTAGATTAAACTATTCGACGTTTAAATATATATAAACTTGGTTGTTAGCTAAACGACAGAGGACGAGATTGATATTGGGTTGGAGGCGCAAGGGCATCGAGATTGTACTTCGCGATCGATGATTATTGCTCTCGTTTGCATCGATCAATTGCCTCGGAGTTGGTGTTCGATTTGTGGATCGCGGTGACATTTTATTTGATTTTTTTTTCTTTTTTTTTTTTCTTTTTATAACCAACGGAACGTATTTTTAAGCTTCAATTGTGTTCGACAATTGGCTGGCATCGGATAACCTTGGAGAGTCAGTGAGAAGTAAGCTCTCGGTGTTCTGCTGCCTCTCCATGCTTCGGGAATGAAGAATAGTCGAAGATAAAGTTATTCAAAATCCTTTTTCATTATAATAACTACGAATAATTGTAGGAGAATGATAAATTCTGGTAATGATAAATAATATGAGATAATCAGTGGCATTATCTTATTATATCTCGTACAGTATTTTTTACAGTTATTCAATTGAAATGGCATTTTGAATGGATTTTTGTTCGAACATTCCTCATCCCTGACTTCAATTAATCGACCGAGGCTTTATAATGTAGCCTCCAAAAATGAAAGAAAAAGGAAAAATAAACAAAAATACTTCTTCGCGACCCGAAGAATTAATATGCTATACAGTCCACACTGCTGTCGATTTAGCTCCAGTTGTCTGGTGTGTATATATATATAGCTTCTTCTATAATAAAATGAAAACAAAAAAAAAAAGAAAAAAATAAATAAAACGAAAAAAAAGAAAAGAAAACGAAAAAATACGACGATACTTTCTCGACTCAAAGTGTGACTCATGCTAGCTGCTGTTGTTGATGCTGCTGCTGTTCAACTTCGTCATCTTGCGGTATATTTGACGTGTGAAAGAGAGCCAATGATCTACAGGAGACTTGGCAATTGGGAGGAATTAGATCCATCATCGCGACTCCTCTTCCCGCCACGTTAGGGACCATTCTGTTATTTGTATATACACGAGATTACGTAGAACCGTAGATTTTTTTTTTTTTCACACGTCGCAACTCCTCTTTACTCCCCTTTTAACGATATTCCGAGTAATTGCGAGAGAATCATCACTGCGTCCGCCGATCACGATTTTCTTCGATTCGCGAAAATCCAGAGATTGGCAATTACTCAAAAGAAAACTTCCTTTCTTGTCCTACGATTTTGCTGAAAATCTTTTTTTATTAACTCACGCTTTTATGCGTTTTTAAAACTATATTTTATTTGCTGCAATTAATATAGAAAAATGAGTATAATAATAAACAATTTAAGGCAAAAAATAATTTAATACCGAGAGCAATTTCTGATCAGATAAATTGATATTCTCACTAAATTTTGAGAAAATAGTGACGGGAGAATTTAGATGTAATTTGCCGAGGGAAAATGGTAAAGCATAATTTTGGAGTGGTTTATTTGAAAGAAGGAGAAATTGTCAGTCTTTGAATAAAATCAGCGATGCAGGCACTGCGAAAAAAAGTGACGGTTCTTCGGGATATCCGGTCGAAAGTAACGAGAGAATACATATAATCGTCGAGCTGTGGATGCGGACGATCAATGTTTTCTGTGTGACGGCTGAAAGGGTGCAAAAGGGTAAAAGGATGATTCGTTGTTTATTCCGCCTTTGCCGCATGTACCGTTTCAGGAGCGAGAACTGTGTGTACGAAATATCGACACACACGTGTACTACTATTTACGATATACTTATAGTTTTTTTTTTCTTTTTTTCTTCTTTCTTTCTTTACGTTAGAGCATTTGTGTTTAACGATAGTCGAACGGTATATATCTATATAATCATATATTGGCGCTCAAATTCGATGATGACTTATTTATTTTTCTCAACACGTGTACGATGGAAGCGAATATATATCACGAAAGACAAAACAAACCGATAGAGACGTATCGATGCTTGTGCAATACAAATTTATTTCCCTTTTCTACTAAATGATTTTCCCCCTTGCCGAGGTGACGCTTACGATGTTGGCGGTCTTAGATTTATTGAAATAAAATTGATTATTCGGCGTTTAAACGCATGAGCCTTTTCCGACTGATCGTATGAAGATTTTTAATGAATGTTAATAACTTTGCACTTTAACGTATTCAAATGCCAATCAATTGTACGTACTTAATTACGGAATGGTAACAAAAAAAAGGTGAAAGGAAAATTTCCGATTCGCAAAGTGGAGATTGTCGTTACTTTTATCACAGAGAATCGAAAGCTCGCTTAAAAGTATCGACAAAATTTAGCATACGAGTAAATCAGAGGTGACGAATTAGCGTTAAGTGCAAAATCATTTTTACATTTGCAGTTTGGCAGTGAAATGGACTCTCGTATTTTTCTCCTTGTTTTTCACGCTGTTAATCCAATCGAGCGATTGTAATTGAAGATAATAATGAGAGAATAATAACGGGAGACTTTTCGCTGCAACGAAGAGCGAGTAACAATTAATGATCTTCACTCCGTCGGTCAGTTTAGGCCCAATATCGTAATATAAGTTCCGCGATATAGCCGGATTCACTATATGTGTCAAATCGCTAAAAACTACACGTGCGAATTGATGAATGTCCGGAAAATCATCGCCCGGGGGAGAAACATTAGGGAATTTGTACTCTCTCCTCCTATACGACTGTACACTACTGTATCTTTCTTCAATAAAACGAAAATAATTTTTTTTATTTCCATCGACAAAATCCAAGGCTTTTTTATTCATATTCCTCCCGACCTCGAGTAGATTGTAATATAAATTTACTTTAAATGAGACGATTTTTGACATTCTCAGCAAACTACAAGTGATATTTTTCATTTAATATTCTTATGAAATTGTGCTTTTTTATAATAATTTTATTTTTAAGATATCCAAACAGAAATGAAATAATAAGTTGAAGTATAAAAAATTTAATCCGTTTGGCGAGTGGGATTTTCCAAAAGCGCTTCAATAAATGAAAGCATCAATGTCAAAGCACGTTGCTATTTACAAGAGTGTCAGAATTATGGACGATCTTGAAGTGGAATGTCAAGCTGGATTCTTTATTGTATCAAATCACGTCTCGTTACAATGTAAGGAGATATAAATTAGGATTGATGGTTCGACGGGCGTTTAATATAGCGCATAGACAACAGGAAAATACGTCCACTGCGTACACCAGCCAACGCGTTATTCCTGGTGTACTTATGGCTTCGAAGAAACTCAAGGAGTGATCCTGACAATTAATCGACCACCCGTCGATCGATAGCATGGCATTGCTTATAATAATCCTCGAGCTGCATCTCCGTGCAAATTTTGCGTCATTGTGCGGAGCACCTACGACGGTAAAATTGCAAGTGGCTCGAAGAGCGCGTGTGCACTGCGAGTACCTCATCAGGGTTGCTCGCTCGGAGCGGAGAGCTCGCGAGTACCGCGAGCGTCGAGGATGCAACAAGTGTCATATACGCTTCGGATGCAGCACATCGCGAGTCTTGGAATTTTCACAATTTTTTCCCAACTCCCACGAGTTTCGAAAGATTTTTGAAAAATAATCTAGGCGCGTATGATGCTCCGAAAATAATTAAAACAGTAACTTATTATTTTTTAAATTACAGAATAAATATATTATAGAGTTAATTTTTGGTTGAGTGATTAATAATTGGAATGAGGTACAAACACATTGCCATCGTCGGGGGAAGCCTCATTTTCATGGTTTTTGTACTTGCCGGACTCATGTATTACTTCAATCAAGGTAGGCATCTTTTTAGTTCATCAATTGCTCGAGCAATTAATTAGATTAATCAATTGAGTCGATTTATTATTTTGGAGCTTTATTATTTAAGTTTCTTAGAGTCGATTTGTTACGCTGTTCAATCTTACTTTGGCAATTTAATTTTGGATCTAGGGGATGATTTATGGGAAACTACTTATTTATTTTTAGTCATTATTATGCTTTTCGGAGTCGATACGATTGGAGTTTATCGCATTCGTGTGATATGCTGCATCACGCAGCGTCGCAGAAATAAATTAACTTGATTTTATTGAAAAATAGAGAAACACAGTGAAAACATTGTGAAAGTATTCCATCTTTTTCGCAACGATTTTTAAAAAAATTACATCTATTGAAAAATTTATACATGATATCAAAACGAACGGTATTGTAAAATTTATTTCTTCAAGTTTTTGCTTATCTTTTAAGCTCTAAGTAATAATTGCATCTTATCAATTGTTGTTCGCGTTAGAAAAAAAAGAAAACGAAAAATTTTCGTCAGAAAAGATTTCTTTGCATAGTAACTGGTTTTTCGAGTCTCAAAGTTACGCAGAGCTTTGGAAGTAATAACCATTCGCAACCCTGATTTTCCTAGCCTCAACAAACAGATCGTTATAGCATAAAAATGATGTGATTTCGAGTGTAGGGTGCGTAAATTGCTGATATCCACTTGACCGCACGTGCGATTCGTTATTCCCTTGCCAAATGCCTCTTCTCTTCCGGTCTCGGATTTAAGAGATTATGTTGCACGTGCGGCAGCGAATATACAGTGGGATGCGTTAGTCGTTTGTATGTACAACGTTTTATGTACATTACGTGGAAAATTTTCGAGGGAGGGTTTTACAACTATTTTCCATAGTATGAAGTAATTCTTCTCACACGAGAAAAAAGCTCACTTAACATTAATTAACGCGTTCAAGACGAAAAAATGTATTTTTTAAAGACAATCGAAAAATCATACAAAAAATATATATATCTACGTTTACTAATGCACGGAAGTCTTGAAAAGTCAATTGCACAAAAGTCTTTTAACAAAACCGAAAAGCATAAACGAACGTTTTACGTCTGCGGATATGACACATTAAGCGAGAAAGAAAAAGAATAACAACAAATAAACCGCATCGTGAATATACAAGAGGCGCGTTCAATAAAAAGAAATATATATAGAGACACGCAATAAGCCAACACGTGCGACGCTACAAAAGCCATGTGCGAAATGTCGCGTTGTAAAAGCTCGGTGCTCTGCTAGCAAAATTTAACGAGCGGTTTCGCCGGACTATTTAGCGCTTACTTCGAACGATTTGCATTATTATATCGCTCTCCTAAACCGCAGATAATATTATGATGCGCTGAAAGGCTCGGCTGCGGAAAATTCATGAAGTGCGCCTCATAATTTAAAAAAAGCGTCCTTGTTGAATTTTTGGAGGTAGTTCGGGCAATAGGCCAGAGATTTATCGATAAATCGTACCTCGCACTCGGGTGACACGTACTTCTACACTGTTTGCAGACGTCTGTCCCGTGGGAACGTTTCCCTGCCAGAACAGCACGATCTGCGTGCCGCAGAGAGGCTGGTGTGATGGGAGTTTAGATTGTCCGGAGGGCGATGACGAAAATCTCGGCTGCTGTAAGTTTTCAGCAGATGTAGACGTATCTGTAATTATTTTAATTATCCCTGTTATTTATTATTGCTTTAATAAAAAATCATCTAAAATTCCGTAACAGATATCAAATTGTATACTGATCAGATATCAATCATATATTCAGGGAATAATATTTTTCACATGTGTAATGCCTAATGTTAATGAAAAGGAATAATTATATTCATTTTTGGACAGTCGATTCCCACGGGTTTTGGGAGTGGTTGTGGAAACCCAGAGAAAAGAAGCCTGATCTCGAATGCGGTAAATAAAATTATGCCAGCCTTTAAATATATTCAAAATGTATATCGACACCTCTCGCTGTGTTTATTTATTTGATTTACTTACTTTAGTAAACGACGATATTTTCACGACATCAATGAATGAATATTTGCAGAGTGTGAAATTTTTATACTACAAAATCGGTAGCAATTTATGGAGACAAAATATTTGCACATAGTGAGAGGTATCTTAATTTTTTTTGTAGTAGGTATGTCCAATATTTGCCAAATGATATATATGATCCAATATGATGCCAAAACTGTTTTAAATATTATTTTGCATTATAAATCATACAAAATATTACAATTAAAAAAAAACGTTACTTACGCAAACTCCTTAAAATAGTTCAAATGGTTTTCTATTCAAATAATGTCCATTTATGGTCCATAGAAATTGAAACGGGTGTTTATCCAGCTATTTCCTTCTGACAGATCCAAACGATTGTCCGAAGGGCTGCACGTGCGGTGTGAATGATACTTGCTCTGTTATTTGCTACAAGGAAATTCCGCAGACGCTATTTCTCAACGTGACATCAATGTACGTTCCTCCTAACAGTGAAATACCATATATATAAATAATGCCGATATTCAATGATCAATCAGTAATGCACAATATTATATTCAAGAGCATCAAGCACGCTCGATCGATATTTATTCATTCTAGATCATTGAGGAATTTCTCACCGCAATCTATAGCATCAAACGCCCTGGCAAAATACGTCAAGATACGCGCCCTGTGAGTACAGAACATTGAAATACAGCAAAAGCCTCTTATCAATACACGGCGTATCTAATTGTTTCAAATGCATGGATAGTCATCCATTCATTACAAATGTATTTAAAGTGCCTAAGTTATTTATTTTAGAATGTGATATTTAAATTTTGCATAACAATTTCCATGGTGATTTGTTTAAAAAAATATTTGTCCTGCATCAATTTTGATCGAATGCGCTCGTTGGAACTAATATTCTCTTTCAGTTATGCCATAGACAACAATATCTCCAGGATTGAGGAAGGAGCTTTCATAAATCAGGCGGAGCTTTGTTGGCTGTGAGTTTAAGTTTACAGTTTATAAATAATAATACACTAAATTAAGGAAAATAATTTATTTTAGTAACTCGAGGTAAGAATTAAATGAAGAAAATATTTTTTACTCTCGTAATGTTTAAGAAAAATGCAATGATTAATTTTATTGATTCAATGTATAAAATAAAAAATAAAATTACGTACCATTGGGATTTTGAAATTGCGAGGAGTTTGTCATTTTTTTTTTTCAGGATTATTTCGGGCAATGCCCTCCAGGAAATTCGTCCAGGTCAACTCGCTGGACTGTCGTCGCTGGAGACACTCCAGGCGAGCAATAACAGCCTTCGGATTTTGGATTTGAGCGATTTTGAGAACAGCACCACTCTCGAATATCTGTAAGATAATCCACGCGTGTAAATTGATTTGTAAGAGAGGAGAGAAGCCTATGAGAAATAAGATAAAATAGTTTCGTACCCGCGTCACGAAATTCATCCCCAGGGACCGAGAGATAAATAGCGATCGCGGTTGTACTACTCGATAAACCGAGTGAGTATCGTACGAGAGAAAACTATGTAAATTCTCGAGGCAATCAGGGAAGTGAAGACTCCATTAGGGTAGTAAGGATGTAACGGAGACTTTTCTCATCCTCGAGAATTGTCGTCAGAGCTCGACGTATATAGTAAAACGCGCAGAACTTGCAATCGGCTATTTTTTTTCTTCTCATTTGCTTTCAGTGGAAAGTGGAAAAAAATTTGTTTAAAAAATGATTTTCATGATTTTCACGTTTAGCTTCCTGTCTAATAATCTTCTATCTTCGGAAAACGTCAAGCTTCCTTATTTGCCTGCATTGACGGAACTGTAAGTGAAATTAGAATTAATTGTTGGAAAATGTACAAGGAAAAATGTATACTTTTATTTTCTATCCAATCTAAAATATTTGCCTTTCATTTTAGTGTATTGGACCACAATAAGTTTGACAAATTGACGGAACACACATTCTCAAATTTACCGATGCTCGGAGCTCTGTACGTAAATGAGATTCTCGGAACTTTGTTTTTTTTTTTTTTAATACAAAAAATAAAAGTGAATTTATATCGTTGGTTCAATTTTTAGGAACTTAGAGGGCAATCACATCTGCATCGTGGACTCAAATACTTTTCGATCTTTAACCTGCTTAACCGAATTGTGAGTTTCGACTAATTTTCGTGTGAAATTGATTTAAAAAATTCCTATTTACCGGCGATTCTCGTTTACAGGAATTTGGAGTTAAACGACATCGTCGTTGTGCCACCGGACATTTTTCAGTCCAACCAGAATATAACAAAACTGTAAGTAATTTCGATTCGGTGGCATAATTACGTGCCAGACGCAAGAGAATTTAAAGAATGAGAATTTTTTTTACGAGTTTAGAAAATTCCACTCGCAACAAAATTTTTTGAGAATCACTTGAATAAATCAAAAATATTGTTACGTGCATGACAGAGGCACTATTTATCGGAGCACCGAGTTTAGTCCCTCAGCATTTAATATAGCGTTTAGCAAATGGTTTGAGCTCGTGATACGTGCTTACGAGGCGTTCGCGAGTGTTTGCTACGGGTTAACATTGTATCGTAGCGAAAGTGGAGATTTTCTCGTTGTATTGTGGTTCTGCGAATGCGATTAAACCGAGATATCACGTATTCACGGTCTTCCAGAGCTGCCGCTTTAATCCACGTTTCCATAATTGTATCGTTTTTTCACAGGATGATTGGTTACAATCCCATAGAAAATTTGCCGGCTGCTGTTTTCGACCCATTGAGGAATTTGCGGTCACTGTGAGTCCGGATATACATCAGCGGCTAATACTATAATCAATCGTAAATCTGCAAAGAGAAAATAATCCTCATCAATTTTTTTTCTTCCATAGCGGGCTCGAAGAGATCGACATGGATAACGTCGAGAAAAACGTTTTTGATCTGTTCAACGAATTGGAATTTGTGTCAGTACACTTTACATAAACTACGGACTTAAGAATTTTTTTTGTTTTTAATAATTGGAAAAATAATTCAGAGTAATTCTTAAGAATCTTTGAAAAATCCTAATTCTTCTTGAAATAATATTGTAATTTTGTTAAATTACCTGAAAAGATTTTATTCACTTGTTTATTTATTAGGTACTTGAAGAAATTTCATTACTGCACGACTTATGCACCGAAAGTACAGAAATGTAGTCCCGCAAGTGACGGTGAGTTGTCCGGTTATTCTTTTCTCTCCAGATGTTCATTTTCGGAGCGCACATGCTGAAAAAAATAAAAATAGCGGACTTATAAAGACCCTTTTAGAGATTACGGGAACCGTGCGAGCGGCTTCTCTTTTTGAATAACGACGTAACGACCTCGTAATGAATTGCAGGGGTGTCATCGTTATCGCACTTGCTGGGAAAACCTCTACTGAGAGCCGCGGTGTGGGGCATATCAGCGGTGACTTGCTTGGGCAATGCGCTCGTGTTATGGGGACGATTTACAGCGAAGGATGAAAATCGTGTACTCAGCATCGTTATCAGGAATCTAGCGGGTAAATTGCACATTACGTACGACGGTCAATCGAATACAATTTATATACGAGATATTATCGGTCAATTCGATAAAAATTGCACCCTGAACCCTTCCAATATATCCCATTATTTTTCATATTATTATCCCTACTCAAAACAACACTCAACAATAAAAAAAAAAAAAATTGTTTACGTGTCTCTTTAATTTTTCAATTTTTTTCACTAACTCGAAAATCTGTAATAATTCTCCAAAATTCACGTATGAAATAACTAGATTTATTCTGTAACTAAAATTATTTTTCATTTGGCAGAAAAAAGATAAGAGATAAGAGACCAAATTGAATATTTTTTACACGCGATCAAGTTTTGGAAAAAATTCCCTCGCCATGGAATATAAGAAAAATTAAATTTTTTTTGTAACTGAATTAAGGTGCATAAAAAATAAAGCGTATGAGAAATATTCTGTAGAAAATCGTAATTAGAAGAAGAGGTATAGCCTACGTATCGATCGATCATCGTATCGCGCACCAATAAATCATACGATTATTTAATGTGTAGTAAATATTGGCGCTTTCAGTGTCTGATATGCTGATGGGACTTTATCTTCTTATAATCGCTTTGGAAGATGTTCGATTCCGCCACAATTACAACCTGGAAGCGAGCTCATGGATGTCTTCATGGTCGTGCACTCTCGTTGGAATTTTGGCCATGATATCGTCAGAGGTGAACGTTTTTTGAAATTGCCTTTAATTTTGTTTGTCCTGGGCTCAATAATAATTACGCCGGGCTCCTGATTTACAGGTTTCGGTGATGATCCTGTCTTTCATGTCAGTGGAGCGATTCATGCTGATAGCCGCACCCTTAAGGCGTCATCGTGGTCTCACTCCTCAAGCGGCTTTCTCCTCGATGATCATCGTTTGGGTGATAGGAATTATTCTCGCTCTCATTCCAGCGATTCACTGGAGGAGCAGTACGAGATATTACGGCGCAAATGGAATGTGTTTTCCGCTTCACATAGACGATCCGTTTCTCGTTGGTTGGGAGTACTCAGCATTTATATTTCTCGGTCTTAATCTCGTCGGGTGAGGATTTCCATCTAAAACACTTTTCTCTATACACAATTTTGAGGATACCATATTAAAAATTTTTAAACTACTTTTTTCAAAATCTTTTTCTACGAGGAAGTAAAACAATAAAATTCCAAACTGAAATATAAGAAATTATAGAATTCTTAACCAATTTTGTTGATATTTTGATATTTTTTATATTACCATGTTTTTTAGATTTATCGAATTGTATTTTTTTTTTAAATTAAATTTTGTAAAAAGTAAAGGAAAAAATATCTTTATAAGATTCTTCATTGATAAGAAAAAATGTTGGAGATTACGCATATTTTTATCAGATTATTGGTTCGAAAAATATTATTCAATAATAATTTTTGTTTTTTTTTTCAGCCTCGTGATCATCGGCTACGTGTACGCCGGTATGTTCGCCAGTATATGGCGAACTCGTCACAATACACCTCTTTCGGTTGGCGATTCGGAGTTTGCCTTTAGGTTTTTTCTTATCGTACTTACGGACGCTGTTTGTTGGGCGCCGATTATCGCGCTCAAGATCCTGGCGTTTATGAAGTATCCAGTCCCTCGTGAGTCGTACATATGAATTGTTCGCATTATCCTCGAGATCCTTCGGGATGATCCGACGTCACGCTCAAAATTTCTTCTGACCTGTCTCAAATTTGGAGGAGGAATAATTTTTGTAAGGTCACGTTTTGAGGGAAAAGGCACGTTTTTTTTTTTTTACAATTCTGGACTCTCTTCTTACAGCCGATCTACACGCTTGGGTGGTAGTTTTCATCCTTCCGGTTAACAGCGCCATTAATCCTCTTCTGTACACCTTCACGACCCCCAAATTTCGGGAACGATTGAGCGAGGGTTGGATCGGTAGAATGCGCAACTACGTTTCCAGGAGACATTCTGCTCAAGGTAAATTGGTGAAACGACCTGTAAGATTGAAAAAAAATATATGTTGGTTAATTAATTTTTTCAATTTTCATACCTAAATGAGTTTTTTTTAATGAGAGGAAATTTCAGAATATATTGATCTCCAATTTTTTAATTCGTGCAGATTCACAGATGTCGACTTCAACAACAGGAAACAAAAATCTGGTGATCGCTCTGACGACTGTGACGAGTAAATTTCCAATCGACAAGACAATCCCACCGATAACGAAATTTCACAATGACGACGATCAAGCCTCGACAATTGCACCTCCCTTAATAGAGTGTTCTAGCTATTTTACCACAGCATCGCAGAAAAGAAAGTGAAACAGATGAACGAAGACACGTAAAAAAATCTGGAAGACATTCGACAACCGGGACATCACAACACGTTTTAACTTTGTTCCACAATTACCTTATCGTTACGTACACGAAATTGCATACTTAGTGTGTGTAATTAGAAATTTGAAAAGTAATCTGCAGTGCCTGTATCAACAACGTATGCAAAAATGTTCATTTCACTATACGTTTGATTATTTCTGTACAGAATTTGATAATTTGTAAAAAAAATAAAGGATCTATTTGATTTTTTTGAAGTAAATCTGTTTTTTTTAATGGTACTTGTTATATCGTTGCTAAGAAATTTTGTTTTCATTTTTTTTAAATTGTTAATAAAAAGCCTCTCGACGCCTAAAAAGAAAACGTTATTGCAGAAGATCTTTTTTTTTTCACTCCTCGCAGATTTTAAGCTCAATGTCGCGTTACGTCATATAACTTTTTTAATTCATTGCTATTGTCGCTCCTCGTCAGGAGCCATGGTTCCCATTGGGCGTTTTTTTTCATCCCCGATGGTCTCATAGCGATGGCCAAGAATCTTCGCTTAGTCCACGCATCGTCGGTTCGTTACGTGAGTCGCTATGTTGAGTTTTGTTAGATTATTTTCTTCCACGAGCAAAAATACACACATTACAGACATACATGTGCATTCGTAGATGGTCGTGAGCTGAAGTTGGTGGTCCCAGCCTCGCAGATGCCTCGCCGAGAGCTCGCGGCCGCAAAAAGAGAAATATTCTCCTTTCCGCTTCTTCTTCGACTTCTGCGCGCAGCCGTTCAAGGATCCAGACCCTCCGTATACCCGAATAATGTAGCACATAATTTTTTCACAAGAGCTGCCTCTGTTCTGCTCTGCTCTCCTCCTCGAGCGAGCGTGTAACCGGCGCGATGAGCCGAAGGTCTTTCCCGCGGGAGGATGATCCGGGCTGGAGGATCGAGGACCGCGCGTGGCGAACCTGACGACGTATAGATCATCTCGGCGAGAGAGTAAACGAGGCGAACGTCATCAACGAGCGCACGACCTCGTGGCTCTCCCATTCGACGAGCACGTGGCCTCCGTTTCGTCCCTTTGAGACAAAAAAATCTTTGTTATTTCACGCAGAAATGCAACATTGTCTTTATCAATGTACTGGAAAAAGAGGCGAATTGAATTTCAATTTTTTATCATTCATTGAATGAAATGTTTTTGAATTAATATACCAGCAATGTCATTTTTAAGTCTCTCGATTAATGAATAATATAACTTATCAAAAATTTTGGACTTTTTACTGTGAATAATCAAATCGATTAATGAAAATCTACATTTTTCGTACACCGCTTCTCATGACAATAGAAAATAGCAATTCTTTTTCCCTAAAATGAAAATACCACTGCAAATTTGCCATTAACTATACAGTGAATGAAAATTCTGAAAATCACGGAAATGATGAAGAATAGTAATTAATTACTATCCTCTGTTTGTTTGGTCTAAGATAGGCAAATTTTCCTTGTAGATGACGTGTGTCGTGCAGGCTACAATTGCGAGCTGCACGTGCATATATTTATATTTATTTACATGGAATACGTGAAGCTCTATGAGCGCGTAGAAAATACGCGCATCTTTCGCGGTCTCTGCGGGATCGTGGTCGTGATTAAGTGGCGTAGACGAGGGCGAGATGGGTGCGAGGTGTGCAGGGCACGTGGTATATAGTGGAGCAGAAGCTCCGTTGAAGCTTACAGAGAAGTCTCGAGTTGTGAAGCGAGCTCGAGATTACGTGACGAAGTACAAAACGCGGGTTCCCTTGTCGGCGAGCGAGCAGAGCTCGGAGTTTATTCATCGAGTGAGGCCCCCTTCTAGGCTCTCGGAAAACACACGTGTTCCCCTCAGCATCTCTTCTCAGCATCTTCTTCTCGTGGCGCTTCTCGACGATCTCCGCACTCAGTCAACCGGAGATCGAGATCGTTGCCGGTCGCGTGTTCTTCTTCCTCCAAATATTCGCGCCGGTTACCCCGAAGAAATCCTCGCATCCGATCAGTGCGCGTGAAGAACCACCCAACTGGACTATACGTCGTTTTTCGTGATCCTATCCTGAAGAAATCGTCGCCGGTTCGGCGCCCGATGAAAAGGAGATGAAACTCTCCGGCGGACGTCCGATCTTCGATCGGCAGTCTTCTCTTCTTCTTCTTCTCGTTGCCTGCTTCATCTGGATACCAAAAGGCAAATATTATAGTATTCCGTTTTATTTTTGTTTACGGTTTTTCATTTGTTTAAGTCTGGTAGAATTTTTTTCCGGACTTTTTTTTATAAAATATTTTTAGCAGTCGTAATAAAATTTGTAATGAATGAAAACGAAGTGTTTCTTAAAAAAAACAATACAGGTGGTTATTTTTTATGTTAAGAGAAGATTCAATGAATCGGAAGAAATATTGTTAATTAAAATTGAACGTAATTAAAGAAATAGAGCTGTTGAGAATCATTTAAAATTGCATTTTAATTATTAATTTCTGTTAGTAAGACGCATGTTACCATGTTAGCGTTCTCTTTACACCTACGTACAGTTATTTGCATATTGACGCATCTCTGCGTCAGTTCGGATCACGCGGGACCCTTTCCTTCGAGAAAGATCTCAATTAATTGAGTTTGCACCGTGTGACCTAGTCTTGCGACGCTAATACGAGCCAAACCATGTTTTGTATGCGGTTCTATCCCATCAGGCAAATAAAAATTCTCTTTTTCGTTTCTGACGTTAAAAAAAAAAACTATCGCGTCACGATATTTGCCTCGAGTCTCATCATCTCATTCTGATACCGGAGACAAACAGAAGCTTTATTTGTCTTGTCTAGATGCGCGTGTCAGCGACACTCCAGAATATTAGCCATATATCTTATTGTTCAGTTGCAAATGCTCATAGCTGTTTTTTGACAAACAATTATTATTTTTTATTGATTTTTCTTCGGCGATATACTAAGGAGAAAAAGAAGAGAACCCATAAATAAAGTGATGGTCAAATGGACCGTCAATTGATACTTAATAGTTGCCCGAACTAAAATGATCTCTCCGAATATGCACAATTGGAACTTTTGTCGCATGACGAAATTGTATTGTCTCCGGCTCGGCCTTGCCCTCATTTTTCTACAGACGCTCCGGTGTCTTATTATTATCTTTGATCTCTTTCTCTCTATTACCAATGAAATATCACAGCGATTACGAACCGCTGGATAAAAAGTTATAAAATCTCGAATACAATCCCCAGGAAAAAGTCGTGTTTCCAAAAATATATTTGACATTAAAAATTTTTTCGAACCTTGTATTTGCTAATTAATTTTCTAGGTAATTTTTTTTTTTCTTTGCAGAAGTCCATATTTTTGTCTGTATAAAATCCCTTTCATTGCATTTTTTTTGGTGCTCGTTTTTAATTTAGCTTTTATTTTAAAGGTGCTTGCAAAGTTGAAGCGCGAATGGAAAGCCAATTTGAAAGATGCTGCGGCCTTGGAACTTCCTGGGCATCGGAGGGCCTCAGATGCGAGAAATTCACTGGGCCCGTGTCCGGAGTGCCGAGAGTCGAACAGGGACTTTGTCTCGAGGCTGTCGACATTTGTTGCGTTCGAGCTTATCACGAGAAGAGCTGCGAGAAAGGAAAAGCGGATGCACGAGCGGGCAAAGCTTGCGTGCAAGGCGAAAAGCCCAGAAATTCGCCCTGCCCAGGCGAACAACATCGCGATTGCTGCGAGGGCTGCAAGCTCGGTAATCAAAAGTTTACACGAACTCCGGAGAATTCCGTGCACGTCGCCGTAAACAGAAACTTCATTCTCCTGAGACTTGCAAACTCCGCTATTCTCTGAAACTTAAATCTGCGGCTTAATTATTTTCGTAATTGTTATTTCACGATAACAATTTCCAATTATTAAAAAATGAACTTTTAAATAATCGCGAATAATATTCATTCTCTGAGCAATTTTACCTTCGTCAAATTCTTGTTTCTATATCATTTCTTTAAATTAAAACTCTAAATTTAAAAAAATCTGCAAAAATCTGTGATTCTTTATATAATCGTAAAAAAATTTCATTACCTCTTTACATAAGTTGTTTTTTATACAATGATTGTGAAAAAATCACCGGGAATAATAAGTGGTAGGTAAAAAAAATCAAGCACTATTAAAATCGAATTTCCAATATTTAGTATGTCAAAATAAATTACTATGAATTTGTGCGAAGCGAATTGCTGAATTGTTGAAGACATATTATCTTTAACTTGTGTTAAGAAGAAGCTCGGGAGAAGCTTGAAGAATTAGTATCGGTGAATTGCACTTTACCTTGTGTATCAATTCTAACGATATCAAATGGGATCTTATCTGTGTAAACTCAGGTATCTTGACGGGCTCAATGGGTCAGGGTTGCGCGTTCAAATCGTTTTCCTTTGGCAAACCGTGGGATCCGGCATTCTTGGAATGTTGTCACGAGGCCTCGCCAACAACGACGAATACGGACACGGATTCGACGCCAATATTTTCGACGGACACGACGATGAGCGCCAGCGAGACGAGCGATTCTTCTTCCCCGTCAACGTCATCGACTTCGGAGTCCGATGAGACGTCTCCGGACTTCCCGACACCCGGTGAGCAGACAGGATATTCTTGGCTCCATAAAACATTCATTTATGCATCGATTTCTCACTCGCGAGAGAGAGAGAGAGAGAGAGAGAGAGAGTAACGCTCGACTGATTCGATCTCTTCACGCAGCACTGGACGATATCTGCCAGTTGATGAAAGGTCTTCTGTGCTCCCACATTTGCGTACCAACTCCTGGCTCATTTTACTGCGAGTGTCCTGAGGATTCGATTCTTCTCGAAGACGGAAAAACTTGCAGAAGCAATTCACCAGAAGACAGGTACCACAAAACTAAAAAAAGAAAAAATTAATTATTGTGTGCAGAAAATCAAAATTGTGGCTAATACTGACATAACTTTTTTTGTTTAATAAACGTTCACGGCTAAATCATTTGCATAACTATTACTTATTAACAATAATCCGTATAACTTTAAAAAAAAATTACGTTACTTATTTTAACGCGATTCCAATGAATCACGAAATTATATTATATAATCAAGTCAATTAAATCACGTAAATTGCATTTGTCTGTAAATTTTCTAAATCCATTTTTAAATAATTGTTTCTTCGTTTATAGATGCAAGAAAAAAAATCCGTGCGCCCAGCGTTGCAAGGATACGGGTTCGGAGGTGATCTGTAGCTGCAATCCCGGTTTTATCCTCGCGGAAGACGCTCGCTCTTGTTCACCGGTTTCGAGTCGTCTCGGCGAGGCTTCGGACGAGGCTAACGATTTGGATCCCCGATGTCCTGCCGGTTACAAGTACAACAAAACTGGCCAGGTTTGCGACGGTATGTGACGCAACATTAATAGCACTTGACTCTCGTGTTGACCTACATTTAGTTGTTTAGCATTCACGGGCTGCGATGTTTCGTTGGAGCAATTGATACCTAAAATACAATGTAACAATAACGCTAGACTGCTAAAGCTTGGGATGACCTTATCAATAACGCTCAATTGTTCACACATTATTTGCCTTTCATCTCTGTCGCTTCAATGTCACATGTGCTCGTCCTTTCGTGCAATCCACGCGCAGACATCGACGAATGCGAGAATAATCCTTGCCCCGGAAGCTGCAAGAATCTCGTGGGAACTTTTGTCTGCTTGCCTGGATCCGCTGACAACGATAAGGAGTCCCAGCAGGAAAGTTGTCCGCCTGGCTACCAATGGGATCCTCAATTTCAACGATGTACCGGTGAGTTTTCTGTGTTGATTTATTGTCACCTGAAAAATAAAAGAAATTCATTTTTTCTTTCTCATTGAATTTCGACAAAATCGGTAAAGCGGTTCGGATTTTATAGAATTTTGAATTTTTGTAAAAAATCAAAATTTTGCTATAAATCGCGTCGAATTTCAGCAAATTAACAAAGCTTCCTCTATGAGGAAGCCAAAATCAGTTACAATACTTCCTCGTAGAGGTTGCTATGTATAGAGCAAAATTTAATGAGGAAGCAATATGCAAAGTTCTACTTTGCATCCTTTTTTAAATCATTATTACAAATTATCTGAAAATATTTTAAAACGTCATGGGTAAATATAATATGTATATCTAATTTTATTTCAAATAGACAGTAATTTTGTAATATATTTTCTGAACAAAAAAATTTTTTGTCTTTAGATATTGACGAGTGTGACGTTTTGGACGGGGCGTGTAGTCAGGATTCCCATTTATGCGTTAATACCCAGGGAAGCTTTACCTGCCACGAACTGAATGGACCAAAAGCCTGTCCAGCTGGATTTAAATTCGACGTAGCAGCGAAGGTTTGCAAAGGTATATAATTTTTTTTCATTTTATTGGAATAAGAAGAAAAATATTGACATACTGCTACTTTATCTGTGTAAAGCCAAATTTGAATTCAAATGTAATTAGTTATTGATCTAAAGTGTGATCAATCATTTTATTAATTATATTTGAAAACGTGATGTGTATAGACGTTGACGAATGCGCCGAGGGAATTCACGGTTGTCTGCCCGGAGTCGAGGAATGCAGAAACACGGAAGGTGCATACGAGTGTGATATCAAGTGTCGGAAAGGATTTTCTTACAGCCAGAGACTAGACATATGCGTGGGTGAGTCAAGTTTCGATTTCGTAGGAAATTAAATTCGTCCGGCGAACGTATCCTGCATGAAAAAATGTTGCTAAAAATTGTTGGCATGTCAGAGAGGATCCAGAGAATTGTCTACTTCGCTGATCTCCTCAAGTACGTACTCCGATCATTTTGCAAAAAATTCCAGAGCAGAGATGAGCATCATTGAAATAAAAAAGTTGATTTTAAACTCTTTTTTATTATGCAAGGTTCAATTATTATTTTTTTTGATAATCATAACAAACTCAGATTTATCAATGTCTATTATTCAGTTTTTTCAAGTATGTAAAATATTTCTCATTGGGACTGCTGCTCATTTCTCTTTGGGAAAATTATGATATTTTTAAAGTAATTTTTCGTTTCTTTTTTCAACAGACGTGAATGAGTGCACGGCAACATTGCATCCATGCCCAGATCCAAAAACTCATTGCGTCAACATCGTGGGTAGCTATGAGTGCAAAAAGCTCGAGAACCCAGAAAGAAACGTGACTTCAATATCGCCCGTGATAAAGTCAGCCACGGACAATCCCATTTCACTGAACGACGAAAATTCAATTGAAAACGATGAGGCGATCACGCGAGTGACTGTGAAAACGGAAGTTCAAGACGAATCGGCAATCGGCAGTGATTACGAGAGCTTCGAAATTCCTGATCAGGATTACATGGGAAGCACCTCGAGAACCGGAAGTGTTTTGATGGAAAACACATCCGTGCAGAATTGTCCCTTGGGATATTATTACAGCAGGAAAACCCGGAGGTGCGAGTGTCGAGATGGATCTAAACTCGACCCGCTGACCGGAAATTGTCGAGGTATTATTAATATTACTATTATTGTTATTATACATGCATTCTACCCTCTAGTTTCGAAAAGCGAGCATTTTCGCGCAAGACTTATAAAAAAGTAACGAAATTTCTCTGTACTGTTAAATTATAGAATAACTTTAAAAAATAATACGTTATTTCCCGTAGAATCCGTAGCGACGCCAACGGCGAGCCCGACGATATCGTATCCGGATTCGGAGCCTTGTCCTGACGGTTACAAGCGTGATGCATCAACTAGCGAGTGCGTGGACATCGACGAGTGTCTGGAGGGTCCAGGTTGTCCGGAAACCGAGCGTTGCGGTAATCTTCCGGGGAGTTACAGTTGTTCCCAGCTCTGCAGGCCAGGCTGGAAATTCGATTCCTCGACGAAGAGCTGCCAGGACGTGGACGAATGTCTTCTGGGTCAGCACAACTGTCCCCAGGGTACGCACAATTGCGTGAATACGAACGGCACTTACGCGTGCGAAAAACTGGCCGATTGTGCGAAGGGCTATCGTCGAGTGTACAGCGGAAAATGCGTGGACGTCGACGAATGCACCGAAGGTCCAGGTTGCCGAGAACACGAGCGATGCAGAAATTTGCCGGGAAGTTTCGACTGCTCGCCGCTATGCAGCACAGGATGGCACTTTGATCCCCTGACCAAAGGATGTCTCGACGTCGACGAGTGTCTTCTGGGTCGACACGATTGTCCTCAGGGTACTCATCGCTGCGTCAACGTCAACGGGACTTACGACTGCAAATTAATTCCACCGTGCACTCCGGGCTTCCGGAAATTGTTCAACGGCAGCTGCATCGACATCGACGAGTGCGCCGAGAATCTTCACGACTGTCGATTGTCCTTTCACCGCTATTGCGTTAATCGTGAGGGTACGATGCTCTGGGAAATAAATATAATTAAATGTATCGAATGATTTGTTCAAGAGAAATTTATGTAATTGTTTACAAAAATACTGCAGGTCGTTATTGTGGAATTATAAAGATGCAAATAATTTTTAGGCTGTATGATTGATGAAAAAAATAATTTTACATTTTAAAATGTTTACAACTTTGATTTAAAGGTACTTACGAATGCGTTACGCGATATCCGGAGTGCTCCAAGGGCTTCGAGTACTCATTGAGGTCCAGGACCTGTGAGGACATCGACGAGTGCGCAAGAGGCGATTACAAGTGCGACTCTCGATTCGCTGAGAAGTGCGTGAACCTCCCAGGCTCTTACAAATGCGAAAGGCCGCCCTTGGCGGGCCAAGTTCCTCGTCAACGACCCGCCTGTCCTTCCGGATACCGCTACGATTCCGCGAGAAGACACTGTTCAGGTATAAAAAACAATTCTTCAGTCAAAAAACAGAGTGGCAGCGATTTAACAGTAATCCAAAAATTTCGTCGGCGATTGTTCCTCTTTCAGGTTTTCCAGGCCCAAAATTTCAGCATCGTGCTTAGCGTCATGTATTGCTTATAAATGTTGAACTTTTAATACTCGCTTTTGCCTCTCTGTGTGTTGGATTTTCAAATTTAACTCATGTATCATCGACATTTTTTACGATAAAATTCTCGTCCCTCGAAGGTATTGGACTGGGATTTTATTTTTCATACTTAATTGGAAGAAAAAAAATTACCAAAGCTGCGAATAATTATAATGTCTTCGACATTGATTCAGAAATTGAAGAAACTCCTTGCCTACATTTTGTCTCATAAGACTCAAAAAATAATACTCAACGAAGAAACATGTTGAAGAGTTGGAATTTAAAAAAAAAATCTTAATCCAGTTCCAAAGAGGGACTGAAAAATTATCTCCAGAGTCTAAACCAACAAAAATGTCCATTTTATCGCCAGACGTGGACGAATGTGCGGAGGGTCTTCACTCCTGCGGCAACGAGGTCTGTTACAATCAGCCAGGTGGTTACACGTGCGCGCGAGCGCCAAGGCCACTTCCGGGTCGACCGCGACCTTCGATGATACCGGAGCCGCCCGCGCCGGTCGAGCGTTGCTTAACGGGTATGAAATACGTGCGAAATCGGGGTTGCGTGGACGTCGACGAGTGTCAGGAAGACGTCGAGGCGTGCACGAGTAACGAGGACTGCAAAAATACTCCAGGAAGCTTCGTTTGCGAGTGCAAAATCGGCTTCAGACGCGACGAGCTCACGCAAGCTTGCGTCGACATAAACGAGTGCCAATTGCCGGAAAACGGTTGCCTCTCCACGCAGAGATGCGACAACACCGTCGGCAGCTACAACTGCGTCAGGCATTTGCCTTGCGGCACCGGTTACACTCTCAACGCCGCGACGGAAATCTGCGAGGACGACGACGAGTGCGTCCTGGGAACGCACGACTGCAGCGGCGGATATCACTGCAGAAATACTCTCGGCTCTTACAGATGCGACAGAAATCCCAGAGTCCCTCAAGGTCCTCGAGTATCCGCGTCCACCACCAGGATCCTCGCCGCCACAACGACGCCGAAAACCGTCGTCACCAGCGGTCCCAGAAACGTCTGCCCTAGAGGATTCACTCATGGGCCCAATGGACAGTGCGTCGACGTTGACGAGTGCCTTCGCAATCCCAATCCTTGCTCCAGGTCCCTCCAGAAATGCGTCAACACCGTGGGCTCCTTCAGGTAATCTACTGAAGATGGGAATTGTCATTTTTTTTTTCTACGACGGACGGAGAGTGTACAAGAAAATTGAAATAATTTATTGTGTGGATGATTTTTGTGTCTTGAAAAATGATTTATCTTAATAGTCAGATTTAATAAGAATGTTTACTCGCTTGTGGACAATCAATTTGCTTAATTTTGAAGATAAATACAATTTTTTTGTGGGATTGCATCGACTTTTATGAAAAATTGAAAATTATAAAAAATAATAAGTTAGTGAATGAAGAAATATTCAAGCTTGGACTAAAAGCTGTGAGCTTGATAATTGAATGTGTGGATGCTATTAACTTACGGCAGTTTCGCTACCTTTTCATCTCATTTCGTACTACTAATTAACAACAGATTGTTAATTGACCATTTTTTTTTTTTTTTTTTTCCAGGTGCGTGTCGCGACTCCGGTGCGGAGACGGATACGCTCTGGACGAGAGCGGTTCGCACTGCGTGGACGTTGACGAATGCGCCGACGGAAGTCACGAATGCGGACCCGGACAGACTTGCCAAAATCGCCAGGGCGGTTATCTGTGCGAGTGTCCGGCAGGTCACGCGGTCGGTCCAGACAAGCAGTGCATAGACATCGACGAGTGCAGCATCTACGCCAATCAGAGGTTCGCCAATATTTGCGGGCAGAACAGCCGCTGCGAAAACACGGTCGGCTCGTATCGTTGCATCTGCGATCCTGGCTTCGAGAACGTGGCGATCGGTCACGGCGCCGGAGTCTGCAAGGACGTCGATGAGTGCGTTAAGACTCCAGGACTCTGCCAGCACAATTGTCTCAACGCCTGGGGCAGCTACAGATGCTCCTGCAATCCTGGCTTCCGGCTCAACGCCGATAATCGATCGTGCACCGATATCGACGAGTGCACGGAATTCAAGCAGAACAATCTTTGCATGGGTATCTGCGAAAATACTCCTAGCAGCTACGCTTGTAGTTGTCCAGCTGGATACAAACTCGGAGTCGACGAGAGAACTTGTCAGGGTATGAAACATTTTATTTGATCAATTAATTTATGCATATATATATATATTGAAATTGAAAAATTGTTATACTCACCGTAATTCCAAATGCACTTTCAATTGGATTTGGATGCTAATTGAAAGAGCTTGGATTTTTTAATGAAATTTCTATGAAAAATCCTTTTTGTCTTGTTTCTGAAAATCGTGGAAACGGCCGCTAGAAAAATGGTAATATATATTTTTTAAACTGTGCTCACCTTTCAATGTCCTTATAATTTTCCAATTTTACGAAAAAAAAAAAAAAATGTTGCACATTTTTTCGGAACATGCGTAAAAAGACGGTCTTTTCGTGCCTGAGGCGAAAGCGCCGTTTTTCTGACCAGGCGAAAAATTGTCCTATCTAAAAAAATGTTAAACTTCTTCGAATCTGCATAGATTTTTCGTCTGTAGAATATGGCATATTATAATTACCTTAAGCCTCTAATTTTTCCAGATATCGACGAATGCGCATCCGGACGTGCCTGCCGAGATCCCAACGAAATGTGCCAAAACACGAGAGGCAGCTTCCGGTGCAACAAGATAGAGTGTCCTGCGGGATATTACAGAGATCGGGAGAGAATGAAGTGAGTAAACAGTACTTCATTTCCACCGCTAATTATTGAAACGAGGGAGAAAAATGTTAATTCATCATTTCTGTTTATTTTTTGTAGCCGATGCATTCGAACCTCTCGCTACTGTCCGGCCGGAGACTTAACGTGCTTCCGGGCGCCTATGCACTACTCTTACAATTTTATAACCTTCGTCAGCATGATACCAATTCCCTCGAGTGGGCAGCTGGAGCTCTTCACCATGAGGAGCACACATCCTCCAGGTTCCACGGTCCAATTTAGCATGGCCTTGGTCGACGCCCGTGGGCCTCCTGGTGTGGTTAGGGCGACCGAGTCTTGCTTCGCCCTGAAGCGGCCAGCGCCCTCTCAGGCGGTGCTCGTGCTGACGAAAAGCATTTCCGGTCCGCAGGAAATCGAGCTCGACCTCAGCATGGAAATATATCATAACACGGCGTTCGCCGGAAGTGCGGTCGCGAAACTCTTGATATTCGTCAGCGAATACGAATATTGATCTCCGAACAGTTAATCTGTCACCCTTAAGATAAGTCTGTAATGTTCCCCGCGGAGAGAATGCGAAAATGTACGTAAGAGTGGCGCGAAATTTGAATCGAACCGGAAGTCGAAAGGAGGAAAATAAGACATTTTTTTAAACTTTCTTTTTTGAATAACAATAAAAAAAGAGTTGAGAAGAAGTGGATTTCGAGAAAGAGCATTAAGAAGTTGCGCACTACCTGAACAAGTGACTATTCAATTTACTCGTCGGCCCGACGTAATTTATACGTCGCTAATATGAATTATATTTTGGATAGTGTGAGATACGTATTTTTTGCTCCGTATCTCATATCTATTCTGAAATATATATCTGAGGTTCAGAATAATTCGTTGTCGATATATGTAAAATATATGGGAGATACACTGTTTAAATATGTTGGAAAAAAAACTTAATTTCTGTGGGGGATACCGCGTGTCAAATAGTATATATATATATATATATATTAATCTAAGAGTGTAATAAACAATCGCACGGAGCCTGAAATACTGAGATCTGCATTGTATTTTATTGCTTTAATTGTCCTCGTGGTCTATATTTCTCACTTCACGAGAATACAAAGACAACAACAAAAGAAAAAAATCTTCGTGTAGAAAAAAAAGAAAAAATAAATAAACGTAACATTCCTACGTGACTCTGAAAAAAAATCAAAAACTCTCTCGTTCAACCTTGGACACTATAATATTTTTTGTATACTTAGATAATAATAATAATGATAATGATAATGATAATAATATAATATAACTAGCAAAAGCAGCGGAGCGTTCGAACTCCAATCCAACAATTTTTCATTCTCTTTTTTTTCTTCAGCCACGCTTTCTTCGAAAAGCCGCCGAGATAATAATGATAATGGTAATAATAATGATAATAGCAATAATAATCGCGATAATTATAATGATGGCAATATATCAACAATCGATCATGAATAATACATTAATCGTAATGATATCAATTAATTAAATATGCTCACAATGTGCGTTAAATGTCGTGGGAAAATCCGATCGGCGATCGCGGCGTATTTCTCAGAAGGGAATACAGATAAGTTTTACGTAAAGATGCAATAACATAATTTAACAACGAAACTAAATCGCAGCTAACGTAACATTACGTTCAAAATGCATGGTTAAATTTGCAATATTCTTTTGTCGAAAGCGTAGAATTGCTGAATCAGTAATTTCATCAAGCGCCTAATTGCACAGTGTATTAATTTTCTGGCCTTTGATGTAAACCGTAAATAACCGTTTTGAGTATTTCCTTTTTCACAATGACAAATTTTCTGTATTCCCTGTTAATCACGTCGTCGATTCGATAAGCGGCGAAAGCAAGGAGCTTTCGACAGCAATTATCAGTAGTGCAACGTAACGTAAACGTATACAACAATGGCCAGGAAGCGGCAGCAACACGCTGCGGCGACCCGCCTGCTGTAATGGCAGTCAAATCCATCGCGAGCCCTTTTTTCTTTCTGTCTTTGTCTAATGATCCTTAATCTAAAGCCGCGATAACGCACGCGCGTCTGACTAGGATCGCCGAGGATAAAAACGCACCGTATTATCGCTAAGCTAAGTCCCTCGCGGCTCTTCCTCGGTTCGTTATTTTATCATCTTAACGTGATAAACTGTGCGCAGTCATCGGCGAGAACGATCACTTAAACCAGCGGACACACGAAATTTTTTCGCTGATACTAATAGTACCTGCGGCGTACTGCATTTCTACATTGTGATTTAAGGTGAATTCGCTCAGTTAGTGACCGTCATAAGTCGCGAAGAGACGTTAAATGCTGATCTCAACGATTCAATTTAATCGTCATTCGATTTACGGTCAAAATGCAATTAAAACGTAACACTGACTGAGCAATTCGCCTTATTATTACAGTACATAACTACCGAAGAGACTCACTCGTCGTCTATAAAGAATTCGTAACGCAATTAGCGTCCAATTGCGTGGATTATGAAAAATATATAATATCGAATATATATATATATATATATATAATTGAATTTTTAAGCCGAATACGATAATCCTAACGGCGGTGTATTGCGAAAGAACACTTTATGATGCGACGAGAAGGCGTTTTGTGGTAACGCGTTCACGTTCTGAATGGTTTTCGATGTTGCTGATGCGCGACGGCGGAAGGGGGATCGAAAATCGCCTCGTTCTCCAGTTCGGCGATGACCTTGCAGACGTAGTGCAGACGCTCGTAGAGCTCGGCGGTGCATCCGACGTCCCGCAAATCGTTGAGCCAATAGGAAGAGGCTTGTCTGCTCGCGTCGATGTAAGTCACGAGATAACCTCGGCCCCGGATTCCCTCCGAGACTACGATCTTCGAGTGATCCACGAAGAAATTCACCTGCAGCAGAGGCACCGTCAGCTCCATCACGATGGCCTTGTCCGTTCGGAGCCAACGACGCATTCGTGGAACGCTCGAGGAATTCGCGCGCGACAACTTCGTCGGCCTTTGCTCCTTGACCTCGCCGCCGTTCGTCAGAAAATTGTCCATGTAGTGAGTGAAGTGACGCAGGAGCTCGAGTTTCTCCTCCATGTTCGACGGAACGTCGAGCTCGCGACGGTAACGCGTTACCTCGTCGTCCGTCGTCGCGTACTCCACTCGTCTGTTAAAAATGAAGAAAAATATTATCGATAAATTACGTAACAAATGGCAATCGGCGATGGCAAAAACAACGAAAATTAAAAAATACTATCGTTAATAAATCACGCGATAAATTTTTGATTATCGACAAAATTGATCCAGGGTGTTACGAAAAAATTCTAAAAAGAAGAAGCGATAAGCCAGAATATCTGCACGCACCTTCTGTCGTGAGTGTAACTCATTTTGGTGCTGTCGTTGAAGAGTACACCGACCGATCGATCGGATAGCTGAAATCCGAGGCCGTACTTGTTGGAATAGTCGATCCACTTTGTGACGAAGAGCGGGGCGATGCGATCGACGAGCATGGGATTTTCCTGGGCGCGTGTGCATCGAATTTCGGCGAGGCAAGCCTCGAGCGCGCGGTGCATCATAACGCTGTCGGGTTTCTTCTGCTCCGGGCAGAGAAGCCGGCTCAAACGCTGCCGGAATCTCGGCAATTTAGGCAATTTTCTGAAGAGCCAATTTCCGACCTTCGGCTTCTTCTGGCTACCGATTTTCAGGGCGTCCAGCTGAGCTTGGCTGATCGTGCCGCTGGTCATTTGGTGAAGACTCTTTTGCATTATTGCACCGGCCGCGAGTTCTCGCTTGTTTCTGTCGATGTTCTCCGTCGACACGAGAGCTCGGGATATCACAGAAGGGCTCGACAACCCCAACTGCTGAGGAAGAGCCGATTGCCCTTGTTCCGGAGCTATCGAGTGCGGCGGTGGCATTCGGTAGCAACAAGTATGCGCTAATTTGGTAGGCACGTATTCCATGGTGAGATAAGCGTGTTCCTTGACCCTCTCAAGGCTCGGTCGCAGCTCGGGTATCGGCTGAAGCAGCCAACGTATCAGATCCTGTCCGCTACGACTCACAACAGTGTCGTCTAGCTTTTTGTAACGATTATTGCAGATTCTCGCGTAAGTTTCCTTCAGGGTCGCGGTATCAAAGGGCGGTTGACCTGCCAAAAGTGCGTACAGGATGCAACCGAGCGCCCACACGTCAGCCTCGTAACTGTAAGCCTGTTTGTAGAGCACTTCCGGGGCTATGTAATTTGGAGTACCGCATATCGTTCTGAAACAGCAAATTTGTTGCTATAGAAAGGCTATAATAAAACTGTTAAATTTGTGGCTTATTTTCGGGTACTTTCGCCGGAGATTCTTATTTAATCAATTCATCAATAAAAACAATCGATATATATGTGATAAAATTAATAAAAATTGTTTTGTAGTGTAATAATAGAGTGGATTATAAAAATTAGAGGAGAGATTGATTAATGGACAAGGTCTGGTGTTCTTGAACAAATATACTTTCCGACAGAATTGGGAAGGCTATGATGACGATGTTGTGATATCTCGTTTGTTTAATTTGGTTTAATGGAGACTTAACGAGACAACTGCGTGACAGCATCGGAATAAATACAGGCGAACGCCTCGAAGTGACGGCTCATTTTTGTCTCGATAAATGAGAGGCAATTATAACGTGACACAGGTTTACTATGATAAATGCAGAGCGAGAAGTGCGTAATATGTATAGTTAACTTACACGCGTCGACGCTGACCGTCCGGTCGCGTTGCCAAGCCGAAGTCGCCGATCTTGACGATCATCCCGTCGGACAGGAACATGTTGCCGGGCTTGAGATCACGGTGCACGACTTTTTGCGAATGGATGTAAGCCACCCCGGTTACCATTTGCTTCATGTAATAACGCGCTTCCGGTTCCGTGACTTTGCCACGATACTTGAGCACGTGCATAAGGCTCTGCAAATAAGATACGTAAAACGTTTTATAAAAGTTACAATAATTATACAACCGGGCAGTATAATCACAACAACAGGAAGGGGGAGAAATTACTAATTTTATGTAAGATATAATTTGTTGAAATAAAATTGGAGTTCAAATAAGAGAATTTTTTCGTCGGTTAATTATATCTTCATACCAAAAAAAAACATGTTTTCGAAATAAGAACGAATTACAGGAAAAACATATGGTATTGGTAATTGTTTTTTTCTCAGAAAATCGCAAGACGCTTTTTTGTTTTCTTTCAATAAATTGTAGTGATGTTCTAGTTGCAAATATGTAATTGTAATTTCGTGAAAAACGCTTTGCCAATAATTTCTTGATTGTTGTACATCGACATAAAAAATTTTTTAGACGCTTAAATAATAAATAGCATTTGTAGGATTGCGAGCTTTTTTAGGCATTATTGATTCGCTTCCTCTCGGGGCTGAGGAGAAAGGGGGTGGGACCTCGGCCGACCCTAACACGCGCAGCTCTTCTCATCCCAACTTGCCAAGGTTCTTGTGACGCCCAGTGGAAAAAGGAACGAGTCCCACGCGAAGAATCTGGGACACTCCTGTATTATAGCGTGACCTGATTTTATTTCCACGTATCTATAGCGCGTGCATATACGATGTATGTATTTTTGTATGTGTGGATATTTGAGGGGGTGAAAGCTCGTACGCGTCACTCGTCGAAATGCTCTTTTATCTGATATCTATCGGTATTTATCGATCCCTTTTACTACAATAGTCTCGCAATATATACCAATCGCTTCAGAAGCTTATTTTTGTCCCCGTTGATTCTTTGCCCACGAGTAAAATGGCACACACTGTACCAGAAATCGCACAAAGAGCCTGACAAGTTGTCGGTCAAGGTCGCCGCGCTTTATTCTGGTAGAACATGAGGGCGGATGTTCCCACCGCGAAATCCTTAAGCCAACTGAATAATAGAATTGAATTGACCTTTCCCTTTCGAGGGAATTCTTCAATGGAACTTAATCGCGATTTTTTGAAAAGCCCGTTTAAAAAAGGGAAAAAAATAAATTTTTCATTGATGCTCCTATAGCTTCAACAATGTGTACCTTATTAAAATTGAGAATTTTCTTTCACTTAAAATCCACTCCTAAACTCCCGTGATATTTTGTACAAGAAATAAATGGAAAAATTTACAAAACAAATTAATCACAGGCGATCGCATTATTGATATATTTCTACCCTGAACATCGTTCATTTAAATTGGACGAAGCCAACACTTTACACGCGTTCTCGTGTCCCAGATTTCTTCCCGCCTATTTAAGGGTTAAAAGGTTCGACCTTCGTCGTATTATTGGTACAATCGACTGTAGATGCATTGTCATTCAAGAGAGACTCTTAAGAGGGTCGCGTGTCGAAGAGATTACAAAGCTCGCGGCTTCGATGAATCTACTTCTACTTGTTTAGTTATTTCCAAATAGGTTCTTTGCACACGAGGCAGTGCAAACAAAGGGATACGATGGAATTTCCGATTTTTACCTTCCTCGGACAAGGCTCCAAAAGCATATAGACGTTTATATTGTCCTCGAAGTAGTGATGCATCTGGACGACGTTTACGTGATTCAGCTCTTTATGGATCATGATCTCACGAGCAATCTGCAAAGAAAACACGTGACAGAGAAATGATTGTTGAGACACAGAGTGGATTCATTGCGAAAGGCTCGCTGCTCTACGAAGTAACGGGAGTGTCGATATTCCACAATCACTTCGCTTCGCCTTCACCCTCGTACTTACCTTCTGTATGTGAATTTTCTGCATACGATTCTTCGGTATTATCTTGCAGGCGTACTGATTGCCGTTCGCCACGTCGGTCATGAGATACACCCTCGCAAATCCACCCTGAAACATAAAAATAATCAATTAGTCACATTGTTATGGAATCGTCATCACACAATTTTTCATTTTTTTCTTGGTAAAAGAAAAAAGAACAGGGAATTTTAAATATTGAGTTCGCAGGATAAATAATGTTGTGAAAGAGAAATGGACGGCAATTAATTAGACGAGTCAAGAAAATTATTGATTAAAACGTGAATCAATAAAAATATCGTCAGAACAAATTATATATGGAAATTATGACGAATTAATGGACTTTAATTCTTCAGATGTTAACTATGTAAACGGGATCCCAATTTTAATCCACGAATAAATCAGGAAGTAAAGGATTAATAATAGAATTACGAGAACAAATTATGAAGTCAAACGATGAATTAAAGAATAAGACGACAATTGAACAAAATCCACAGGGTTGAGAAAAGAATTCGTATTGTCTGGCGTGTAGGATTTTTCATATTTCAAATTATATAAATGCTCGAGATGAATCAGGGACAATTATGGTAAGCAAATAATTACAATGCAATGCACCAACGACTCCAAATGAGCAAAATTTCAATTTCAGTTTCAGAGAGGCTGCCATTGAATCGAAAGTTCAAGTATACTAATAGTGGAAAAATAAGGAAACGCTTTAGAGTCAAACAATTATGAATCAAAGAATTACAAAACAATGAAATAAAAATCATAGCCTTGGGAAAAGAATAATTCTTTTTTTTTCTTGTTTAATGCAGGTGCGTGTAACATCATCCCTAGGCTTCCTTCTGGAGATTCAATCGTTCTCACACTTTCGCCTGACAACAGTGCAGGAGTGAAGCCTGACCAAACGGAAATTCCGGGTAAACATTGGAGCGGAATTAATGCTTCGACATGAAATCGAAGTATCTTCCTGCCGAGCGATTACCCACCAAAAGCTACGTCTCACTTTTTTATCATCCTGCCCTAACTCTCCTACGACTTCTGCTCGCGTTTCTTCCCACGTAAAGCCTTACACACATGGCAGAAAAAAAATTGGTGAAAACGAAAAAAAAAGAGAAGAAAAAAAATTGGCCTCTCTCTCTTTTTAGCTTCGTACACGAGACGATACACGAGGTCGCGATAATAATATCGTTTCGACCCCGTTTCTGCTGGATTAGATCGGAGAGAGTGTTTCTATGCTGCGCTCTTCGTATATATGTATATATATCTATGTGTGTATATATACGTATATATATACTTATAGTATTATTTTTTGCTTTACGTATGTACACATTTATTTTAGAGTTGTAAATCCCCATTAACTTAATAAATACCATTTACGGTACAATTTTACTGAAAATTAATTTTTGCAGCTTATTAAAATTTCACCTACTACATTTCAATGGCTACATTTTATTATTGCAAAATAATGATTATAAAGCAAATTGTATCATAATCAGTATTTCTATTAATTTCAGACACTTGCAACTCTATTATACATATATATAAAATGTAAAATACAAGAAAATGTGTTCGCTTGTATTTTCTTTTATTTATATATTTGAGAATATATTTTAAAAAATAAATCTAGACGTCCGACGACGTTTGAAGAGCTCCGAATTCCTTGGCTCTCCTCGAGCTCCCGATTTCTCGGGCGCAAAACGCGATCGAGTGGAATAATTGAGTTTCCCCAATAAAATCATGTCAATATAATGTGCAACGCTCTCGCAGCCTGAATAATACGTTTATTGGCCGTCGCGACGTTCTGACGTCACTGGCGAACGCTTCTACGTCTACGAAACGAGCGTAACGAAGATTCCGAGATGTTAGTCTGTTTAGCGAGCGTCTCGTTCGCCACCCAAAAATAAATAACTCCTCCTCTGAGAAAAGCCCACGTAATCTTAGCGGTATTGCGATTTTCACGCGATTCCCCGAGTCGTTTACGAGAATTCGCGTCGCGATAGCTTTCCCGCCCACGCTGTGAATTTCTCGAGGCCACCAGATCTCACCGTCACTCTCCACGGCCTCCCTTTCCTCCTTTCGCATTACTCCGGTCACTTGATTATCGCCTTTACGACATTTCCAATTACTTATGCACTATTACCCGGATTTTAACGTCTAACGACCTATGGAACAGACTTCTAGGCTTCTATTTTCGCTGCTATCGTGATATCGAATATAAGATCACGTTTCTTGACATAAATTGAACGTTAAAATAATTTTTATAACTTTTCTGTAATTATGAAGAGCGCTGCTTATTAGATTTCTTAATTCCTGTCGACAAAATTAAATGGCAATTAATTGTGAGAAAGGAATCTGAGTATTATTTGTTTTCTATAAATCGTGATTTTAAATTAAATTTTCACACCGAAATATACATGGAATTTGATGGGAATTTTTGTGAGACTCAGAATTGAAATAATGTTGAAGAAATTTTTAGAAAAAAATCTATGATTCGACAACTCTGTTTTTTTTAGGTAAGAAAAAAATTTGCTGTGGTAATTTGATGTGACATTGTTAAAGACAATAGTTAATTAGTATTGTATCTTTGACTGTACGTTTTTAGATATTCTGAAGTGTATAAACACACACGCGGAGCTGACGCTAAGTTTTAAATATTTAAATTACAATTGGCCCATCGGTGACCCTCGCTTCCTCAATTTCCTATGCGGCTTTTAATATTTGACCGTCCAACCCTCAAGCGAAGTGAAAAGAATCCACGGGTCGGAACCTTCTCTCCTCTCGTGGGAATTTCTCGAGATCTTTAGAAATCCAAATGAAACGCCACGACGCGAGATAAAAGCGCTGTGTCGTTTAGTTTAACCGACGAAACTTCTGAATCATCTCGGTCGCAATGCCAGATCTTCACCAGGAAAAACGTTCTCTTGGAACTCTTAGTCATAGTCGGTACAGTTTCAAAATTCAAACGCCTCCTGTTCACACAACTATGAGTAAAACTATTTTTCCGCAGTTACTTCGCACTATCTCGCTATATTTTTTAAGATATCCTGAAGAAAACATAAACTTTAGTCGGATTACTCGGTCAAATGTCAGATCTGAGAATTCCATTTAGAAAAAAATTGTTCAAGCAAATTCTAAATTTGGCATACGTCGCTTACATGCATCGCTTAAACAGAAATAAATTTATGGGAGTTTTTGTCATGCCATCCGAGAAGTTATCTGACGTTCTGACTCTTGAAAAAATGCATTACGAGACCATTTTCCCTGGTTGCTTCGGCCTGACTGACTGCGTTTGCGTTTCTCCCACATATTGATCAAACAAAATCTAAATTAGGAATGCATTGTTATGATGCATCGGTGAGGTAAGCTGTCCCCCACAAAAAAAAGCTAAAATAGTCGACCTTCAAATAAAACCCACTATCTATTCGATTTGAATAAAATATTAAAATAAATCCTCCATTTGGTCTAAATAATACTTCAATACATAAGCAGTACTTCAGTGTGAAATATTTCCAACAACACGTGACTACTAAATAATGCACTTGTCGTTGAAATCTTGAATATGTATTCATCGTCGCTAAGCCAAATCATAAATTCTCGTATAAACTTCACCCTACGCTTCTATTATCCCTAGAGAATTGAGCAAGTGGAAGAAGGAGAAGCCTTGGAAATATCGTTCCCTAAGTATCATAATATGCATGTACGTCAGCTGCTATCCGGAGACTCCGGTTCTCCCTCGGCGATATGAAAACCACGACGACGACGAGCACGACGAGCACGAGGGATAACCGGAGAGACGTTGGGTAGAGCGAGGCGGTGCGAAAACTCGTTGGTGAAGTTCGTTCCGCTGTGGCAGCGTTTAGCGAACTCGTTTGCTGACTAATCGCCGTAGAATTTAAAAGAGTCGTATCCCCATACGGTTTTACAGTTCCGGGTGTGGATATTTATACGTGGCTCGGGCTAAATTGCACAGCGCACAAAGAGCATGTAATTTTCACCAAGTGTACCAGTGTCAACCGCACGTTGCGTTTTTTAAATCGCTATTTCGCGTCGCAAAGCCGCACGAAGACGTCGCTGGCAACAGTGGAGCCATTTCCGCTCTTCGAGCCTCGCACAGAAGTGTAGCTGCGTATGCAATCCAGTTATGCACGGAGGATCTCTCGCTGCTTGGCTCTCGGAGTTTGCACTCCGTCGAGGTCGCGGCTCGCGCCGGTTTCTTCAGCCACCTTCGTGAAATTTCTTTTTCCCTTTTTCCTCCGGTGCCCCTTCACCGTGAGAGCCGACGGTGCGTTGCCACGTACGATTCACGTAACGCATCGCGTTTCGTGTGTACACGTATTCGGAAAGGTGTATGCACCGGAGCACGACGGTTGTTCAGGGTGAGCTCTTCTTCTGGTTGGCACGTGAGTCCAAAACGATGCATTGTAGTGTTGACTCATTTCGCTCCGGTCCTCTGATTGAATTGCAGGAAGTATTCCTCGGTAGTTACTCCGAGGAGGCCTTAATGATTAGCAGATCATTGTCTCTGCTCGAGGCACAGTTATTCTTTTTCTTAATGTACAATGACGTGGACAAAAAGATATTTCATGAATTTGTCAATTAGTTTTGTGGTTTAAAAATTGGATTATCAATTTGATAGAGATGCTGTTTGTGATTTAGATTAGGTGTTGTGTGAGATTGTTCTTTTAAATCTTTTTAAATTTATCCCAGTGTTTGATTAATCCTTTTTTGCAAATATCATTGTACATATTTTTGAAAAACTGCGCCACGCAAGAGATGCAGTGATTGAGCATCCAATAAGGCGAAACATTGAAGAAAAATTCCAACGATGCATCGCAATATTCTGGGAACTAAATGACATTCCTCGAGCACATCGCTCCGGCGCTATTACTCGTCTTGAAAATACCTCGCCCGACAAATTTTCTCTCCCTGAAAGCAAAATTAATTTTATAAAAAATTCCAAGTTACTCGATATCCAGCAGGTTTATTCACGTAAGCTTGCCGGATATCTAGGAAATTATTGACTTGTCTCGAAAAAAGACATTCGGAATATGACATCAGTGAATACATTGCACTTTCAATTTTCACTATCTATATTCAATTAAATGAGATATTCCTGTAGCTCAATAAATATAACGCGAATAATTTTGCATAATTGCATAACGCGTGAATTTTCAATTAAAAAAAAATGTTCCTTCACCAAAAATCGAGAATTTTAGAGTTGCAGATAAGCGCATGGATACGTAAAAATAAAAATACGTAAACGCGAGATAAAATACCGAAAATAAAAGTTTGTTCGTGTGTTTAACCGGATTTAAAGCGCACATTTGCGTCAATAAGCTCGGCGGATATCTCGAGAATTATATCCACGTGCCGCAAAGAATGCCTTTAGACATAAAATACCGTAGGACACTTGAATTGCCACGAGCAAACACTCCAGCAATATTTTATTTGGTGCGCCATGTGTACACTGAAAGTTTCAAGAGAAACAGGAAGAAAGGCAAGCGACAGGTTTTCCGCCGAGAGGATGAGCCCCGTGAGGCGTAAAATATCGCGTTGAAATACCTGGGCACAAACGCACGAATGAACAGAGTTGGTCGCACTGCTTTTCACATGGCAAGTGGATTGACGTGGACGGAAACGCTTCAACAGCCGCGAGAGAAACGTTCGAGGGAGAGAATACATTTCGTTGTTCTCTGTACATATATACTTAATACATACAAATATATATTTACATTGACAATACATTGCTGATACTATTTTTGTACTCAGTACAAAAATATATGTATATATATAGAGAAACGTCACGCAAAACCGATCAATAATTTAAGCAGAATTTATGGAGTAAAATGAACCACCTGAAAATTTTCTTTAAATCCCATTTTTACAACACAATTAAAAAACAAAAATCAGAGTAAATTTTTACATATGCAAACTTCGACAAATCCTATCTAATTTGTGAAATCCAAAATTTTTGAAAAAAGAAACTTCAGAATTAATTACAACACACAATGCAAGAAAAATACAATCAACATTAATGCCGTCAAAGTTATTTTTCTCTTGGCTGTTCCGTTTTGCCCCGTGTTCCTCCATCCAAAACCTATTCCATAAACTGCAATTGTGCTCGTATGTACACACATATGCACACATGAGGAATTATTGTCTGCAGTTGCACTCTGTCCGTAAATATATAGTTACATGCATATATATATTAGATGACACCTGTATGCCACAGGAACAAAGAGATGAAAACGCGAGGCGAGGAAAGTGAGAAAACGATAAAGTGAGAATATCGACGGGACGGAGAAAGAAGAGAGACGAAGTTACAGAAAGAGATAGGACAGCAGCCAGACACTCAACACACATATATATATATACGCACGTCCGCAGTGACGGAGTCGCCACGTTGCTGCTGGTGGAGCGAAGGGAAGAGTATCCGAAGAGCTTAGCGGCATATAATGTAGGCAGAGACACGAGGACTGTGCAGAGCGACAGGAATAGAAGAGGAAGAACGAGAGAGAGAGAGAGAAAAGCAGACGAGGACAGAGGCAGATACACAGAGAGTTCCGCTCAGGTGCGGACTGCGCCATCCGTACAAGGCTCTTTAGCTCCTTTCCTGCCTCTGCCTATTATGCACTATGATGCACCCTCCGGCGTTCCACAATACTGCATTACTCGCTGGATAGGAAAATCCACAGATCTCCCTGTACAATTTTTCTTTGTGCTCGCCCTGAGTCTAATACCGTTTTCATCGCACTTTAGGTGGTTTATGGACGTCGCTCTCGCTGTCGTGTGAAACATACAGGAAGATTCGAGCCGACTCGTTGCAGCCTTGGGAGACGGAGACTCGCTAGTTTGAAGTATATGTTTTCTTTAGATTTTTTGTGGCTCTTGTGTCGGTGATTATTATTTTGGAATATGAAATAGTAGAGATTCAGATGAATGAATTTTAAGCAGAATTTCGCAAATTGATTGCTCGGTATTTTTGAGATGTTTTTGTGAAAGTGAATTCACGAGGAAGTGTGTTAATAAATTTTGGCTTTCTCGCGAATGAAAGTTTTAGCGAGTGAAAATAACAAGGATGTGCAAGGTGTGTTTGCATTCCTGTTTTAGATTCAGAGATGAAAGTCTCGGGACGGTTTTTTCCTCTGTGAAAAGGGAAATGTCTGCAAAAGCTTCGAAACGCTTGCCGAGGGGCCACTTATTTCGAAGGTATTCGCTTTCTGCGGGTGGGAAACCTGTGCGAGAGCGCGGCTATCGAGACGCTTTCCTGAGAATTCCTCCAAATCGCTCGCTACCTGCTAGCGAATTGTGAAGAGACAGCTGTGCCTTTTTCTCGGGGTTGCGACCCGGTCTTTGAGAAAATCGTGGGAGACGGTAACCGGAGATGTCCCGGCTTCTTGCCCTCTCACGTGACACGTTCGACCTAAGGACACAGAATACACAATGATGATGAAGACGAAGAAGAAGAAAAAGTAAAAAGCGAAGCGAAATTCAGGGGATTTAATACTTCGGTCGCTTAGCTCCAATTTTCGGCCGAGTCTGCGGGAATTTAACCCTGCGCCTACAAACGCAAATTGTGACCTTCCAATTGCTCGCCACAAACGGAATGTAATCTCGTTACCTCTCACAGCGAATGCAAGAAAATTGCGTACGGGAAACGATGATCATCTATGCCAGGGAAGAATCGACTCCGCTTTGACACAAAATACAAAATGATGAAGAACTAGAAAAACTAAAAAGCGAAACGAAATTTAGGGGATTTAATAGTTCGGTCTCTTCGCTTCACTTTTCGGCCGAGGCTGCGGGAATTTAACCCTGCGCCTACTGACGTAAATTCTGACCTTCCAATTGCTCGCCACAGACAGAACGTAATCTCGAAATGTCTGTCGTGGCCTCTCACAGCGAATGCGAGAAAATCGGAGCACGGGGAACGATGATCGTCGATGCCAGGAAAGAATCAGCTTCGCTTTAACACAAAATACAGAATGATGAAGAAGAGTAATAAGTTAAAAGCGGAGTGAAATTTAGGGGAGTTTACCCTGCGCCTCCTGACGCAAATTCTGACCTTCCAATTGCTCGCCACAGACGGAACGTAATCTCGAAATGTCTGTCTCGTGTTCTCTCACAGCGAATGCGAGAGAATCGGAGCACGAGGAACGACGATCGTCGGTGCCAGGAAAGAATCGGCTCCGCTGGCAAAGTCAGTAGACGCAAGCGATAGTTTAACTCAGCGGCTGCCAATCAGATTTGTCTCGTGCCCAACGAGCAGCGAAGCGTTATAAGAAAAGGAGCCGAGACGATTGGAATAAGGGGCAGGAACTTTTGCCCGCCCGGAGGCCCCGTCCCCGAACTCTGTGCGACGACGTCGTGGTTTAAAAATAATTCGCCGAGAGAGACGGAGAGTCTCCCGCTTGTGTATACACACCGTCCACCAATTGCGGGTGGTCTGAATCGAATTACTCTGTACACAAACGTTTCGTAGTACACGCGTACCGTCCGACGACGTGTTTACTACTCCGCGCCGGGCTTCTTCTTTGTCGTTCATTCACAAAATGGAACGAGCATCAGGCCAATTTGAATTGGGCTGAAGGGTCTCGCGTCGCCCCTAAAGAAATTAGGAAGTCAATCGTTCTGATTAATCGTGAATAAAGAGTTGCAGAAGTGTTGTTTTTTTTCTTGAGACTCTGTTCTCGCGATTTGTTGAGTAATTCGATGAAAAATTTCGATATTGGACCATTTTTTCAGATTCTCAAAAGATCATACATTTTTTTGCACTCTGAAATTTTTTAAAAATGTCAAAATTCTCTTTCCGTTTTTTTGTTTGACTCGAAGACTTTACCGGAAATAATGTTCTCAGGTAAGAGAAAATCGAAATGATGCACTTGAACTAATAAACTTTCTCCTGCAAACAAATTAGGTTAAAAATCGTCGCACATAATATAGATTAATACATAATATTGCTATAAAAAATGGATAGTGTTTCTTATTCGAAGCATCGAAATATCCATTCCTAGAAAAATCAAACAAACGATAAAAGCCAATGAAACCAGAAACGACTTTTCCATCGTATCCAGCAACGAAAGGGTAAAAATTCCAAAATCACTCACTTTGCCGAGAAATTGTCCCTTGTGATAGGCATTTCCTTGCACTGGATCGACGACATAGTCGGTCTCCTGTTCGGCGGAGTTGTTCCAGGAAGAAGTGGAAGCGACGCCGTTTACGAGGTTGGGAGTCCTCGTCAAGGTCGACGAGGTCTGCGAGGTCGTGGTGGTGGGATTGCATGCGCCGGTGCAGGTGCCGGACAGGTGATTGCACCTCCCATTGTTGTTGTTGTTGTTGTTGCTTCCGGCGGGTACCAGAGAATTTTTGAACGCGCTTGCGACGTTGATGCTCGTCACCGAAGGCAAAGCGAGTGGAGTCTTGGAGGAGACCGAGGACAACGTGGAGGCTCCAGTGGAGTAGCAAACCCTCTCGAGGCTCGTCCTGGTAGTCGCGTAAGGCGAGAGAGTCGTCGCCTCGACGGGAGAAGCTGAAGAATAGAGAGTTATCGCCATGGAGGATGGATCGACGTTGCTCTCGATTCCAGTGGACGTGGCCATCGTGTCGACGTTCTCCAGGCTGGGAGCCTCGCCTGCGACGCACGAGGAAGTCGTGGTCGGTAATTGTCCAAGCGAAGCGTGGAGCGACGTGCGTGCGCGATTGATTTTCATCATTTTGCTCGTGTTGAAGCTGAGCGATTTGAGGGAAGTCGACGAATCGACTCTGGCGATGGGAGCGGCGGTGTCGCTGCCTCTTGAAGCTGATTTTCCAGGCGCAAAAACAGCAGAACCCGCGAAGCTCGTTCCAGGTTTAACGGGACTGGCGCGTGTGGATGTGCAGCTCCTCGTCGTTGGTGTCGCGCTTGTTTTCTCATTCTGCTTAGCCGCTACTTGGTGATGATGATGATGCTGGTGGTGGTGGCGCTGTTGGAAAGACGTTCCCGGAGAAGAGGAGACGGACGTTGCGCCGAGCGGAACCGAAGAATGCGCGCTCGTTGAATGGGAGGAAAAGGCTCGGGTGAGGCTCGGTATTTGCTGGTGATAACGATGCAGAGCCGGCGCCGAAGCCGAAGGCACGTTGCAGCGAACCTTAACCGCGAAATTTTCCGATAAATCGGCAGCGCGGATCGCCCCGCTCGGCGTACATCCTCCCACGGAGGAATAGTTTTTATTGCTATTATTGCTATTATTATTCGACGAATCAACGGCTATATTCGTGCCGCGAATCGAAGCCACTGATATCGTGGATTGCGGGGATTTAGTCGCGGTCGGTGAGTAAGCGAGGCCAAAGTCACCGCCGATAGTGAGATCCTGACTCGTGGAAATAGCGCGAGCGAGCGGATCCGCGGAGGCGGACGATTGAAGCCTGACTTTCCCCGCTGAGCGTGACGAATTAGTAAGAACGGATAAAACTCCTGTGTCCCGGTGTTTCGTCAGCGTCGAGGTTGCCACGAATCCGTCCTCGTTCATCGGCGCCGGCGTCTCCCTGGGTAGATCCTCTTCAGTGCGCGAGAGAAGACGTTCCTCGCGGGACTTTGAACGCTGCTGGCGAACGCTTCGCGGGCTCGTTGTGCTTCTTCGTTTTCGGCATCGGGCAGCTTTCTTCTTCGCCAACGTCTCCAAGGACGAAGTGACGCTTTTTCCGGTGAACGCCGACGGCGACGGCGGATCTTCCAGTTGATTATCCGCCTGGACGACGCTCTCGCGATCCACGAAGCCCTCCCCCAGGTCCCGGTGAGGACGCCCCGACGATTTGTCCCCGGAGACGATCCTCGCGTTGCTCTCGACGTCGCTGGCTCTCTCCAAAATCAGGATCAACGACGACGAAGAGTTGGTCGAGTCGTTACGTGGGGCCCGGTCGAAAGACAATGGCGAACTGCCGGAGGTCGAAGAGGAGGACGAGCAGGAGGTGGAGAATGTCGTCGTCGGCGTGGTCGTCGTCGTCGTCGTCGTGGAGTGCAGCGGCCGCGGAGCCATCGCAGCGATAGTCCCGTAACGATGATTCCGGTGAAGTGATCCCGGGGCTTGACCTTGAAGAGGATTTCCAGATCTCGTTGCTGCGACGATTTTGCTGGCGACTCGACGAGATCCGACGCTTATCCCCGGCGAATCCGCTATCTCGGGATTTCCGATGTACACTGTTGACTCGTCGCAAGGCATAACAGACGATATACAGAGTTAAATATAAAACAGATAATCCCTGGTGCTTAACGATATGTAATTAAGCTCAGGCTCAGGCGTGTATTTTTGTTGTCCGCTTACGAGAGCTCGTGGCTATTTCGTCAGCGTCTTCGCTGTCTCAACATTGTTAAATATCGTTGGGCATCGAAACAACCGACGAGGAACGCGAGAACGAGCGAAGCCGAGACTCGCCAGGCGTTATCCTCTCTAACGGTCCTCGCTTCCCGCTCGAACCTTCGATTTCTCCCTTTTTCCCAAGTTCCGCATCCATCGCATCGTCGATTATCGGGCCACTAACCCTCACCTCCGAAGATCGCCGGTGGTTGTCCTTGGCAACGCGATTCCCTGAATTCTAATGTCAAAATCTCTCCCGGTGCGCGTGCACTCAGCGAATCATCCACATCTGTCTCACTCAACTCTCTCGCTTCGCACATGCACCTGCCGACGATTCTTCCCTCGTGTTTCCTTCACCGCCAAATCTCTGAGTCTATAATCTGCGAATGAAAAACAATGTCTACATCACATACACACGTACATACACGTACACACAGACTCAAAAGTTCGGGGACGCTAAGCCAGTGAATTTTCTATCGGAACACTTGTTTGAAATAATCCGAGAAAATCCGTTGAGCGTATTATTGTAACACGTGGGGGAAAAGGGGTGGGGAGGAGGTGTTGTACAAGAAAAATCGACCAATCGGAATAGTCGCTGCTTTTAAAAATTTTCTTCTCTGTTACTATGCAGTGGTTGTTGTTTTTGTTATTGTTATTGTTGTTGTTATTGTTGGAAATGAAGGACGTTGCACTTTGATAACTCACAGCCTTTTCGTATCACGTATTCGATTATTCGTTGCTTTGCTCTTCGTACCTGAGGAACACGGCCGTGAATACACGCTACACGCGTGGACTCGCCACGCGAATTTACTAACGGAGAGAATTAAGGGACAGAGAGGGAGAGAGAGGGAGAGAGAGAGAGAGAGAGACGGAAAAGTCCGGCGAACGAAGAAACCCGAGCACGCACTCCTGGCTGGTGCACCAGCGAGTTTACTACTGACTCCGAGCCTCGAGAGAATCGAGGCTCTTCGCTACACAGCCACTTCTCTCTCTCCCTCTCGCCCCTCTGTGTGCTGTGTGTGTGTGTGTGCGTAAAATACGATATACCAGTTCTGTCTACGGGACTTGCGCGCTCGCTTCTCCCTCTCGGCGGCGGCGGCGACGACGACCACTCGACCCTACCATCCTTCCCTCTTTTCTGTCTCCCGATTACGGAGACGACGAGCAACCTCCTTCTCCTCCTCCTCTTCTCCTTCTACTCAACGAGGCACCGTCCGCTCTCAGGACCGTAAATAACCGGGGAAAGAGCGTTTGGCAAACTTAAATTACCCTCCGCAAAGCGATAAGGGAAATCCGGGTGATAAGACATTGCGAATAATCAATCGCAACCTTTTACTATTACAAAAATCACGTTGTGAATGCGTCAATGTGTTATATCCATTTTGCGGCCATTATGCGGACTTTACTGTAACTATTACTATACTACTTATAATTTATCAATGACATTTTTTATTTTCTTTGTGTGAAGGGATAAAGGTGATACTTGGATTTTGATAAGAATATTGTATGTGTATGTAGTTGTTGTTTTTTTTTTTACGTTTGTATATGTCGGTTTATAGGGGCCCCGAGAGACCGCAGGGGGTACGGCCCTGGTGTCTCCACACTGCTTCAATGTCCCCAAACTCTTTCTCTCTCTCTCGAGCTGCACTCCGCTTTGCGTTGTTCGATGTCGTTGTCGTGGTCTCGGCGATGCCACGCGGCGCCCCGCGAGTTCCGAGAGGCTCGGGAGCACTCGCCCCGACCGCTTCGTGGCACCGCGTGTGCTCTCCCCCGGTCATTCACACAAGGTGCACCTCCTTCGGGGAACTAAGTGCGTCGACTAAAAATAGTCTAGGGAGAAGAAAAAAAAGGAAGGAATGGTAACGCACTTAGAGATATTCCAGGAGGCAAGTGCACGGAGTCACTGAAAATGCAACGAATGTGCGTCGCATTAATCGACCCTTTTCTTTTTTTTTTCTTCACATTCTTATTTCCTGTTGATTTACTAAAGGATGATCCTAACGAGAACAAGAGCAAAACACTCGCCAGCTTTGCAATGTTAATGCTACGTAAATAAAAAAAAACGATGCATCGATCGAGAGATAGCGCATTGAGTGGAGCGCATGCTCGTTGCATTGCGTAATCGCTGCACATCGTAATTCTCGTTACTCCATCCATCCTCGATCCTGTAATCTTCTGCTCCAAATCATTTCGCGTTGCGCCGCCTTCATTTGGGCCGTTTTGTGAGTGCACGTGCACCGGGAGACGCTCGGTACCGTTTCTCTGTTTCGAGTCGTTGATTGTGCGAGAAAGCTAAGCTTTTGCGCGTGTGGCAAATGCGAGTTAATTGACTCGTGAGTTGGTGGTAAAGATGTGGTAATAATTAAGTGGAAAGGAATTTCGCGGGAGCGGGAGGATTTTCGGCGGCGGCCGACTTACGACACGTGGCCGGTGATGCTTTGCATTTTTTTTTTTATCGAACCGCGCAGGTGTCTGTAATTCCAATTGGACACGCGCATATCAATCGACTCATTGACAGTCAATGAACTCGACCGCTCGCAGCAGACGAGTGTCAAAGCAGTCTACACGAGCGGACAGCTGACAGTGTTTACCCAATAAGCGTGACGTAAAAAGGACGCGTAATAAACATTGCGCAGCGCCGCCCGCGGCCGTCCACGCAATTAACTTCAAGGAATTGCTTTTGTCGCGCTGCGTTTCATCACAACCACCGCAAAAGTGGTGACGTGATGCAGCAGTGATGAGTTAGAAAATAGAGAAAAAATACGAAGAAAAAGGCTATACGTGAAGTCGTGATTACTCGGGGTATCAATTACGAACGCTTCGCGATCAGTGTCGATTCGGAGAAACTTCTCGTAGATTGATGATGCGAGTGATCTACTTGCGGGAAAATCCTGTTGCGCATTCCAACGCAGCTGACGTACGATGATGCGAATTTTCGCTGTCGGACATAACCTCAAAAGTGAATTTGTATGAAAATTCACGTAGAGGAATAACAGCGGTATGTATAACCGGAAAAATGAAGCGGATTTGTGGAGTTCGGTGATTGTCGCGTTGTGCAGCCATTTTCGCGCTACCTAACCTCACTTTTTTTTTTTGGATATTTGAAAATTGGTTGGTAACCGATGCATTTTGGTTTAGATCTGCATTAATTTGGGGTAGATAACGCTGGTAGTGATAATGATAGGCACTTGGGATGATTCAGGTGAGGAGCGCTTCGACGAGCCATGACGATCCACTGCGGGGGGTTCGACGATTCTACTTTTGAGAGTCCGAGCCACTACGAGGCACTGTTCAGCAAAGATGAATTCGTTCCTGAAGACGGTGCATTCCATGACCAACAAGAGAAACAATCTCATCAAGGATTCCCTCCAGAAACAACTGAACACCAGCGTCATGGAAATGCAGAGCGCACCTGGTGTAGAGGAAGGTTTGCCGGTGGGAAATTGCGACGAGGCGATGACGCTGTGCGCAGTTTTAGAAGCTGTTTTCCTTCACGGCCTCAAGGACAGCCTTCTCAATCGGGTGACGGAAGCTCTGAGCGGTCCGGACTTTGACGCCATGCCGCAGCCTAGCTTTTGGGGGCCGTTGCTCGTTTTTTCGCATCGTCAGATCATAGATCAGATTCAGGCGATGCCGCAGATCACTACGGAGGTCGGATACTGCAGAGCGTGGATTCGTTTGGCTATGAACGAAGGCTTGCTCTCCAGTTACCTTTGCTCCATTCATCGGGACAATTCTGCTCTGAAGCCTTATTACGATCGGGCAGCGTTTATTCGAGATCCTGATCTTGTCGATGTGGCTCAACGACTCATCGAGAGTCTCGATTATGTTCATTTTGAGCTCGCCTGCAACAGCAGCCTTCTAAACTTCTGGTCGAGCACTCCCCTCCTCATGGCCGCCATTTGGTCACCACCCATGAAATCCTGTCCTGTTTTTAGTGCTGTTGATATCGCCAAGACTATAAACAGCGACGCAACAGTTAGCGATAATTTTGACGACGTGGAAACCGCGAGCTCGATCGGCAGTCTGAGCTCCTTTAATTCCTCCCTCTCGATGCTCAATAACGCGAGCTTCTCCGAGGACGACGCACTCAAGATCATCCTCAAACAGGAGCGAGCGAATCCTCATCACGCCATTCGACAATCCGGCAGCGCATCGCCGAGCTACTTGATCAAAAAAGTGTACAAAGAGAAGAAGCGAAAAGAGGCGGAAAAGTCGGTTGAAAAATCGTCCTCTAGCATCGAAACGACGGAAAAGGACACGCGAGAACTTGTGGAGAAAGCGTCCACCAAAACCGTAGAGGAAAAAGAACCGGGGGAAAATTGCGAGGCTTCCAACGAAGCTGGAGAAACTGCAAATGGCGAAAATTCGGAGGAAGTCGAGGAATTGGAGGAAAAGGAACCTGCGAATGTTGAAAATGGACCGGGGACCATTGGAAATTCGCTCATTGGAAGACCTGGATGGTCGACTTCCTTCGAGGACGGCGAATCTTCCATGACCGCGTCCATGATCTCCAGAGGCTCGGGAACCGAAGCACCTCGTACACCCGGCGAAGGACCGACTTACGACGCTCTGTTGAAGAGTTATCACACCGCAGGATATTCGACATCGCCGGATCTTCAGGATTTTCTCGATAATTATCCGCAGGAACAACCAGTTCGACGAGAACCGAAACCGCAACCGGAAGTAAAGGTAATATATATTTGTTCAATAAATGCGACCAAGTAATTACAAAAAATTGTGTAAAATAATGAGTAACTCTGTAATTGATGTAATTTAATTCCAGGTTTTGGATAATCTCGAAGAACAAATTGGCGAATTGCCACGGGAAAAAGGTCTGGACGTGCAGAATTACAGTTGTCTGGAGTGCGGCGAAGCGATCGGTATGACCTTTGGAAAGGCTCACGTTTGCGCGTTCTCCGGAAATTATTATTGCACCAATTGCATGGCGAACGAGGAATTTTTGATTCCCTCGCGAATAATTCACAATTGGGACTTGAAACATTATCCGGTTTGTCAGAGAGTTGCGAATTATCTGACCGACTGCACGACACTGTTGAATCTCAAAACGTTGAACCCTCGAATTTACATGGCCGTCGATAGCATGGCGCAGTTGCAATCGCTCAGAATACGATTGAATCTGTTGCGAGCTTATCTCTTCACCTGCCGAGAACCGATAATCGAATCTCTCCAGAAAAAAGTCACTCCTCGAGAGTACCTTTACGAGCATGTTCATCAATACTCGGTCGCGGATCTGCTCGACGTGCCTTCCGGCGCGCTCGCTCAACAGCTTCAGAAAGTCGTCGAATTCGCCAGGCAACATGTTCTCAATTGTTGGCTTTGCAGCCAAAAAGGATTCATATGCGAAGTTTGCAGCAATCCTAAAGTCATTTATCCCTTCGACATGGAATCAACTTACAGAGTGAGTTAATTATTCGTTTTGATAATCATATTAATCGAACGATCATCAATCAATAATCGAAAGCTCAATAAAATTGACTAAGAGCTTTTTAGATTTTTCATCCAGATACTCAGTTTTGGTTGTCACCCGACAATCGGAAATACAAGAGACTAATGACAGAAAAATCTATTTTTCTTTACAGTGCAACGTGTGCAACGCGGTATTTCACGCCGATTGCCTAAACGCAAGCAAACCGTGTCCAAAATGCAAACGCAGGCGTGAGCGTGTGGATAGACTTCCGCTGGAGGCGACGAACGTCGATTTGATTAGCAGCGAAACAACGTCTTCACCGCCCGTGAATACAGTCTAGTTAAATTATAGAGGAATAACAAAAAGCAAAGAAATGTGACAACGTAACGCGCGCTTTTTTGTTTGATATGTGACGGGACAGTATTTTACAAGCTGCAGCATATACTTGTTAACAATACAAAAAATTTGTAAATCGCTGGGTTTATTGCAATTTCATTTCGCCGAATCGTTTGGACAGGCGATAATTTTGTACGACGGACGTTACGACATGTACATATATACAGAAACATAATGAATCCTTGTACAATGTGATCTTTATTTAAAAAATTTTATATACAAATGATGAAAAACGTAAATAATGAGACAGTAGTGAAATAGATTATATTGCATACTATATATATATTTTTTTCATCTTATTTAATAATCATTACTTTAATACTGTTGCTCTAGTTATCTATCGTATTATTATTATCATTATTATTATGCAATAAATCTAAATGCTCCATAGTTACCAGATCTCGCGGTGCTTCGTGAATTTGATCGAGTCGCACGCACAACTCGTTTACGTCCTTTTTCTCCTTTCTGCTCTCCCTCTCTCTCAATAATACCATTGTATATCTAATACAAAAATCTTTATTATGTTTTATGGGAGGAACGCTCACTCACGTATACTCACAGGCACACAACTTTAGCTTGCTAAAAATAATTTTATAAGGTACGATATGTCACTCGGGATTAATCTCTCTCTCTCTCTCTCTAACTTTCTCCATCTCAAAAATACCAAAATTCTTTAAGGCAGCCACGGGATTTTGCACGAATTAAATACGCGGTCAAAAATTTCAATAATTCAATTAAAGGCGTCAGCAATGGAAGATAATTTTCAAATTGCAATTTAAAGATTGCAGTTATGTAACGGTTCGTAAAATTTAGCAGTCGTTTGACTAATCCGAATTACAGTAGCTACCCTAAAGGAGGAAGGCTCATAAAAAATCAGTGATATTCATGAACAAAAGTATCGAGTTATCACGCAAAACAATTTCTGGAATAAAAAATTTGCAGTGACCCATTTTTCTTTTCTCATGACAGCAAAAGTATCTATCGAAAAAAAAAACGAGAGATATTCGTCGATGAATATCACCTATTTTTTACTGAAAATCCTCTGTTTTGTATAAATTAATAGACATTCACGCTGGCAAAGACGTTGGCCTTGAATTTCAGCGAAATCGAGTTAATGCAAGGATTTGGGAAAGTAGGAAGACGGCAAAAGTGGCTTGTCCATCACCGCTCGTCTCAAACCTCCCTGCATCAGTCCGCTCGCGCTCTTAGGCTTTGTACTATTCGACGACATTGGCAAGTTATTGTTCTCGATGATGGCTGGCATCGAGGCAGCTCCGGAGCCTCCCCCGCTATTCGGCAGCTTGTTGAAACCGTTTACTCGATCCATCGGCGTACTCGTGCTCGTTATTTGGCCGGTTTTGTTGAAAGTCGCGAGGCCCGGAGTACCGTCCGCTATTCCGACGCCCGTTGATCGCGCCGTTGTTCTTCCTGTTTGATTGATGTTCGGATTTTGAACTATCGGATTTCGGAGCGGAAGACCCGACATTGGCATGCTCGATTGATTCGAAACCGGCGCGGGAGTTCGGGTCTCAAATTTGTTTGGGAAAAATCGATTGGTTCGAGGTAACGTCAGCTGGACGATCGATGGGGCCGTTATCGGCGCTGGAGTTGTTGCACTTTGCAACGGAGATTGGCTCACGTCTGCTAATCGCCTGTTCAGCCAACTTATTACTGTAATGATGGAGAATTTTTTTTATTTTTTATACAAATTAACTTGATTTTAGTCAAGTCAAGATTTGTGGAAAAAGGGTAGAAATGGACATGAAAAACACTTACCATTGTCGTTGTTTTTGATGGTTTTGTCCTTCTCTTCAATTTGCTGCTGGAAAGTTTTAATTTGGTCCTTAAGTGCATCGATTTCCGACTTTGCCTCTCTCGAATCTTTCGAAAAATTCTCCATTCTGCTCTCGAGTTGTGATATCTCTTTCTGCTTCGTTTCGAGCAACCTCTCTTGCTCGAGAGCTATGCTCGTTCGTAGTTTGAGTTTCGATTTCGTCGACGCAAGCTCGTTTTGCATTTTCGTCAATATCTCGTTCGCTTTCATCAGTTCGTCGCCGAGATTCTTGAGGCTGTTTTGTTTTCGTTGCAATTGACTTTCTCTCTCGTTCAATAGCTCGTCCAGCTGATGCTTTTGTTCCTTGGCCGTCTTCAACATTTCACCGTGTTTGTTTATCAATATCGTCTTGTCCTTGAGCTCTTGCTCGAGAACCGCGACTCTCGTTTTCAGACTGTTGACCGTCTTGTCTTTCTCGTGGTAATCAGTGTCAAGCTTGGAATTTTGTTTCTTCAATTGCGACAAATCTCGTTGCGCCACGTTTAATTCCTTCTCGAGATTCTGCAGTTGCTTCACTTGCTCCCGATTCGTAGCTTCCAGGTACGACTGCTTGTCTTTGTAGGTCATATTTTGCGCTCGTAATTCCGCAAGTTCCGTGTGCAGGTTTTTCAAAACCTCGCTGTGCTTTTTCTCTAACTCCAAACGTTCTATCTCGTTTTGACGTTGCCACTCCAATTTGGCTTGGGATAATCTGCGAAAGAAAGGAACACTTATTTAAATAATATAAATTACGCCATACGATTTTAATATTCTCTTTTATCAGCTTAGTATTTTTCAAAAATTGTACATATATAAACATAGCGTTGCTTTGCGAAATCTGCAGGCAATGGATACTTAATATCTGCAGTTGTAAAATAATATTTAGCTAATACAGTCGACCATAAATATCTTTTTTCACTATTTAAAACCAGCGAAACAAATTATTCCAAATCTTCAAGAACTCACCTATCCTTCTCTATACTTAATTGATGCGTGGACGACATTTGCATCTGACTTTTCTCCGCCAAGTACTTCTGTTCGAGCTGCTCCAATTCCTTGCTCTTCATTTCTAGTTTGCTATTTAAAGCACCTAAAGTGGATTCCAAATTAGCCGCGTCCCTGCTTTTAACGGCGACGCTTTCCTTGAGCTGCTTGATCTTCATAGCCATGTGAGTCTTGAGATCGCCGTCACTGGCCGGCGAGATGGCGAGACTCAAATGGCAGAGATGTTTGAAGTTGTTGGTCTCGACGAGCTTGAAGATCCAGTCGCAGCCTTCCTCAGCCAGTATCAAGAGGAACTTGGGTGGCGTTTTGGACATCGCGGGTCCAGCCGCGAGACACTGCTCCAGCAGGCATATCAGCTGCGTGGCAAAATTATCAAAATCCACGAGAAGCCCCTGCTGAGCTTTCAGGACTTTGAAATCGTCATCCGTTATGAAGAGCGAGTACAGGAAGCACGGATCTTCGTCGTCCGACAAAAGAACGCATAAACTCTACAAAATAATCATAAAACACACAAAACGGATATGAAAATGTGGGAAAATAAAGAGAAATTCATCGAAGATAGAGGAGACAAATTCAGGATAAATTGTTGTTGTGATTTTTTTGTTTACTGTCATGGAGAACGCGAGGTTAGATGTCTTGCTGTCATTTTTGGGGTGTACCTTTCGACAAACGGGACTCAGGCCCGCGTGAATTTCAACGTTAACGCGCAATTCTCGCTGACGCTCCTCTTTGTGCTGCGGCTTGACGTAAACCCTCTGGACCTTCGTGTAGAGCACTTCGACATTGTTCAACTGGAGTCCAGCATCACCAGCCACTCCACCACCTGGTATACTGTTCAGATAATTCATCACGCACTCGTAGTTTCATCGAGCATCAATCGCCGGGCTCGAAAGCGTTTTATCGTGGATAACACGACGCCGATCAATCGCTCTGCGTATCATCGGTCCAGTTCACGAATAATTCGCGATAAATGCGACGTAACTTTCAAAAACTCCATTATCGTCGATCGGGACGCACGCGTGGCACTCGTGCTGCCCCCCAAGCAGCACGCGCACAAAGCTTCGCCCCTACGCCCCGCCCACTTTACCCCCGAAGACGAGAAAATACTTTCATTCTCACGCGCACTTTCTATTGCAACCCTTTCTCATGCTCGAAAACACCGAAAAATTATCATTTTAACATCAAACACGGTAAATTACCGGTCACATGACTGCAATTGTCAGACTATAAAATATTCTCCCTAAATATTTATTAATGTTAAGTCTTTTAGTTTTGGATTCCGGCTTTTTTTTTGCTATCGCCGATCGATTGGTAATTGATTGACGATCAATTGTTATTTTGTGCGGGTGTTTGATGTTTGGAAATATTTCGAAGTAATTTATGTGCCGATAGATTGTTATTATTGTTACTGTCATCGTATGAGGAAAAATCTGCAGTTTGAATTTCATTTTTTTGCGAAATCGATATTGGGAAAAAATTTGACTATTCTGCATTGTTTATTTTGTGGGAATAAGTGGTAATTAGTGCAATATTTCGATAAATTCGCATAGTAATGCCAATAAATAGTTTGCTAATTAGCATTTAAAATAGATAAAATTATGAAAAGGAGAATATTGCAGATAAGAATCGATTTTCATCGACCCTTCGGTGCAATCGATAGTGCACCCCCAAAAATGGCATCGATTCTCGATGCATCGAGTGAAAATGGCCCCCGCGCGCGCGCGCGCTCGCCCGCCCATCTCTCGGCGAGTTCTGCCGCGCAGCCATGCCGTACGACCGGGCTCCGGTACGGGATTATATTCGTAAACGGTTCGTCGTTTCGCGGGGTGTAACGAAAGGGTTATTGAGTGCGGAGTGCACGTGCGATTGTGGAGAAAGTGCGGGGCGTGTGAAAAGCGCTTAATTCACGAGACTTTAGTCTCGAATGCGAGTGCACGTCTAATGTCAATTGGAATACTCTGCTTTCCGAAGGTTGGATAGGTTTGAACCGCACACTGTGCAGAGATACGTCGGCGAAAGGTAAACGCAATAGCAACATTGTTGTCACGAAGCTTTTTCCCACGGAAACGAGGCGGCTTATGAACTAAGTCATTTTTCAATTGTTGCAAGGGAAATTTATGATTTCGTGGATTGTCGGGAATGCATGACAGTCGCGTGTCCTCCAACACGGCGGTTGCGCTCGCAGCGCCATTTCGTTGAACTTGCGGGCTTCAAGATCGTCGAATATGTTGCGTCGAGGTGCGCAACCGGTAAACTTAACGTCTCGGGAGTTTATTTTTAAAAATTGGAAAATTAGAGGTTCTCAAAGTACATAAATCTTGATTTGAAGTGTATATATATATATATATATATATGTACATATGAAGAGGGTTATGAAGATCTTCGAATGTTGCGTCGAGGTGCGCAACCGGTAAACCTAACGTCTCCGGAGTTTATTTTTAAAAATTGGAAAATTAGAGGTTCTCAAAGTACATAAATTTTGATTTGTAGAGAATATATATATATATAATATATATATTATGAGGGTTATATTAGAGTTTAATGAATGTTGACATTTTTGTCCAGAATTCGAAATATCGTAGTAGCGAATTGCAGAACTTTGGGAAAATAAAGATCCACATTTTCTTGTGTATAGCGCGCCAAACAGATTTTCGAGATAACGGAGTCGTGAATAATAGAGAGCAATTCTCTTATTTCACTTAGCAAACTTACCAAAATAATCGGTTACTTTGTCAGTTAAAAGACCAATATAATTTACCGGCATTTCATAATGCAATATACAAAACTGGCGCAACGTGATTTACCCTGAGTCGAATTTTAGTGCAGCATGGAAAGTGCTGCCATCTTCACTGCGTTTCTCACATTTTTACCATCCGCTCGTCGCCGAGCGCGCGGCATTTGCGAGCGAGCCGCCGATGCGGTCGGTCGCATTTCTTGCGCTCTCGAATGATTGTTTACTCTACTTCGTGCGTGGGCGTATAAAAAAACTCACACGAGCTTTGTACGTATAGGTATAAATGCATAAATGCAGAATGATACCGGAATTAGCCGCCGTGATGTTAACCCGAAAACACGCGTCCTAATATTAGACGTTCTCGCGGCATGCGCTCGAAACACACAGTCGAAAAACTGCGTGCGGTAGAAAACAAACGATATAGGTATACACGAATGTATAGACTGGAGCTTTTCTTACGCTGCGCGTGCACAAGAAAAATAATCGACGGCTTATCGCGCGTAGGCGCGTCTTTGACTCTCGCGATGCACGAAGCGTATATATATACCTAGTACATTAATAGGTTTTTTTGTCTTAATTCGTTTATTTATAGCAGAGGAAAAATTTTGCAATGCGAATTGCAAATAAAAAGGATAAAATCTCTCGTCGGTTGAGGATATAACTAAAATTACAGATTACAATCAAAATTATAGAAATGGCGCGAAAAAATGCAAAAAGAAATTATGGAAATATTGAAGAACTTCCAGCGGATAAGTATATTAATAGTCCGCACGTCGATTGAGCGATGCACCAATCGAAATAGGCGGAGGTCATCGATTTTATCAAAAGACGCGCGAGAACGGCAACTACCGCGTCGCGCGGTGTTTGTGAACGATAATGGATGTAAAAAGTCACTGATAACGGATGTTTGGGATCATCTGTTATCGCTCTGAGCACACGGAATTATTGTTGCTATCGCTATTGTTACATATGGCCGAGAATACGCGCTTCTCGCCTTTCTCAATACCGCGAAAAAAAAAAAAAAAAAAAAATTAACACTTTTTTCCTTTCTCCATACCGCAAAAAAAATGTAACGCTTATCGTCTTTCCCCATACGGCAAAAATAATTTAACGCCTATCGTCTTTCCCAATACCGTGAAAAAATTGCTTCAAGCACGCGAAATTTTTTTTCTTTATTTATTTTTTTAAATCCAGAATCGCAGCTTTTCGCATTTGTGAGAATTTTCGAATTTTCAAAAATCTTTTTCCATTCTTTCAAAAAGCAATTGTTAATCTTTTTGATAATTCTTCGGAATGGTCTGCTTATTATTGCATGCACGTGCCGCAATGAAAATCGGGCAAAAACGGGTTTAATTAAACAGCGGAGCTTAGCGAAGCGATAAAAAAATTAAGCACTCGCTTACCTCGAGTCTCTTTAATAGCTCGTTAAATTTTTAATCGCCAGCGAACGCTCAAATTAATGAAGTAAATAGTGGGGAAGAAAAAACACGTTCGAATGACTGATAAAACCCTTTATCAGAGCAAAGTTGGTCCGAGGTGCAATCGGACCGCCAGCTTACGAGTTTCGTGGGCTCTCGAGAGCAGGGCCACGAGGTTGAAAGGGCGACGGAAGAATCGTGAGAGAGATGGAGATAAGAGAAAGAGCAGAGGTGAATGGTTCGCTCTCCGCGCAAGTAGCGCAAATAGGAGAATCGTCTGTGTGTACATACTATATACTCGATATAGTCGGACTATACAAAACATCGAATTTAGCTCAGCTTATGCAGCCGCTCTACGTGCGCCGCGCACTTTTAAAAATATTTCAACTTCTTCTTTTTTAATACACAAAGTGCTAAGTGCATTATTTTACAGAAACAGGAATATTTCAATATTCAATATTATAAAAGACGTATTAATTAATACGTCTATATGAATTACATTCAGTTTTGCAACACTCTGTTTAAAGTATTCAAGGTTAAATTATTAAACATGAACCGGAAATACCAAAAATTACACGAAGATAAAGTGAAATTGCAATTTTGGTAAAATTAGTAACAAAAGTCGTATTAATCGCGGAGTTTTCTGAATTCGTTAACCAAATTGAGTGTTTTTATATATGTTAATGAAACTTTTTACAATATATTTGATTTTCGTAGAGTTTATGAATTTTCGAAATATTTTTTTTAAGGTGCGCTTCGGCGACGTTTGAGTGGGGGGAAGGGATGGTGAATAAAGCTCGGAAACGGTTCGCCGGACAAGCACCGGGGGCAGCAGCGTCGCTTGCTCGCTCGCGGACTCGCACCAAGCGTCGAGAGCACAGCGCTGTTGCCAAGCGGAAATCGCGGCTGGGGCATTTTCCCGAGTCTCGGAGACAGAGGCTTCCCTCGTCTCTTCGTTTCTCCTACTTTGCCCCGACTTCCCTTCCCCCCTCAAACACACACGGCGTTCCCCGTCGCTTCTGCCTTTGTTTTTGTTTGGGCTCGCCAGTTTCGCTCATCCGCCGTGCGTTAAAATTGCAAGGTTCGCTTTTTTTTATTTTCTGGGATTATGGAAGAAAGTTTTTAATCGACTATTTTAGGAGTTGTTTTGTTTACAAATTTACCCGTTTATTTGTTCGGATAACTTTAAAGTGAACACCGGAAGTACGAATAAGAAAATAACTTCGGTGGAATTTTTAATGCAATTTTTTTAATTTTTCGTAGCCAAGAATTTTTATCAGAATAAAATGTAATTTTGTTTGGGAGTTGGTTTATTATTTGGAAAAATATTCGATTCATAAATTGGATAACACTGAATTTTTACTCGTATGAAAATGATCAAGGGACTTTCGGTACTTTCGAAAGGGGAAAGGGGAAATTTATTTTAAAAATCGTTATTACGAGTATCCAGATTTCGATTGAAAATTGAAGAATGGCTTTTGTGTGCCCACGCACTTCAGTTCCCAACACTCGAATTTCCGCCTTTCCTCTCTTTTATTTCTTTTAAGGTCTCAACGATTGTCGGCGCAATCCGATTCTCGTTATACACAGCGAACCGATACGGAACTCTCGAGAGTCGATCGTTATGGCAACTTCTGAACCGAAATGAACTCGACTGAGCGATCGTCGCTCGGCGGCACTCGCACACCACCGCAGTCATTACGAATTGACTTTCTCCGAGTCTGTAAAACCGATTTGGATCTTGCGCTCTGCTCCAGTGTAAAATCGTGTGGTACCAAACTGTGCCAACTGCTGTTTTATTAATCGGATATGGAAGTTTCCAACAGAACCACGATATTCGACTTTTTAATTTTTTTCTAATAACATTTTCACATCTCTCACTTGTCACAAGATTAATTGATTTTTTTTTTTCACGTAGAGCGATTACGAAATTGGTATTACATAATGTAATGATATTTTTTAGGCATTCAGCAAAAGTTGCAGCAAATAAAAAAATGCGTTTTCTGTTTTTTTCAATTTTCCGATTATTAACGAAAAAAAAAAAAAAAAACGTTTTCCATTTTTATTACCATCAAAATTGATAATTTTGTTACGGAAAATACTGAAAATTGAATCGTTCGATGAGTGAAGAATTTTTAGGGCAATGAATATTTTTGAATCACCCAAAAAACTCACGTCCAGAGTGCGACCCAATATTTTTTTGAATTTGAGAAAACCGTACGGCTCTAGATTTTCTAACGATCTTCCACCTATCACTTCCCCTCCCCCGCCCCCTAACGCTCCGATTTCCGAGCTGCTTAATGGCCGCTTAGCCCGCGGCTTCGCATCTCAAATAAAACTTGTTCCAGATAACCTTTACCGGTTTCTCAATTACGAGTTCCCGAAAATCCGACCAGGCGAGCGGACAGTCACGAGTCCCGCGTATAACAAGGCCCTTGAATTTTTCGGGGGTTTATTGTACCTCGAAAAGTCGAGAGAAAAATAACTAAAATCACCTCCGAGAAACGACTCGCGACTCTTGAGCCACTCAGTCTTGTATTTTTTTCCCACGCTTTGAAAGTCAACGAGAAAACAGCGTTTAACCGCAATAACAACAACAACAACACCAATAATCATAATAACGGACTGCACTTTGGTACAACTTTAGATTTTACTCGTTCGACACTCTTCGGTTTATCGCTCTCATTCTCTTTCTCCCTCTCTCGACAAAGTGATAAACTCCGACGGCTGTAAATGCAGTCTATGCCCGGTCCTCGTATACACGGACCCGCCATAATAATTCGGCAATGACGGTGACCTCAAGCATGAGATACGAGCAAAGCTGTGAGCGGCGTTGCCACGTCTAGGCGCCTCCGCTTCTCCCTCTCTCTCTCTCTTTCTCCCCGCTCCGCCATAAACCAGTGTTTTTTTATTATCCTATAGCGCGGAGTTACTATAGTATACACACTGTATAATACAGCGATAGCCGAAGCGGCGCGGCATTAAAGAGCGATATCGGCATATCCTTTAAAGCCGAAGAGCAGCGCGCGGAGCGTAAACTCGCTACGGTCTTGTAAACTTAATTCCAGGCAGAATTGCTGCAAAATAATCGATGTGGAAAAAAATCGGCGAATCGAACGCAAGCGATTTGCTGATTCGGCCATTTTCTAAATAATAAATTGAACGGGAAAAATTGCGCACCCTTAATTCGCGTGTTGAAAAAAGAACGTGTAAAAAATTGGGTGTCATTGATTGAACAGGAATAATCGAAAATTATGTACATTATGTTCTGAAATAAGTTGACAATTTCCTTTCATTTATGACGAAATGCGTTTCTGGTAACCTGCACATTCTTTTTGACAACGTTTTTTGCCGTGTACTTAATTCGAATGTTGAAAAATAACGTATCAAAAATTGGGTACAATTGATTTAAAGAAATAATCGATATTATGTGCGAAATTATGTACATTATGTACATTATTTACTGAAATAAGTTAACAATTACGTTTCATTTATGACGAAAGGCGTTTCTGGTAACCAGCACATTTTTCTTGACAACGTTTTGTGCCGTGCGCGCTATTTCCTGCAGACTTTAAGTGCCTGCGTCACTCACCGCAAAGTTCAAAGACACGATTAAAACGTCTTTTATGTACTGGGACACGAACCAATGAATTCATCAAACTGCTTATAACGGAAAGTGTAATGCTACGAAAGCTTGTTGATTCACAGGAAAGCAAACTACTTATTGACTTACAACAACAACAAAAAAAACTAAGTTTACTGACCCCAGGAAAAAAATTGTCGAGTTAAATTGAAACTTTTCATTTCATTATCACTATTTATACAATTATATTTCTCAAACGGAACTTAAAAAAATCTATTCAGTGAAACGAATAAAAAATCATATAAAAAAATCGATTTACAGCCATAAAAATATGATTTTTTACACACTTCTTTTGCTTAAAAACTTCAAAGCCCGAATTTTGGGAGAAATTTCTTCAAAGTATTTTTTTTATCTCTTTCTCTCTCTCTCTATCTCTCTCATTTAAAATAAAATTGGGTACACTCACAGCAAAAGCGACGACGCCGTGCGTTGCCCTTTGTGTAATGTATACAAGAAAGAACCTGAAGAGAAAGAGTGGAAAGCCTCGTGAAGCCTAAAAAACCTTTGGTAGAATATGGTGTTTTTCGTCTCTTTCTTACGCCCTTTAGATAGGTGGCTTTGTGTACAAAAGGACACGAAGAGGAATAGGAGGGGGGGGATATATCGTCTTTCGTCAGGTGTGACGAACCGAGAGTGCACCGAGACCCAAGAGAAACCTGCCGAGAAGGAAAAGAGCTTTGTCCATCCCGAGTTGGAGGCTCCATAATGGTCAGATGGTCAGGTTGCCAGGTGGCGTCGGCGGCGGAGCTCTCCTTTCCTACGGCATCCACTGTGCCCTGAAGAAACGCACCGAAGAATGGAGAAAAACCGATGAGAGATCCACGAAACGTGACAGAGTGCACGGTCTTCAAGGTGAAGAAAAATCCTGTGGGCTAAGCTTAGCCATGAGCGGCAGGTATATACAACCATGAGCGACCACGGGTGGCTGCACTTATGGTTATTGTGTTGGTCGAAGATTCACTAAAGAATATATATCCCCTTTTTTTGGCAGCAGTTCAATTCTACGAAATTTTTTAATGGGGCTTTTGGACTTTTGTCGAATAAAATGTAAGGAAAAAAAAAACCAAGCGGTCGATGAAAATTTTGGGTAATTTCTGGCGTTGTTATAAACAAATCCGTAAATTTTCTCAGCTGCCTCAAAAGTTCAGTGAAGAACTCGATTTTTTCTTTGAATTCTCTTCGTTCGAATGTGCAATTCAAAATTTGTTTGGCATTACTTTGTGGCAATCAGTGACTCACTGATACTTTTGGATATTTTAGCGTCGGCGATCGAGATTTATAACACGCGATAAGCGAAACAACGTTGAACGTTATCAGTCGCCGGGAGATTAACTTTCCGGTTGGGGGTTACATATTATTTCCCGTTGTTTACGCAATAATTGTCGTTACAGTCAACACACGGAGAATTTGCTTCTTAACTGACTATCAATAATCACCACAGCCATGAACAAACTTCATTCTCACAAAAAATCCGCTCTGCATCTCACGTGACCATGATCCTCGAAATAATAATTGCGGAAGATATTTCACGTTTTTCAAAGGGTTAAGACTGTTTCGCTGCGTCGTACAATGTTTCTTTGTGCACTTTGTGGACATTCTTTAGGGAGGCGAGGTTCAGAGGTCGACGGGAATGTCGACGACGCGTTCCGTCGCTTCAAGAAGTATCTGCGAACAAAGAAGACTCAAGAGGAAAGCTGACCGTCGCTTCGCCTGCGTCATATACTATACACATACGTGTATATACACACAGTCTGCTTTTCTCAATTTTGCAGCCTACGCGAGACCTCGGACGTTATCCGAACGGCGAGATACATCGCGTAGTAGTATTAATAATAATAATAATAATAATAAAGCGACGCGCGTTCAGGGGCGAAGACCGTGAGTCCGAGTGAACAGCGCGAGAGTGTGAAAATATACACACCGCGTACACATATTTATATCGTTAAAACGTTCGAGCAGCCGTGGAGTTGTTGCAACTGTATGTACACCTCGTATTTACCGTAGCGGGCGTCGTAACGAGTACCCGCTCGTGATAATAAGTGTTTAAGACGGATTTCCTTGAAAATCCTCATTATATTCCCTAGTTCACCGGTATAGCTGATTTTTTTCCATGGAATCGGCACGTAGTAAAAGCGGCCGCTGCGTTAGCCGGCAATATCGGCGCAGGGGGGGGGGGGGGGGGGGGGGTTCGATAATACAGCGTAAGGAGATAAAAATAAAAAACGCCTCTGGTACCTCGGTTTTCCAGTTTTACATTTTTTTAAATTCCAGGCAGGGAAATTGACGTTTTTTATTTTTCTGGAAAGTTAGAGAAAATTGAAGAGCCGATTTTTCGATTTGAAAAATTGTATAGCTTGTTTATTATGAACTATGGTAAAGAATAAATACGAGGAAATAATTGAGAGGCTGGTAATCGAGTGCTTTTTTTTTACTTATCGGATTCTATTTTGGTTTAAATTCCTTGTGAGAAACTCGCATTGGCCAAGATTGGATAAAAAAAGGAAGAAGAAGAAGAGGACGAGGAGGAAAAAAAATTGTTGCTGCTGCGGAGTTACACGCTCGAGTGTTGCAGAACGCTTCGAGTATGGTGCGCGATGGTGGGCCACGACGAAATAACCGGTTTACTCTCCAGAGCGATCTCTCTACCGAGTTCTCCATGTGTATACTGTCGTTATGTATTCAGCGTGTACGTACGTATGTATATACCCCAGTATATATATATAGATATATATATGGGAAGGTGGAGATAAATAAGAAAGAGAAAAAAAGGCGCAAAAAAAGAAGAGAAAAACCAGGAGCCCATGGCGGATATCGTGTCGATATCGCTGTCGAAGAGCAATCCGAAAGCGCCCGTATGTGCCCGTTAACTCTGACGCTGAGACGTACGAGCCATTCCGTATCACTTCAGCCACTTGAAATTTGGAAAAAAAAAAAAATTCCTGCAAATCCACCGAATTTCAAAAAATCGTTCGCCCTGTATTTCCCTTATTTTTCACTCGAATAGTCAATTACTAAACGTAACAATCACCAAGCTTTTTGCATGTCACTTTGGAACATCTTTAAAAAAAACAAAAAACAAAAAAAATGTACAGAAAAATGTGCATCAATAAAATTTGAGAAAATCCAGAGAATCGACTACGTCCAATATTATGCATTATTTTGCCAAAAACAAAATGAATTTTATTCCCTATTAAAAACCAGGTGTTGTTTTTTTCAATTTCGTTACTTCTCAGGAATTACATGACATGATTTGATTAAATAATTTCAGTAACTTTTTTAAATTTCTTTGTTCCTCGGGATTTTTTTTAAATCAAAATTTAATAGACAATTTCAGGAACACGCGTTTTGTTGTTGTTGTTGTTGCAAAAACCGAAAACTGATATGGAATGCCACGTATAGAAAAGCAGGAGCGACGGAAAACACAAGAGCAACGACGGCTGTCCCTCTGCGCTGCCGTTTCTGCTGCTTTCTGATCCTCGAGGGTGTCGGAGAGAGTTTAATATGCGACGGGACTGTTCGCTCGCTGGTCGTGCGGCGTGGGAAGTCCTGGGAAAATAGAGATCGCTACTCGCCTCACTCTACCACTGTTACGTACAGCTCTCATACACACAAATTTCTATATACATGTATACATATATATGTATGTATAACCGGCAGAGTAATACTCGTATGTATATATATATATATACATATACATATACAGTGTATGGTATATACCATGGGGAGAGCACCGAAAGAGCTGAAGCGAAGAGCCGTAGCCTCCAGTCGTTGGAGGCTACACGTATTTTGTGTTGTGTTGTTGACTGCTCGCTCGCTTGGCCCCCCTCCGCGCCCCTCCCGGCCCCTCGAACCGCCGCCGCCGCATTTCGGTATCGCTCGAGAGCCAGGAACTCGAATAATCATGGAAGGCGTAGTGAGAAAAAAATATATATATACATGTATATACGCAGTTTCACGAGCGGAGATCCTCGTTCTGATCGCCTGCTGCTGATAACGATAAAGTTGCACCGTTTGTTTATTTATTTGTTTTTTTTTTTCCGTACAGAATTTTAGATTCTCCTTATCGTAATTTTTTCAATAATAAGCAACGAAGATATTGATATTGTGGAAATTAATATGCGCACTTAATATTGTCGATTTTTTTACGTTATTGATTTTTCATATATTTATACATAAATATATATATATATATTTTTTTTTTTGCAAAAAAAAGGCACTCACCTGAAAGTGTACAGATAATACTTATGATGTAATGTATTACGTCTTTTATTTATCTTGAATAGATATATTAATCTCTATTGCTATTAAATTCACTAGATTAATTTTCAAGTCCAAGGATATTTATTTTATTTTTTTTCAATATGCCAAAAAATTGCAGCGCGAATAAAATCCAAAATATTACATATTTTAGCTCCAGATAAATATAATATCCCGAATACACATTTTATTTTTGCGCACAAACGAAAAAAAAAACAGAGACTGGATCACATTGTTGGTGTGTTTTTTTTTTTGTGCCTGCGGATATACAAGCGCATGGAGAGCAATCCTGCGAACGGTGACGCCGTTGATAAGATCACTACGGTTTGACCCCGGCCTCGTCGACTGGAACGCGACGGATTTCCTGGGGCTCTTCGACTACTCCCTCCTGTATTCCTTCTCTCTCTTTATCGCGCTCGTTATTTGAGACCCGCGAGCGCGTTTGTCCTCCCGGGATTTTTGCGCTTCGCCTCGACGCGCCGCCTTCCTGAGAAGAGAGCGCGGCTGATGCGCTCCGGCGAGGAGCGCGCGGATGTCCAGCCGCTCATTGTGGCGGCTCCTCTCCGCACACAGAGACACCTCTGCTTTCCGCCCGGAGGAAGACATGTGAGAAAATGCAGAAGAATACCGATGCGCAAGAACAATGTGCTTTCTCGGCACGAAACAACGTACGGAGTTGTATATGCGAGGATGGAGAAGCGAGGATATTCACTACCGAGCATATCAAAGTATGTACACAAGAGCAGCACGAAGTCGCGACGAAACATACATTAAACATGGCACGAGGAACGGAGGAGGGGGGAAAAGTTGTCCATTCCCTACGTGCGCAACGTCCCGGAACCGATTCTCACACTACTTTGCCCACTGTGCGTTCACAATGAATTCTTTGCAACGCTTATAGCGGTGTAATACGATTTTTTTTTCCAAAGATTTGTTATCACGTTTCTTGGGCATCGAAGAAAAAAAACGAATGCTATCATTTTTTAAGGAAAAAAAATATCATTCGTGCGTGTTGTCCATCCGCTATGTGCGCAACGTCCGAAACGGGTTCTCACACTACTTTGCCTACTGTGCGTTCACAATGAATTCTTTGCAACGCTTATAGCGGTGTAATACGATTTTTTTTCCATAGATTTGTTATCAGGTTTCTTGGGCATCGAATAAAAAAACGAATGCTATCATTTTTTAAGGAAAAAAAATATCATTCGTGCGTGTTGTCCATCCGCTATGTGCGCAACGTCCGAAACGGGTTCTCACACTACTTTGCCTACTGTGCGTTCACAATGAATTATTTGCAACGCTGATAGCGGTGTAATACGATTTTTTTTCCATAGATTTGTTATCAGGTTTCTTGGGCATCAATGAAAAAACGAATGCTACCATTTTTGACCTCTTTACATTTTTTAAGGAAAGAAAAAAATATCATTCGTGCGCGATGTCCGTTCGCTATGGGCGCAACGTCCGGAACGGGTTCTCACACTGCCTACTGTGCGTTCAAAATGAATTCTTTGTAACGCTGATAGCGCTTTAATACGACTTTTTCCAAAGATTTATTATCAGGTTTCTTGGGTATCGATGACAAAATGAATGCTACCATTTTTGACATCTTTAAATTTTTGAAGGAAAAAATTGTTGTAGTGGGAATTACGAAGTGTTGGGGTTTTCGATGTATTGGGAGAATAGACATTTTTTGAAGAAATTTTTTAATAGTCCTATAGGATTTTCCAAACATTTATTATGTTTCTGGGGCATCGAAAAGACAACTGCTACCGTTTTTTATCTTTTTACATTTTTGAAGGACAAACATTTCATAGTGGGAATTTTGTGTACGGAATAAAACGCACAAACATAATCAAACGAAAATACATTTGTCGCTCTATTTTGTCGAGTGTGCAAAATTTTCGAAAAATTGTCAAATTAAAGAAAAATTAATAAATTTTTTTCTATGACAACGAAAGCAATGAAACATGAAGCGAAACATTCGCTGTCACGTGAATGACGTGCTCAAATTCAGCAATACCGAGAGACTATTTTATTATTAGCTTTGAAAAATGAGGGGGGAGAGGAGGTCGGAAGTTATGCATATAATATTAGCATACAGGTACCCGCAGCAAGGCAGTCATGGCCCGACTGGGAGCTCCGACCTCGGGAGGTGATTCTCAGAGGTCAAATTTCTCCCGCTCGCACCATAAACCCATAATACGTTTGCCCAAGGCCAGAAGAGCAGCGACACACAAAGTAATCGGTAACGCTGGCGATTATCAACGAGGAGTTAATCGAGCGTACGCTCGCCTCGCTATTATTTTATCCGCAGAGCGAGAACCTTGCCCTCGACGTTGCATTCGAAACAACGGACGATAAGACACACATTCTGTAATTTGCGTTATGAAAGAAATCGACGGGACGAGTCCCCGAAGGCGTACGTGCTAAAAGCAACGATATCACTTCGTTGTCGTTGATGCAAGCGAAATTATTCTCGCGACATTGTTCACGGTCATCGAGCGACCATTAATTCAAAAATACGTGTCGCCGAGTGTCTGACGAAACGACAACTGCGAATATTAATTCGCTTCCTTGTTTTCTTAACGTCATTCACGAAATCGGCGAGAAATTAATTCGATTTTCAATTCTCTGTCACGTGAGAAAGAATTTGAGAATTGTTATTTACGACTTTTCTGACATTTGGCTTACACTTTGCAATGGATATTATTTTTACATGAATTATCTCAGTGGATGACTATGAAAAAAATCTGAGAGAGCTTCAAAATAAATAAAAATAAATAATAAAATCAACCCGTGACAATTTATCTCATTAACACACTTTTTCCAAACATTTACACTGCACATTCGATACTGACTAGATTCCCAAATTTTCTTATTATGTGTATTTATTGTCTCATTGACTTTTTCGAAATTGTCGAGCACCCAAATCGAGGGAATAAACAAAAACGTCTTATCAGGAGATTTTCTCTCTCTCTCTCTCTGGAAAGTACGAGTAACTGCGTTGCAGAAAAACATATTTTTGTGGCGTTGCCTTTGGAAGCGACGCGCCTCGGCGTATCGAGACGGACTTGAGTTAATTCTTATCTCGATAAAGCGTGACGCGGCCGCCGATATACACACACCGAGCCTCCAGAGCGTAAGAGTGAAGTTTCGAACGGCGGGCCTCGCTTCTCCGTTTGCTGAGCGCCCGTACGTCCCATTAACGAGCCGCGCCGCCATGCCGCCAGCTGTCCCTTGCCATCTGCCATCCGGTAAAAGCCAATATTCCCTTTCGCGTTGCCTGGCTCCGCGTCCGCCCGCCCGCTCGCTCACTTCTGTTTATAACGCGCCCGGTTCCTCGTTCACTACACACGAGAGACCAAAAGAGAGATCGGCTATCAAGTTTTTGAGCAGCCATGCACTGTACGAGGCATTCCACATCATTGCAATTTTTTTAAAATCATGAATTTCTCCGGGTATAAAAGTTGAGTTATAAATTTACAAATTTTCAAGTGGTCGAAAAAACATTTTGTAGACATTACTATCTCACTTGTCGTTGACTTTTGAAATTGCCTAAAGGTTCTCGATAGACAAAAATAAGGTTAATAAGAATAAAAAAGTTGAGATGTTGTTTGGAGTGACAAAAAAAAATGTTTGTTCACACAAGAGAGCAAAAGAGAGATTAAACAAAAACATGCATTTCTCCGGGTGTAAATGTCGAGTTATAAATTTACAAAGTGCCAAGTGGTCGAATCACTTTTTTTTTAACATTATTCTTTCATTTGTCGTTGACTATTGAAATTGCCTCGAGGTTCTCGTTACACAAAAATTAGGCTAATAAGAATTAAAAAGTTGAGATGTTGTTTGGAATGACAAAAAAATTTTATGTTCACACAAGAGAGCAAAAGAGAAACGAATATACAAAAATTAGATCAAGAAGGAATTAAAAAAAGGATGCAAAGTAGAACCTTGCACATTGCTTCCTCATTAAATTTTGCTTTTTACATAGCTACCTCTACGAGGAAGTATTGTAACTGATTTTGGCTTCCTCATAGAGGAAGTTTTGTATGTTATTTTTCGTTTGTAGAACATTCAGTTGATTTGCTGAAATTCGACGGGAGTTATAACACAATTTTTATTTTTTATAAAAATTCAAAATTCTATAAAATCCGAACCGCTTTACCGATTCTGTCGAAATTCAATACCAAACAGCATTTAATGTCTCTCTAGTTATAAAGAACTATTTAGCCATATCGGCGAACTTTTACGAAAGTTAGAGAGTATACGACATTTTTCATAGATAATGTGTATACATAGATATATTTTCTCAAAAATTACAGAAATTGAAGTGGAATTAATACTCTACTTGCGTGCCAAATTTGAGCTCGATCGATCGTGCCATTCGCGAGTTATCGACGATTGAATTTTCGGTCCCTGGAACACACACACACACACATTTACGGACATATTTTCTAAACCATTTTTCCCGACGTTTTAGGTGATTCTAAGCATACTGACATGAAAATCTCGAAAAAAAAATTTTTCATGAAAACAAAGCTTCCTCTATGAGGAAGCAAAATAAAAATTTTGTTTTGTTTTTTAAGGCAAATATTTTGGAAACGATGGAATGTGATTTTATTTTTTTTTGGCGAATGAGCTTTTTGTTGACTGTGGAAATTACAGATTTAGTTGAGTTTCCGTTTCTGAAGTGTTGATAAATTGAATTTTCAAAAATTGTTTGTGGAAAAAGTTTTAAAAAAAGAATTTATTGAGTGATGTGGAATGCCTTATATATATTCATGTAGTCTGAGGTATATATACTCTACTTTGCGCCGACTCGTAAAACAACGTTCCACCTGCGTTTGCAGGGTCGAAGACTCGGAGAAGCACTTTATGGTTCACCGTTGTTTCTGCATTTATTCACATTAAGGTGTTACACCTCAGCCTGAGGCTAAAATGTGAGCCGGTGTACAGAATTTCTTTCTTCCTTATATTGCGCATATTTTACCCATTTTTGAACCTTCGGTACTACATAAAATAACAATTCATGATGCACTTGATATCAGATTAACAACTTCCTCATATCGACCTTAAGTGCTTACGGAAAAAAATTGTACACATTTTAAGCCTTCATTGCTTCATAAAATAAGAATCTACACTACACTTGATAACAAATTAATAACTTTCTTATAATAACCTCAGTTACTTATCCAAAAATTGTACACGTCGCAAATTGCTTTCTCCCCAACTTTCTTTCATCCACTTTCTTCAATATTTCGACCATTTCAAGTGTCACAACCCAAAAAATCAAAACAAACGTTATCTCTACAAAGTTTTCTGCCAAGGCAACAAAAATCATTTTAAAAAACCTGAAAAAATGTTATCTCTACAAAGTTTCCTCCCAAGGCAACAAAAATCATTTTTAAAAACCTGAAAAAATTTTATCTCTACAAAGTTTCCTCCCAAGGCAACAAAAATGATTTAAAAAAACTTAAAAAAATTTTATCTCTACAAATTTCCCTCCCAAGGCAACAAAAATCACTAACCCTCAATTTCCTATCGACCAAAAAAAAACGGTACGAGCCTAAAAACAGTTCCCCGTGCGCTCTGTGGAGAACAAAGAAAAAATTCGACTGAGGCGAGTTCCTGCTGTAGTCGCCCTTTTTCGTTCCCTTAACCATTTCCTTCGTCAGCTGTTGATTCGCATGAATATAACCATCGAAAGTATGGCAACAATGAAAATTCTCGAGCACGCATGGTGATGAAAGAAAAAAAAGGGGTTTTTCGAGTTTGTATTTAAGGGTGTCTCAGTGCCGACGGAAAGTCGAATCGATAAGCGAGGATCGTGCAGAGGGAAGCATAGCAACGCCAGTTGAGTTAGCGAATAATCTCCCCGGGGGCTCGTCTGCTGCGGAAAATATATATATATATACACACACTTTCCTCTACGAACTACGAGCCCTTTGGAAGTTCCCTTTCTCCGATTCTGGCGGACCACAAGGACCCGTATAATTTCTCTTCATTATACGAATTATCTCTCGGGCTACGCGCTGAGTTTGCTCCTCGCGTGTGTATTACTTGGAGAAAGAGGAGAGAGAGAGAGAGAGAGAGAGAAAAAAACGTGGCAACGTCGCGCGGCGCTCGAAGCCCACGCTCCTCTCTCTCTCTCTCTCTTTCTCTCTTGGTGGAAACCCGGCGCAGCGAAGCTCGAGAGTCGTTCATCGTCGTATGCACGCACTGCACTACCGAAACCGGGTCTCGTGGGTCTGGCGATGCTGTTATACGCGTTGGCATCAACACTACTCTATGCACACGAGTAGCAGCAGTAGCAGCAGCAGCAACCAGTCCATGTGCAACTGGTACGCGTATTGCAGGCACACCCAGTCACCCAAAGCCATAAATTATGGCGGCATGCCCGTTTGGGGAGCTCCCAGTAATGCGCGCACTCATATGCTTATTTATTTTACGAACAGGAGAGCAGCGACGTTGAGTAAGGGATTCAACAAAGTGTTGATCGTCGTGTATATGTTTATATATATGTATGTGGGGTAATTAAAGTGTAGGTGGGTACGAAGGTAGGACGTAATAGTGCTTTATGACACTAGTGCGATAAAACTCAATTTTCTTACGGGTGTGTGGGTTAAGAAAACATTTATCGCACGAGTGTCGTACGAAATTTTATTTCGCAAATAAGAATAAAAATTTCATACACAAATTCCATCAAGAATTGGGGTTGTGAAAGTGGGAATTTGTAAATCCCATAAAAAATAGAGTTGTAAAAATGGGAATTTGTAAATTGCATAAAAAATGAGAACTTATGCGGGCGGTGCGTAAAACTGCGTTTCTCGCAATGAGTGAAAAAAAAAACATAGACATCGATGTCCGCGAAAAAAAAAGATGGATTATCCGAAAAAAAAGAATTGATTTTTAAGTAATCGTAAAATATCCTCCATCCCTAAACGCAATAGTGGTATTCTCCCGCTGTGATGTATACGTGGATGCGTTGCACGTGGTGAAAGCAACAGTCAGCAGCAGCGGGTATGAAACTCGTTGCGTTGTTCATATAGCTCCCGTAAATTAGAGTATACGGCGAACCGTGCGGAAAACCGGGACGCTGCAATTTTTAGATAACGCGGGCAGCGTGTGCCAGCGAGGAAAAAAGAGGAATAAACGTTGCACGCTAATAATGTACTTAATGCTGACTGAATGATTGTTGACCTTATTTGCAACACTATCGGAGTTTTGTTTTCAACGCGATTTTCCTTATCGCAAATAATGTTTCATAAATGGCAATTAAAATTCAAGCTTTTTTTTTATTGTGGCTTATGACTAATTAAGATTTTTCTGGTATTACGAAAATTCCGTTTATAACGGAATATATAAATATATCATACATATATACTAAAATTAACCGAGTCAAAGTAATTTTTTTCCGAAATCACTCGAAAAAATTATTTTAATAAATAGTAAATGGCATTCCGGTCGAACGTTACCCAATTCAGTAATTCAATTTATTCTCCTGTTTCTGCACAAAAATTTCAAAGAGCGCAATAAATAATTCGTTAGTCGTCGTTCCGATATTTCGTGCGGCATATTCAATGACGCACGTGTGCGGAAGTATCACCGCAGCCTTCTGTCTAGAATTACGAAAAAGAAATGTTTGCCTGGACTGTACTAAGGGGCCTTCGGAGCTCGCGATCACAAAGAACACACGAAGCGTTGTCCTCCCTTCCGTAACAATCACTTTTGCTCCGTTGTCCTGCCGAACCCGTATCATTTCCCGATGGCCCTTATCCCCCTCCCCCACCCCTCGTCACGCTTGCATAAGGGTGGTCAGTTATCCCCAACAATTCATGCATTAATCCATTGTACTCTATATAATAATGTAATACTCGACGTAGCCCAAAAAACTTTTTTAACCGTATATTAATTTGGATCCCCAAATAATTTATTCATCCGAAAAAAATAATGTTGATGCATTGTATGGAGTAATTGAATATTCAGTAATATTAATATAATATGGTCGAACTCCATTCACGCATTGATATCAGATATTAATAAATAAATCTGAAATTTAGTGAATAAAATGTTAATACCTTTGTATCAGTACGAAACGTGACTGCTGATTGGAGGAAAGTTATTGGAATTATCGAACAATGCGAACTGCTCAATTATTCGCAAATAATAACAACGTTGGTATTGAAACACCCAAAATTTATTTTAAATTTCGTTACGTGCATAAAAGTGACTAAAATGAATTCCGAAAAAGGCTAATGCAAATCTCAATTTATAATTGTTAATAATTACAAATGAGTCCCCGGCTCATAATTTTCTCCGAATTGTAATTCAAACGTCTCTCTTTCATCTTCCCTCTTTGTCGAAATTGCTGCAGCGAAGAAAAAAACGCTCGAAATTTGTCAATGTCACATGAGTCGAGGAGTCGTGAGCTCGAGAGATTTATTATTCCGCGGTATATCCAAACACACATGCGTGCGGCAGCGGATATTACGTCTCGCGTGTGGAAGCATCACGAGGCGTCCGGTCGCTCCTTCAGAAACTTTATACTCTTCCCGGAAAAATCTTAACGCTCATGTTTTGCTTTTTTTCGAAGAAGAAGAAGAAGAAGAACTTGTAGCTCGGTATACGTCGGGAGGGGCGAAAGGGAGAAAGGGAGAAAGGAGAATAAACGATAAAGCATTACGGACGTGGCCCGCGGCGCCCACACAACGCACAACGCGATGATCCCTTTGCGTTCGTGCGCTCTTCAGGGCCTGCATGCGCGTTCAACGACGCAGATGTTTTTCGGGGGAGGCAGCAACATCGCGTCCGCACTCACACCCTTTCACAAGCCACTCCGCGAGCGGCTTACACACGTAAAACTGGGCGTCCCGGCGCCGCCCGCGGAGACCGCAGGAAAAGGTTTCCTGCGTTGCCAGATCGCCGCGCGCAGCGTAGATTCCCTTCGGACGCTTTGTTTTGTGCGCTCCGCGTGCCCTTGGGCTCGTTCGGCTCGTCCCTTTGTCCCAACTCGGAAATCAGGAAAACTCTCGAATTTCTAGAGATTTGCGAAGCCCAGGTATTCTTCAATTTTTACCTGATATAAATTTCGGATTATTTGAGATTTTAATATTGAATTTCCAGTGGATTAACGTTTTTTTTTTAATTGTTTAGAGGGTTGCCAGTTAATGGGTCACAAATTTTGAGTTTCATTTTTATTGGGAAATGGAAAGGATTTTTGAGAATAAATAAAATGCGCTACTTTGTTCATGTTGCTTAATAAATAATGACAAGCTCGTTACTTCAATCCTTTATTTTCTTGTCACACAATTTAACGCTAATTATTCTAGCAGATAATTTTGCTACATTTTTTCATTACTCCCTTATTCACTCTCCTCAACATTTTCCTTCCACTTAAATTTCAAATCGATATACAAAAATATTAATCGACAAAAACAAAAACATTTCGACAAAAAAAACATGTTATCCACAGTAACATTGTTCCACATTAATTTCCCCAAAGCCACATTGTCCAAAAAAAAACTTAAAAATAAATAAAACATTTCCTCTTTCATTTTTGTCGAAGAATCTTCAAAAAAAGAAAAGCTTAATTTAACTTTTTATTTAATTTCAACCGGTAAGGCGGAAAACCGATAAAAATACTTACAGGCTTATCGCACAAACTTAACCGTAGAAATAAGCAGCTTTTTTAAGCACACACATGTATTCGCATAAAGTAGACGTGATAGGATTCACGAGCTTGCAGCAAAGTTGCGCCCATTCGTAGTGCATATACGTACGTGCACAATAACTGTAGTTTACGACGGTATATAGTAATATAGCGCATGTAATTGCACTGTAAACGATGATGAGTGGGTAGCTCGATCTCCGCTCGGCTCTGTGACTCTAGCGAGCGCGCGAGCATAGAGAAAGGCGGGGTGAGAGAGAGAGAGAGGACCTCGCACTATAGCTATTCGCTGTTCTCGGTGTCGCGACCTACCTCAACGCACGACTATAGCGCACAGCGCGGCGGCGTATAGCTCGTAGAATGGAAGCGGAGAATTGCACTGGTGTGGACTGTAATGGAGTGACGCGGGTTTTCCACCCACGCGACTATGTGCACTTGATGATCCTACGGTGTGGTACAATCTGGCATCGACATAGAGCCAACGATGACGAATACGCGACGCGAGCCGTGCGCTCGTTCGCCGCGAGCTTCCGCCTGTTGGCGTGAAAACGCTCAGTCGGATCTGCTAAATGAATAATATATAGTGCCCCACTCGGCGAGCACCCAATTATTTACTCGCCTTCAGCGAGATAAAGGATTTATTTTTTTTCTGAATCAATAAAATTAAAAATTCGCTTTTATTAAATCGGTGAAACGAAGAACGTCATTTATCAAGTGGTATTTGTTGATTCACATTTCACAACTTGGCATGTTTAATTCTGCATAAAGGCGAGGTTTAAAGCGACTGTATTTCGTACTGAGTTTTATCAAAATAACAAATTTTTATTTATTTCATTTGCCAATTTTTAAAGAATTTAGCAGAAAGATCTGTTCTTTTACATTATCGAGTGTAGTTAAATAAGCTGTCAAATGTAATTTAAAAAAATGAACACACTCGTCCTACGTAATTTCTGTATCAACAACCACAATTTTTTTACACTTTATTTATAAATCCGTTTTTCGTAATACTGAGAATAATTATGAATTACTTGGTTTATTAATATTTTCGAATAATAAGATGACGAATACGCGAGTCGTGCGCTCGTTTACTACAAACTTCCGGCTGTTGGCCGCTCCTCGTTCGCCGCGAGCTTCCGCCTGTTGGCGTGAAAACGCTCAGTCGGATCTGCTAAATGAATAATATATAGCGCCCCACTCGGCGAGCACCCAATTATTTACTCGCCTTCAGCGAGATAAAGGATTTATTTTTTTTCTGAATCAATAAAATAAAAAATTCGCTTTTATTAAATCGGTGAAACGAAGAACGTCATTTATCAAGTGGTATTTGTTGATTCACATTTCACAACTTGGCATGTTTAATTCTGCATAAAGGTGAGGTTTAAAGCGACTGTATTTCGTACTGAGTTTTATCAAAATAACAAATTTTTATTTATTTCATTTGCCAATTTTTAAAGAATTCAGCAGAAAGATCTGTTCTTTTACATTATCGAGTGTAGTTAAATAAGCTGTCAAATGTAATTTTAAAAAATGAACACACTCGTCCTACGTAATTTCTGTATCAACAACTACAATTTTTTTTACACTTTATTTATAAATCCGTTTTTCGTAATACTGAGAATAATTATGAATTACTTGGTTTATTAATATTTTCGAATAATAAGATGACGAATACGCGAGTCGTGCGCTCGTTTACTACAAACTTCCGGCTGTTGGCGTGAAAACGTCGAGTACGCTGGTAGAATCGGACCTGTTAAATGAATAATATAGTGCCCGTTGGCGGCTAGTCAATAATTTACGTATACGCGCAAAGTGAGCAAAACAACGTGGGACTAATTGCGGCGGTAAAAGCGACACAGCGAAATAACAACACATCGCAGTGTCGTGCCGCGCGTCACGCGAAGAGCGAGCGCATTGATGAAATCTGCCTCGCGAATACCTTTTCGTTTTCCTCGTATCGCATCTTGACTTTAATGTTCCCGTTGGCCTTCGATTGATTCGCTTATCGAAGAACGAGACGAGATTCGATAACTAATAACGCACGTGGGAATACTGAGCGACGGAACGACGAAAATATACGTTTTACGCATGGAAGGATATTTTTCTGTTGCGTTGAGTGTATGTGTGTGTGTTTATGCGCACGCGCGAGTAAATCGCTCGTCGAGCGAAGACTCGCTAGTGAATAACATGTAGATGATGGAACTGCGACGTATTAACAACCGTTGACCGTCGGTACAGTAAACTTTCTCGAAAGTTACGCTTTTTCGAATAATGCTGCTTCATTGATAAGTGACCATTTTAATTTTAATTTTTTTTTTCTTCATTGTTGGACCTTGACAATGTCAATGTCAACGTCAAGTGAGGAAAAATTTAATTGTCGGTAAAATGGGCTTAGTAATATAATTTTTTTTTCATTGCACTAATTTGTTGAATGGTGTAATAAATTATTTGCTTATTAACAATTTACTGATATCAGGTTTATTTTGTTTCCTAAAATTGAAACAGAAAATTCGCACAATTTATCAGTTTTCTAGGTCTGATTTATTAAGGCCCGTAGAAATTAATACAAAGATGCAAAGTAGAACCTTGCACATTACTTCCTCGTTAAATGTTGCTCTTTACAAAGCAACATCTACGAGAAAGTATTTTGATTGATTTTGGCTTCCTCATTGAGGACGTTTTGTAAAGAGCAAAATATAACGAGGAAGCAATGTGCAAGGTTCTATTTTGCATTCTTGTTTCGAATAAATAACGACACATCTCATTTTTGTCAGGCACAAACTTTTGTTTTACTTTTTTAAGTCTTGAGGAGATTACAGCGAAAATTTCTATTTTCTCAAATATTCAAAATGGCGTAAAATTTGAACGACTTTACCGATCACCACCAAATTTGGTTCATTGCAGGGCTGCATTGTATTTTTTGTTTGCAGAACATTTCAGTTCATTTGCTGAGATTCTACGTGATTTATAGCAAAATTTGAATTTTCTACAAAAATTCAAAATTCCATAAAGTCGGAACCGCTTTACCGATTTTGTCGAAATTCAATACTAAACAGCATTTAACGTGTCTCTAGTTATGAAGAACAATTTAGCCATATCGGCGAACTTTTACGAAAGTTAGAGAGTATACGACATTTTTCAAAAAAATTAAAAATTCTATAAAATCAGTATACATAGATATATTTGCTCAAAAATTACAGCAATTGAAGAGGAATTAATACTCTACTTGCGTGCCAAATTTGAGCTCGACCGATCGAGCCATTCGCGAGTTATGGACGAACGAATTTTCGGTTCCTGAAACACACACACGCACACACATGCAGACACATTTTTAAAACCATTTTTCTCGACGTTTTAGGTGATTCTAAGCATACTGACATGAAAATCTCGAAATTTTTTTTTTTTTTTTTCGTGAAAACAAAGCTTTCTCTATGAGGAAACAAAATAATTAATTGTTATTGGTTGATTGGTATTGATAATGATTTATTAGCTAAATAATTAATTTACTGCAACAACTAATAACTCAATGACAATTTTGTTACCAAATTAAAAAAAATTTAACCCAGAATTGGCAAAGCACAATTTCACGGAGAGTCTACTGTACTCTTATTTGTCGTCGCGCGTCTCGATTAATCGTGACGCAAAAATCGTGGCGTGAGTTGTTGTCGTCGACTCGATAAGGAAATTGTTAGATCCGGTGGGTCCGAGCGACGAGTTACTATTTCGCCTTGACCCGGCCAATGAACTGTCAGTATATTTACTTCTGCATCCAAAAAAATAAAAAATTAAGAAACAACACTAATAAAAAGCCGCCTAAAAAAGAAGAAAAAATCAAAGGTAACGATAAAAATTCTCACACAAAAAGAAAGACCGAAAAAGAGTGACTAGTATAAAAACGAATATGAGATGAGCGTGAAAAAACGCGGATCGTTTATCTAAGAAGGAGAATATGCGCGTCGAGGGTGCGAGTGACGAGATAGTAAATGAGAGAAACGCAAAGGAATGTCATACGAGCGCCTTTTTTTCCTCATTTTTTTCAAGTGCGTTTTATAGTCGCTTGAGCAAGCAACAGCAACAACGTCTCCCACTTTTCCTCCCATCCACTTGTTATCCTTGTTTTTTCACGATTTAAATATAACCGGAGGATCTAAAATTTTTTTTCGCCTCGTTGAACCATGTGACATTAAATTTATACACATATTTATTTCATGCACATTACGTCCAGGAAAAGTGAATTTGTACATGCAATTCGATTCCACGCAAGTTCGACATTCGGTCGAGCTAACGAGTGGCATTTTATTTTTATTTTTCATTTTTGCCATTTTCAAGATGGGTCTGTTGTAAATATAGGCGAGTGTAGTTCAAGAAGCTCCTGTTTCGTGCGAAAAAATTTATAACATATTTTTAGGCATTAAAAAAAAAAGATATTTGATATTTCGATGGGCTTATTTTTGGTACGGCAATTTAAAGAATTTTAAATGAAGAGAGGAAATGAGAAATACTAACATTTTAACATGTCAGTTCATACAAATGCTTTTTTTGGTGAATAAAATAAATAGTAACCCATATTATTTCCGTATACGTCGTCGTTACTGTCAATTTCATTTTAAAATCCCGAGTCGACGCGAAATTTCGAAATTTCTCTGCCGCAGTGACTTTTCGTCGAAATCTCGCGGAGCCGAAAAAGTCGAATAAATATCGACGGAGAGACGAACGAGTGAGAAAAATAAGAGAACTCCGACAGAGAGGGAACTTTCGGAAAGCGCGTGGGAGAGGAGAGTTATCTGATGGACACGAGTTTTTCGTTGGTAAAGCGAGTGCTGTTGATGCGAGGCACGAAAACCCATCGAGTTTCAAAGCGTGACTGAGATCACGTAAGCAGCGAACTCGCTTCTGACGCACAGCCTCGTATTCATCCGTGCTCTTCAGGCTTTTGTGATCCGGCTATAAAGATCCCAACGCATTCAGCAAGTTTTGAAATTTCGCCATGGGCACATTTTCCCAGGTAGTCTTATAAATTTAACAACATTTGTAGTCCTTGGCTTAAAAAATGAAAAAGTCATTTAATGTCCCAAATTATATCACAAATTGTTATTATTATGGCCTACATTGTGATCGCCATGGCAATTTGTCGAATAGCTGTGGATTAAAATGTGATTTTTATTTTAAACAAAATCTGTTTATTAATTTATATTATTGAATTATCGGCGGATATGAAAATCTCGAAAGGTTTCGAGTAATTAAAAACATAATTAAACTATAAAAAATTGTGATTCAAATTGGAGACGTAAAAGGGATAAATTTCATGCGCCCGGACGGAATAGCGGAAATTTCCATTTTCATGTAATCTGCAAATCGCCGGAGCGTTTGTTTCTGGCAGAGAATGCCACGAGCAGAAATCTTTTGTTATTCACTTCTGCAGATCTGGTCATTGTTATTGAACGCGTAGATGATTATTGTACTTTTAGAATATAGATACAATAACTCATCATCCTCCGCGGATTATTCGAGAGGGGAATGAGCATTACATATCTGCGTTGTGATAAATAGAACAGCGCCAGAGAGAAATGCGAGAACAAAACACGTGCACGTTGCTTGCAGCCTGCTTGAAAATCGTGGCCTGGTCTGTGCCACGACCACCATTGCAGCTCGTCTCTCGATATTCCATACCACTTCTCTCCTCTATCTTGTATTTTATATATAGCCGAGCACTTATTTTTTTACCATAAGTGCATTTACAATGTCCAAAACTTTCCTAGATTACGCACCCGAATTGTTTAATTGAAATGGAAAATTCTTTTTTCTTTCAATTATTGATATTGATAATTGAAAGGGTGATCTCGTAATTATTAATATTTCAATTCAATTTTTGTGAATTTATTGTTGTTGTTTCAATCGATTATGAAAAATGATAAAACAGAGTATAGTCAATGGCTGACTTCTTAATGACGATTTTTCGCTGACTTTGTTGCAGTTATTAAAGCCGATTTATGGAATTGATTATCCTCGCCGACATAGTTATTGCATCGGATCACTGTAATTAACTGCAGTAAACTGTCAAACCGGTTCAACGTACATCGTACGAGCTCAAAAAGCTGTCGTCTGCTGTGTTGCTTCGATAAGAGTGCACGTCGAGTTGGGATGTAACGTTAGGTTTAACCGTTATTGAGAATCCAAGCTACGGGCCTCGCACTAACGAAGCATTATTTTATAAGTGACTTAATAAAATTAAATATTAATTATAGGTACCCTGAAAAAAAAAAATAGCAAATATATAAATGGTGGGAAAATTTATAGATGAAAAATAACAAAAGAAAAAATGCATGTCAAAAAAATCAATGAAATCAACGAATAAATAATTGTCAGAAAAATCAATAATCCAAAAGTCAATAAATATTACAACAATCAATAACCCAAAAGTTCAATCAATCCAATCAATAACCGAAAGGCAATAAATATCAGAAAAATCAATAATCCAAAAGTGAATAAATATTCGAGAAAAAATAGGCCAGATGGACAGCACCGGATCTTGATTTCGGTGAACCGATCAACGCCGGTAAAGGTCCGTTTGTCTCGTGGAGTGCCACGTGCTTCGCTCACCCTGAGAGCCATCTGCGCCTCGACGGTTCGTGTGCACGTATATAGGTATTATTGCATTACAGTGTTTAGCGTATACATATACGTGTATAAAACCGTCAACTTGGGTTGAATCAATGAGGGAAACCGTATGGCGGAAGCGCTGCGTAACGTGCCTCTCATGCGTCGTCCAACTGCAGCAAGGACCGATACATGCGGATAACATGAGTTTCCGGGGCACACGTGAGTGCGAGCCAAGCGCCTTGCGCTACATGCACATTAATATATTCGATTCGAACTGTCGTTGCCGCGACCGCCGCATAATTATATCGATCGATGTGGAAGGCCACCTTCGCGATCGGTGCAAATAACGTGTTTGTATATCTGGAATCACGGTACCAACATTTTACCACTTGCAAGGCCGAGATCCATGGTAATTGGAAAATCCACGTATCTTTTCTTCGACTCAGGGACAAGCAACACTTTGTCCAAGAAATTTTTACTATTCAATTAATCAATTCGATAAACGCGAGAAAAATAAAATTAATCTCAAGGAATAAAACATTGTTGATTTTTTTAGAAATAATTGTTTATATAATTTTCATGAAAGAGCTGCTACAATTTTTTTAAAAGTGAAATTGAATTAAGTTGGAACAATATGAAAAATTATTATTTTTTTTTTTCAAAATCATTATCTTAATTTAAAAAAAAATTATATTGGAAATAGAGGTATAATAATTTTTGAAACTGTATCCATTTATTGAAATTGCGTGCAATTTAAAAATGTTCAAGTATAAAGTCGTTAATGATTAGCATAATTATGTGTAATATATTATTGTCATATTATGAACTTAAGCTTTTGGCATTGATTGCGAAAGAAAAAAAAAGAATTCAGGGAGTAGGTCACGGAGCTCTCGGCCTTAACGGCGAATTATTGATAATAAAGACTGATTGTTTCGGGCGCGAACCCCGAAGAGCTTCGCCTTCTTCTCCCCTTCGCCTCATGATATATTTCGTCAGATTGCTGCGAGAAAATATAATGGCACCGAAGGCTGTCATTACCAATTTTCAGGCACTCGAACGGCGCCTCGCCTCCTTCAGCATACCCTTTACAAAAAAAATTCATCTTTTCCACCGACCAACCGGAAAGAACTTTCTTACCTACCCCACGAGGAGAAAAGGGAAAATCATTATTTTCTCTACCCTCCGAAAAGGGCCCCTTTTATTTGGAAGTCGAAGATCCTTTTCCTAGATCTTCATGGCCCTTCCCTTGAATAAAAACCGGTTTCGATCAGGTAAAATAAAAAATAAGCCATTTTTATTACACGCTATTAGTACAATTTTCTTCCAAGAAAAAGGACTTTTCACTTTCACGATTTTCAGTGAGTTAAAAATTCTTGTGCATTCTCCAAATTAATCAAATTTATTAAAAACACAAAAATAATATTAATAAACTGATGAATTTAATTGAACGAACAATTTTGATATGCAATTGACATATTTTCACCCAAAAATTATATTAAATTATAAACACAATTACGAATCTTAAAAAAAAAAAATGTTTTCAATCCTCCGTCCAGAAAGGGGCACGTTTTTTTCCTACCATTAAAACCGTTCAAACTAACGACCTAAAAAATCATTTCTGTCTTTTCACAATAAAAAAAATCTTTCCTGCTCTCACACGATATTAAACATTTTATTAAATTTTTGTTTTCAAACCTCATTAACGTTTTGACAAAATCGAAAATCTGAATCGTCCTCCACGACGACTATAAAGCAAGTGAGACGGAGGTACGTAGCGGGCAACGAGAGATACGAGTCTCGGAAGGAGGTAAGAAAAACGACGAAGACGGCTTGACAAGTGGAACGCTGAGTGGGGGGCGTTCTGGGGGTGGGGATGACCTACCAAACAGTTAGTCGAGGGCGAGGGGGGCCAGCATGATGGCTGACTCTCTGCGGTGCCCCTCCACCTTTCCTTCTTCCTCGCTCCGCTTTTTTTTTTTCTATTTTCTTGTGATCCCTCACAAAACCACGGGGCTTCGTCTTCTCGTGGAGACCGTGATCCGAGTCCCCGTTCCGGGACCTCGATCCTCGAGGCTCCTAACTCTCGTGAAGAGTCAACGAGACTCTTATTCGTCTCCCACTGGCTTGTAGCAATATACGATATACGATATATATATATATATATATATATATATATATATATGTAATAGTATAAACTACTCACGAGTAGAGCGTTTCTCCTCGTAGATCCCCAGGTTGGATAACGGGGATGTTATGGTGGAAAGGACAACGCGCACGAAGCTGTGGGAGTCCCGTGGCTACGTCAGTTCCATTATTTTTCCGGAAAAGCTGGTAAAAGATTCCATACGTTGTGGATATACGCAGGAAAAATATATATTATTTTTCGATATAACGAAAGCCTTCGATTTTTCACTTAAGCGTTCTAATGTCCTGAATGTGGCGTTAGTTATGTTAATGTTAAGAAAATGTGGATATGTATATGAATGTATATATATATGTAATAGTATAAACTACTCACGAGTAGAGCGTTTCTCCTCGTAGATCCCCAGGTTGGATAACGGGGATGTTATGGTGGAAAGGACAACGCGCACGAAGCTGTGGGAGTCCCGTGGCTACGTCAGTTCCATTATTTTTCCGGAAAAGCTGGTAAAAGATTCCATACGTTGTGGATATACGCAGGAAAAATATATATTATTTTTCGATATAACGAAAGCCTTCGATTTTTCACTTAAGCGTTCTAATGTCCTGAATGTGGCGTTAGTTATGTTAATGTTAAGAAAATGTGGATATGTATATGAATGTATATATATATGTAATAGTATAAACTACTCACGAGTAGAGCGTTTCTCCTCGTAGATCCCCAGGTTGGATAACGGGGATGTTATGGTGGAAAGGACAACGCGCACGAAGCTGTGGGAGTCCCGTGGCTACGCCAGTTTCATTATTTTTCCGGAAAAGCTGGTAAAAGATTCCATACGTTGTGGATATACGCAGGAAAAATATATATTATTTTTCGATATAACGAAAGCCTTCGATTTTTCACTTACGCGTTCTAATGTCCTTAATGTGGCGTTAGTTATGTTAATGTTAAGAAAATGTGGATATGTATATGTATGTATATATATATGTAATAGTATAAACTACTCACGAGTAGAGCATTTCTCCTCGTAGATCCACAGCTTGGATAACGGGGATGTTATGGTGGAAAGGACAACGCGCACGAAGCTGTGGGAGTCCCGTGGCTACGTCAGTTCCATTATTTTTCCGGAAAAGCTGGTAAAAGATTCCATACGTTGTGGATATACGCAGGAAAAATATATATTATTTTTCGATATAATGAAAGGCTTCGATTTGTCGCTTAAGCGTCTTAATGTCCTTAATATGGCGTTAATTACGTTCACGTTAAGAAAATGGGGATATCGATTGATTAATTAAAAAGCTGATTAAACCGTGTGTGAATTTTTTTAGTATGCAACATAGCTGACGTTTAAATGCGAAGCACGGTGAAATAATCTCGGTATCGATCGTCCTACAGTTGCCAAGTTGGCATACGTAAAGCTGTGATATATAGTATAGCCGTATGTATGTATGTATGTATGGCATGTAGAGTAGTGCAGCATTATATACGGTATACATCGAACTAAACGTGAAATGCAGAGAAATAAGCAGGTATATGCGGTGGGATAGCTAATTGGTAGGGCACTTGATCCGCAATTGTCCGTAGGACCCGAGGATTTAGTTCCGTAATAGTAAAATGTGACCGCACTGTATCAGTTTCCGGTTAATATACCGATACCTGCTAAATCCCATTGTCTAACGATGGAGTTTGACCTGCGAGGATTTAACCCTCTTATTGTAATTATATATATTATAATTACTTATAATAAAAATGTGAGGGACCCGTATCAGTTTCCTTTTGGTACGCCCAATACCTGCTAATGACCATTGTCCAGCGACACCGTTCGTTCTGCCAGGGTTTAACACTTTTATGGCACTTATTTACCTCGAAGAGGTAAACATACCTGCAGACTATTGTACTGTCAATATAATACGACGATCCTTTCGTGGATGTGTTATGGAAATCCCTCGGTTTTAATACCGACAGTGAGCGGCAAGCCATCGACACTATTTTTCCTCTTCCATTGTTCATGCCAATGTCTATCCGCTCTTCGTACTAGTGAATAAACATTTAATGCTCATTTCCACCGTAAGTCACATTTGTGACATTACAAAAGCTCTCTACTCACGTTATTGTTCCAATAAAAATCGACAACAAATTTATATTCATGGCAAAAAATCGAAATATGTTGAAATTGTCCAAATTATGAAAATCTATTTGTCAAAAAATGTTTCTTTTTACTCTCGTCCGATGGATTAATTAACATTAAATGCCCCGTATAATAAATAATTTTTCTTGCAAAGAAAAAGAACAAAAAGTTTATTAGAAATTTTAATAATTTCTCTTAAATGAAAAAAAAAGATTCTGTGGGCCGGAAGTCTTTATATATTTATTAATTATTATCTATTGTCATGCCTGTGACTATTCAATCAACGATAAAATATTTGGCCAAGGTATTCTTCATATGTCCATTTTTTTTTTTCGCTTTCTGAAATTATCCGCCTTATATATATTAAGTCCACAGACAGTCCATCCTTTCACGTTTCCCAGGAGCACGCTCTGTGTATATAGCAACGTGTATGGTGTGTCTGCGGAATTATTATAGAGGTGGCTCGCCCACGTGGATAAACGCCACGGAAACGCGTCATCGGAAGCCCAGAGAAAAATAAGCCAGGCTATGAAAGGTTGTGGGTCGATGAACAAACAAGCGCACGTGGAGTGAATAATGCACCGACGGCTCGACGTTCGCACTGTCGTCTAATGAAAAAATATCCCCTGACGTTTTATATATAGGCGCGCGGACGTCTCAGGTGAAGAGCGATTGGCGACAATTACGATTACCTCGTCATCCACTTTCCTCTTCAGAATCCCTCAAACAAACCATGCATTCTCACGACATATTTATTTCCCAATTTATTTATTCTTCGAATAATAAATTTCACGTTAGCCACAGAATTCACAAAAAAACCAATAAAAAAAAGTACATTTTAATGTATTTAAAAAAACACCAATTAAAAACTATAAAAACCTACACAAGTAAAACCTAATTTCCACGTTTCACGCAAAATCTTTTTTTTTTTTTTTCCTTCTCTTCGCATAAATCTTTCCCTTCCCCATTGTGCCATTGATAAGAATAATATGCACGGGCTCTTAAAAATAGTCGAGCGGATGAGCATTGTTACGGCCTTTACCTGCAGTTGAGTTATCGACGTCAGTCATGCACAGGGAGATCTTTGGACGCTTAACGTTTCGGGGGACGTCGGCGGGGTTGATAGACGCGCCCGATAGTTAGCCAGCTTAGCTAGGCAAGGCACATGCATACATGCAGTTGCACCAAGAGCAAAGCGCGCGCGCGCTTGCCCCGGTGAATAAATTGTCGCTAGACCATGTGCGCGAGCGCGCGCGCGCGCACACACGAGAATGACCAGAATAGTAACGTTTCGCTTGCACGGCCGTTCACCCCGTCGTCCGTTCGTGCCCCGAGCTCTCTCGCCAGATAGAGCGAGAGAGACGCAGCGCCGTAGGGATTCGCCTACTGTACAAGCGGAATAGTACCGACATCGGTATACACACACTCGGCGTAGGCGATTCACCGAACGCTCGCGTACTCGCGATTATAATTATCGTTGTTGGCGAGCTGTTTCAAAGGAACGACCGCTGCACCTCCGCCGCGCGAGTCATTAGCGATAAAGCGCAAGAGAGTGGGGGGGGGGGGGGGGGGGGGGGGCAGGTAGTGGGAAAACCAGAGACATTTATTTTTAATCTATGATTACATCTCTCGGAACTTCTAGGCATTGAAATTTCGGAGAGTCCACGACATTTGAGTTTAGCTGAATCAAGGAAAATCCATTGCAATTATTTGAATATTATAGGGTAATGGGAATTATGGGTTCTCGCTTGGGTTTTTTTAAATGCAGAGGTGCGGGGATAAATGATGAGGCCTGGGTTGGTTGGATCAATGGCATTGATATTGGGGCAAAAATGAGGCCTGAAATTTTGTTGTTGTCTATGATTGCCTCTTTCAGTTCCGGTGTTCAAAATTGAATAACTAAAAAAAATGTTGCGTACAAAATTCAAAGAGTCGCAATGTGATTACATTTTTTGGCTTAACATAAAAATACCATGGCAATAGTTAAATATGAATTAAAGATGATTTTTACTTTTGTCGCGAGTCACTCGCGCTATTCCGCAAAAAGGAAAAATGAAAAGAGAGCGCCGTAAATAGAAAGGCCGATTGTCAGGCACGTCGGTCGACGCTCGGCGCTTATTTCGGGGAATTGAAAAACGCTGCGTGTGGAGGTGATATCGCATCATCGTCGTCATCATTCCCGTGAACACGGTGAGCACGCTTTCGCAAAGTGACTCAGACACTCGTTACGCACTCTTCACCTTCTCCTTCCCTCCTTCTCTGTCTTTCCCCTTGCTTGAGTGTATACTTCACAACGCTCGTTTTTTTTTCTCTCCTTTCTTTTCATTTCTTTTTTTTTTTTTTCGGCGCAGCAGTATAGGTACTCGAGCGCTGCGCCTCGTGCGTTGCGAAGCGCTTTTCGACGAGCCAGACGCCGTCGCACCTATCCCTCAACTAGCGCCAGCCTTTGTATACAGGGCATTCCACGTAGTTTCGATCCTCGACTTTTTCGAATCCGTCCACGATTTTTTTGTCCAAGCGTTGCCAAGCGCTTTTTGACGAGCCCGACGCCGTCGCACCTATCCCTCAACTAGCGCCAGCCTCTGTATACAGGGCATTCCACGTAGTTTCGATCCTCGACTTTTTCGAATCCGTCCACGATTTTTTGGTCCAAGCGTTGCGAAGCGCTTTTCGACGAGCCCGACGCCGTCACACCTATCCCTCAACTAGCGCCAGCCTCTGTATACAAGGCATTCCACGTAGTTTCGATCCTCGACTTTTCCAAATTCGTCCACTATTTTTCACAACCCCATAAATTTTCTATGAGAAATCAAAACCTGTTCCAAGCATAATAAAAATAACATGCAATTTTTTAAATCCCCCTCTTTCTTCCCTTTGGTTAACATAAATTTCTCTAATATTTAAAAGAAAAGCGAAGAAAAAATTGGTATTATTCTGAAAAAATGTTCCAGCTGCCAAAGTTGAATGTCATTTCATATTTGAAAACAGTTTTTCGATTTTTTTTTCTAGACTTACAATTTTTTCACAATATTTCAATTTTTTTTCAATAATTGTCAAATTATTCAATTAACTCGAAATTCGATGGAAAAAAAAACCAAATAATTACAAACAAATGAACAAATATTTCGGGCTCTTTAGTGAAAATAATAAAAATGAAGAAAATCGTGATTCGAGAGGGAGTCAATCGAGAGTGAAATGCCCCATAGATATAGCTACAGCTACACGTAAGCCTCGAAGTACCGCGACATATAGATGCTTGCTATACGTAGAGCACGATCAGCGGCCACTGCTTTCTAGCGATTCGCCAGCTTTCCTATTCCCGTCGGCGATGCACACACACACACACACACACACACACACACACACACACACACACACACACACACACACACAAGGAGAGGCTCGAGCTGCTCGTCACCCTCGACGTCGAGGTTTTGCACTCGTCAGGGGGCAGAGGGGGCTCCGCACTAAAGTACGCGGCAGTGATTCTCAATCTCCGCGAGAATCTCAGCCGTAACATTTCGGAATCGCATTAGAATTCACGCTCCACTGGCTAAGCCAGTATACCCGAGTATCATTGGGAAATTCGAAGGTAAATAATAAATCGGGTTATTGCGAAGGCTTTTGAAGTAAGAGCCTGTACACACAAGCGTCCGTGGGCGGGCAGTTTCATGTGATCCGAACTTTTAAGCGGACCTTTGGGATTTCAGCTCAAATTAATACTATCCTGTCATGCGATGCCGCATATAAATAGCATTTTTCAATCTGTCATTCATGAATCGAGAAAGACTAGAATTTTCATCCGTTAAAAAAATCGTCCCTACAACTTAAAAGAAACAATTTTAATCATGGAACTCATCGATATACAAAATGCATTTTTCAGGTTTATAGAAATTTATTTTCCAAATGTATAAAAAATTATTTTATTTGAGTTGCAAATTAATTCCAAGTTACAGTGGCCGATGTTAATTTACCAAAATTCTCAATATCAACGTGTTCCACTGTAAGTTCGAGGAAAATAAATTAAATTGCATCTAGTACCTAAAATTTACAAAATTCTCAATATTAACGTGTTGCACTAACAGTTCGAAAAAAAAAAAAAATTAAATTGCATACAGTCCTTGAAATTAACGAATTTCTCAATATTTTTCCTCTGCCAGCAAACGACCGGGTTGCAAAATAGCGAAACAAAAAAATGGTAACCGTGGCTCGGGCTCAAACAGAAAAGTGTACTACATCAAACAATGTAGCTCTCTCTCCGCATTGAGACAACCATAACGAGCGACGCTCCGCTCTACCTACTATCGTGCTTACTACACGCCTTTGTGTACTGCTTTCGCGACGAGTGTGTATGTATATATATATATTTACATATATATATAAGCGAGACTACCCGAACACAGCGTTCCGTTACTCGTGGGCGAATGCAAAGAGCACAAATGATCTTTCTCGGGCCTCGCGTCTCCCCGAGATCCTTTATCTTCTATTTTTTTTCCCTGCACACCGTAAGGAGAACGCGACACGAAGATCCATGGAAAAATGTCTCGAGCCTTTGACCTGCTCCCGTTATACTTGTAACAGCGACCGAGAGTCTCGAACTCGACGAGAGAAGGCCAGTCTCTCTCTATAAGTACGTCAGATCTTATGTGTCTGTGTGTACTAGATAGCCGTTGCATGAAATACACCATAGACTCTGGAATCGAGCGCTCTCCTCTCTTAACATCTTTTGGAGCATCGCCATCGGCGACACTTTGCCTCTTTTTCCTTCCTCATAAAAGAATCTTTCTTTTCGCTATTTGCTTCGTACTTAAATTTGTCTAAATTTTCCCGAGAAGACGTTTAAAAAAAATGATATATATAGCATGTTCATAATTCACATGTATGTGAATTATATATATATACACGTGACACTAAATTTTTCCATCCAACAAACCAAATAGCTTTCAAATAAATTGATAATAACAAGACCCGTCAATATAAAATTTGGGTTAAACAAAAAAATCGCGAATTTTCGAAGTTCTAATTAAATCTCATCAACATCCCAAAACCTCCGACCTTCTAAATGCGAAAACTACGAGCCCGTAGCTCGAAATCCGGCGCAGCGATTCCTAATTTTCAAATACAACTTCCAAAAACACCATTAGCCCATGGTCGAAGCGCCATGGTGAAGCCCCGCGAGGTTAACGCTGTGGGAGAACGGCCTCTATTCGATTTCGGGGCCATCGCGAGCGTCCGGCGTCGTGCGGGTACGAAACACAGAGAAAAATACATAGAAACCGAGTAATACCCATCGGCGTGGATCACGAGCAGCTCGCCCAGCGAAGTAAATACATACATACACCCATTCGCCGCTGTGTTGGTTCGCGGAGCGAAGCACTTGCGCATCGTTGCTGCGCAAAACTGGTGCGCGGGGTCACGTGACCCGGCGGAGAAGAGAGGTAGCTCGGAGCTCATTGGTCACCCCCACTCCGCGGCCCCCACCGCTATCGCATCGAACAAAGAGCCTCGGAGGCTACCTCCGTGGCATCGACGTCCGCCACCATTAGAAAGTCGTCGACAGTCGTGAGGTGTGGTTCGCGAATAGAGTTGTGCGCGCGCGGTCATCGGAATAGAGAGAGAGAGAAAGAGAGACACGGTTTACGCGAGTGATAAACGTTAAGTCGGTCGCGATAAAACGCAAAAAGTGCGCGCGTCACAAGATTTCTAATTTCAATCGTCGATTCCGCTGTAAAACAATAAAAAATAATTAAAAAAAAAAATAGAAAAAATAAAGTTTTCCATAAGAGCGTGACTCCCGAAGCAACGAGTACAACATTCGCGAAACGTAAAGATATATATCCCAGTGAAATCGCGACGATTTTATTCAACATCGAGGCAAAAACTTGGTTATCGAAAGGTAGCGAAGGGTGAAAGTGTGAAATTATTGCTCGAAAGCGCCAAAAGAGCGAGGCAGCGAATTAAAAATATCGAGCGAATCGTTGAAAAAACCAGTGCGCGCGAGGCGTTATCGAGTCGAGTGTCTCGTCGTTCGCGCTGGAGTGGCAACGTTCCTCCGACCGCTACGGTCAGTGGCGACGCCATTTTGTCGAGACTCGTTTCGATTGGAAAGTAGCGCTTGGCGATCGTCGTCGTCGTCGTCGTCATCGTATTATCGTGGTGCCGTGACACAAGCGAAACGCATATATCGGGCTTGTACATCGACTGGTGATTTTGGGACATTTTCGTCCTCTCGATATCGCGAGATCCCGAGGTACTCGAGGATCTTTGGTGGTGCGCTGTTGTAACGACCTTTCACAACGACGTCGCCACCACGACGTTGTCTCGTGGAAGGAGCGAGCAGGAGCAACAGCAGCGAGGCGATAATAGCAGGAGAAGAAGAAGAAGAAAATAGGACATCGTGGGAAAGGAGAAAGAAGGTGGAGAAGAGGTCGACGCGACGTGAAGAAGAAGAAGAAGGATCGTCGAAAGAACGTGACTCGGGTTACGGCCTCGATAAAATAAAACTCGTCACCATTAATCCCAAGCGCAACAATAATCACAAAGCCGCCATAATGAGACTGGAGATTGTGTCCGCGGCGGACTTTCTCGTGCATTTACTGAGGCTCCAAGCGGGTCAGCTGTCCGAGCGGCAGCTCGAGCTCTTCAAGTCATCGTTGACCGATGTACTGAGGCGTCGTTACAGGGATCACTGGTTCCCGGATCGTCCGAACCGCGGTTCCGGTTACCGTTGTCTCCGGATCAACGGAAAAATGGACCCAGTTATCGCACAGGCCGGTGCGAACGTCGGCCTCCTTCCGACGGTACTACACAGCCTATTTCCGAGCGAGCTCACCATGTGGATCGATCCCGCCGAGGTCTCCTACAGGATCGGTGAGAACGGCTCGATCTGCGTTTTGTACGAGCGAACGGAACCCGATCCTGAAGAGATCCAACCACCGGCAGCCGCTCAACAACAGCAATTCGAGAGCTGCAAAGATTCATTGATCCTCGAGCACGCGCAGTTCAACGAGCAGATCGCGGCATTCGTCTCGAGTTGAATGATCTAAACACACACGCCAACAACAACAACAACAACAACAACCGAGAAGAACGTTATCGCCGCAACCGAAACAATCAACAACGCGATGCCGAGATAAGCCACCACCAATCGATGAGGAGTCACTGATTATTATCATTATTATTATCATTATTACTATTATTATTAATCATCAGTGACGAGAGAGAGAGGGAGAGAGACAGACAGACAGGAATCCAAAACTCCAAGAGAAGTTACAGCGAATGGAAATGATTCTGGAGAAATTTTCTTACGTTCTCTTATATTTTCCTCTTAGTCGCCAATATATATATATATATAATATATATATATATATACACACACACAAATAAATATACATATACGTATATATACCCCACACCACAAGGCCCAAAATCCGAGCATCGAGAAAAACATCATGACCGCCACCGGAAAAGGAGAAACCTCGGCACTACCATCGTGTGTTTTCCTCCCCTTCGTTCGAGAGCCGAAAAGCAGCCTCTCTCTGCGCGCACCAAGCCAGCCCTTCCATTATTTCGGATCATTATTATTCTCTATCGACTCCGCTCGTCCCTCGCTATAAACGAACAATCCATTCTGGCCCTGTGCGCGCTTACGAACCCCCCCCCCCCCCCCTGCCCCCCTCTACATCGTTTACCGTCACTACGACGCTACTACAACATAACCGAGCGACCGAGAAGCATAAAGAACCTTCCCGAACGGGTTCCCTCGGTTCGCCTCCATCTGTACACTCCGGAGATACGATAGCGCTCGTTTCTTCATCGTCTCTTCGTTTCCCCCGTCGCGTTTTACAAGCACGTAAACTGACTCATCGTGACGCAAGTGGCAACGTCGCTGCTTCATATCCACGTCGAAGATCCGCTCACCACGCGTTTCTTCTTCTCTTCATCATCATCATTCTCTTCTTCTTCTTCTTCTTCTTCGACTTTTTTTCTTGCCCATTGCTGAAGAAAAAGAGCCAAAATACATGGGAGCTTCTCCGGTGGCGTCACAACAAGGAGACGCGGCGTCGCGACGCCATTGGGCGGCGTTCGTCCACCGGCGCCTCCCTCCACGCGGCAGTTCTTCATCATCCTTCTCGATACCCCCCGAAGAAGAACAACTCGACGCTTTGCCCGAACAAAAATAAATACTAAACACCGGCTGACGTGAAGCTTGCTGCCGATAAACAATGATCTCAAACTCCTGAAAACTCTGGCACGAGCGAACCTTAAGCCCCGGTGGACGGGAAAGTCGACAACGTCTCGGATGGGAAGGATATTTTTGGGGGGAGAGAATAACGAACAACGGCCAGTAACACTTCCGAGATCTGGGCAATAAAGTCCAAGAGGCGAGGGACGATTTTCAACGTTCGTTTAGTGATGTATATGTGTATTTTATATACATATATATATATATGTATATCTTCGCCACCATGGCAACATCGCATGGCCAGTCATACGGAACGAAGAGGAGCGAGGGAGAAAGGAGAGAAGAAAGAAGAGAGTTAGAGGCGAGAAACGCAAGAAGTTCCTCATTGCAACGCGTACATCACACGTTTCGTACACGTTCATATTCATTTACGTGTTTTTTTTTTTTTCCAATATCGCCGATCAGGAGAATTTCGAAGAAGAATCTGAAGAAGACGCAGCAGTGATACAGGAGGAGAGCATCCATCTATAGTCATCACGCAATATACATATTAAAAAGAGAGAGAGAGAGAGAAAGAGCGAAAGATACGCGCGCACGCCCTTTAGCAATGTACCGTTACGTGTATACACGAAAACTCTACACATACACACGCCGAATCAATTGATCCAGCAAGTTTATATATGTACATATATACACAGAAAGAGAGAAACGAATACATGTAGACATCACGTCGGAGAGAGAGAGAGAGAGAGAGAATGAGCGTGAGGGAGTGCGCACGCGTAATCAGCCGCTTCGGACGACGATAATAATGCATAGTACATATTGTATGTACACACACACGTACATACACGTGTGTATGTACATATAGACACACATGTACACCGATTTGTCTGGAATCGTGCGCGCACTTCGTTTAAATAGTATATTATATACATATATATTATATATCTACATCCTTTTTGAAACAACTGTGATTTTCTTCGCGACGAGATAAATCTTTATAGGGTGCGCGTTATGCGTGACGATTGTGTGCGTGCGTGTATGCCTGTGATAGACTCGAAAACGTGTAACGGGCAATCGTATTATAATAATCATGGCCGCCGTTTGCGCGCTGAGAGCGCGCAGCGCCGACGATGACGATCCGCCTCTCGACCCCCGGCACATATTCTCTTATTCGCTTTTACCGCGCACCGTATAAACTCAATTATTTCGTGTCCTCGATTAAGCCGCCGAGCAATTCTGCTACGCAACCTCGTGTTTCTTGTCCCCATTTTCGTTATTTTCTTTTCTTTTTCTCTCTGATCCTCGTGCGGCTCTTTTTTTTTTTAATTTCTTTCTGTACTCAACACAAAAACCTTTAGATTCGTGGTATCGATTGATCGATACGATATTGGCAATTTTGGGGGAAGCGGATGCGTCATCGCTGGCGTTGAGACGCATTTGTGATAACACAAATACGTCCGATAATATCGGCACGATTTTCACCCGACGTTTTTGTTTTCCCTTCTTTTCTTCTTCTTTTCAATTGCTTCAAATTTTGTTTTATCTTTGCATGAAAGTGAGACGGCGTGCGTTTAAACTAAAGTAATGAAAGAAAACAGTGCGTGATTATTTGTGAGCATCGGGAGAGATAAAAAAGAAACATTAATTTTAACATCCTCGAGACGTGTGTATAGGTGATGTGATGATTCCGACGACGAACACGATGTTAACGAGAAGGTGAATGACGAGTTGCGGCGTCGTGTTCGGCGTTGGACGAAAGGCTCTGTACGTAGCAATTAGAAACCGTGTCTGTGATTATGATAAGATGTAGAGAGAGAGAGTGAGAGCGAGAGCGAGAGAAAGGAGGATGACAAAGGGCGGGAGAGAGAGACAATATAAGCTATTCTCGTTTACGTAACGACCTAAAAGACCTTTCGACGTGCGTGAGATCGACGTCGATCAATACCCATTCGATATACCATGAAACTTTTCTCTCTCCTGATAACAACTGCGTTTTCCAATCAGTCAAAAAGCCACAATAATCTTACACGATTACAGCGCAACGAGTGACAAAAGTTTCATGACCTCGAAGAGAGAGGGATTTACGTTTCTCCCACGCACACCGAAATATCCTATACATATTAAAAAGTAAATGAAGAAAAACGCGTATATATATCTACATGGAATTAAGTGTACATATATATACAGAATATCTTAATCTGTCTGTCCGTAAGACGAGCACGTAGCAATTTTCGAGCAAATTTATCGCATCCTCTGGACACAGTCACTCCGTATTACCATTCGGACACTAAAAAATCTTGTTATCATTTATTCGTGATAAGGGATATCAATCAATAACAATTAACGGCGATGCTTCGATCCGCGCACCGAATTATTTCGCGAGCTGCTGTCGTTGGAGAAATGTGAACATGAATGAACATTTTTTGGACACGTTGTGTTCGTTGCCACGTCGTGACAGGGCGAGGTCGCGGGCAAGGACAAAATAGCGCTTAAAAAACGAAAATATCATCTTCCGGCGTTCGGTTCGTGTGTGCTGAATTTGATCGAAATTGCTATTTGCGCAAAACAAGAAAAATATAAGCGCGTGCGCGCTTTGATTTAAATCCACGTGGGCTTTCTTCGTTTCTTTTTTTTCAATTCTTTCTTTCATTCAGTAATAACGTCGCTCTATCATTTCGGCTTCTGTTCTCTCGAGTAGTCGACTATCCGCACAGAGATCTCTGATATAGAAGTAGTTTAAACGAAACGAACAGATTTAAAGAGAAAAGAAAAGAAAAAAGAAAAAAAAAAAAAAGAAAGACATCTTCGATGCGTGATATATAGTAGTAGCGGTACGTAAGAGCGTTGATTAGGAGTCGTTGGGAGGAGAGGAACTTGAGCTGTGTCGATACGCAAAAACAAAACGGTGTGTGAGCGTTTACGCTCGAACTTTAATTCACTTCGCGAAATTCTTTCCTTTCTCCAAGGGGTGAAGAAAAATAAAATTTATTTCGTTCTCTTCGAGATTACAGCCTGGAGGGTGGGAGGGGTGTGTGTGTGTGTGTGTATATGTTTTATGCCGCGAATTATAAACAGAGAAAGGTAAACAATCGGATTGCCTCGCTCTCCTAGAGACGAGAAAGTAAAGGTGAGAATTACAAACAAAAAAAAAACACTTAAAGTACAACTTGAGTGAAAAAAACGCCGCAAACACTTACACACACTCACGCATGAAAAATGAAATTTCTCGAGAACATGAAAATTGAAAGAAAATGAAAAACTAAACATCATGAACGAATTGTAATTATTATATATATAGTATATATATAACCACAATGATCTATACATACCGATATATATATACATATATATGCATACATATGTCCATATATACATACATGTATATGTACATATATATACACACACATTGTAACTATACATAGAGTCCTTCAGGAAGAATTTGTACAAACCCGCTGGAGGGTGGAAAGGCACTCCAGCAAGTCTGTGATTTTAGCTTGGTTAATTCAGTATTTTTTTAAATAAAACGAGACAAAATCGAAACGATAAAAACAAAAAAAATTAAAAAAAAAAGAAATAATAAAGATTTGTGAACGACGAAAACTGGCGGGGAAAATTGAGGGAAGAGACAGAGAGAGAGAGAGAAAGTGGAGAGGGAGGAAAAGGGAGCATTGCCGGATATTGGATTCAGAGCGAAATGTTTGAAGATGGAATTATCGGGAAAGGAGAAAAAAAACATAAAATAAATAAAAACGAGTGTCTAGGAGAGGAGGGGCAAAGAAGGGGATGCAAACTCGGGGAAAGGGGGAGAGAGACTTAAGGTAGATGATACGGAGAAGATAAAGAAACGTTTGGTCGTGATAAAAAAAATTAGAAAAAAAAAAAAAAAACGAAAATGAAAATACACAAAGGCTTCGCGGTATAATTAATTGACAATGCGAATCGTTAGTGATAAAGATTCGCAGCGTGCGATAAAAGTCTTTGCCCGTGAGCACAATTGTACATTACTTGCAATCAGCACACTGCAGATTATTATCTCGATCTTGGCGTCGGTGATCACGTCAGAAACTGTATACTAATTTTTTTCTTTTTTTTCCCTTCTTATCCTATTTGTATATGTATCAATGTATAAAAAATTGCAATCGGTTTCACACACGAGCGCCGGTTACTCGTATCAATACGTTTTCTTGATTTTTTTTTTTTCTTTTTTTCTTTCTTTCTCCTGCATATATGTATATCTATATTGTAAAAATCGTCGTACTATTTTTCGTGCCACTTGTAAATGTGTACAGTCTTTTGGATTCGAGTATCGACGAATCACTAAATTAATGCAATTGTTTTCGGAGCGTGGACGTCCTCGAGATTTAATCTCGCTGTCACTCGTGGCAACAAATTCGACGTTTACACGTTTTGTTTACTTTGTATTTTTTTCTTTTTGATTGGATCGGTAATAATGTAAAATATTCTCGAGAAACCATCGAAAATGTTCCAAGCCTCAAAACGTCATACAAAATTCAAGAAAAAAAAACAACGTTCAACAACAAAAAGTTTGTCGAAACTCCCCTTCTGCTTCATCCTTTGCGCAGACACTTCGATGCCGATTTTTTCTTCGTTTTTCGGATCCACCGAATTAAACGATCGCGCGGTCAGTTTGATTCTCACGTATTTCCTGCAATGGGATTTTATTATTTCGAGTAGAGTGGCGATTAGCGAGGGAGGATTATGAGACGAGGAAATTGAAGGAATGGGAAGGAAAGAGACTTTGGCATGTGTGTGGTAAGATGTACTCCGCAGATTTAAGAACAGTGAAGAGGGCAAGGGGCTCGAGTGATAATTGGGTTAACCGGCGACGAGGATAATGCAGGAAAGACAAAAAAAAAAAAAGAAATAGAGGAAATGGAAGTTTAAGGGAGGAAGGACAGTGAGAGAGCGTGTAAATTTGGAGCTTCGAGGGTGCTCGATTTTTTTCATACTTCAGCATCTCGTGGCTCACGGTCTCGTAATTTTTCCCCGTTTATTTTTCACCTCTTCGTGGTCTCTGAATAATAACCTTGACGAAAATTCAACAAGTCGATTGGGATCACAAGAGACGATTGTATACATCAAGGAAAGAGTATATTTAGAAGGCGAGTCACGAGACCCAGTGAGAAATTTTAAGAGGAGAGTAGAGAAAATCGAGCGGCCTTGAACTCTAAAAAAACAAATGCCCATCAATAGCTGCAACCACTCATTTATATGTTATTATAAACGAGATACTACTACTCGATGAATTCTGTATAAATTCGCTGTAAAACACGTACACGGCGGTGTTAAATCCGTCATTGAATATACACACGCACATTTACACACATTTACACACACACACACGGAAATAATTCACTCGCAGAGAAACATGTGACACTGATACAAAGACGGAAACACAATAAAACTCGAATCCCTAGACTCGTAGGTTCACTATTATTATTATATAATATTATATCTATTATTATATCAATGTATAATTATATTTAGTTATTAAGTTACGAAGGAATACCTATCATTTCCCGCTTGTACATACGCCGTGAGTTCGAAAAAATTGAATCTTTAACGAATGAAGAAAAAAACTATAATTTTTTCGACTGTTTTTGTACAGAGATAATAAAAACAAAGGCCTCGTGCTTATGGAATTTCACGAATATAAAAAAAAACAAATTGCATTACGACTACAATTAATTCGACGAATTCAAACCCGAGCATCCATTAATATATACGTATATATTCAGCGAATATATCTGGACCGAGCGATCATCTGGACAAATCGACACGTTTTTCTGGCGGAAGCAACGATTCGGCGATCAATCTACTGGAAAAGTCTATTAATTCGATTAATTACACTTTTGGGATGAAAAGTATTTATCTGGAGCATTTTTGTTTTTTTCTGCGATTAATTGCTCGGTAAAATGTGTTGCACCGACAAAAATTTGGAGTCAAAATGTTTTTTTTTTTTGTAAATGGGAAATAGATTTATTGAATTTTTCACAAATAAGATCATTTAAAACGCGATAATTTTTTCGACAAATCCTTCCAAAAAAATGTATACATTTTTTTTGCAGACATCTGCAAAAAAATATGTTCCGTCGCAGTTAAAGTTTTGATAGCCAATAGAAACTGTTAGTTACATACCTTTACTACGCAATTAAAATTTTATGTCCCCATAAAGATAGTCGTAAACAATAACACTAAAAAATTGTAACAGCAAGAACAATTTTTTCGAGCGTCGATTTAAAATCCATTCAACTTGATTTTGCTCCCGCTAAATACTCACTAAATAATTTATTGAAAGCTCGTATTTTTTCTGGTACTGTTCACTGAGAAAAATATTATAATAAAATTAACTAAACATGTTAATTCATCACTAAATACAATAAATACGTTAAATTGCACTAAATAAAATGCAGATCACGTATCAAATAATATATTTCACTTTCAACAAAATATCGTTAATCAATTACATCTAGAAAAAACAGATCCTTTGATACACACAATTTTTTTTTCTCAGTGACATCATCCATTAAAATCTAAACACCCTGAAAAATCATTTTACGATCGTTTCTGCGTTCAAAGCAATATTAATTTTAAAAAAATATTTTTAGAGTATTGTGTGAGAGATGAAGCAACACTCAAATTTGCACAAGCGAAGCGAGCTTCTGGAATTTAAAAAAATCGACGCCTTGGAGTCAAACGATTAAAATTTATTTCATGGTCTCTGTGTCTTTTTTCAACGAAAATAGTCACCGTGCGATAGTACATCCATTTATTCACTTGTCAGCTAATCTCCGCACCTTGAAAAAGTAAACTCGTAAATAAAGAGGGCAAATAAAAGTCACCGCAGAAAAACTCAACGATAAATGTTCGCGAGTTCGTGTATTTTTACGAGTACTTGCAAAATAGAGAAGCTCGCGCGGTGTGCAATTAGAGAATTGCTTGGACTTGTGGTGTGAGCAGCCGCACAGTTATTGCTTTTCTGTCCGTTCACAAAGTCTCGGCTGTTTAAGTAAATGTGAAACACTGAGCGAATGAACATGCGAATTGTTGTACTTGGTAACAACGTTTCTCATTTATTTCTCAATGTGCGCATATTAAAAAAAAAAGAAAAAAATCACCAATAATTCGAGCGTTAGCTTCAATGAATTTAAAAAAAATTGCGATAGCTTCAAACGATTCCAAAAAAAATTTGCGATTATTGCAACGTCAGCTTCAATGAATTGATGAGCCTGCGGAAAAAATATGGGCGTAAAGAAAATGATAGGAAAATGGGATGAAATTTGAGTGTATGGAAGACAGGAAATAATGAAAAATGTGAAGTTTAATAATATATGCACGTACCGAAATTTAAAGCAGATTGTGAAAATTGTATTGAATTCCATTCGAACGTTTGTGAGATGCGAATTAAACATCTTTTATACTCTGACATTATTTTACGTGCTCTTTATGTTAAACACGCTCCAAACAGATTCATATTTTCACTCAAATTATTGATACTATATTAATCAAAACGCTGCCAATCGACGTCGGATTTATTGAAAATTGTTGATTTCCTCTTGGTCGAAGTAACACGGATTAATCAGAATTATGTGGAAAGATTTTGCATCGGTAAGTAAATAAACGCAATTGGAAATACATTTTTTGTTTTTTTTTTCCTCACAAAAAACCCCGAGAAATTATTTTTTAACAAATTAAATTTTCATTGGAAGCACATTTCATAGATATTTTTACGATACCTAAAATGTGTTGGAATTTTTCTCAAAAACAATTCTTATTACTTCGTACTATATCGACCATCGGAAAATTATCGGAGTACGTTTATCAAAATAAAAATTCATTCAAAATCTCACTAAACTGTGAATTCAACGTTTAAAATTTTTGGAGCGTGTATCTAACTCTCCAAAAGTGAACTCATTATAAAAAAAAACGTTTCGCCTTTTTAAAAAAAGCAGCAAAATTACTTTCACCAAAATAAGCGAAAAGCCACTGTGAAAAAAATCCTAATCTCTTCATTAAAAATAAAAAAAAAAAATCAACATTTTACAATAAAAACGTACATAAAAAAGGTCTTTATATCTGCTCCAGGATTAACTAAAATCGACAATCCAGAAAATAAAATCTCAAAATTAGCAAAGACTGTAAATGTGAATAAATATCCAAAACCGAATATTTCCTCGCATAATTTTCGTAATTTCTCAAAATGTCCCTTGACATTTTAATTCTACCTTAACTTGACAAACCAAAACTTTACCTCAGTCTTTCTTATATCCAGCCACATTATTTAAAAAAAAAATTAACACCTTATCGTTATCAAACCAATCAGGAAAACAATCGATAAAAAAATTTCGTTGCTTCCCATTCCACGCACCGCGCGTTCCTTGACCAAAGCAATCGCCTTCGCTGTCACATCCACATTACTGAAAGTTGTTTCATAACGTAATTCGAAAAGTGGCCCGAGTGTGTACGTGTCGAGTGAAAACGCCTCTCGCAAGGTGCGCCTCACCGTCTCGAAGCTAAATAATTCCTGAGTTATTCAAAACAGCATTGTTTTGATATACATTCACAGCGCAATTTAAGAAATAAACAATCGAGAGTCTCGGGTGAACTTTCTCCCTCCGCGTGTCTCGATTACTACAATACGTATCACAAAGTTGCGCAACCAAAACATTGCGTTCACCAAAAGACGTTCCATCAATTGCAGACAAATCTACGATAAATTTTCTACATCCTGTTATTCATCATCTATTTAATAATCTCTATTTCCGGTATTAATGCTGCTCGAATTTTTTTCAGATTCCCCTTTCTTCTGGCTTCGAGTTGACTGCAGGGGAGGGAGCCTCTTCAAGGTGGTAGCGCAGCAGGCGAGGCTCTCTTCAAGGCGGTGGAACCAGGAGAGGGAGAGAAGAAGAGGAACCGAACACGTGTGGTCGCTGGATAAACTCGAGGAAAATCCACTACAAGTGCAGCGAGCCCTCCCGTACACTCGAGACTACAGAGGAAGGAAGAGCCGCCAAAGCTAAAGCGAAGAGGCACCACCTCGTCCACCAGCAGCAGCGCATCAGCAGCTGCTTCAGTCCTGCAAGCAGACGGTGGGCGAGACAGTACGATGCACTTTGCTTCGTGTGGACGGTGCGTTCTTCCGCCGGTTGCTGCTGGCACGTCTTCTGCTTCTCTCAGAGCGTTATACCGAGGCGTACGTATGTGCATAGATGCCAGGGCGCTCGTTCCTCTTCTTCTTCTTCTTCTTCTTCTTGGCCCTTGTGTGTATATGTGAGGACACTCGTCGCGTTTTGTCGTCAAGTCAGCCCTCCCCATATTCAGCTTTCCACTCGGGGACACAAGGGCCCCTCCGCCAAGAAGAATCGTCTGGGTGAGGGGTTTGCTGCGTCAGTTCATAACTACACATCCTACACTCTCTCTGTCTTCTTCTGTTTCTTCTTCTTCTTCTGTTGCCCACGTTCTGTCTTCAAGTCGGAAGACGTGAGGCTTCAGGCGCACCTGGAACTTCACTTTGTAAAAGTGCAACCAGAAGACGGGAGTGTGGGAATGAACGTGGACGTTTTTAGTGTGGCTTTGAGAAATATTGATACGCTCTGGGCAATTTAGTACAATGGCTTAAAGAGAGACGACCGGTGCTCGAATTAAATTCTATTTAGAATTCATTTAGAAAAGAGTGGCTTTGAGTTGCGAACGTGTTGACTGGAAAATGTATAATATAAGGATATAAGAAGACGAAAACGAGGATTTCTCATACATTTGTTGAAAAATATAACCAGTAACAATTTAGTTATCAGGAAAAATGTTGGTATTAAACGAATCAACCGACCGATCGGAAATATGTAGCAGGTAATCTGTTTGCTTGTTGGAACCATTTGAATGGCTGAATTATCCAATCATTTGTATTCACCCAAATGATTCGTTGGGCCAAGTAATCGTCTATTCGACAAAGCTGCTCATTAGTTGAGCGTTCAATTGTTGACCAAACAAAATCATTGTTCGATTCAGAGCAGAGTAAGCTGACTAATTTAGTTAATTCGGACAATTATGTACTTAAGCCAAGAAAACGAGTAATTGAAGAATATTTCCCCGTAATATTTGTCTCTGCGTATCCCAACATACATAAAAATTTGGTTTGTTTTATCAAAGGTCCTTGAAGCAGGTAAATGTTTAGTTAATTAATAACTCACCGCAAATTAACGATACTTAGAAAAAATCACGCCAGCTCACACAATTCTTGATCGTCGAATAATAATCCTCTACAATTTTAATATCTACATCCACTTTTCCCATTGTTACTAAACCCACCTCTAATTATTCGTGGCAAAGTGAGTTACATTAACAATGGACAACGTGATTACGGGAATATGAAAATATTCACATACGTTCGCAATTAGTACTTTTCACTCTATAATCACGAGGCTCACCACAATTTCATTGAGTACACAATATTTATCTCTCGGTGTGCATTTGGTAGAGATAATTATTGAGCTAGAGGCCAGCAATTATCAATTCTGACCATTGAGTTTTTATCACATGCACAATTTAATCCTCCGAGAAGAAGTGTAGAAGAATTTTGCAATTTGAACGCTTGAATAATAGGCTCTACTTTGCAATTTAAAGATCAGGCGATCCAAGAGGCCGGTAAGAAGCAACGAAGAGGAACATCGCCACTGGGAAGTCTGCGCTGCTTGTAATAATCGTCGGAGGATGGAGAATTGCTGAACCGAATTGAAGAACTCGACGAGCAGGACATGGACATAAGAGATACACAAGCGGGAGACCGTCGAAGATTCGTCTCGAGGCGAACGTTCGTCATAGTTATTGTCTTCTTTTTATTCGTCGCCGGCGCCCAGTGAGGTCAACCTCGGTTGTTGCCCCTCTTGCAATACCCCTCGACACTCGGGCCGTGGAACCGCTTCTCGCCTCGTTCTTGACGCTCCTTATAGGTCAGAATCGCGTACCCGCGCGACACTCGTGAACGTAGATTGCACGATATTTTATCGGTTCTTAGCTATCATTGTGCGCGTAGTAAGAAGAACAGTTGGTAGCACAGTTGGCAATGGTTTCAAAGGTTCAAATAGGTGAAGGAAATCGAGACTCCAAGAAAAAGCCATTCTCCTCTTCAAGAAGAGACGAAAAATTTTCAATAGCTACTCAGATTTCTCTGCATTGAAAAGGGCGACTCTCGCATCTTGCTTTCTCATTAATGTTGACCTTTCATCAAGTTGAACCTCAATGAGAAAGTATGCTAATTAAACACGGGCTTCCTCGCACAAGAAACATTTGTGAAAGGTTTTAGCAAATGAGAAATCATAATGCAGACCTGGTACACTAAATTTTGCGTAAATTCATACTCCAATTTTGTATGAAATGTTAGCGATTCTGACCACATTCGGAGGATAAAAAATCTTACACGCACAATTGTCAAAAGGAGTTACAGGTAAATTTATGAAAATTTTGTAAACCCCATTGACAATATTCCTGAAGGTTTATAAAAACGATTCAACATTCATTCATTCTTGAACTCACATCTTTTTGCATGTACTTTAAATTTCCGTTAGACTTATCCACTAAAAATTCAGCTGAAAATGTGGCGAAATTCAATAGAAGCTGGAAACCTTCGTTCTTCGTTCTCCTATCTTCAATTCCCCGGGGAAATTCAATCCACAACAACTGGGATTACGATTAAAAATATAGTTTCAGTCGCCAAGAGACGTCGGTATATGTTAGCCCCCGAGTCGAAGTCGCTGCACTCTGGTTGCCGTTGCTCCGGGCTCTCAAGTTCGCGTTTCCTGCATCTCTTTCTCTCGGGAGTGCCAAGAGAGTGTACGAACGACGACGAGAAAACAGCTTCGTCTCGGGCGGCGTGACCGTTATAAACCGGTAGGTAAGACGTTGAGACGACGTGTGAGAGAGGTTCACCTCGAAAGCGAGGTTCATTATCTTATGAATATAGGTAGATAGGTAGTAGGTAGTTGCCACTGATATCAGAGCTCGCCCTCGACTCTCAGTCACTTTATTAATTCGTCGAGCCTTCAAAACCCGATCGGAGCCATTCGTGATTTCAAAAACAAATAAGTCATCAAACGACACGACTTTTAGACGCGGAATTACAAAATTGTGTCTATACCTGAAGAGACGAGACCGGGTCGAGGATAACCGAAGGCTCTGAGAGCCAGACACAAAATGTAATAAAGTTCGGTAATACCCTCAGGGACCATCGGTATCTCAGCCTCGAGAAAGGACAGCGGAATTGTATTTTTTTTCTACGAGCCAGTCTCCGTAAGTTCACCAGTTTTTCCCAGACCCATTGAGTCATTTGTTAGAACTTATCGGATTTTTATTATATTTTTCATTGATTTTTACATTTCTCCCTAAAAGTTAGAATATCACAAAATTATAGTAACTCAGAAAAAGGCGATTTCGATTTTTTCAATCATACAAAAAAGTGCTTTTAAAATCAAAATTACATTCAACTGTTTAAAAAAAACCAGTTTCCTTATAATTTTCCCTGTGCCTATTATCCATCTCTATCTTATTCGAAAAAATAAAAAATGCATCTACATTCTTGATGAAAAAATTGTTTTGACAAATGGTATTTTTACTGATTTAATTGAGTTTATTTAATTATCTGGTTAATTATCTGGTTAATTATCAGCAATGCTGAGGGGGTCAGAAAAATGTTGAGGTGACGTAGAATGCCTCGTATCTATCTAGGTAGATAGTATAAGAAGCGAACCATAGCGGACACGCTCCATCGGCATCGAAAATGACGTAAGCCCGTGTCTCACAGTGTCTTTCGCGAAAGCATTGCTCGCCTCACACACATTTTTTCGCCACTCGTGTATGAGCGTGAGTGTAGGTACTCTATTCGCAGGTCGCCATCTCTCACGAGGTGTAGATGCGGAGAGGCCCATCGAGGCATTCTCCTCGCGAGCCGAGCGTAATCGCAGAGCCGCTCGAAAAGTCATTAGAATTTCTAACGACGAGTCGACCGGTCGTCGAGGTGGCCACGGCCGGATATTTCGGCCTCAGCTATATATGAACTTCGTTCCTCGCTCTACCACCCACAGCCGCTTGTCTCTTACTTCTTATCCGCTGCGCAATATTTTTTTTCCATCTTACTGATTCACCATTTTCATCGCAGTGTCTTGGACAAAATAAGATTCTAATGATTCATACCGCAACCTTCGTACCGATCCATTAAAGTTGAGAATTTGTAAAAAGGCTGCACAGTTTGAGGGATTTTTATGAGCTTGATTTTTAAAATAATTGTTGATTGTTCCATTTATCATTATTTTTTTATTTAAATTTGTAAACTAAACTTGAAAAATTGGGGATAAATTTTATGTGGAATTAAAATTATTATTAGGGCGTACTTTAAGTTTAAGTATCTATTGGGAATCAAAATTCATAGTGCCGTATGTAATTACTAAATATTTTCTAATGTCTCTTGTGTATGTTCTTCATATGGTTGCTGGATAATATTGAGAAAATTCACGAGTTGGTATATTTTCAGGACTGATGGGAAATTCGATTTTCCCTGGTGAACTGGAGAAGATACAGGAAAAGAAACTCTTCAACAGTGATGAAAAGACTGATGTGATGCCGAATAAAGCGATAAGGTCGACTTCCGGCTCCGGGCTGAGGAGCGAAGAGGAAACAGAGTCGCTGCAGGAAGTTGCAGAGACATTTTCCACCTTCGGCTCCGATGCTTCTGTCGAAAATTTTCCGCGCTTTCGTTTTATCGATGCTTCGGAGCTCGATGACCCTGTTTACATCGGCGAAGGAAATGCGACAATCGTTCTGTCCATCCCATACGTAAGTTGGCAAAGGTAATTATTTTTTTTATATCACTTTATGAATTTAAAAAATCCTTGCCTGAATTTCATTATTAAAAATCACTCGAAACGGTACGTTTATAAAAACCCCAAAAAGATAACAATATCCGTGACTAATACAAAAGATTCTTAAAAACATAACTGACATGAATTTCAAAGACTCAGGCCTAAATTAAATTTTGCACAATGTTATTTTTAAAATAATTTTTTGAAAATTCTTGTAATACATTTCTGCCGTCAATTACCCGTACCCGCTTAAATATATTCGATGCAGTAACTCGTGTGTATTTTTTGTGTATTCTATCGTATCAATAGCAGGTATTGTTAATGACGCGAAAATTTTTTGAGCAAACAGAACAGCGGAAAATGACGTAGTTCAAAGTATATAAATACGTACATGCAACGAATTACGGATTCAGCTGTGCATGCCACCGTCTTTACGTACCAGTCCGACTGGCTGCTCGGAGTAAACATCTCTCCTCCGCTGCTCTTTCTTCTTTTTATTTCGATAGAGTGAATATTTATCTTGAATATTTCTTGCCGGCGAAACACGGAGAGAATACATGCATCAGAAGAATTTTTTAGTGCAGTTAAAAAGTCGTGATCGTCCTGGTAACTATTAAGCAGCAGCTATTAATTGTTAGTCCATTAGAATACTTTTATGGTTTCATTAAATATTTCAATGATAACGAACTGCAGTTGAAAAAACTGAAATTACATACATACAAAAACGTATTTCTAAAGCTTTTAATGCTAATTTATTACATATAACACTACACCATAGTATATATTTATAAACTTAATAAAACTATTCAAACCATAAATTTTGCGAATATTTTAAACATCATACCTGCTCCTCTACTTATGCATTGCATAAAACGAATTCCGACCACGTCAGCAACCATACGAGTCGTTGCTTTATTGATTTTCTTATGCCTACAAACCATCATCATTGAGGTCGTGGTTGCCTCTCAAAGCAGAGATTGCGCATTATGGTTAAAACATTAATTTCTCTTATTTTTAAAATTTCGTTTTTCAATCAACCTTGTTTTCTTTTATCCGCAGCAAAGGAAGGTGCTCAGATTTCGAAAGTCCGGAAAATATGGAGCAGAGGCACCTGCCGAGGACGGCGGAAAGAGGAGAGCCGAGCTCTTGGTGGATTTCTTTCGGAACGTTATTTCCGGATTGATGGGAAGGTACGCGAATGAGCCAGAGATCGTACGTTGCAATCCCGAGAGCGTAGCGCTTTGGATGAGCCTCTTAGAGTCGCAGAGGCCAGGTATCATCCTCTTACGGTGTATATATTCTATATATAACGCGCGAATATAGCTAATCTCAATCTTTCGAGTCCGGTTTCAACGAGAGCTTACGTCCTTCTTTTAGCTTCTCGCAAGTGCAAATTAGCGCAAAGTATAGACGCTCGTTTTTCGATGCGATTTCACGATAGTGAAATCCTCGCAGTATGCACTTGCTGCTGGGTTAAAAGCTACCGGTGCTCGTCTCCTCGCTCAATAAGCGTTCATAATAACACCGTCAAATTATGACAGGCGACTATCGCCTTGGCAGGCACGAGCGGCTGAGCGTTTCACGTTTAACAAAACGGGTACAATTGACTCGAAAGGAAAGTTCCTTTGGTGCCCGCTCCTATTTTTACGAGTCTTAAGTATGCTATATATTTTTTCTATCGGCGGAATAAAACATTTTGCGAGGTGAAATCACCTTAAACTTTGAGTATTTTCCTTTCAACGTTATTTCAGAATACGTGATTTTTACAGTTATCTAAATGAAAATACTGGAAAAAATGTAGTGTTTTTCTGGTTAAAAAGATAATATATCTCAGTTTCTTAAAAGGTGTAACTTCGATAATAGCACTCAGGTAAAATAATACGCTTTGAAAATGTATAAAGATACTTAAAGTGTCCACATAATTAATTTTTTATCAACAGCAATCTGTTGGCAGTGGAATGAGCCAGTATTTGTGTTTCTAGACTGCAGACCGGTGAATAGCTATACCGTTAAAATCGATCGCTTCTTCCACACGCACGTCGACGCCGCGGTAACACTTGAGCTAGTCGAGCACTCGTAAAATGCCTTTTTTCATTTGTTTTTTTACAGAAAACCGTCGTAACAAGAAAGTCGTGGAGTCGTACGCCACAGTATTGCCGGATTACACGCAACTGCCAGGATATTTGCATGGCAAACTTCCGTCCGGTGAGAAAAAGCCCACTTTCTGTGTGGAAATAAAACCGAAACAGGGTTTTATGGAGAAGGAAGTTGCGCTGTTTCGCGATAAGTGCGACTACTGTCGAAAGCAGCACTCTAAAGTAAGTGCACAACAAATTCCGCGAGAAGAAAATCTCGAAACAAAGTCTCAAAAGAGTGGTTTAACATTATTTGAAATTCTTTATTTTCCAGTTGGCCGAGGGTAAAATAACATCAGTGAGCAAATACTGTCCTTGTGATTTGTTTTCCGGCGAACCTGATCGTATGCGTCGAGCTGTAAGAGGACTCGCTGAATCGCCGCAAAACAACTTCAAGATCTTTAAAAATGGTCGTTTAGTCTGGGGCGAAAATTTCAAGCCGAATCAGCTCGACATTGCGCTGAAGGAATGGTTTTTTCCTGGCGAACCGTTGGACAAGGAGGCAGCACACGAGGCAATGTTTCAGCTGATATACGAAGCTCTTTTACGCTCGTTTCCACAAGATCAGCAAAATTCTGCAACGATTATTACTAAAAGTCTTGACAACGAAGCTGCAGGACGACCTTTACCGGAAGATTCGGTTTTGGCTACAATTCTTCGACTTCAGAGACTAAATAATCACAGCATAGACGTTGTCTACGATATATACTCGAAATATTCCAGTATATTGAGCGATGAGATGATCTACTTGAAGAAGAATGAAAATTTAATTGGGAACGAAAATCTGCGCGAGGCAAAGACGATTCCTAATGACGAGGAGCTTTCAATTTTGCAGAACTATCTCCTGTTTCGAATCGCCAAGGACTGTTCGATTCTTATGGCTTTTCAAGAAATCGAATCGTAAGTTCGATCTTTTGAAATTTGAAGCAATGACTACTTATCCAAATTATTCAACGTTATGCTTTTTAAATGCAAATCGTATTTTATACTTTCCACGTTAAATTTCTACCGTGACTTATGAAATTCTCATGAAATTAAAAGCATAAAGAGCAAAACGTTCCCATATCTTGACGAAACAATCGCTGTTCCAAAATGACCAATAACAATTATTATTCCATTGGCAGATCCACGATTCCCATCGTACCTGCCATCAACCTTATCCAAATTTCGGAGTCTCGCTGTTTCTTATTCCACACCGCAGTCACGGATCTGGACCCGAAGAGCGTGCACAGCATCGCGAAGCATCATCTTCAGTCCTCAGGGATTACGAAGCTCGAAACGCAAGGTCAAGGTGCCTGACTCCAGCGACGCTAAAAATGAAACCTCGAATGCAATCCAAAAATCGCCCAAAGTGCCTAAATTATACATAGTCTGTATGTCCTTCACCTTCGACTAAAACGTGTAGTAAACTGTAATTAACTAATATATATACCGTAATTTAAACAAGCAATCCTATTTTCGTTCAAAAGACTTCAAAATAATTTCTTTTTTTTAAACCAAAGTATTCATTGCCCGCCCATATTTCAACCAAATGAAATCTTCACTAAATTAAATTTTTCAAGATGCAAGCTCACTTTCAAAACGTCTGCATTTCGCCAATTCAATTGGAAAGAACTGCGAGTCCAAAGTATTTATTTCGGTGTACATTTTTACCACCTAAAACCAAATACACCTTAATAAATCAGCGATTAAAAATAACAACTCTGTTTGCAAAAATCTCTGCATTTCCGCACCTTTTTATAATAATCGCAAATACGCAGGAGCAGGAGAAAGTACAAGTATAGTTGGACAAGGGCAAAGGGCTGGTAACCTTCGCGAATTTCATGCCTACAATCGATAGTCCATATCCCGGGGAGAGGTAAGCGAGCATCGCGCACACACATATATATATATATATATATATACATACATACCTACTTACATACTGAGCGTACATACATGTACATAGAAAGGGAGTCGACCGCGCGGGTGGATATCAGCGTGCGAGTCAGTCGGGCATTTATGAATGGCGCAGTTGCGTAGTGGGGCAAAGCCATGCGCTCGGGACTCGGAGCTGCGTGATTGGCTGTCGGCGTTCGTCGGGATTCCGAGCAATAAATTCGAGACCTGCGCTATGCTCTAGACTGTCTCTCGCAGTTTCCCGTATCCTCGTACAGCACCCGATCCTTTCCTCGTCCTCAGAAATTTTCGGCGCTGTCGAGAGCGCCGCGTTGAAATATCATCGCCCCGCCCGAATCCGAAAAATCGCGATTTTCTCCATCTTTCTCTCTTCCCGCTCCAACTCTACACTTTTTAAATTTCTAACCTCTCTCCCGAAAACTCAGATGTCTCTTTTCTTCTCTTTGAACTATCTCCCTCTCTCTCTCTGCTCTCAAAACCATCCTCGCTCACTTTGTAATCCAGCATCCACGTTTTTTAATCCGCTATGCATTTTCCTCTCGCGCCTTTTCCTTCTTTCTCACCCTCCTATTCATTCCCCCACTTTTTTCATCGAGTGTCTCTCTCGCTCTTTCCGTATCTCTAGATTTTTGCGCTCTATACCATTCTAGAATTTTCTTCTCTTCTCTTTCTATCTTTCTATATAAACTTAGTGTATGTCTCTTTCTCTCTTTTTCATTTTCTAACTAATCCGCCCTCTCTCTACCCAAAATTCCCTCTTCTTCTCCGTCCCTATCGCTCTTTCACGGTCTCTCTCTCTCTCTCGTTCCTTCAGTTCTACAGCGTTCGCAGTACACACACGCATATAGTGACCGGAGCGGCTCACGGGAGTCCAGTCGCACTCGGCGTTGTTGAATGGCGGCGTTGGGATTCGTGAAGCGGCGAAGTTCGGTGTAGAGAGAGAGAGAGCGAGAGGGAGAAAGAAAGTTAGTGGGCCGATGGTCGCGTCGCGAGTAGCTCGTGAATCGTCCCGCGTGATGATAATGACGGCTTGTCGCTGAAGGTCCAACGAAAAAGGGCCGCGATGGGCACGCAAAGGCCCAGCGAATGGGCTGGGTTGCTGATCGCGCGTTTCGAGGATCAGGTAAAAAAGATAAATCCCTTCGGATTCATCGATAAACGATGAGAATCCGCGAAAATAAAGTGCGTTGGTGTAAAAGTGCAATTTGCGAAAATGGCCCAAAATCCGCTTGAGTTTCTCGCGAAAGTCAAACGTTCGTTACGCCTTTGTGTTTGCTTGTATCATTTCCTTGTGGTCCACACGCTGTTGTTTCTCCGTATGGACAGCGGACACTCCAATTCCAGATGATCAACGAATTACTGGAATAATCATAATGAACGATGTTGGCCAGCGGCGAGCCTGAAAGTTTCGGGTTTCGCAGACCGACAATTATATCAATGACAGCCCCGTGTTTGTTTGGTTCACTCCCACCCACGCTCCCCACTTGTCATACTCGATTTATCGTGTATTTTTGGATAAATTCGCATTACCGAGAATTTCGCGTGCGCTGTCGTTGTCCGTTGCCGATGAATGAGAACCAGGAACAAGGGAATCGGCGTTATCGGATATTCGTTCATTCATGAAAATCAAATCCCTGCCTTGACCCTAAAAACCCTCGGCTACCGACACGAGCTCCGGCCTCTCCCTCTTTTTTTTTCTTTTTTTTTTTTTTCTTTAGTTCTCCACACACCCAGGTCGAGTTTATGGCTGACAATCACAGCTCTCCACCCCTTTCATAACACTCTGTGGACTCCTCTTGTAGAGTTTCAATCACCCCTTAAACTCTCCCTCTCCTCCCCTTACAAATACATGAATGACAGCAATCTATCCCATATACAGCTCAACATCACTGGTGTCATGAAAAAATTGTTGTTTTTGTTTGGAGATTATATTGATATTATTGACTATGAAATTTTAAGAGAATTTGCAAGAATGTGATTTTAGCCAAGTGACTTTTGAAGAATTTGGAATTCTAGTCCGAAGGTTCTTAGTGTGTCAAATTTTGGAATTATAAATTTTGCTGAGTTTGACACGTTTTGAATATGGGAATTAAGTTGATATTATTGAGCTGAAATTTTGGGCAAATTGAAGTTCAGTAATCATTTTTGGTTTTCATTTTGCTGGTTGGAATTCTGATTTTTATTCAGAATGGAACAAAATGATTTTCTTAATTGGTGCTAAATGAAAATATTGAATTATTATTGGGATTTGAACTATTGACAATTTGTCGTTTCAGCTGCCATGCAAAGCAGGCTCTCAGACGACCCATTCGCGCATTAACGAAGAGAAGAATCAGAAATATTTGATACAAATATCGCGCTACCGCTTCTCGCTTGTGATAACTGGCCTTACAAAGATGCTTCAGCACGTCAATGAGATGATGCCCTATACCGGTGGTCAGAGATCATTTCAAGGCTCTGACCAAGACAAAAATTGTTACGAGTCCATTGTCATTATTCTGGAAACGTTGGAGCAGTGCCTACCTAATCAGCCCAAAGATACAATGAAAATTGATGAAACGAACATTAAATTGGTGCTCAGGGAGATTTGCCAATTTATTAGTAAGATATTCATTAATTATACCAATTTTCCCAAAGCCTGTTGCTTCAATTTCAATGCAGTATCAGTAACAATTTTATCATTTACAGATGTATCCAACGACAGCCCTCAACATGTGCATTTGAAGCACTTGGCGAGCAAAGTTTTATTTGCTCTTAGCTTAAATTTCTTCAACGCTGTGTTCAACAGAATATCAGCACACCTCCAAGAACTTTCTGGTTGCAGCGACGAAAATCCGGACTGCAGCGACATAGAACTTATTCAGCATATCAACGTCGACGTTTGCAGGCTCATTAAGCTTTTAAATGGTAATTGAAGACTGTGTCCAACACAAATCGACGATATTTACAACAAAAAATTCTAATTACACATGAGTACTAAAATAATAATTCCGTTTTTCAATTTAAAATAAAACTACAGAAACGATCCAGAAGATTCGTCAGCTAAAAAAATCGGCGCACATAATGCTTATGAATTCGTTGGAGAAGGCGATTTGGAATTGGATGGACCATTATCCTCACGAATTCGCGGAGATCCAGAAGAAGCCTAACGAAGATTTGGCGAAAGTCTGTGTCGAGTTATTCGACGTCCTGGACTCTTTCGCCGACAATAAAAAAGGCCGAGTGGCCGTTTGGTCTCTGCAGATAATGCTCCTAATTCTGTCGCCGGTCGTTCTCGAGGAGATTGTAAACGCGGACAACGGTGCACCATGTTCGCCGAAGCACACTAAGAAAAGGCAGTTTATCGACAGCATTAAACGCGGATTGGTGACACACGGAGGTTCGACGAGACAATTGACCGAAGCCGCAGCCGTGACTTGCGTCAAACTCTGCAAAGCCTCGACGTACATAAACAATCGTGATTCCAGCAACGTTATTTTCACTCTGGTGCAACACGTGATCGGCGATCTAACAGCACTGCTCTTCAATCCTTGTAAACCATTTTCTCGAGGTCAAAATTACGTCGCTCAGGACGTTGACCTCATGATAGACTGCCTCGTAAGCTGCTTTCGCATCAAACCGCACAACAACGAAGTACTCAAAGTTTGCCTAAACTTGAATTTTCCATCGACCTACCAATTCGTACTTGTCAGTTCTTTGTACAGGTACTACTACAAACATTCAGTAATCTGCAGATTCCCGAATATTCTCCGGTTTAAAGGAACTCAATTGACTTATCACAACTATATGCACACAAATTTGTTTTGAAAAAAATCATATTTTTCGAATGTTAATTGGAAATTTGAGAAACTATTAATATCGTGTCCTGAATACCGGTCGGTTTTTTTCAACTGGAAGTAAATCGGGATTCTGCTGTATCGTCCAATAAACAGAGCCTCTACTTGCCAAGAAAATTGGCGGTTTTCCCCGCAGCTTAGCTCTCGTAACGACGACGATGTTTCAGGATAGTCACGCAACTGAGACTGTCGTGGTGGCCCCAAATAGAACTCGTCTACTCGCGCAGCGCTGATCTCAGGAACATGTTTACCGATACTCTGAACAAGGTCACGCAGAGTTACATATCTCACACCCCGTTGCGCATGATACAGAGCCTGACGCTCAAGGGAAAGGAGCAGGGCAAAAATAAAGATCGCAGCGAGGATATTTCCAGTCACAGGAATCTTTTGCTTTGGATGGTTCGCCTGATTCACACGCATCCAATGTTGATGCTTAACGTACGTTTCCGAAGGCGTTTCTTCTCGTTTCATCCTATTTTTCACTCTGATTAACTTCCTTTTCTTTTATTTAACGCAGAATCAAGGCAAAGCCGGTCACGAGATACAAAGCTCAACATTAGAGCTAATCAACGGTCTAGTTTCGTTGGTCCATCAGCCAACAATGCCAGACGTCGCTCACGAAGCGATGGAGGCATTGCTGGCTCTTCATCATCCCGATCAGATAAAAGCCTGGAATCCCGAAGCTCCGATCAACACATTTTGGGACATAAGCTCGCAAGTTCTCTTCTCGATATCGCAGAAACTCATTCAGCATCAAATAGTCAATTACACCGACATTCTCAAGTGGTTGCGGGAAATTCTCATCCACAGAAATGAATTTCTGTCGCAGAACAAGGATTACGCGAATGTCGGCAGTCAAATTGCTATCTGTAAACAAGCGCATATCAAATTGGAGGTTCGTAAAATTTTTGAGGGCTTGAGAATCCAATTCAGGATTTTTTACACTGAAATTTCACTGTAATTCACTGAAATTTGCATCGTTTTTACTCTCCGTTTTCGCAGGTCGTATTCTTCATGTATTTGTGGAGCATAGACATGGAAGCGGTGCTCGTTGCGCTCTCCTGTTTTTCTCTGCTTTGCGAAGAGGCGGAAATTCGTTGTGGGAGCGACGACGTAGCGGTGACTTGTCTCCTGCCGAATTACAATCTTTACGTGGAGCTCGCCCAAATATCCACCGTTTTATCTACCGGTGAGTTTATTTAATTAATGCATCGGCAAAGTAAGCAAAGTATATTTTCTTCTTGTAACAGCCAGCGGAGACAGTACGATATGTTATCAGAAACATAATCACGGTAAGTTTCGGTATCCGACGATCAATGGTATGACTTTTCACGATTTATTTTAAAAGCCTATACTTTTGTTCATGCTGCTTTTGAGTTGATTTTCGAGATTTTGAATATTAGCCTCCGTAGCTTGGCCACAAATATTCGCGATCGCGAGGTACTACTTTATTGGTACGCTTTTCAGGAAGAGCTGCGTTGCAGAGAAAAATCATGGGCCTACTTAGAAAAATCGAGCACTGCGTAAATGGTGTTCAGCCCGTAAGTAGATTCTAAAAATTCTCTTAATCCACTCTCTAAATCTTTAGATGCACTATAATTTTTCTTCGAATTAAAAAAAGTCAAAATGTGACCCCTAACATAAAATGAGAATGCATCCTCCATTTTAATTTCATAAATTTCTCCAGGCGTGGGAGGAGACATTTCGAAATTGGGAATTAACCTCGCGGCAATTGACGAACAATCAAAAGAACAAAACCGAGGACGGTCAGGTAGAAGCGTTTCATCGTAGCACAGGAAAGCGAAGAGCTTCGCACCAAAATTCAGACAACGAGCTCGAGGATCAGATAAACGAGTGGGCGAACATGACCGGATTTTTGTGTGCTCTCGGGGGCGTTTGTCTTCAGAGAAAATCGCCTTGCAGGCCAATATCGGGAATGCCTTTGCATCCGGAGCCGAAGAAGGGCTCGGCGAAGCAGCAGGAAACGGCGTCGTCTCTCTCGAATCCTAGTCAAGAGGTTCAGTATTGTCCGGTGACGCAATTTGTGTCGAATCTCCTCCGTCTGCTGATATGCAACAACGAAAAATACGGTCCGCAGATTCAGAAGCACGTGAAGGAGGTCGTGGGCCACGAGATGAGCCCGGCCCTTTATCCGATTCTTTTCGATCAGATTAAAAGCATAGTCGAGAAATTTTTCGATCAGCAGGGTCAAGTCGTCGTGCTCGACGTTAATACTCAATTCATCGAGCACACGATATTCATAATGAAGAACGTTTTAGATTCGAAAGCCGACGAGCCTTCGGAGTATCTCGGAATAACCAGCATCGAGGGAATGACGCTCGCGATCGTGAGATACGTTCGTCATTTGGACATGACCGTCCACGCGATTCACATAAAAACGAAGCTCTGCCAATTGGTCGAGGCGATGATGAAGAGACGAGACGATCTCGCTTTTCGACAGGAGATGAAATTTCGCAATAAATTGGTGGAGTATTTAACGGACTGGATTATGGGCACTACGCATCAAATCGCGCCGCCGAGCAACAGCGACGTCACGACGATAACGAGAGACTTGGATCAGGCGTGCATGGAAGCTGTCGGGGCTCTTCTCCTCGGTTTGCCTCTTCAGCCCGAAGAATCCGATCGCGGAGATCTCATGGAAGCTAAATCTCAACTGTTTCTCAAGTACTTCACGCTCTTCATGAATTTGCTGAACGACTGCAACGACGTCGCGACCGAGGAGAAGGAAGTCGTGCCTCGACAACATCTCAGCACGGGCAAATTGTCGACTCTGAGGAACGCGACCATTCAAGCGATGAGTAATCTTTTGAGCGCGAATATCGACAGTGGGCTCATGCATTCTATAGGTAATTTAATTTTAGATGAATAATTTAGAGTATTAGATTTTTTTAAATGAATTCACTGTATTTTTATTAATTCAATTTTTTACATAAGAACCGTATTCATCTGCAAAAATCGAACAGCTCGTTTTATTGAATCAATGGGAATACGTTTAATTCAACTGAATATTCACTTTAATGTTCTGTCATATATATATATTTTTTTTTATTCAACAGGTTTGGGTTACGATCGAGACCTTCAAACGCGAGCGGCTTTTATGGAAGTGTTGACAAAAATTCTCCAGCAGGGAACGGAATTCGATACCCTGGCGGAGACGGTATTGGCCGATAGATTCGAGCAATTGGTTCAGCTCGTTACGATGATAAGCGACAAGGGAGAATTGCCCATAGCCATAGCCCTGGCAAATGTCGTGACTTCAAATCAGATGGACGAGCTTGCGAGAGTTTTCGTGACGCTTTTCGATGCGAAACACCTGCTATCGCCTCTACTCTGGAACATGTTCTACCGGGAGGTCGAAGTTTCCGATTGCATGCAGACGCTTTTCCGAGGGAACAGCCTCGGCAGCAAGATAATGGCCTTCTGCTTCAAAATATACGGCGCTACGTACCTGCAGAATTTACTGGAGCCTCTCATAAAACCTCTGCTCGACGATCCCGTTACGAGGTTCGAGGTCGACAGCGCGAGAATCGATGCGAAAGAAAATATTATCGAAAATGGCCGTAATCTCATAGCCCTAACTGAAAAAGTATTCAACGCTATTGTATCCTCAGCGGACAGGTAATTTCTCCCTCTTTTATCGAGTTTTTCGGGCATTCTTTCTTAAACAATAATTTCCCTCTTCAAACTAGAACCCGGCAAATTTCTTTACATCCTTCACACTGTAAATCCTTGTTATTTGCAGATTCCCACCACAATTGCGTTCGATGTGCCATTGCCTGTATCAGGTGTTGAGCAAGAGATTTCCTCAGTGTCCACAAAACAATATAGGTGCTGTAGGGACAGTGATATTCTTGCGTTTTATAAATCCGGCAATAGTCTCGCCTCAGGAAATGGGAATAGTGAGCAAGCAACTTCCGCCCCACGTGAAGCGCGGTTTGATGCTAATGTCCAAGATCCTCCAGAACATCGCGAATCATGTGCAATTTAGCAAAGAGCAGCACATGCTTCCGTTCAACGATTTTTTGCAAGGACAATTCGAGATCGGGAGAAGGTTCTTTATACAAATAGCCTCGGACTGCGAGACAATCGATCAGGCCAATCACCCAATGTCTTTCGTATCGGACGCTAATGTTCTTGCGCTTCATCGTCTGCTCTGGAATCACCAGGAGAGAATCGGCGACTATCTCAGCAGCAGCAGAGATCACAAAGCCGTGGGCCGACGGCCTTTCGACAAAATGGCAACGTTATTAGCCTACCTTGGACCCCCGGAACACAAACCTGTTGATTCCCAGTACGTAACGACCAATCGTCAATTAACAATCAATTTTTCGCAATGAATTCCATCTTCGGAGGTCTTTAATTCATGTTTTATGAAAAACAGCTTACTATTCTCCTCCTCATACGCTCGATGGTCGAGCATCGACATGTCCTCGACGAATTTTGAGGAAATCATGGTGAAACACAAGATGCACGAGAAGGAGGAGTTCAAGAGCATCAAGAGCCTTAATATTTTTTATCAGGCTGGTACGAGTAAACTTGGACATCCTGTATTTTATTATATTGCCCGGAGATACAAGTGAGTATATTTTCAAAAAATTTAAGAAACAAAAGCACATTTTAATCGTCACGGTATCGACGTGAAGACCTTTTCAATATATTAAAACTTTTCCTCTGTCCAGGATCGGAGAAACGAACGGAGATCTTTTAATCTACCACGTGATCCTGACGCTCAAGCCCTTCTGCCACGCTCCGTTCGAGCTGGTGGTGGATTTCACTCACACGTGTTCGGACAATCGGTTCCGCACGGAATTTTTGCAAAAGTGGTTTCACGTATTGCCGGAAGTCGCTTACGAGAACATTCACGCGGCCTACATATACAATTGCGACAATTGGGTGCGAGAATACACGAAATTTCACGACAGAATTCTCGCCCCTCTGAAGGGCAATCGGAAAGTGATATTCGTGGATGGACCGGGAAGACTGAACGATCTCATTGACCCGGAGCAGCAAAAACTTCCGGGCGCGACTTTGTCCCTCGACGAAGATCTCAAGGTCTTCACGAGTGCTTTGAAACTCTCACACAAAGATACCAAAGTATCGGTTAAAGTCGGTCCCACAGCGATACAAATAACCTCGGCAGAAAAGTGCAAAGTACTGTCTCATTCCGTGCTGCTAAACGACGTGTATTACGCATCGGAAATCGAAGAAGTTTGCCTCGTCGACGACAATCAATTCACTCTCACGATATCCAACGAAGCAGGGCCTCTGTCTTTCATTCACAACGATTGCGATAGTATAGTACAAGCTATAATACACATAAGAAACCGATGGGAGCTTTCGCAGCCGGATTCGATGTCCGTGCACACGAAAATTCGTCCGAAGGACGTTCCGGGCACGTTATTGAACATGGCGCTGTTGAATCTCGGCAGTTCAGACCCAAATCTCCGTACGGCGGCCTACAATCAGCTCTGCGCATTAACCGCGACTTTTGATCTCAAAATCGAGGGTCAACTACTCGAAACATCGGGTCTTTGCATTCCCGCGAACAACACGATATTCATAAAGCATCTCAGCGAAACTCTGGCAGCGAACGATCCTCATTTGACCCTCGAATTTCTCGAGGAGTGCATCCAAGGCTTCCGAGTCTCGACGATAGAGTTGAAGCATCTGTGTCTCGAGTATATGACACCGTGGCTGAAGAATCTCGTGCGTTTTCACAAGCCAAACGACGAAGGAGGAAAAAGGCAGAAAAAGGTGACGCAGATATTGGAAAAGCTTTTGACACTAACGATAGAGGAAGTAGAAATGTATCCCAGCATTCAGGCGAAGATATGGAGCACGATCGGCCGCTTGCCCGATTTGATAGACACAGTGCTCGATAATTTCATCCTGAAAAGTGTTAAGTACGGTCTAGGCTCGCCGATGGTTGAGATAATGGCTGACACAGCAGTCGCTTTAGCTTCCGGTAACGTTCAGCTCGTCGCTAAGAAAGTGATAGGCCGACTTTGTCGGGTCGTCGACAAAACGTGCACTTCCCCGACGCCGCTTCTCGAACAGCACATGATGTGGGACGACATCGCGATATTGGCCCGATATTTGCTCATGCTTTCGTTCAACAATTGCCTGGACGTTGGCAAGCATCTTCCCTATCTTTTTCACACAGTGACCTTCCTCGTTTGCTCGGGAAGTCTGAGCATGCGAGCGTCGACCCACGGCCTTGTTATCAACATACTTCACTCGTTGTGCACTTGCAGTTCGCCCTCTTTTTCCGAGGACACTTACAGAGTGCTGAGGATGAGCCTGGACGAGTTTTCCCTGCCGAAATTTTATCTTCTCTTCGGTATAAGCAAAGTCAAATCAGCCGCGGTAACCGCGTTCAGATCGAGTTACAGACACCCCAGTGAAAAATGGTTCGGCAACGAAAGGAGCATCGGCGGAGCTCTGGATCGCGAAAGACTCGCTTTGACCAGTTTGGAAGTGATAACCGATGCTCTTCTCGAAATAATGGAGGCCTGCATGCGAGATATTCCCCGATGCGACTGGCTGACCACGTGGACGTCGCTCGCGAAGAGCTTCGCTTTTTGCTTCAATCCCGCTCTCCAACCTCGTGCCCTCATCGTTTTTGGATGCATCAGCAAGAGCATCACCGATCAGGATATCAAACAATTACTGAGAATACTCGTTAAGGCGCTGGAGAGTTTTAATGATATTACGCTTCTCGAAGCCATCGTTATGTGCCTCACTAGATTGCAGCCGCTTCTCAGGCCTGTAAGTTATTCTTTCTTCGTGTTGCGACAAAGTTCTTCTTCTAAAATACTTTTGTACATTCAGGAATGAACATTGAATGTACTTTATTACTTGATATTTCTTTGTTAAACAGGAATCACCGATACATCGATATCTTTTCTGGGTGGCGATGTCCGTTCTTCAGTTGGATGAGGCCCCGTTGTATGCTTCGGGACTTGCGTTACTCGAACAGAATTTGCATACTCTTGATTCCCAAGGAATCTTCGATGACAAGGTGCGGTTATTGCGAATCTTTCTGCTTTGAAGTGTCGATCTCATCAACAAGATCGTTAAAATCGTTGACGTTTTTTTCGCAGACATTGGAAAAGGTGATGATGTCGACGAGGGAGCCTTTGGAATGGCACTTCAAACAGTTGGATCACGCTGTCGGTCTGTCCTTCAAATCAAATTTCCATTTCGCTTTGGTGGGCCATTTGCTGAAAGGCTATCGTCATCCTACGCCGACGACCGTCACGAGAACTGCGAGAGTTCTCACTATGCTCTTGGCTATCGTCGCGAAACCGTTCAGGAGAGATAAGTTCGAAGTAACTCCGGAAAGCGTCGCATATCTCGCAGGTGAGAGAATTTATAATTGATATTAATAATGAGAAATTTAATAAATTATCTTTTCAATAAATTGACAATAAATTGTACACTCAAATTTCGCAACATTCAAATGTAGACTATGGGAAAAGAATGTAAAAATGGCACGTTTTAAAAAATCGTTTGAGCTAAGTTATACTGTAACGATTTTGTCGATTTTAGCTTTGGTTTCCGTATCGGAAGAAGTTCGGAGTAGGTGCCATATCAGACACTCCCTCGGTAGAAATCTCACGGAATCCAACAGTTCCGATTTCCTGGACACCATGGCGGCGAATGGAACCGTGAATATTTGCCTTTTTAGCATTAAAAAATGTTAAATTAATTTTCAACACTTTCCAGCAATTCGTTATCCCGTTAATTTTCGCAGGACGCTCCTGGATCGACAAGTCGCTCAAATAGAAAGCAAAAATCATGGGATCTTTTGGATCCGTCGGCACTTTCGCAGGCTCGACAGCAGAAACAATTCGTAGCTCATCAGGTAAAGGAAATTCATCGTGTGGTGAAATATTTCTCCGTAATTATATTATAATCGTGATTTCGGTGTTTTGTAGCCTGGGCGTATGTTGCTCAAAACTCAGCGATCGTTTTCCGTACCTGCGACGAAAGAAACGAAACCCACCGAAGAGTTAGAGCCTAAGGTAAATGTGTTTTTTTTTTTTTTCAAACTTCCAAGCAAAAAATTCACGAAAAATGTTGTACCTGTTATTATCATTTTTTTCCTGTAGAATCGAAGTGCGAGGGCGAGCGTGAGCAACGAGAACAACGTTCTACTGGATCCCGAAGTTCTCACGGATTTCTCAACGCAGACACTCGTTCTCACGATTCTCGCAACTCTAGTCAAATATTCGACCGACGAAAACGAGACGCGTATACTTTACGATTACCTAGCCGAAGCGTCGGTCGTTTTTCCCAAAGTCTTTCCCGTTATTAATAATTTGATCGATGCTAAGATAAGCAGCGTGCTGTCGTTGTGTCACGATCAAATTATCTTCAGCGCCGTTCAAGCTATTATACAGAATATGATTGCTTGCGAAGATACCAGTCAGCAATTGCACTACTTGCAGAGCTGCGGTTTCGGCGGACTTTGGAGATTCGCTGGACCATATGCAAAGGTAAAATGTCGTTTGAAAAATTATTTAACGTTGGAGCGATTCGCAACAATCAATTTTATACGTCAGGCATTCAAGCAGTTAAAATATTGTAACCGCTCCCTCCGGAAACTCTTCAAACAAGTATTAAAAATAATAATTCGAACTTGAAAACTTCACAGTGCAATCGGACAGCGGAGAGCGCTGAACTGTTCGTAAACTGTTTAGAGGCGATGGTGGAAACTTGTCTGCCTGACGAGGCAACGAGCAGCAGCGACGGCGCGCCAGCGGAAAGCGCAAAGCGCTCCGACGAGGCTCCAGCGGATCCAACTTTGCGAGTGAAGGTCAGCGTCCCGAAGAGTAGCCTCGTGAAAACGCGCAATTTTTCCGAAGAAAGTGCAACGAATCAAGAACTTGCGGCTCCCCTCGTTCGAAGAGAGTGAGTTCAGGTTCAATAATGGATATTCGGAAGCAACGGATGCTTGCGATTCTGCTTACTTAGAAGTTAAAATCTGCATTTTTTTAGGTACAGTGTCGACGGAAGAGGGGAATCGGTTGAGACAACGAGTAAGAGCAGCAGTAGCAGTGGCTCACAAATATAGCGATCGTACGGTGGCTCTGGTGGTGATCGTAGCGCTCAGGGAAAGGGAAAAGACAATCGCAAGATTTTCCCCTCGATCAGGTACCGAATTAACGAACCTTACTTTTTTTTTTTCAAACCCATTCTACGAAATTTAATCGCATGTTTTTCTTCTCCAAAACAGAAATACCCGAATATTCGGACCCTGCTATTGCTGCTACATGTCCAGTCAAATTAGTTCAGTGCCGTCCACATCACACTAAAGAGCCTACGCGAAAAATCAACGAGTATCGCTCATCGATAGCTAGATAATAAATCAATAGAACAGAAACACCAAAAGCGAGAGGGTCAGCTAAGGGGGTGAGAGGGGGCAGACTAAATTATTTACATATGCACTATACTATAGATCGTATATATTATACGCGGGACGTATTTAACTGAAAATAGGCATTTGGCTATGCAGATGCGACGACTTATTTTAATTCTTGCGTCAGAACCCTTCGCAATCCTCCGCTATACACAAACATTCCATGCACAAAACGAAAGCCTCGCGAGTCCTTGATACGTCTAAAAATACGCCTAAATTCAATTCGGCGCGAATTGACTGTTATGTTTTCTTCCTGTGTTATTTGAACTGTCGATGCTGCGGTCCTACGGCGATCTATGTACAATATACTCCTAAACGTTATCCAGAGTCACGATTAACTTTGTACATAATGAAATGTCGAAGCGTCGTGCATTCTTGCACCTTATTATATCGTATGAATGTTATGTACATACGTATGTGTATAAACAGTGATAATAAGGTTGTCGCCTTTATTATAAATGGATTATAAAAATGCCATATCAGTCTTCTCCAATTTTTTACCGTCTCGATCCATTATTATTCATCCGTGGCTCACAATACTTTAATAACTTTAGCCTTCACTTTTTCTCTTACCGAAGTGATTCGTTTTTCTGTGTAAAATTGTCCTCAAAGTCCTCTTATATCTCACCTTTTTTCGCATGAAATTTTTTTCTCTCGTCTCAGCAATATCATCAGACTCATTGACAACTCTACAGAATTCCACAATTTTTTCCACACCATTTTTGAAAAAAATCCTTGTACTTGGACACCAGGTAAATTATTCTCTTATTGCCAATGGATTTTTTTAAAAACTGATCGATTTTTTAAAAATCGCAATTTAAATATTTCTTCTGCGCTTATCGTGAATCAGTCGCTCAAAATTTTCGCCATAAACTGCAGAATAATTTTGTCGCTGTCCACTTATCTTCTTGACCTCGCTCATCCTGTACAGGATTGAAAGTTGAAGAGCTAAAGAAAGAGAGACTTCCGTGAATGAAAATTAAAAAATATATTGCAAATAGTTTTCCCATGTTATATCAATCAGACGGAAGTTTGGTGTATATTCTAGCAGCAGTGTGAGATAGTCATCGAGTGATTGAAAAAAAAAAAACATAAAACAAGATTATGTTCACGCAGTTGAGATTGTTCAGTTGTAGCTTCGAACGAAGGCGAGGAGGTTTTCCGGTGGTCTTCGTGTGGTTGTGAGAAGGTCGATGAATTCCAGCTCCAGATAGTCTCGCGATGACGTAGGATCGAGTAAAAGGCGGCGCAATCGCACGACAATGAATCACCGTTACTTTCAGAGATGACGTTCTTATTGTTTTTTTTTTTTTTTTTTTCATTATTTTCTTTCACACAATTCGCAGTAATTAGAAACTTTTTTGTTTTTTTCGGCAGTTCGATATAGTATAAGATTAACAATGTACCTCACATGAAATAATGAAGCTGCGATATTTATTCAATAAAGTAGCGCAATTAATACGCGCGAAGCATTTTTGTTTGTTTTGTTTTGCTTTTTTTTTTTTTTCATCGAGCACCGCAAAGTTCTGCATAGCGAAACGGCACTTGGTCAATAACGACGTATCTTGTCCTTATTTACTTAAACTTCGGCTTAAAAAAAAGACCTGCACTGTAGTCTGCTTCGTTGCCGGTCGGTCGTGATTCCCTCGAGTCTGTGCGACGGTTACGGAGTGACAGAAGCGCGAGCCGTCGGCTCGGGTCTTAAATCTCCTATCGTTTAGTTATAAACTTATCGTGCGTCCATTTATGAAGGGTCTTGACCATGAATAATCATTAAAAATTTGATACAGGAGGTCGCTGCTGATTTTTCGGAGTACATAAATATAATATAGCCGCTATTACAATTCGTTATGTTAGTGTCATCGTATTACAATATAATAATAATAATAATAATAATATAATATAATAATAATAATAATACATTTAACCTACGTGGTATTTTAATGATCAAAGTGATCCGGTATAGTCTATTTATGCACGTTTATATCGTAATAGAAATATTTTTTGCTTCTCAATTTAAGAAAATCGTACAGTTAATGCGATGATTTTTTAATTGATTATTGTTTTTTATTTTGTTTTGTTTTCTGCAGTGACGCGCTATACGAAAACCGCGAGTTTCGTATTCGAGTTTCGACTTCACCTAAGCCTCTACGTTTCCATTGCGTGATTTATCTGTAATATTTCAATTCTCCCGTTTTTTTCGCGCGCCTGCTTCTCGCTTCTCTCGTTCTCTCTCACTCTCTTTTACTCTCTCTCATTTTCTGCCACCAACTCGTGTATCTTCCGCCTGCACGTAATCGTCCGCTTATCGCAAAAAATAAAGAACTCCGATAAAAAAAGGATGAAAATCGCGTAGTAAGGATGAGATAGTCGTTAATAATAGTAATAATGATTACTATAAAGATTGTGTGTCGTTATTGTAAATTGCAGGGATGACGAATTTCGTAGTCGGTCGAGTCATCATCGTGGTTTGCATATTTTCATCATCTTACAATTGGAGAGAGTCGTACGACAATACGCACACATATATCACGATATGTATGAATATTAATCCTCGTTTGTTGTTGTTGTTGTTGTTTGTTGCTGCTGGTGTAATCGTATTAAAAATTTAAGTCAGTGTTTCTCGAACCCTTATTCTCGTATTAATCCGGATTTGAACGCTGCGTTACATGTTGCTATTGTTGATCTGTTCTTGTTGTTGTTGTTTTTTTTTTTTTATTATGTAAAGTAATTAAAGATAAGATATTAGTATATCATAGTTTATGCTGGGGGGCCTCCGGCATTACGACTAGCTTCGTTGCAGCTAGCTCCGCAATTCCATGTTTCACCCGTCGGCGTTGGGCCCTTTTCGAAATACACCTCAAAGCAGCCTACACCTTCCTCTCTTCTTCTTTTTAACCTGAAAATCAAGCATTGTTACAATTACACTTCTATACTCTAGTTAAAACATCTAAAGATTTTTCCGAAGAAAATGTATACAAAAAATAAAATGAATATTTAGATAAATCATTGAAAAATATTAATTCACCAAGTATTCTGTACAATTTAATATAAAGATGAATTTCATTTTGTTACAGAATCGATACGAAATAAAAAGTCTGGGGTATTTAATGTTTCAGGCGGAAATGAATGCATAAAATATATGTTGCCTCAACACCGTCTGCAGACTATCGGATTTCACGGTGAAATAAAAGCAAAGAAATGAAATAAATTCTGATGACTCACTTGTAATGCGGCTCTGGTTGCCGTTTCGAACACCTCCCTGACACCTTCCTTGCTCTTGGCCGAGCACTCGAGGTAGGCAAAGGCATTGATCTTCTCAGCCATTGCTCTACCCTCTTCTGGCTTAACAGGCTCCTGCTTCATTTTGCCGAGTTCTTTGATGGTGCTGGGATCGTTGCGCAGATCTTTCTTATTGCCGACGAGGATAATGGGTACGTTGGGACAGAAGTGTTTCACTTCCGGCGTCCACTTCTCGGGAATGTTCTCCAAGGAATCGGGACTGTCGATGGAAAAGCACATGAGGATCACGTCTGTGTCCGGATAGGACAACGGGCGCAACCTGTCGTAGTCTTCTTGTCCAGCTGTATCCCATAGGGCTAGTTCAACCTTGTAATTGTAGGGAAAAAAACCACCAAAGTTTTACTAATTATTTCCTTAATTCTTATACCATGAAAATTAGCAACATTACTACGAAATCATTGCCTGGAAAAAACGAAATTCCTTGAACTTTCCCTGACTTTACAGGGACCAATTTTTGTTTTATGACGAACACCATGCCGATTTATTTCTGTACTCGTGAAAAAACTTATGGTGGCTTTAATGTTTTTATTGCAGTAAAGTTGCTAACTTCAATAATAGGATACGAATTCTTTGAACAACCTTGCGACCGTTGGATGATTGAGAAAAATTCGTGCAGTCTTATTCAGAGATAATAAAATCGATGTTTTTCAACGCACCTGTTTACCGTCCACCTCGATATCGGCTACATAGTTCTCGAATACAGTAGGCACATATACTTCGGGGAACTGGTCTTTACTGAATACAATCAGCAGGCAGGTTTTACCGCAGGCACCGTCGCCCACGATCACCAGTTTCTTCCTGATGGCCGCCATGAAACCTGCGATTAAACAATTGTGTGAATTATTAATGAACGATAGAGCATCGAAGCCTTTCATTTGTCTTTTAAACTTTCAGCCAATTGCGAAAATGATGATTCCTGACGGGGTTATTATGATTTAAAAAATTCATCACTCTTGAAATCACCAGAAGATCGGACTCGCGAACGATTGCAACTCCTCCGGTAAACTCCGCTTTAATCTCTGTGCTCACTGCACATCTCTACTGTTTTTACTAATATTCTTTTGCAATCTAGTAGGTATCTACATCTTCAAAATGAATTTTACACTCTCGGAGCGGATTTTCCATTGATTAAAGTCTGCACTATTTGCGGGACTCACTAATTACGTGTTGAAAGTTAATTTATTGTGTCTGCTTTTATTTCTATAAACTACAAAGTGGATTTTTTTCTATTCCTCGTTGAAGACCTTGAATAAAGATTTTAAGATTATTCGAGTGCAGAAAAAATGCACCAACGAATCCCATGGATTACGTTTATTGCTATGAATAACACAGTTGGGCTTGTGCTAATCGATAAATCTCTGTGTTTGCCTTCTTGCATCGAAGAGCATAGACACACTATTGATATTTACACACTGGACATTGGACAGTCTACGATTGTTGCAAGGATGTGTAGGGTTTTAAATAGCGATAAATGTTAAGCCATTATTTTCTTTTAAACGTTTACGAACAATGTTAGAAGGTTCTACGCTATTGGTGCAGAGACAGAGGACTAATAATCAACAGGTGTAACTAAGATAAAGTGACGCACACCAGAATCAGTATTAAAAACTATCACAGTACTTTTTAACCGGTCTCAGAAGTTCTGGGTCAAAGTAAATTAAATCGCACTATGGGATTATTTATTTTCACCCGGAAGTGTCCAGGGACTTTAAAATGAGGAATTCAGTTGGAAATCTGTGATATTTATCGATTAATATCTCACTTGCTTGTGTGATTTAAAGAAAATGTTTTTTTCAATCCATTAAACAATGAATTATTTTTTTAGTAGCAGATAAGAAAAATAATCGTGGAAACAATTATCACTGATTTCCACATGATTCCTCCGGCTTGACAAATTACAATTACAGTTTTTTGTATCAACTGAAGGTGAGATGGGCAGAAAGAAGGGTGTGTCCCTTCACCTTGAGTAATCTCCAATAATGGCTATGTACACGCTTAGTGACCACTGAAAAATGTTCAGAAACGGTCATGCACAGCCTCACGAGTACGTAAAAATGTAGATGCGAGATTTCGGTGGTATAGAATTGGTTTTTTTTTGGTTTTACTTGGAGTGAGTTAGCCCACCAGTAGATATTGTCTCCTTAAATCCTAGCGCCTCGTCTCCGTAGCTCCTGGAAAACTTTTGCTCGGGTACGAGTAGGAAAGAAAAAAAGAAATAGCGGCTGAAGCAGAATCTACATGCCGACAAGCCGGGAAACGATTCGAGGGAATCGTGAGGGTCCGAGGATTGCCAATCTTCATTGACTCTTAGAATTAATCGTTTTATTATTCTTGGCAGTGTGCTTAGTATCGATGTTTAGTCATCTTTTTAGTGTAGAGTTACTCATTGCTCAAACTTGTTAAATTAATTGAAAATGAGTTGTTCTTGGTAGAAAAAAATTCAAAATACGATAGCGACAGGATGAATTTTTTTTTATTATCATCAAATTTATCGACAACTTCAGACACATCAATTTTATTTAGTGTTTACAATTAATCGGCAAAATTGGTAAAAACTATAAACAATATTTAGCACAACCTTCTCAAATTTTTAGCAAAGTTTTGTCCGATGGAAAAAAATCTTTTTGTAAAATTTGGAATGTGCCAATTGATAAAAGGGAATTTAGAGGTAATTACGATTGATCGATCGATTTAAAAAGTGATTGAAGACTCGTAACCCTGATGAGTTTCACGTTTGCCATAAGTTGGCGAACACGTGTTAAAGTGGAAGGTATCGTGCTGAAATCTGATTCACTGTTTGACTACAAGACGGCTCTGAATGATCTATAGACAAGATTAATAGCTCAGGTGATAAATTCAAGTTGCAGCATATACGCACAGCGTTATTTTAATTTATTCTCGCGTTTCTCTAATTTAGTGCTTGTCCAAACTACTTGTTTAAAGTGAAATACGAGTTATATGTACTATGATAATCGGACTGCAAGGAGCCACGTTGTATATCGGCTATCGATTAACTCTCTGAGATTTAGCAACGTACGAAGGGTGGAAGCTTTAAAGGATATAGACTGGGTCGTACCTGTTCCAGGGTACCCCGTATCGTCTGGGCCGAGGTTTCGGCCCACAATGCATCCCATGTTTTTAGTCTTTCTTTCCGCGTCTCTGTTTTAAGTGGACAGTTTGGATGTTAGAGCAGGTAGAGAGCTGCGAGATGAATTCTAATACCACAACAGAATTATTAAATATGTATGCGGGTACATAGAGATATAATCTAAGTTCTTTTTACATAGGCAACATAGGCATATTGTTATATATCATTAAGATACTTCCATATCGAAGGAATTTAAGCTATCTCTGTGAATAATATTTCATTTCTTAAGCGCAAAGCAACATCTTTTACGATTTTCGTCTTCTCGATATTTATATACGTTTTTGAAGCGTACTATTGATTTTTCTTTTTTTGCTCTTTCTCATCATAATTCCCAAATACGAAATATTTAGTTCATGCGCATTTTTTGTTCAGACACTCGTCGGTTTCAAAGGGAAAATTGTGTGAGCCAAAAATTAGTGATCTTTGTCAATCTCATGACTTTGATTGCTGGTTTTTTGTGGGTAAATATGTGCTGCTGAGTTTGTAAACTGTACATTTTTTGTCAGAGTGGACATTTTTTAAAATATTCTAAGAGACCAAGAAGAACCAGATGCTTTTTTCGTCGAGCTAAAAATTCTGTTTGATAGTTAAACAGCATATATTTTCAATGTCGCACCAGTTATCAGAGAAATGAATTTTGCCACAATGAAGACCACTGATTTCTGTTTGTTTTTCTCCTTGAGTCCGATAAAAAACGGTGGAAATCATTACTGACTATTTTCCGCGACCTGTGATTTTACCGCAAAAATAATCCTCGTTATTTCCAAATTAATATATTATTAGTCTTGCAGAAAAAGCTGCTCGAAGTAGAAAAAGAAGATAGCTTAATCCCAATAAAAAAACATCTTAGTCGTTGTTAACAGGAAACTCCAATAACCCAGTGCACGATTTGTAAATTATAAAGACAAAATTGGTGAAAGTGCGTAGACTTATTCGCAGTAATCGTGTAAATCACTAGCTGTGCCGATTTAAAAGTATTGGAAAATGCCTACACTCATTCAGCAAAAATTCTTCATGCACGCGGCTTTGATTTTCTCGGGAGCATTTTATCCGCCCGTTTGATTAAAAAGTGCATAACTAATTTTTCTCTTTTACTTCCTACAGCTTCTTCGTACAAACGCAATAATTTTTCGATTCAGAAATAAAGTGGTTCATTTTTTGCCACAAAAGCACCGAAAATGTGTTGGACAATATTCTTCAATGAATATCCGAGGTTTTTACAGACTTTTGTTCTGTAGATTGTCGGTTGATTAATTCAACGTGTAGTCCACTTTTTGCAAAGAACGTGCAGAGAAGAGTAATCCCGATCATAAGCCTCTATGGTTTTATATAAATAGTGCAAATTTTGGATATCTCGCGGAGCTGCGACCGACGATAGATTGCCTCTCATTCCACGAGCCATGCATTGTTACAACGGACTTACAACGATTTGTGAAAAGTGTGAGTCGTTTGAGAGGATCACAACTGTCTACGACGCGTCTCAAAAACTTTGTGTACACACTTACGTGTCGCTAACAATCGTGACAACATTAAGAACAACACTGACTCATTAATGAACTTACGAGTAATGCGAAACATTTAGATTATTTGTGTAATGGTACATTGGTGAGAGATTCAGTGATAATGCAATTCTTAAGGCCTTATCATGTACCAGTGAGTTTGTGGAATACACGTAACGATAAGATATCGAATACGTGGAAATATCCGTACGTCCGCTAAATCTGATAAACTCACTGAACCAATTACAGACCGCATCTGCTCAAATTGCAAATACCATTTTTTCAGGATTCTGGGGAATCGCCATTCACGTTTCCTTGCAGATTTATTTCAACCGAAGATTGGAGAAAACACTACACAATTTTATTTTGCACTACCCAAACCGACAAGTACGGCAAAATATTTGAAGCTCCATTTATCAACGATAAATCCCTCCAAAATTGTACAACTTGCAATGAAATTTCCTGTATTTGATATCATTGAAATGGGAATTTTTTAACAATCTTGTTTTTCAATTCTGCAAGTTAAATTAATTTTTTCTCTTGAATTTACATGGGGTTTTTGAGAGTAAATGCTTATAGACAATAGATTCTTATGAAAATTAATGAAACCACCAAAAATGCTACGGTTGATATTAAAAAATGTAGCACCGATTTCAGCATGAAGAAACGCAAGCTTCTCGCGTTCGTAAAAAGTGAAAGATAAATTCAGTTTCCTGTTGGCAATCTTCAGAGCGATTGAAAAAGTCCCCACCACCGGTTAACCAAAATAATGTGTTATTTTCCCCGCAACCAAATAAATATGAAGAAGAGCCTCCAATTTATGGTTTTTTTATCTTGGCAATGCCGATCGACGTCTATCATCGAGAAGAAACAAACCCCTTGAATACCCTTGAACTTTAGTGACTAATCCATTAACAAAACCGCCTCGATCAAGCTCATCGACGCAACCACACCCCAAACCTAATCTAGGATTTGCGGCACTTATCGTGTTGGCTCGAATTTCTCCACAAACAATTTGAGAATCTCCGATTAATCTACATTTCGGCGGCAAAGCGAAAATGCCAGGGAAATTCTGAATGGTATTCCAGCGATCGGTAACCAGTAAAACGCAGCACACGAGCACTCGATCCACAAAATTGATAGGGCATCCACGAGGGTGAAAAATCCATGCACAAATCCGATCCAAAGTTAAGAGGCCTTTTTCGAACCGCCCTAAACTCTACGAAACACATCTGCAAAACTCTCTCCGCGCCACACAAAATTTCAACATTTTTTATTCCTCCCTCAGCCGTGACTCGTGTCACAGGGTGAACAAAATCCGACGATCACGATGGAAAAATGACTCTTATTGTTTACCGCGACGAGACATCCGAGCAGGGACGATTGTTGGCTTAGCGCGAGGCTCGCTCGCGTGAAAATAGAAGGACGACTCGAGACGGGCAACGTCTATGTGACATACGAGCGCGTCATTGACAAATTTCGTGACGAAAGCCGATAGCGGAGCGTCGGGTGAAAAAGAAAAAAAAGAGAACAACGAAGAAGAAACGAAACGAAAGAAGATATACATCGCGGCGTGAAAAAAATACGTAGAGAAAGATAAAGATAAAGAAAATGATAGAATGAGAGAGGGAGAGAGAGATGGAGAGAGAAAGAGAGAAGAGAGTGGGGGCCCGGGTTAGGGGTGCGGTAGGACGACGACGCTGGGGTCTAATGCCTCGGTGACGATGTACTTACTGATATAGAAAGTTTGCTCGCTCGTCTGATCAAATCCGCGGAGGAAAACACTCGGAAAATGTAATTGGGCGAGCGGCGGACAATACGCTCGAGGCACAACGGACGCTAATCTAAATAGCTGTCGTTCGGAGAGCTCCTGTGGATTCGCAACGCATGGCACTCCTCCAGCTTCTCGAGACACCGAGGGAGAGATAGGATATATATCCCTTCCTCTTTTTTTCGACGCGAGACGCGCTTTCCACCGAGCAACGAAAAGCCCCGCGCTCGCCTATCCTCCTTCGCCTTACAATAATGCTTCCACACAACACGACACACCCTTGCACCACTCCAGCCAGCAATATTTAGGAAGTAATTGCGTATTTACCTGAAATCTTATGCGACAGATAGTCAAGAAAATGGCTGCCTTCTGTGGCCACACCTCAATCTGTTGAGTGTCGAGAAGCCACTAGAAGTGGGGGCACCAACGAGTCCCATGGCCGTCCCTAGTGCACGAGGAGCCCCGACCACGCGACTGATTCAGCGCTCCCAACTCCGAACGCAAGGCACTGTGACCCCACACTCCTCGATGAATCAGAAAGGATCACTTTCCGGTCTTTTCTATTCATGGATATGATTTTACTCGAGAAGTTGATCGAAATATTCCCTTTGGGTATTCGCAAGATTTTTCGTAATGCGCTCCAATTTTTTTTTTGCATTTCAGGTGATTTAGAAACTTTCGCATGTATTTTTTTTTTTTTTCAGGTGAATTTGCATTTTGGGGATTCAGGAGATATTGAATATATATTTTGGATGTGTCATTTTGAAGGTCGTTTGTCTTCAGAGGCGATTTTTTGGGATGAAGCAATTTTTAAAATGCTTTTGATGATTTGCAGGTATTTGAAAGGAAAAATTGTCCCCGGGTTGAATTTATTGGAATGTTGGTTTTCAGAGAGGAAATTGCAATTGGAGTATCCTCAGGAGAAGCAATGATTCACCCCTGTCTCGTTATCCGAATCGGACGGTTCTCGAGCGCCACCCGAGCATGTCATGAACAACTCTTCGAAAGGAACTATTTGCGCACGCACCGATAATTTCGTGTAATTGCCAATACGTCAGTCGTATAGTGCGAATGCGAAAGAAAGGATAATGGAGAATGTGCGAATAAAGCTGTAATTACTGCACACACGCACACACCCACACACACTCAGGAGACGTTTATATATATATTTATATATATATGTATAATTTTTTATTGTAGAACATAACGCGTAGGCAGCCTCGTAATTTTGCCAGCCTTCGGTACTGGGATTTAATAGCATTTTTGGAAATACGTATAAGTTTTCTTCTTCTTCTTCTTCTTCTATTGTATATTATAGTCGGGACGAAGCAAATTGTCTCATAGGAGACGAATAGTCTGACGTTTGAATGAAAAACACAAAGGAGGAAACAACATTAAAACGGAAAGTTACAAAAAAACAAACACTTGGATCGAGCGGAATATGAGAGGGTATTGAAAAAAAACGAATGGAAAAAATTTGTCTAAAAATGTACATACATTTTTCGTAGGTATTATGGTAATGTGATCGAGTCGCGTAACTAATTGGGCGATATGGAGAGCCTGATTCGCGCGCACAAGAACAATAACATCGAGCGATATCTAGAGCGATAGAAACAGAATGGATATTGCCTCGTGATATCCTCGAAAGGTCCTCCCGTCGAGGTTTCGCAATTATTTAAATATCGCCTGCTATATTATTAGCGGGACTTGAGATTTAAAAAAAAAAAAAAAACGAAAAGTTCGAGGATTATTGCTCAGTTCTTCTGGGGCGGCTCCGGGTCGTTCGGTCCACGCATCTGACGCCTTAACGACTCTATGAACTCGGGATTCGACGTCTGTATTTCATCCACCAGCCGATGTCCGCTGCAAATAATCAAACGGAAACGTTTTAACGTTATTTCGTCGCTCTTAGGATCACTGCATTTGCTGATATTTTAATTACACTTCCGGATTGAATTCCGGATTTTATCACTTTTTCTATTGTTAGACTGGGAAAATCTACAATTACTTTGTTACTTTTTGTGCAAAATTTGAATAACTTTTGGGTAAGTACGCAAAAATTGTTACTTGGGTCGTTAAAGATGATTTTATCGTTAAAAAATATATATATACAGGTACGGAAATCGTAGGAATTTTGAAAAGGTTGTCGGTACTCACGCTTCGATAAGCGCTTCCATGCCGGCACCTTGCTCAACGTCGCCGCTCGTGAGAACGCTCATCATGTTTCGCATGCCCGGATCGCTAAACATTTCTCGCGCCATGTTAACAAACGCCCGATTTCCCATAATAGAGCTGAGATCCATGCCAGACAAGCCACCCGCACCGCACAAACCCATATTACTGACTCCCTGCTGAGCCAGTTTCTCCTCGGACAACTGTATATTGTTTTTGTATAACTCATTGTCGGGCTCCATTTCGCTAGCTTTCTGATAACACTCTTTGGCTTCCTTGTGCTTCTCCAGACTCGAATACGCGAGGCCCATTCGCGCGTACGCTTTGCTGTAGGAAGGATCGATGGAAAGCGCCGTCATCGAGTCTTTGATTGCTAGCTGATGATTTCCCATTTTGCTGTGCACCGCAGCGCGGTTGCAATAGTACACAGCCTTGCTGCCGTCCAATTCTATTGCTCTGGATAAACAAAGAATGACCTGAATCCTGAGTTAGTTTATCTTTTGCGATTATTGTGATCATAGAGAAAACGGCATCACTTAAATGTGCACAAAGTCTGTGAATCCTTGAAGCTAATTTTTCACATTGTCTTCCCAAAATTACAAAGAATAGCGATCGCTGTTTTTGCTATGTTTTCATGATATTATTTGTTTTTTAAATGCTATAATTTAACGATTCACAGACCTCGAGTGCTACCTGCAATTCTCATAGATCCTAAATAAACCTTTAATAATTAAGACACCAAAAGTGTACTTTATTAAAATACTGAAAATTCCAAGGAATTTAGAATATCAGGATTAAAAGAATCCAAAGCGGATAAAAACCTACTTCGTATAGCTCTGCAGAGCTTCTTGGGGTTTCTCTTCCTTCATAAAATTGTTGCCTTCGTTCTTCAGCTTTTCTGCTTCGGCCTTTTCCTCCGGTGTCGCATCTCGTTTCGGAAGCGGCCCGGCAACGTCAGCGACCGCTTTGTACGCGCTGTACAAGTTAACATTGGCCGGCGCGTCGGAAGCCTGAACGTTGTAGGCGCTTTCCAAGCATTGTATAGCAACCTCGAGACTTTCGCGCGAATCAGCGGTAATGTCACCCTCCTCGAGTTGCTGCGTCAGGAACTGAATAATCGAAGCAACGAGCCCTTTGACTGTCATTGCTGCCTTTGCTTTTTCTCGGTATCCTGGGAATCCAAAATATTTCAATAATGCATAACGTGCCATTGGTTAATACTAAAGAGACTTAAAATTTTCTGCTAATTCACGATCATGCGACATAACCAAATTTCGGTGAAAGATCATTTTGAGAAGACTAAATTCTCACGGTCCTCGCTCTTCGGCGATTTATTTTATTGCGACAGTATGCGGACATGAATGTTTTTTTTGCTTTTGTAGGTAGAACGAGACGCGCAGCATCGACAAAAACGATATAATTACTGGCTACCTGATCAATGAACAATCTGTAATGCGTCGTGGAAACAAACACGTCAGAAATTTACGAATCGCTAATTATTAAAGGAACGCGACTGTCGCCGTCACGCGAATATGCGACCGTGGAAATAACGAGAGTGATGAAGTCTTGATGAATATGTAAAAACCTTTGCAAATGCGATGAGAATCTTTTTTTTGAAAGCTCCTTTCGGGAAGAGACTCGCCGGTAGTAAACCAGGGCTGCTGATCAGTGACCACCAGTGATTATGTTGAGGCTAGAGTCGAGAAGATGGAAAGCTTTTCGGGAAATTGGTGCAATGATTGGTCGATTAAATAATCGTAGTTCGACATTTCGCCACGGGAGTTGCGACTGTCGCTAAAGTCGCGTACTTCCTTTTTGTTACGCCAAATTTGGATTTTTCTTCGCCTTATGTTGTTCGATTATTTAGAGAATGAAATTCAATACAAGATCCGAAAAATGAGAATTAGAATATCGCTTCATTGATTTTCTCGACGACTTTTGAACCGATGCGCCACGTGTGCTGCTCAGTCGGTATCGAAAACTGTAATCGTCTTTACGGACAATATTTTGGACGAAAGCAATTTAGCTTTCACTTTAAAATGTATAGACGAAGAGAAAGCAACGTTTACTTGGCTCGAAATATCAACCGGCTATGAATAAACACGATTACAGTTTGTGATACCGACCGTAACTTTTACGCTAGAATGTCAATAAAATGAAAGTTAATTGAACCCATATAGCTTTTAATAACACTTTCATCAAATTTTGAGCATTTTTTACTTTCTCGTGCGTCATTGAAATCGAATAAAACGTACTTGACTGCATCACCGGCATCAGCGCCACGAAAAGTAATCACACCTCTACTGACATTTCCGCGACACACGCACCCACTTTACATTGCAATGAAACACGTCATTTAATAATTTCATCACTTTCCGATTAAATTCCTTTCCGCGCCTTTGTCAATTGCGTATGATACCCCGAATAGCATCCAATCTCAACGCAATCTTCATTCCATTTTCGTCATAGAATTGGCCGATCGAGAAGCAAAAAATCAAAGCGCCTGAAAATTATGAAATCCTTCTCCAAAATACAACAAGTCATCGCAAGGTCATCGTCACTAATACATACATAATAACAGAAGCGTTATTTATACAAAATAAATGCTTGTACGTTTAAAAAACCCCGAAAATTCTGGCATTCGAATTTGCCGGGTTCCGAATGACTGTCTCGTGGCGTCTGACGTCCCGGGCGTTCCGTGACTTTAGCCATTGGCTCCGAGGCCGGAAAAAGTGAGTCGAAAGGGTTTTCTTCACGTCAAGGTGGATTGTCGGGTCCACGTCAAAGTGGCAACGAACAAAAGCTATCGGTGAATCAAGCTCCAGGGCGTATCCAAAAGCGTGTACGTGGTGTTCGGAGGCGGCGAGAGGATAAAAATCGTGATCCGATTCGACGAACGAGGAGTCGACGTTTTCACGGCAAGCCGAAAGCCCGAGTTATTTATTTGGAGGTTCTGCGCGCCACGCAGGTATAATCACGAGCACATACGGCCCGGTAGCGCATCATACACACACACACACACACACGCGTACACACACCTGCAAAAATGGGTTTGACAATCAGCAGTTTGCTGACCCGTTTGTTCGGCAAGAAGCAAATGCGAATTTTGATGGTGGGACTCGACGCTGCGGGAAAAACAACGATTCTCTACAAACTGAAACTCGGCGAGATCGTGACGACGATACCGACTATTGGCTTCAACGTCGAGACAGTAGAGTACAAAAACATCTGCTTCACCGTTTGGGACGTCGGCGGCCAGGACAAAATCCGTCCTCTCTGGCGGCACTACTTCCAAAACACTCAGGGCCTCATCTACGTGGTGGACAGCAATGACAGGGAGAGAATCGCAGAGGCCGAGAGAGAATTGGCGAACATGCTCAAGGAGGACGAGCTCAGGGACGCGGTGCTCCTCGTATTCGCGAACAAGCAGGATCTGCCAAACGCCATGTCCGCAGCTGAGCTCACCGACAAATTGGGCCTCAACGCTCTTCGGGGTCGTCATTGGTACATTCAGAGCACGTGCGCCACCCAAGGTCAAGGCCTCTACGAGGGACTCGATTGGCTGAGTAACGAACTTGCCAAAAAGTGATAGCGCTACGTCCCTTGCGAAATGTACCAACATACAGAGCGGCGAACATTTGGGCTTTTCGTGGGATTTATCGGTGGAAAGTTTGGCTGCGGACTCCGGTTTATGGGTCTTTCGATTCAACTTCGTACAACTGAGGATTTTTTCATCGTTACGCAGCTCGTCCAGAGACACGCCGCAGCCAATGATGAGCGCACGCCGTTTTAATGATGCACGCCGTTTGGTACTTTCATCTGCGCTTGGACTCTGGAGAATAAACTAAACACACACAGATACCGATATTGTTTTGTCGAGTGAGTGAATCTGTGAGGCGAGGAGCATTTTCAATTTGATTTTTACCATGGAAGAGCACTCCTTTGTGCCTGAGAACGCCTTTCTTCTGTTTTTCGTTTTTTTTGTTTCCCCTCATGAACCTCTTCCTCATGTACACCGAGCCCAATATCTCGATTTTTTTTAAGAGTTAATTATAATTCATCTCTATGGCGTCACTGGCGCGAGTAATTAACGGCGCGGACGCGTTTGTACGATCATGTTGATTGAATAAAATACATCTCTAAGACTAGTAATTTTTAGTACATATATAAATATATGATTCTGAGAACGAGTATTCGGAGGAAGGAGAGTAACATATGTTAATTATTATATATGGATTCAGCTGGAGCACGCGACGATGACATCATCGCCGTACGCGTTTCGCGGTAACTTAAAAGATAATCGTTTGTATCTTGAGGAACTAGATATACTGAAGCACTGGAATAAATTTAAGATATTAACCCTTTGAATTGCTTTTCTTTTCATTTTCAAATGCGAAAACATGTTTCCTACCGAATTTATATTGTACCCGAAATTTATTGTTAAGAATTTTGAAAACAAAACAAAAAACTGCATAAATGATACTTATACTAGTGGATCATTTTTACTGCTGCACGAAATTATTAAGAACACAGGATGAAAAATTTTCATTTGGAACAATTCAATGTCTCGTGCGGTGAACAACTTTAGAACTCGTGATACTTTGCATCAAGATAATACTGCAATTTTGATGTCCAGAAATTTAAAAATCACGTACCTACATTTTATCCGTAGGTTCGCTTAAACTTGGAAAATGACAAAGAAATTTTCAAGGGCCAACATTGCACTCTTTATTTGTTTATTTTTTTAACACTAGTATTCAAATTTTTGTTGCACCATAACATATAAAAATTTCAACACTTTTCGTATTCGTATTTTCATTTTTAAACCAATTTCCCCATTACACTTAATCGAAAAATTTCGAAAACGATATTCACTAATCGTAAGATTCGCATCCGAAAGATTTCGCGGATAAATTAAAATCTCGGATTAAAAAAAAACCAATAAAACGTTTTATGAACCCATATACTTACATAACTTTATTATTGTACAAAACCGTACAACTCGGAGGTACATACGTATTACTTACAACGCATCAAACAATTTATTTTTACACGTACAGCGTCGTTCCATTAGCACTTAACTTCGTTTTGTTCTTACAACTAATAATTTCGCTTGTTTTTGTTCACCAACAAAAAAAAAAAAACCATTACGCACAACGAAAGGAACGATCGCCGTAGAATCGCAGCAGTAAAAAGAAAATTCGTTAGTCACGTTATTATTCGTATTACATATATATTTACATTGGTAATCGGACGATGTGCTTGTCTACGAATAAACCCGTGAAACGTTTTTTTTTCTTTCCCGTGTACATAATCGAGTGTGTGTGTGGTTGTATATCGTCTCGAATTTACGTGTGTGTCTGTGTATGAATACGGTAAAAACATTATCGAGTTCCGGTGTAGACACCGTAACTTTTATCGTCCGGGTGATAAGAACGGGTTGCCAATCGACGGCAATCGGCAATATTTCGTACATCAAACGCCTTTGCGTGCAACCCAAGTTGTGGAAGGCACGGCGCTCGAGGCATCGCCAAGAGCGGGAAAGTGATTTTCCATGGTGTGGCTTGACAAATGGGCTTTGTGGTCGTTTCCGGCTTTCAAAATTTGGCCGCAGCTCGCGCAGGCCTCTAAATTTCTGACTTTGCCGTTGACCTCACGTTTGTGAACCTCGAAGAGTTCCTGTTGCTTGCCAATGTCGGGTAAAAGCACGAGAATTTCGGGAAAGAGGATTTCGAAAGCGCTGAGCCCCATAGAATCGCGGCAGCGTTTGTAATAATCCTCAGCGCTGACGGTTCCTCGCCGGAAGTAGCTGCTCAGAGTGCAAAATTCCTGTATGGGTTCTTGCTGGCCGAGGACCTCGGACACCTTGGCCATGATGTTCCTGTTGCGTTTTTGAAAATCGGGCGGTGAAACGTAGTCGTATATCTTGTTAGCGTCGTGTTTATTCGGCAATATGGAGTAACTTTCGCCGGAGCTGTTAGTGAAGGTCAGTCCGCTGTCGAGTCTCGTTGACCGTTGATCGGCGCTGTTGAGTTTCACGGCGAAACCAGGAGGCGGAGGAGTCGTCGTGTTGAATCCCGGCGGTGGTGTCGTTAATTTCCCTTTTCCGGAAGTTTTAACAGCCTTGAGAGTCGGAAATTCATCCTCCGTTCTGTACATATTATTGTTGGTTGTATTGAGACTGTCGATTTTGATCTCCGAGCGTTTTCGCGGGGTGTCCGCGTTGTTTTTGTTGCTTTCGGGGCTGCTTGTCGTCTGGATGAGTTGCTGATCGGCGGTGAAAGAGTTGGAGGAAATTTGGCTGGGCGACGGGCTGCCAGAGCCTTTTCTCCTTTCCTTCTTCGTCTCTTTTCTCTTCGAGGAATCCGCGCTCTTCGTCACGTCCATCGTCTCGGCTTCCGGTTTTTTCGAGGACTCGGAGTTTCCGCTATTTTTCTGTACATTAACTGGAGCTTTTCCGGGCTTTTCCGGCTCCCTTTTTGCATTCGAGTTGCTCTTGGAGCTCGAGGATTCGTTGCTGCTCGAATTATTGCCGCTCGATTGCTGTTTCACCTTTTTCTTTTTCGCTTTTCCTTTGGTCGCGTCGCCGGCTCCTTTACTATCGTTGTCCCCGTTCGCCGGCGGAGGCCAAGTCGATTGCTGCGGCACAACCGCTATGGAAAGTTGCTTTTTCGATCGCGCGGGTTTCGCTAAGCTCGGAAAATCGTTTGAGGATGGCAGAGGCGGCGGAAATTCGGCGAAAGGCGAGGGCGCGACTTTCTTCGATTTCGGCGTCGGCGCCGGCGCCTGTTTCACGCAAGTTACTTTAGTCCACTGTCCAGTGTTGGAGCTGGACGTGCTGGCGGAAGCGGAAGGATTGGATCTCCCGAGAGCCGGAAAATCGCAATCCATCGACGATCTCTGACTCGGCCTGATGCGAATATTCGGTCCGGAAACTCTGGTCGTCACAGTTCCGTCAGTTTTGTGATTAACGTGAATCGATACATTGGGCGCTGCGCTTTGAGGGCGTTGCGAGCTGGGATCCGATTTATTGCTACTGAATACGCTCAAATTGACGGTTTTCGAAATCCCAGCGGCGGCGGCGCCGTTCGCGCCTGAACCGCCGGATTCCGGTCCGAGAGCCGGAAAATTCTCGTCGGTGACCGCGAGAGTCTGAGGCTTGAGACTCCCACGTATCGTCAAATTTCCCCGACCTCGTGTTTGACCTAAGTTCGGAATAACCGGCGAAGCGTTGCCGAGAGACGGAAATTCTTCGGTGCTTCGCACGTCGGGCTGACGAACGAACGCTGCAATCTCTGATTCGAAGGGAATATTCGCGGTGCCACCGAATTCGGCGATGTCGGGCTGATAATCTCGACTTGCGAGGCCGTGTTGTTGCTGTTGCTGTTCTCGGCTGTTGTAGTCTCTTGGCCTTCGAGAATTCGACGCGGAACCGCCTCCGCTTCGACCTTCGCCGCCATTTCCCCCGCTCAGTCCTCCGGCGAGTCTCCGGTTGTTGCGGTTCTCGCCTCTCGGCGCTAAAGTAAATTCCAGCTCCAAAGTTCGAGCTTGCTTGGCTGCGGCTTTGCCGAGATGCTTTCCGTGCGTACAGGCTTTGTGGGCCTTCAAATCGATGTCAGTTCGGAATACGCTCGTGAACATCTCCTCGAGACAAGTGCCCTCCTCGCAGAGGTAATGCTCCTGCCTGAAGTGGTCCCTCAAGTCGCTGTACGAATTGTAGTAATGGTGAAAACCGTCCGCATCACAGAAATGGCAGTAGAGATGGTCACGACGCAAATGACGAAACAACTCGTCGTTGTCCATATAACGCTGGTCGCAAAATTCACACAGAGGATGACCCTTGTGGGACTTGTCGTCGGGGTCGCCCTTTCTCCGATGCTGCGTCAGATTCGGTCGCGTGTAGCAACGCCTCTCGTGCGAAAATATCTGGGGAATTAAGGGTATTTAGAGATCTGTGAAATTCAACTGTTGGGAAAGATGTGCACGTGAATAGATTTTTAAAAAATATTCTTTCCAATTCTTTGTAAAAAAATGTTACAGCTTCCTACAGCTTTGAAGCTCTGAAAGATATCAATAAAAACAAAATTTATTCATTCCAAGAACACATCCTGTTTACGTAAATGGTTTGTCAATGTAGATATTTCCATATGCAAGGCCAAATTCGGCTAATGATCGTAGCGGTAGATGCCGTAACAAATTTTTAAAAAAATTGAAAGTCACATCAATGAATTTCGCAGCAATGAAAATATCCAAATTCAAGACAAGGTCATTTCCAGTAAGCCGATAAAAAAATAAATACCCTCAAGTTCTCAACGCAGAGATCGCAGTAATGTAGCTCGTGTTGTCTCCTCATGTGGTCCTTGAGGCCGTTGAAAGTGCCGAAAACAGCTTTCTCTTGGCATATGGAGCAGACGTGTGCGAGAAGCATGGTGAATTTCTCCTGGATGTCGAGGCTGTCAAAGTAAATATTGTACCTAGTGTCCAAGAGATTGGTTCTCCGGAGGTGGCGAAAGGGTTTGATGTTTCTGGTGAAGACGACTTTGGGGAGGTCCTGGCGGCAGATGGGACATTCGTTCTGCTGGCAGAGGACTCTCATTCGGGTGCTGCATTCGTAACATACGGGATGTTCGCAAAGTCCGATGCTGTAGATCTCTACGTCTCTGTAGCAAACGACGCAGGCGTTGTTGCCATTGGTGGCGGAGGCGGAGTCCTTGTCGGCTGCCATCTCGCTGGAATTTCACCTCTCCGATCTAAATGTCCAACAGACAAACGATACGCAACTTTCGGTTAACATCTCTGGCATTGACCAAGAACGCCTGACAAGCGCGCAACGGGACAGGCCAATTATTAGCGACTGGAAAAAAAATTCTTGACTTTGGCCTGGACACGCAACCTTCGGTTAACATCTCCGACATTGACCGAGGACGAATGACAAGCGCACAGCGCAGACAAGCCAATTATCAGCGAATGGAGCAAAGGGAATACGCTTGGTTTTACAAAAAGGAAATTCTCGACTTTGGCCTCGATGGGAAGCATCTAAACGTGCGATATTAAAACAGGTTAATCGTCAGACATTATTTACGACCTTCCGAAAGTCCTCCTCTGCCTCGTCCCAGTGTGCGATATCCGAAAATAGACGTGTATGCCCAAAAATATATGAACAGCCGTGCGAACAGATGTTAGTATCGATGTGGTCGTCACTGAGCGCGAGAAAACAAGGTTATCGCACGGTGGTTTTGCGAAAAAACGCCTATCAGGCGTTTTCGGATATTATGAATATCGTGAAATTGACTTTTCGTTAATTGCCTGCAATTTATCCTTCACCTATTTACGCGAAGGAGCAGCGAAAATAGAACAACGCTTATTTAGACGGTATTTTTTTAATTTATTTTTTAAATGTGACTTGTAGTTGAGGATCAATTGGTAAGTGTACGGTAAGAAACGACTTTTTGTCTATAGTTATCTATCCCGTGCGCCATATATATATATATATATATGTAACTAGTACAGTAACACAGTATAGCGTGGTTCAAAACCGGAAGTCGGTCTGCACTGCGAGGGATAAGACGCGGGGCAGCAACACACGTGTAAAATTCGTAGTAAATGTTGTAATGTAGCCGTGGTGACGGCTACGCCAATGAGATCGTAGAACGGTGCACTTGAAACGTCTGGGACATAAAACGAGATGAGGTGCGACGAGCGGCTGAAAATGTGATGCCAACTAACGCGGCGGGCGGACGCGGTGACAAATTCCACGTCAAGCTTATTTCCCCTCTTCTTATTCGTCTTGGTTTATCGGCTGTAATAACTGCATTTGTTGAATAAGCATATTCTTCTTTCAGTTTCATGGATCTAACGATTTTACGTAATTTGTTAATTACGAAACGCTGTTGGAAGTTCAGGAGAAAGTTATGGAAAATTGGTTGAAAACAATTGAAATAATTGATTCTCATCTTCTTTTGGAATGAAATTTTAAGTCGAGAACACGTGACTCATGTTTGAACTTAAGGGGATGTGATATCTGTACCACGTGACGTTTGGGCGATGAGGCAGGAAATAAATTTCGGTCCGGGGGTGGAATGGGAAATTTTGTTGTGTTTGGGAAAATTGAGGGTCTCAGATTGAGAGGAATTACGATTAACGATGTCAGATTAACAATTTGGTTATCAAGAAACGTTAGGGCTAAAAAAAAACGGGTTAGTTTGTCTTACCGACTGAGTAAATTTCACTTCCTCTATTTCTTCCTCGGTCGGTAAACTGTCATTGATAGATCTTAAAGGGTGCAATGATTTTTTTCCGAAGAAAACACAGGAAAGGGGAACTGCGTTGGGATGTTTTGCAGTTTATTGGTTTCGTCTTTTATCTTAGAAATTAATGCAGAGCAATTTTGATCGCGACTACGCCCGAAATTGTACGATGAGAAACAGAGGGGATATTTGGGCGTCTCCTCTGACTGAAAATCGATTGTGCACTGTAAGATAATCTCCCAACAAAGTTCTGCACAATTTCTTCATGCACATTATTTATTTGCGCACAATATAATTGCGCAATGTATTTTTTAAACTTGTCTGGCTGATTAATAAATGTAAAATGTCTCAATTACTTAATGAGAAATAATAATATAATGCATATGCATTATTGTAAATGAGGAGAGGATTCGGGTCGAACGAGCAATAAATACACAGAACGCATAAGTTTTTTAACACGATAGATGGTAACATTTATATGCGATTTGAAGTAGGTGGCTGCACCCCACCCGCACGTATGATACAGCTAGAGTAGTCCCCCCATTTCTTTCGTTTTTTTTTGGTTTTCTTTAATACTCAAATACATTCTTTTGTTCTACATATAACCGCGATTCGAAATAATACTACCGAGATTACATGAATAACATTCATACAGAGTCGCATGAACTTTGGGCCGAAGCGCGCCGCGCCTATTGCTTGATTATACACACCAAATATTACACTATAATTTTTCCGTTGCATTTTAGTTTCTTGTTGTTCTTTATTTCTTCTTCTCCTTCTTTTTTTTTGTTTTTCGTTAGTGTTGTTTCCGAGCGGCTGCGCGCAGTCAAAGTCAGCGACACGAATTACACGATTATACCAATATACAACTTAACGTCTATGGTAAGAAAACGAAAAATGTACAAATAACTCGAATCGAAGGTCCTTTGTTTTGTTTCGTTATTGAGAGTCCGTGGCGTGTGTGTGTGTTTTAGTGTGTGCCCGTGTGTGTTTAATAGCGTATGACTAGAAGCGTTTTCGGATACGTACTATCGATTAGCTATTGAATTCTCTCTTTCTTTCGTTTCAGTTTGTTTTGTTTTTTCTTTCTTTTCGTCTCTATCTGCTATCGAAAAACAATCGTTTGGTGTTTGTTTGTCGCTCGACTGGTTCGTTTTGGATATGCGCGTAGCTATTTGAAAAAAAATGTTTCTGTTAATGGAATAGCATGACGTTCGTCGGCCGTCTTTTATACGCGAGCCTAGGAACGCTTATTTTTTCTTTTCCCTAAAAAAAAAAGAAAGCCCTGCGAGTGTATCACGGGGCGACACTCGTTTATTTCACTACGATAAATGCAATATTAAACTATCTTGTAATGCTTTAAGTTATAATTAGATGACTCGACTGAAACGCTGCACTAAACGAGTCGTCTCTTAAGTACCTAAGTTAGCGTTAGTTTTTAATCGCACGTCTTAGTTTTTTTTTTGTGCATCGCTGTCTCGAGGATAGACATTTCCACAATTTTTCTCTCTCGACACAACGAAAAAAAAAAACAACACACGACGTTTACTATTCGCCTTTGCGGAAGTATCATTCGTGAGCTAATTAATGCGGGGCGTTTAAGTAAATCTGTCTCACGTTACGTTATTCATGAGCTAATATACATAATATCAACTAATCGGACATCACGTACCAGACTCGATAAGATATGCACTATTCGTAAATGTTACTCTACGCGAATATTGAGTAAATAAATAAAAATCATCGTACAATACTGAACAATCGTACCTCAACAAACTATACACACTGTGGTTATTTTTCTTCTTCATTAACTGTTTTTTTTTCTTCTCCTTGCTGTTTATGCTTGGTTCTCATTGTTTTCATGCTCCTTCATTTTCTTCTTCTTCATATCTTGTTCTCCATTATACATATATATGTTTGAAAGCACAAGCGTAACGTAAGTGCGACGCAATCACGTACGTTGCATACGTATATTAATTGATCCTTTCGTTATGAGATCAGGTATTTGTTGGCGTAGGATTGATTGAATTGTTTTTTGTTATTTTTTGTTCATTTATAAGGTAAATTGTGGTTTAATACTGGCCAAACGTGATTGGTTAACGTAAATTCGTCATCGTTTTTTGCTTTTTTCTCAACAGTGCTGGGACACGCACGAAATCCCAAGAGATACGTAATGCTGGAACTCTTGAAGTATATATTTTTGTTATCCTAGTGTAATCGAATCACCGTTTGCTGAACGATATTTCGGTGACTAGACGTGCTAAAGATTCTTTCCATTCCTTATTATTTTTGTTTCTCTTTGTAATGAGGCCTGTCGTTCCATTTCGAGTGTACAACTACCTAACTATCGTCGTTAAATAAAATATCATTCGATTACGTACGGACACGTTTGAAATTTTTTGTAATATATGTATATATAAAAGCAAGAGCTAATCCTACTTCGATCGGCAAATCGACGATAATATTTATAATATTTATATATATATTTTAATATATATATATATATATATATTTATAATCTGGAGAGAACGACGACGAATATTTAATCGAGAGCTACACGAAGGACGAGACTCTATTACGAGACGGAAGGAAAATAAGGGCAGGGGTCGGCATTGGTGTATTGAAAACAACGAATAAATCAACCAGGGTCTCAATCCAAGACAATTTTTCGTCCGGCAATAATAATATTTATCGAACGTCGTCTCTCGTCGGTAGCTCGCTGTGCATAACTTTGAAAATATATGGATTTTCGGCTCTTAACTATACGCGACGTCTCAGTACGCCGGCGGCTGGAACTCGTTCATACCTCGCTGCTGCTGCTGCTGCTGCTGTGGTTGGGCGAACGGCGGCTCCTGATAAGCCGCGTCCGTCGCATCCGGATAACTCGTGTATCCCGCCCCCCCTGCGGGATCTGCCTCGTAACTCGGTGCAAATGCCGCGTCCGTACCTTGCTTAAATCTTTGGAATGCGAACCAAGCGCTTCCCGCCTGTAAAACCCGATTTTCCATTTGTCACCACAGTTATGGCTAATATAGCTAATTTTTATTTTATGTGTTAATAAAAGAGATTTTATCCAAAATTGAAAATTAGGGAATATTGCGTGATATTCTGGTGAAAGATTCACTCGACCAAACTTATGTTAATATTGTGGATATTAATTGAGAATAATAATGAAAAATAATTCGAGAGAAAAATTGATAAACCATTTTTTATTCTAGCAAAAAAGATTCTGGCAACTATTTTTTTTGGCCTTCTAAAAGATGGTTCATCAAGCTTTCATGAAATTATGTTGAGTTTTCAAATGTTTGAAAATAATTTGAAAAATAGGATAATATATATATTTTTTAAATATCAGAGTTTTCTGTTCGGGGTGAAAATGTTAGTAGTTAAGGAAATTTCTAACTCTGATCTGCATCCTATATATTCAATTTGATTGCACTATATATGCATAATAGTTGCCTTCTACTTACCCAAGTGAAGATGGAGAAAAATGAGAATGCTATGGCTGCCCGCAAGTTGCTAACTCCGTATCCGTCTTTTGGATCGTCCGACTTGCCCCACGCATTGGCTAAGTAGCAAAATCCTACGAAGTAGAGGAATGCCCAAAAACCGGAGAAGCTGCACAAGAAAAAACAGTTTTATCACTACTTTTGATGAATTTGTGAGTTTGATCTCAAGAATACGGAAACATGTAAATAAAATCGTATTCAAAATACTTTTTTCTAAATAGCTATGAAAAATTATTTTACAACTTGAAAATTTTCAAATATTTTTTTTTAGAAATAACAACTAAGTGAATATTACAAAATCAAAAAATATAGAATATCATTATTGTTAATAAAGAATTATTAGTAGTTGTTTAACTGGAAAATTATTATGTATACATTCTTTTTAGAATATCGCCTATATTCTCGAGTGATTTGCGAATCTTAGTCTTACCCAAGATCCAATAAAACATAGTGCTTTCTGGTTTTCACAGAGGACATTTGCTCAAAGAGATACTCTCCGACAAGAAAGCCTATGCTCGCTAGGAAAGCCAGTACTCCAATTCCGACGCCATAGTTACAAGCATTCGTGTCTTTGTTATAGAGGCAATATTCTTTGCCATTGTCATCCTCCAGATATCCCTTGCTGCTTATGCAGCCAAAGACAATTATGGCAAATAGCTGTAAAGAAAAGTATTACCAATTTTACAAACTTTGGAACTATCAGAAAATTTCTCAATGATCAGATTGTTCTATGAAACTAGCAAAAACTTATTACAGAAGGACAATAAAGAAATAAAACCCAAAATTTGCAAACGTTGCGAAAAAAAAAATCACCAAAAAGGTTCAGAATAAAAATGAGATCAGTGAATAATTATCACAATAATTCTGAATAATGCAACCAAAGAAGATAGATGAAGAAATTTTTGCTATAAAAGAAATAATTACAACAAACATCAGTAAACCCCAAAATGATACAACAAAAACTTAGCCAACCAAAAAAAAAACTCCAACACTACGAAATACAATTTTGAAAAAAAAAGAGGTCCATCTGAACCAAGGGAAAATCTTCCCACCAAAGATGTTCACACCCATTCAAAAATCCCCATAAACCACCAAAGTTGTGCCAATGAAGCAAATCCAAGAAAATCTCAAGTGGGTAAATAAAAAATTATGCAGGAATCAGCAAATAATACCAAAAGCCATAAAAACAAGGCCAATGCCATAGAGCACAGTGCCACCCAAATCCACAAAAGCCTAAAACCATAAATCCACCTCAAAACAAATTTCAAAAGCCGTCTCCTAAAAAAACTCAGGAGAACAATGCATGAATAATATTCATAAAATTCCATGGGACATCGAATTCACCGGGAAATCTTCGGCATCTCCCTCCCAATCAATCACCCCAAATACCATGAAATAAAAATCTCATTATTGTTCATTATTTAGAACAAAAGTTGCTGGAGTTGACATATCGAATTGAGGAAAGCGGAAATGTCGAAACATTGTTTTATGGGACGTATTGCTTTAATTCACGGAAAAATCAATAGAACAACCCCATCGCTGGGGGAGGTGGGCGATGAGCTCGCGGAGAGTGGCCCGAGGGTGGGGACCGTCGTCTCTCCGTCAGCTCCTTTCAAATCGATGTGCGTGTCCACCATTTAAAGCACTTTTACGAGACCAGCCGCGATAATTACGCCGCGCTCTCGAGGATGAGCTTGAATTATTCGTGCGATACTCACCAAACATACGGCCTTGAGGATAACGTGAGGCCTCTGGACGAAGGCAATCGGGTCAAAAGGGGCTCCGGCCTTTCCACCACCGTACGCTCCACCACCGTCCATCTTAGGGCGACTGAACGCAAGCTGAAAATTCAAAGCTCTCGAGGAAAAGGGCCGCGCACGCGCGACATTTCGCTCGCGTTTGCCTAAGAGCGAAGGAGGGCACTCAGAGGTCGCTCGATGCGAATCGGCCCGATATATATTTATTTACAAAGCTAATATTCGCCGCGATCGCAACGAAACGTCAGCGGCGGATACAAGTTTTGTGCGACTTACCGGCGAGATCCACGACGATTCTCCGCTGTCATGGATTAATTGAGACACTAGAGCCAATCTGTCACCTGGCTCATTGCCACTGCGCACTTACGGCAATTCCACGAAATTAGTCCGTGGGCAGTAGCGAGATACGCGATTGGAATCGATCTCTTCGGGTCTGTCTTCGTGATCGAGAGAATCACTGGTTTTATGGTTGTTCATTGTCCAGTTTCGGTTTTATGGGAATTTTGGGAAATGGGAAATATTGGAATTTTCTATGCAGTAATTGTAAGCTCGTTAACGAAATGTGTGATTGATGTTTCGGGATTTTTGAACCCTCGACGATTTCCCGCGCATTTTTTTACCTGGCCCGCCATCTTTTGAATTTGGAAGCAGACGAATTTTCGTGGGTTCGCTTTTGTCGCTCACCTGGAATGTCGTTTTTTTTTTAGTGGGTGATTTTCAAATTTTTAAGATATTTATAATCGATGAGTGCATCGATTTTTCATTTCGATTTATAATCAATTTAGGAATTATTATTATTACGACGATTTTAATTTCAAAGGTGTCAGCTGTTATATGTCGTTTTTTTTAAAATTCTATGGCAACGTTGACTTGCACACCTGTGTCTTTTCCGACGAGGTATGCACCTGTTTGTTTGAAAATGGCGACTGAAAGGGATTTGATAAATGGTGAGAGAGATTTGTAATATTTATTCATTTATCAGGCGGATGTGAGCGCGGAATTGTGTTAATGAGTTGTTGATTGATTGATTATTAAGCTGTGAGAAAGTCGCTCGAAGATGCCGGTCAACTGGGTCGCATTAAGGCGGAGATGCGCACTGAGGTAATGAGGCTATTGGATGGCACGAGCGAATCCTCCAGAATTAAAAATAAAGAGAGCCCGCGCAATATTTTACTCATGAATGAACTTGTGAGAGAGTATTTGGAGTGGATTGGATACAAGTACACTGCGTCTGTGCTCGTTGCAGGTAAAGAATGACTTGCGGTTATGAAAAATCGATTATCTGCCTCTACATTTTATTATCTCATTACTTTATGTATTTGGTGGAAAAAAAATTGCTTCTCAATAAAAGTGAATTAAAGACAATTGTCAAAAGAAATATTTTGAAAAAAAAAAAAAAAAACTAGAAAATTCATTACATGGGACAAAAATGATCTCTTCTGTCATTCGAAATTTTTCTTATTAATATTGAATTGCAAATTTGTAATATTTTTATAAGTCTTTGCATTATAAAGGTGAAACACGGTTAATGAGTGTTTCAATTAGATAGATGTGATTTTTCTGAAGGTTTCATAAAATCGGTTTTTGTGATAACGATTTTTTGGATTTCAGAATGTGGACTATCTCAGCAGCCTCTGGATCGTTCTTTTTTGCTGCAAGATTTGGGAGTGAGGGACACTGAAATAACGAAGAAGATACCGTTGCTTTACAGTCTCGTGGAGACGGTGAAAACCGCGAATTCCGCGGAAAATCAGTCCTAGAATCGTTTTAAAAATATTAAAGGAAAAGAAAAATGTATCCTCGTACCAAAGAATATAACGCCTGTTATTAGAAGAATTTTCGTATCTGCATTTATTTAAAGACTACTTTTACATATCGACATTACAAAGTACAATGTATCTTTAATATTAATAACCAGTGTTTGTGGTGTCTTATTTTTGTTGTAATGATTCATTGTCCAAATAGTCGGCCCGGTTTTCATCGTTAATAAAGATATTATCTTCGGTAATTGTTGGCTGTACACATAACTGTACATCACACTCGAAAAAAAAAAGAAGAAAATGGACTTAAACATTTGCTTCGATGTCGCGTTGAAAAACGACATTAAAAATCGTGAGTCAGACGATGAGCAGTCGAAAACGAGAGTTTTTTTTTCTCTCTCTCTCGTTGGGAAAAGTTCCGGTGAAAAGTCACTACTACTGCACAATTCGAGTGCCCCGCTCTACGATGTGTATCAGAAAAAAAGTCTGAATACTGAAGATAATAATAAATAATCGAATAGAGAAAAGAGCGCAAGTACGAAATTTGGAAATATATCGATTAATCTACGTTGGTTATTCGTAGTTTCATTTCAGAGCACTTTAGTGCCGCGTGAATGGGTACCATTAATGAGGAACAGCGAGTAAAGTCGAAGGGCCGAACTTCGCGACGATATCCCAGAGCTCGAAACGCTCAAAGTCCCGTGACTTGGACAAACCGAGAAAGTAATCACAACCAGAGATATTTTCTGTTTTCTTTCTCCTTCGCGTTGCCCGCGCGATATCATCGTCCGCTGCCATTGGCACACGCGTTTTTGTAATTCTAGCGGCGTCATTTGTGTCTCGCCTTCTTCTTCTTCTTCGCTTGTTTACTCCTGCTCTTGGATTTCTTGGACTTCTTCTTGTGCCTGTCGTCGGAGCTCGTGTACGAAGAGTCTGAGTAGCTGTCGGATTCCGTGCTGCTTTCCTTCTTCGATCTTCGTTTCTTATGCTTCTTGTGTTTCTTCTTACGTTTTCTGTGCGAATCTTCGGAGCTGTCGGTGTCGCTCGATGAGCTGTCGGAGTCGCTGGTGGAATAATCTTCGGAGCTGGTGGATTTAACTCGTTTTTTTATGACCTTCTCCACAGTTTTTTCCGTCGGTGTTTCAGCGACCTGACCCTCAAGCTTTTGTTTCTTTGCGGGAATCGTCGGTCCTTTGCCCTCTTCGACGTCCGAATCGGAATCCGAGGCTGAATAATCGGGCTCGAAGTTCGCCTCGTCGAGAACGCTGCGTTTTCGATCGGACACGAGTCGCGGATTTTTTCGCTGTTTCTTGGCGCTCGCGTCGGTCCGCGGAGTTTCTTGAGCATCCGGTTGAATTTTCTTCGGATCGGAAAGCACGAATTTGTCTCTCGAAGAAGCCGCGGGAGCGGCGGTCATCGCGATAGCCACTGTGCTTTCCTTGTGTTTCTGTTTCTTCTCCTGCGACTTTTCCTTGTCTCTCTTGTGTTTCTTCTCCTTGCGTCTCTTGCGATCCTTCGATTTGCTTCTGCTCCTGTGCTCCTTCTTCCTCTTTTTCTCGTCCTTGGGTTTCCGGTCCTTCTTCCTGTCGATTTCCTCGTCGATAATCGCGGACGTCGCAGCGGCGGTGACATTTTCCTTGCGTTTCGGCGGAAGTGATTTGAGCGCGTCTTCCCTTTTGTTCATCAGCGTCGGCGGCGTTCGCGCTCTGCGCTCCGTACGATCTCTCTCCTTTTCTCCGCGTTCTCGGTCGCTTCTTTCGCTCCGCGACTCGTTCCTGCTCAGCCTGAATTCCATTCTGCTGTCGACTCTCGTGTCTCGATTTTCTCTGGCGTCACTTCGCGGCTCGTGTCTCTCGATTCTTCCCTCGGTTCTCTCTCTGGGCCTCTCGTTTCTCTCGCGTTCTCGTTTTCGATCGTCCAAAAAGACCTTGCGCTCGGTATTGATAACAGCTGCGGGAGGCGGGGCTTCCGCTCTGCGTTCGGGCAAAGGCGACGATCTTCTGTCCCTGGAGGTTCTCGGGGAGCGCGATCTTTGCCTGGGAACTTCGCTCTTTCCGGAATCTCGTCTTTCCAAGAAATTTTTCGGTTGACTCGATTTCCGCTCTTTGTCGTCGTCGATCTTGTCGCCGAGACGTTCCTTTGCGGAGAGCCTCGTCGGTGAATGACTCTCTGGCACGGGTTTGAATTTAGTTCTGTCGAGTTTAGCTTTTTTCGCGGGTTCGGTGATTTCGACGTTTCTCTCGTTGCGTCCGATGTTAATCGTGACGTTGACACTCTTTCTCGCCTCCCGAGCCGGAGTCTCGGGTTCAATCTTTGGTTCTGGATTCTGGTAAAGCACTTTTCGACTCTCGCTAATTTTCTTGATCTCGATTGGCCTGATGGCGTTGATGGCTTTCTGGAAAATGGCGTTTTCCGCTCTTTTCAATACCTCGGACGTCACGACTTTCGTGGATTTTGATTCGTCGGAACCGACGCTTGTTGGTTCTTCGGCGTTTGGAGATTCGGCGACGACGTCGAATTTTTCGGTCGTGTCTTCTCGCTCCCACTTGGAGAGCTCCGGAAGTTGAGCGAGGAACTCGTCCTTCTTTGGCGATTTATCGTCGGACTCCGGAGCGTTTTCTTTGGCCGATTGGCCGGTCGTTGAAGAAGCTGGAATTGAAGTTGCACTCGTGGTTTCTCCCTCCGAGAGAGATAATCTCGTCGCTGCGTTTCTGCTGCTGTCGTCCTCGTCGATTGGCTCGGCGGTGAGTAACGAGTATTTATCGGGAACAACAGTGTCGTTAATCTCAGTGTCGTCGAGGCCGTCGTAGAGGCTCTCGATGGGATTGGCGCTTCCTTTGACTTCCGGTATCGGTTTGAAATTTGGATTTGGCGGATTTGTGCCGAATTCCGCTGAATCTTCGAGTCGTTTATCGTCAGGAGATGCGTCGGGAGGTTCGGGATTCATGGCTAACGATTTTTCCTCGAAATTCTCCTTGGAAAGGGCGACTTCCTGTGGCTCGACGCATTCTTCGGATGGAACGGTGTCCGATCGCAAAATTTCTTCGTCTTTTGTCGTCGATCCTTCGCTCTGGATTTTTCCCTCGGGCAGAGAGTCGACCTCGCTGTTGGCGATTTTCTGAGCGTCTTCCTTCGTCATTTCCTTCTGCGTTGATCGCTTCTCCTTCTTCTTTTTCTTCTTCTTTTCCTTCTCCTCGCCGTCTTTCTTCTTCTTCTTCTCCTTGATCTTTTTCTCCTTCTTCTTCTCGTCCGCTCGCTCCTCGTGATCCTTGTCCTTTCGCTTCGTCCGCTCTGGCGATAGATCCTTCAAATCATTGCGACTCTTGGGCGGATGAGGGCTCGAACTTTTCTTCGCTTTCTTCCGGTCCGCCGAATGACCCTCGTAACGCTCGTGGCGCTCGCGCTCCTTCTCCATCTCGTAATCGCGCTCCTTTCGCTCTCTCTCACGACCTCGGCCTTTGTCTTCCATTCGGTGTCGTTCGCGGTCGTCTCTGTAACTGTTTTTTGATAAAATGTAGCGAGAAAATACATAAATAAGAGCGAATTGCGATCATTTCACACGTGGAGTTCAAAGCCTCATTTACTTTATGAAAGATCCATTTAAGCTATAATTCGCCTATAAAAATATGTTATGAATAACCGCAATACAAATGTTACAATTCTGAAAACGAAAATTCAGTTTTTCAAGAGAATTGAGTAATCGAGATTGAATCGTACGAGTATTTAATTTCCTGAGCAATCGTCGAAGTGACTATGATTTACGTACCGTTCTTTGTCATAATCTCTCTTATCGATTTGTCGTTCTTCTTCACGACGATCGCGAAGGTGTCTCTCGTCGCGTTCCTTTTCCTTTTCTCTCCTCTCGCGTTCCTCCTTCTCGCGCATTCTATCTTGATGTTCCCTCCCCGACATCGGTCTCTCTCTTTGGTCTTCCCTATCCCTGTCCCTTTCTCTGTCGCGGTCTCGCTCGATGCCTCTTCTATCACTGCGTTCGTCACGCTCGCGTCCTCGATCCAAGCGATCGTCACGCTCTCGATTTCTAAGAAAACACGGAAAAAAGAGAGTTTTTATTATCCCGGAGGAAGATAGTTTGCGGGTTTTCTTAACGTAATAAATTTGTAAGTGTAAAAAGTGAATTAAAAAAATGATTCCCATGAGAAAAAAGGTACCTATCGTCTCGTAGAGGCAAACGTTCACGTTCGTCGGCTTCCTGGTCCTTAGCGCGTTCGCGTTCCTCGTGCTCTTTCGATAGCCGAGATTTCTCTCGATCTTCCCTCGGGAATTTCTCCGGATGATCGACTCCCGGCGGTGGCAAATCGTAATAGCCTTCGGTTCCCGGAGGAGCGACATCATCGAACGGCCGCTTGTACGTTGTATCGCGCAGCGGACTTCCGCCTCCGCCGGCAAATCTCTGCGGTCCTGGCCCGGAATACCTGACGACAAAAACAGCAGCGAACAATAAATACGTTTTTCTTCAAACGCCCAAACGAGCTCGAAGTTGCCAGTTATCATAGCCATTCGTTAAATGAATCATCCGTCCTTCGTTCACACTCGCAATTTCGCTCTCTGGCATTCATGACCGTGACAGTCTTAAGATATACCGAATAATCCTAAATCTGTTACCTCCGTTCGGGGGGAAGACTTATTAACGAGTTATCACACAAATGATATCTGGAAGAAAACGAATTTGGAGAACTATAACATCAGCCGAGAACGGAGAGACATCAGACACCCACACGTCATTTTTTTTTTTTTCTCCACCAGAAATCATTTTTTTCGCTTATCCATTTGTATTTTTTTATTATTTCATTTCTTTATTTTCGATAACGTGTGAGTGTGTGTATGTGCTGAAAGCCTTCGAACGACAATGTGATTGAGTCCAAGCGAGCTGTAATAATGAAAAGGATTATTAAAAATGACGATAGCCAGTGCGTGTCAACAGTTGTCGAATCGATGAGGCCACTGAAATTTTTGGAAAAGAATGATAGATTATAAAACGATATAATGTAAATCAACATTTGTAACTTCTGACGGCTTAACACCTATTTCTCAGTCAGGGAAAGTCATAAGGATGTGCCACGCATAGATTTCCAGCAAAAAGTGGGATTCAATGGAACTCTGTACACTTTGTAATGCAATTAACATTTGGAATAAAAAATCAATGGTTCGAAATACCAAGAACATTGATTTTTAATAATGAATTTAAACTGACGTTCTAATTTTTGCGATTATATTGTGTGTTTAATATCATTAAATTTTCCAAGATATTTTTCCTTCTTTCTTTATACGAAGCAAATTTAAGAACGATTGCAAACCTTTTTCGTTTTTTTCAATATACCAATATACAAAATCCTTGATTAAAAGAGGGAATTACCAATTATTATTATTTTCAAATGTTCTTAGTATCTGGAAAATCAACGATTTATCCCCAAATTTTCTCTTGCCGCAAAATACTCATATTCCAATCGTATCAAATTTCCGGTAGAATATGCATACGTGATAAATCCTTAAGAGCGATCATGGGGAATGCATAGGTTGTATAACTCTATGAAAAAAAAAAATGTAAGAAGCTAATTGCGCGTCAGCAGTTCGTTAAAAATGTTAATTTGGTCCTGAATTCACCTGAATCAGAAACCGAGTTGATGCGTCGTTCAGTTCGGCAGAGAATGTGCATCCACGCTTCAAGTCCGGGCTCTCGTTGTACTCGTGTTTCATATCTCTGCGCGTCCGTCCTCTTCGTTCGCTATGTGATTATCGTGTGTCTCTTTTGGCCATTCTTTATTATACATTCTTCACAGTTTATCGATACAATGTGAAATGTTTGGTCATTTTTTTTAACGTAGATATAAACGCATAACAAGCGTAACGTGTCTTTTTAACTAATAAAAAATGCGTAACACGGTGATGTGTAATAAAACGAACGTTTTTTTTACAAGAAAAACATAAAAATTCAAATGCAACGACCGTTTTGTCTCGGTACTTGTTGCTTATCTTTACTCTTGTATCGCGCCTGACGTTTAGATTTCATTTCCTCTCATTGTTATCATTACGATCGTATAATCGATCATCATACAACCGTCATTCGATAGCCGATCTTACAACAATATCGATCAACTCTCTCGCAGAAAATGACACATAGTTATTGGGATTATAATCCCGAGAATCCTCGCCTATCACTTAAGGAACTTAAGATTATTTTACATTATTCGCACATCTCGTAACAGGATAATACAAGCGAGTAACGCACTGATCAGAACGAAAGAGCTGCATAGCACTGATCTATTAGAATTTAGCGTTGTGTGTGTTCAAGATAGTGTAATGTTATTGTCAATGAGGTAGAATAGCTCAGACGCACGCGCGTCTTTGCACTCTTAACACTGTTTGTGGGCGAGAAATGGCCCGAACAGAAGAAAGAAAGAGAGGGCGAGAGAAAGAGAAAGAGAAGGAGGACAGTCGAGATCGATAACGCGATCGGCGAGTGTCCTTTATAATTGTACAAGTTAAACAGTAGTAATATTCGCCTATTATCACAGATTTATAACAAAATCACGCGAATTATCGCAAGAGTAGAAAATTAAAAACCAAGCTTATATTCATTTTCGTACGGCGGGTGGATTGTCAGTCATTCCGGAGGTTATTTCCTCCCTGTTACATATAATCGACCCGCAAATATACGTGAAGAACTCGAAGCGAAGCGTGCAAAAAAATACCATTCAGCATTTTTTTTTTAAAACACAAATTTCGCAAATACGCAGCATTATCGTGGATTTTTTTTCAGGCGCTTCGCTCCAGTTCTCCAGGCGTCGAATAGAAATCTATGTTAAAGCTACACAAGGACTGACGAAACGACGATACCTGTGTGCTTTCGGGATCGTAATTCGTACGTGAATACAGACGAACATAAAAATCATAATGTGGATATCGCGCACCGCTATCCCGGATGGAATCGGGGCTTTTGGGTGTTCGGTATCGAGCGAAAGGTGATAAGGCCTCTTGAAGAAGCGATCACGATGGTGCTCATCCACCGGGACAGCGGTAGAGCGCACGCCGATAATAAACAGTCGCGGTTTTAACGTGTACACGAATCAAAATACTATTGTGGCGAAAATACCTGTTGTAGGAATCATAATAGTCTTTCCTGTCCGGTGGTGGCGGTCCGAGTGACATGAGAGGCGGCGGAGGGTGAACCTGACCGCCGGGAACGAGATGCGGCAGGAGCGGCGGTATCGGATGTTGCGACGAATGATTACGCGGCGGGTAACGAACGCCGCCAGGCCTTTCTCTCAACGGGGGCGGTAAGTCACGCTCGCGCTCCCTGAACCCATAATCGTGGGCCGGCGAGTCATTGTAGTAACTATTGTATCCGCCTCCTGGAGCTTCCCTTGGCTCGCGAGATCTCGGCCTTTCCCTTTCGCGCTCCCGTTCTCGTTCTCGATGGAAACTACATAAAAATGTAAAAAAATGAAAATTACGAGTTTTATCGATAAATCTATTTCTAGGATCACATATTTTTTAGTACTTCGAGAAAAAATATGATTTTTCATAAAATGTCCTCTCAAAGCTTTGAACGCAACGCATTTATTATTGGAAGAAGAACATTTTTAGCTACGTTTTTAATTATTTTGTGGCAGGATATTTTCTGTTTCGAGCTTTAATATCGTGAATTAAAGTGAAATTGGCATTTGAAAGAAAATAAATCGGTAGTAGAGTTTGCGAGCAGTGAGCTTACCGTGGAGGTGGTGATCTGACAGGCGATCTGTATCGAGGAGGAGGCAAATCGCGTTCCCTCTCCCTCTCCCGATCCCGATCCCTATCCCTGTCCCGCTCTCGTTCTCGCTCGCGATCTCTTTCCCGATCGCGAGACAGAGAACCTCGTGGCGATTGACTGCGCGAATATGATCTCGACCTGTCGCGAAAAAACGCGGAAATCGTGAATCGTTCTACGATTTTTAACTCTTTCGTTGATATATCGATAGTAAATCCGTTGAATTACCTGCTGATCGAGAAACTTCCGCTTCGCGATCTTCGTTTTGGAGTGCGACTTCGCTGTCTGAGCGGCAGGGGCGACCTCGAAGAGCGCCTTTTCGGCGGCGGGCTTCTCGATCTGCTGATCCGCGCGGGGAGCGGAGATCTGCGTCCGAACGAACGGGATCGCGATCTCGTGTAACTGCGAGATCTCGAGCGAGTTCGGCTGCGTCTTCTGTGTTTACCGAGGCGTCGATCTCGCTCGTCTTTCTCGGCCAGCATTCGCTGGAAGGCTTCAAGTGGATCGTCGATAACACTGTGAATAATTAAAAAATTTTCAACCGTCCAGGAAATAACGACGCGGAAGTGCTTTGCGCTTCTTCGATCAAAAATCCTTACCCAGGCGGATTTCCGTTGTGAATATTTCTTCCTAATCCCGGCGGTGGCGGCTGAACGCCTCTATATCCAACTAAAAGGGGAAGAAAAAAAAATCTACGTAAGGACAATTGAGATTTTTAGAGGCGCTGAACTACTAAAATAGTGAATCATTTTTTTAATATAGAAATTCGGGGAAAAAAAACTCACGATGATGCATCCCGCGCATTGGCCTCGGCGGTCCGTTGTAACTTCGAGGGATTTGCGATCCCCTATATCCACTCTGCTGATACGGCGGTCGATCGTATCTCGGAGGCCCGTAATGCGGGCCACCCTGCTGATGGGGATACAACGGTATTCTGTGAGCCATGTACGGATCCGGCAGCAGCGCATTATGCGGAGCTATGTTCGGCGGTGGTTGATTGTAGTTCGGTTGTGGAGGTGGTGCGGACTGAGGCGCCGGAAGACGCTCCTCTCCCGGTGGATACGGAAGCAAGGGCGGCTGCTGACTCAGTACCGACTGCTGTCCGTGTAGATGAGGTTCATCAACCTTTTCAAGGCGAACGAAATCGTATATTGTAACAGGAAATATCAATTCTCTATTTTTTCAAGTTCGATCTCAATTCTCGAGAGTTTTGAATGTAAGATTAGTCAGTGAAAAAGTTTTTCGCGTATTTCATTGAACTTTGAATTTGAATATGACAACGTTTCCTTTGAGATTGTTTTGCAATTTTTATTGAAGTAATGTTGGATGGAGATTTGCTTTTATATTGGTTAATGGGTGAAAATGTATGATATTCAAACTTACCGTGGGTGTATCCGGCCGCTCCTCCGTCGATCGACGAATATCCCTGTCATCTCCACAGTAATGCATGCCAGATTGATAACGACCATTGCCAGGCGGCGGAACCTGGTAATTCTTAGCTGCCGGATGATTCATGGAATGACTCGAAGGCTGATATTCACCGCGCTGAGAGTTCCTGGGCGACAGAGATCGTCTACGGCTTACAGTCCGCAAGTTTTCCATCCTGCGCCCGTGATCGCCGATTCTGAAGTCACACAGACAGCAGAGTAATCAAAAATTCTGTCGATGATACTCCTGTTGTAAAATATTTCCTCAAAACTTATTATTGTAACGCTCATATTTTTTACCTAAAATTTAGCAATTCGCTAGTATTTTCTATTTACGCATTTCATTTGAATAATTGCTAATTACCTAGTGATACAGAAAAAAAAAAGAGATGCAGACTGTCGATTAATTTTTCGTTGCAACGAGAGACTACAGATTGTTCAAAATAAATAAATATACATATTCGCAATTGGCCTTTTATCATGAACTCTACAAATAAATGCTTTGCTAATTTAATTCTGTTTATTATATTCTTTTATATTGATTACACGACAAAATAATGTGAAAGTCCATTTCTTCTATACAAAATAAAAGTAAAAAACAAGTACCTCTCACGGTGGCTATCCTTGCTGAAGCTCCTCCTGCGTTCCCGTGGCCTCTGATCATCTGAGTACTCGTCATCCTGATCCTTCTTTTCCTCAGCCTTGCGTTCTGCGTGTTCCAAATCTCCGTCAGGCGAATTGCCAAGTGCAGGAATGGGGAGAAGGGGTTCGGTGCCAGGAGGAGGAGGTACTTCGGTTTCCTCGTCGGGGATCAATTTCGGCAGAGGATCGACGCGTATTTCTGGAACGGGAGGAGAATCGCAGGGCGCTATAAATAAAACATTAAAAAACCACTTGAATAAACAAATTCAAAAATTCTCCAGCTTCTTATTTTCTCGCGTTTTCCACTGCATCAGCTCTCACATTAATTTCTCCGAGTTCCTCAAACACCAATAGAATCTCCGCCTTCATTATTCGGCATTTCACGATCTTTCGCCGTCTTTTGATCGTTTTACAGGTTATGTATTGACGAAAAAGTGTTTTTTGGGGGAGGGGAACTATTGAGAATTCAAGATGGCGCCAAGTGTCGCCGCCGTCGTTTGAAAACACTTCGGGGACGTATATACTATACAATATACGCACGAACGTCGAGCTAACTAAATAATTAAGGGAGTTTGATTGATAAGACGTACCAGGTACGATCAATGCGGGCGGCGGTTCGTCGTATTGTTGATGAGGCGCAACGATAGGATCAACGACTTCCTCGAGCTGATTCGCCGGCGGCTCTTGGCCCGACGCAATTTTTCCATCGCTCGGCGCGTCGGTTTGCAAATTTTCTTCAGTTCCTGGCGCTTGTTCCACTTCGATTTTCGGTTTCTCCAATTTTACAGACTGCTGAGGTTGCCGGTAGGTCTTTCGCTTCGCGTAACCAGTTTCGTTTTTGAAATTCATCACCGCGTTACGCAGGAAACGATTCGGAATCAGCGTCTCCGGGGACACGTCCTTCTCGTTGCAATCCGGACATTCGTGCTCTTCGGATTCTAGCAAAAATGTTCGGATACCTGGAAATCGAACGATTCGATTAGTGAGAATGGGTATTCGAATGGTTGATGTGAAAAGAAATTGATGAGCGAGGGTTTTTGAATGTTTTGGAAAAGACAATTATAACATTTGAGTTGGAAATTCTGAATTTTTGAATCTGTTGCTTGATATATTTTTTTTCATGCTAAGTCATGATCAATATAGAAGGAGGAGCTTAAAGAGTGATTTTTTACGTTGATCGATAGGACATTCAAAACGACAAATGTTGTGTCAAAGAAGTGAATTTCTAAGGTCCAAAATAATTATTTTTCGATTTTAGTATTGAGGGGATTCGCTGCTGAGTGCGAATTTGATTGGTTTTGTTGTTTTTATAGGAAAAATGAGTGAATATGGGTGAAAAATGAGACTTACACTCGTCGCAGAATGAATTACCGCAGCAAGGTATCATGACTGCGTCGGTGAGTAGGTCCTTGCAAATGTTGCACAAGAGATCTTCGGGAATCTCTGGTTTTTCAACAACGGGCTCGGGATCCTGGGCGAAAGGTGGACGCTCTTTCTTTCCCTCTTTATACGCCTGGCTGAAATTCGGGCCGGAGAAAGTGGTTACAATAAAGTCCGAATTATCTGTTGCTGACACAAAACTAAATCTATGCGCTTTATTATTATCCTCACCAAGAATTGAATACATTTATACATTTCCAGCTTCATTCATATTTACCTATATAAATTTAGAAATCCACTCAATTTCCAAATAAAAAAACTCATCATTATCCTACTTGTCTAAGGTTTTTTTTTTCAGGCTCTGGATAAATAAGTACACATGTTTAAGAGAAAGCTTAGCTTGTAAAATCTCCTTTACTGTGTAATGGGATTATTTGGAGTATTTATTTCGGAATACCTAGTGATCATGTAATTGTAACATAGAAAATGTGATTAAATGCATTACAGAGAAAATGTATAATTAATTTATCGCTAATAAATATATGATCTGCGGTATAAAATAACGGCGCAATTGATTAAGCGCGGGATAAGACTTACTGATCGATAGCAGGAACTGCATAGTGTCCGGTGGGCGTCATCATCGCTCCGGGAACGAGAGGACCTTCCACGGGGACCATAAAGCTCCTAGGTATTCCCGTGCTCTTTTTAATCTCTATGGGCTCTCTGTCAACACCAGACGGACAGTTTTTGATCCAGTGGCCCGGCTGGTGACATTTGTAGCAACGATAATTCGTCGGTACTTCTCCTGTTTGATTAGCTCCCCGAATTTTCATATAACTGAAAGAAATTGAATTCCCCATAAGCTCCGGCTCTCAATGGAATAAAAATGGAAATTTTATTGGAAAATAACAGTTGTTTGATTACTGCAAACAACCGTTATTTTCATGTTAAATGTGGTATTACTTGGATGGGTCGTAGTCTTGGGTAGACTGAGTCATCATTGCTCTGATTTTGTCCTCCTCTGAGCCGTCCAGACGGGTTAGATCGACGGACCTGCCCATATTGGACTCCTCCTTGGAATTGGCAAAGGCAGGCTGCTCGTTTCTGTCCCATGATCGCTTCTGTTGAACGGTCAGTGGCACACGAGCGACTATCAGACTTGTGTTTTTCGCGATCAGTGCATTGTCATCTGTATAATCTGCAATTGTTTATAAAATGTGTTTGTTTAATGCAAATGTTCATGTAAATAAATTTATAGTATTTCATTAGGAGTAGAGAATTAGAATGATTTTGTAAGACTGTATTAAAGAATTGTGAGGTTGTGAGAACATGTGAAAAAGGAGTGAGTTACATTGTCTTTAATCGTGTCTTTTACATAAAATGACAAAGTCTTGCTCCTCCTGACCCCTGCCAATGAAACATTTATTATTACTACGTTTATACCCGAGACGATGAATTCTAAGTTCATGTCAATGAATAATAACAAACTGAACGTAGTTGATTCTTACAACGGTAAAAGCGCTCACCTTCTTTAGTCTGAGCGTTGGTAATCTGCAGATCAAAGTCGGTATTCTTGCCGATGCGTTTCTGATGAAAAATGGCTTTCTTCAGATCGGCAACGGATATGTGAAGTCCGTCGAACGACACAGTGTCATAATCCAGAGTGGATTTAAACTTGTAGTGAACGGACATCCTCGCTATTCACGAATCCTGCGGAGATGAAAAACGTGAATAGCAAAATCGACAAACACGAGACATTCGGTTCACGAAATGGAAATCCACTGAGCTAAAATTTTCATTTATTGTTTGGAGGTTAATCGGTCACTGAGCAAACGGAGTGCCGAAAAAGGCGAAAATTTTCGCACGAGCTTTTCGCTCGGCGAACTTGCGATTTCGGATATCGATAATAAATCATGAATTTTCCAAAGGAACTTTCGACGACAACTATCGATTGCGAAGCGGCTTTTTGAGGTGTTGCCGCATCGAGAGACCCCGGAGGAAACTACGCTCGGAGGGAGAGGTTGTTTTGATGAGAAAGTGCCGGAAGAAAGCGTAGGCTAGGTCGGGCGCTTCTTCGAAATAGCACGAAATACTTTGTCGCAAATAAGCCGCGTTATTGTGTTTACGCTCGCGAGCTTCGGGCTCCCCGAATTTTCGGTTGTTTCCCTCTAAATCCGATTAACAATGCGGACCATACTCACATCACGGGCATTAATAATGGTGCAATTACGGCGAAGCTAATGCGCGAAGCAACTGGCAAACGGATCGGGGCACTTTTTTTTCTTCTTTTCACGCACATTCGCGAGTTCCGGGGAATTGTAAAAGTCACACTAGATGGTGGACAATCGATAGTTATTTGAACAACATTTTCGCTGGGTGGCGGTCGGCGGATTTCCGGTTATGGAACAGTCGACGAGACGCGAGGCTCACCCGAAATGCAAATTGCAACGTGAAAATTGCGCTTTGATAACGCGATACATTCATGAATGTGGGTTTTTAAAGTTTGTACGTAAAATTAGAATCGATGCTTTCGAGTTTATGTGCCGATAGAATGAAACAATGAGCGTACAAAGGATTGTTGTCTCTCTTCAATACAGACAAGTAGACAGAGATAGCTAATCCTCTTGCGATTATTACTCGGTCGATAATAAAGATTTAAATTACTCGGTCGGTAAGGAAAATATGAGAGAGAGGAAAGTTAATGTACGATTTAAAGGCCTGGGATTAGGGCGAATTTACTCAAGGGATAAGAAAAAGACGTTATTGTTTTTGGTTTAAACTCCAGCAATTTGTAGTGCAGACTTATTTCGGTTAGTTAGAATTCTTTGAAAAACTGTGATTTAAATAAATGGAGGGACTTTGTGAATTCAAATTTCGCGGGGTTGCGAATTAGCGCCGCTTTGTTTTGATTGGCGCAGGCGCCGCAGTGACGACGACGCTGATTGGTTGGGATTCGTTTGTTGACCAGCTGTGGCCAATCAGCACGCTGGACGCGACGAACGTGTATGCACTGAAAGTGAGGGACCCAATTTTTTTTTATAAACTCGCTCCACCGGCTCTGATGTAAATTGCGAGAAAAATAAAACAAGTACGAGATAAGGAGGAATATTTCAGGCCGGACCGTGCTTATCATTAAGGAGGCTTCTGGAATCGGTGCAGACTTTGAGCCGGGATTTTATTTTCACTCGTAACCAAGAATTCTAGGTTAACAATGTCGGGATTTTTAACGAAACAGATTTTCGGCAAGTTGGGCAGTTTTAAAAAATTGTCCCAGGCCAATTTAGTGCCTTCGAGGAAGCTCAATCTTTTGGAGTATCAGAGCAAAAAATTGCTCCAAGATTGTGGTGTTTCCGTTCAGGAATTCACCATAGTCGACGATGTGAACAAGGCTCCATCGACTCTTGACAAATTTCGTAAGTTATCGTTTCGTAATAGGTCCCCAATCTTTTCCGCAGCTTATCTTCTCATTCTCCAATTTTACGTAATTACAGACGTCGACGAGTATGTCATTAAAGCTCAGGTTTTAGCCGGAGGACGCGGAAAAGGCTGGTTCGATAATGGATTCAAAGGTGGAGTTCACCTTACCAAAGAGTGAGTTTCAATATTTTACTGCAAGACATCAATTTTTTGAATATATTTGTCGATTGCTTAATCTTGAACGAAAGTTTTTATTTGAAGACACTGATTTTTGAAAATGTACAATGAAATATTTGAAATACATTTGAATTTTTTTGCATTTTCAGTGCACTTTTAATGCCTGTAAATGTTTAATAATTTTGGTAATTTTTAATACCACAATTTCAAATTAAAAAAAATGTTCTCGTTTTACTGGAATAACAAATTATTTTCTGGTTCTTACAGTCGCAAAGCTGTCCTCGATATTGTGAAGAATATGTTAGGACATAGATTAATTACAAAGCAAACTCACAAGGATGGAATCCTTGTGCAGAAAGTCATGATCGCAGAATCGGTGGACATTAAACGCGAGACATACGTTTGCATTCTGATGGACAGACAGTACAATGGTCCGGTTTTGATAGCTTCTCCACAAGGAGGAATGGACATTGAGGCAGTTGCGGAAAAAACTCCGGAAGCTTTGAAAACCATTCCTCTAGACATATATTACGGCATTGACAACAAAATAGCAAAGGAAGTTGCCGATTTTTTGGGCTTCACCGATAAGGAGATTCACGAAAAGGCTGTTCACGAACTCAAGAACTTGTGGCGTTTATTCGTCGACATAGACGCACTGCAAATCGAGATAAATCCTCTCGTCGAGACCGCGAACAAAGATGTCGTCGCCGTTGACGCTAAAATTTCTTTCGACGACAATGCCCAGTTTCGGCAGAAGGACATCTTCGATTTAGAGGACGTCACCGAGAAAGATCCGGCGGAAGTTGCCGCCGCCAAGTACAACTTGAATTATATAAGCATGGGTGGAAACATCGGATGCTTGGGTACGTTTAATCGCTCGTAATATAATTTTTAAAAAATTAGACATAAAATAGACATTGCCTTTTCTAATTAATTTAGAAGGAGAATTTTTCATCAACAGAATTTGTGTTAAATATTTATCACTGTTTCTACAAAAATTTACGGATTGCAGAAAATTTAGAAAAATATCGCCTGGTTAATAGCAACGTTCGAGAAATGTAATTTCGATACAAATCATTTATTTTTTGAAATACCTCGGTCGTTTTCAGGATTTTTTAGTAAACCCGAAATCTTTGATTTGCAGTAAACGGCGCAGGATTGGCGATGGCAACGATGGACATAATAAAGCTGAACGGAGGTGAACCAGCGAATTTCTTGGACGTTGGCGGCGGCGTAACGGAGGATCAAGTGTTCAACGCCTTTAAAATAGTGGCCGAAGGTAAAATTCGCCGGTCCGAAAAGCCGCGCATCTTCGTACAACAGCTCTAATAATTCACGGTCGCAATTAATCATTCCAGACCCGAAAGCGCAAGCGATATTCGTGAACGTGTTTGGAGGGATCGTAAATTGCGCGACGATAGCGAAGGGAATAGTCGCGGCCGGACGAAGTCTCGGGATGAAGCGACCGGTTGTAGTTCGACTCGAAGGTGAGCGAATTTCGCGCAGTTTTTCCCCATTATCATTTGTGTTCCCTTTTCTTTATTTATTTTTCTTTATCGTAAGGTACGAACGTAAACGCGGCGAGGAAGATCCTTGAAGACTCCGGCTTGCCGTTCACAATGGAAAACAATTTTGACGAGGCTGCCAAAAAAGCCGTAGCCTCAACCAAAGCGTAATGAACGGAAAGAATTACGCACTCAGTGATAAAAAATAAATAAAATCATTGAAATACGAGGGCATCGCTGCCCTTTCACGTCGTTGCCTCTAATCAACAGTCTGCGTTGATGACTGAAGATACGCGCCTATTTGCTCACGAGAAATTCCTATTTTCATGTAAATCTCAAATTGTTATCTGTTATAAGAACTATAGCTGTTTATAATACATTTTCATATATACCTCGAAGATCGAGCGAGAGGAAAATGATTTTACAAACGATCCTTGTCGTTAAGGCGATCGGCGACCGGTTCGGACGACTCTTAGTCCTCTTTTTCCCTGTATGGTCAACTCGGAGCCGGCGACACGCATTTGCAAGGAAAGAGGCGACTGGTCATTCAGCCCTCGATTCGCGAGAGCAGCCGCGTGTGCGTATATCAAGCGAAACTCCTGCCAACGGGCATAACAGCCTAACGCCATATACGGTCCGTTACTTCAAACTTGCTCTCGAAGGTAACGCCGCGCGTATGCCGTTCCCCGCCGCATTATATCTCACGAGAGACTTTAGTAGGTCGACTTAACCGCCAATCAACTATTATCAAATTTATACGACAACTTAACGACCTCAAAAATCACTTTCTCCATTGTAAAATTTCGCGTGTTTTCTAGATTTTTTGAGAAAAATCTACTGATTTAAGACTTTGAAATATGCCATTGATGAAATCTATTTTTACGCCGTGAATCGTTATCTTTTGAATGCAAATTATTTTTGGCGAGTGACAATGACGAACAATATAACAATTGGATTATTCTGAAAAAGATTTTGTAAATGTGGCGTTAAATTGAATGCAGAAGAGCTGAAAATTGAAAATTCAGCGGTGTGTATTTTTTGAAAAATGTGGTGAACTTTTTTGGAGTCTTTTTGAAATCCATATTTCTCTCTTTCTGTTCTTATCTCTCAAATGTAAATTATTTCGCCGGGCGCAGAATAGCGATTGTGAAGTGAGGCGAGCCACTTCCTCTGCGATTAACTTTTCCGCTCGAACCCTGAAGAGAGCACGTAGCTCCTTAGCGATCTGGCTGCGCTTAACATCGGCTTGAGTTCGTCATTGAATCGGGATAAGCTTCGGGAGTTTGCGTGTGGTAGAGATTAGTCGTTTGTGTATATATAGAACCGGGTTCTTTCCCCTACCTCGTCGCCAGGGTAAAAACGGGGAAGCGCGGTGTTTCGGGGGCTAAACGCGAGGGACCGCGAACTATTCTTGGAGAACTTAACTCAGAGCTGCTTTTGCCTCCGCAACGACGCAAGTAAACGGCACTAAACTGCCACTGTTCCGGCTACGAGGACGCCGACCGTAAACGCGATTAATTTTTTTTTTCCTATCAACTAAATTTCTAGCCCTTAAAGACGAAAAAGAAATCGCGAAGTTCGTCGTTTGTGAGAGCAGTGAATGGTGATAAACTACCCTTCGGAAAAAAAGGAAGTTCTGGATTTCCCGAAACGTTCTTCAGCATCAGCAAAAATTAGAAGGATTATTTTTGGAAATTTGTACGAGGAATTATTGTGTGCGAGGTAATTTTGTTTTTTAAGCGACTTAAGGCTTTGATTTTGTTAAGTACACGAGTGCCGGACTCACGTGCCCGGTATTTATTCGTCACTGTGACTTTTGGCTCTTCACTTCACGAGGCATCCACTTCGAAGGTATTGCTGTGGATGCTTTGGTGGGTTTTACTGTCGCTTGAAGTGGAAAGTTTGATAAATTGTTTATAAATTAGCTGGTTTTGTTCGCTGGAAGTTTGAATCGAAATTTTGTTGTAAAGTGTTAAGAGGGAGGGAATTCATCATTTCTGCACGGTTTATCAATGAGAATATATTGAGTTGTGAAATTCAATGGTTTTGGGCGATAAAAGCTTTTCTCATCAATAAATCAAGTATTTTTTAAAAATCGTTACATGAATAAGTAAAAGTGTATGAGGAACAGAAATCTGAAGTTCAATAATTCTTTTCATTCAAATTATATTTTATAATTCAATTAATATTTATTATATCCAAATTGAATGGAAATATTATTTTTATTATCTCTGCAAAATATCATGATTGAATAATTATTATTTAATGCCTATTTAAATATTTATTTTACAAAATAATCGGGGTGCAAAATTAAAAAATGAAGTCATTGGAGTATTTCTAAAAAAAAGTCGCTGTACGATATCAAATATTAGCATTTTATTTTTGTACTCAATATTTTACGTGAATTGGGAAAAATGAGTCACCAAGTGAAGTCATATTGCTATTTTTTGTCGTTGTTTACATGGTCCCAATATGCTAAGCGTTCAGATAATGGCATAAAAATATACAATATCTTATATTTCGTTCGTGCGGCAATGTTTACATGTTTCCAGTCGTCAATGCTGAAGAGATTATAGTACACAAATCGAGTTTCGAAATTTGTGGTATTCTTGACTTTCCTTTTCTCTGCACAGCAACTTTCTGAATTTATCGCCAGTTTTTATAAACGTCTTGTCTTTTAAAAATATATATAGTTTTTACCTGAATTCAAGAATTTACCGCATCCTTCGAATTTTGCTAAGCCAGACTTCACTATCCTCTATGTTTCACAAAGTATTTTTAAAATACCTTGGCAGAGAGCCGTAATTCCGAGTGAAACTGTGACGTGGGAAACGTGGTTATCTGCATATAATGTTCGGTGGCATTTGTCATAAATATTCGGAGGTAAATAAATCATTGTCCCGCTGACGAATTTCTGCTTAACTAAAGAATAGGCTAAAAATATACGAAAGTTACAAAAATAGTTGCCAAAAATATATTCTATTTTCTCAACAATGTTATGAATTTTGGACGTGACATATTTTACTTGAAACAGAAATATAAATTTTTTTTATCGGTGAATAATAATCATAGAAAAAATATTGATTATTGGAATTAGTGTAATGAAATCAGTAGATTGGAATTTCACTTTTTTTATTTGATTAAAAACGTCATTTACTTTTAAAAAAATGTTTTTAGCAATAGAATAAGCAAATTTATGTTCGCGTAAAAATAAGATTGTTAATAGTTTTTTTTTTTGTTTTTCAGATATTGTTAAAATATCCCACACAAATACAGGAATGAAGAATTTAAATATCGTTATTAAAACCGATTAGGTCAACCGGTTTCGTCGTAAACCAGAATTCGGCTTTTATTCGGAACGAACCGATGCAAGAAAATTGCACTGCATTAAAAACTCTCATTTTTTTTTCTGCAACAAAATTGGACACTAATTAACCGGAGAATGAAAGAAAAAATTGTGGTGTAGCCTTAATTTTTTTTTTTCATAGCTTTTTTTTCACTGCACCGTTATTTTATTATTATTATTATTCAGACAGACAAAAAAGCGGCTCACTGATTTAGTCAAAAGTCACGCGATGCGATAATCTGTTTGTGCACAGCAATTAAAATTAATTCGAGCATCGGATAATTATTGGCGTCGCGCGTCTGGCCAATGAATCATTGCATCCTTTCTCGGTCTGTGATTCAGTGCCAACCGAACGTTTTGTCTACGTTCTCTACGTGCTTTAAAAACATATTTATGCACTTCGATTGAAGCAAAATCATGCGGAGCATGGTTATGCAGCATATCTATCATTAAGTGCTCGGCGAGTGGCTCAATGTGTCTGAAAATGATGACTTCTCTTGACAGTCTCTCTTAAATTGCGAAAGTGCACTTTTCAAATTTATCTTCTTTCAATTCACAGGATACTCTCTTAATTAATTAAAACAAAAATCGTTAATTATCACATATAAAAAAAATCTCCCAAATCGAATTTCTTAACCAAAATTGTGGCTACATTTTTTCACATTCCGGCTTAAAAATAATAATAAAAAAAATTGCAAAAAAATCATTCCGCATTTTCTTCACCTTTATACTTAATCATCTTTCTTCCTACATTTAATTACAAAAAAAACCCAAAACCACAAACATGTCTTTACAATCCATAAAATTAATTACAAACAATAAAATAACAATTATTCATTCTCTCTCTTTTCAAGGTCAAGCGAATGGTCCCTTCCGTCAACTACACCAACTGAACCAAGGAAATCCTGCAAAGCACACGAGGAAAAATAAAACTATTTGAAAAAAAAAAAAAAATAACTACGAGAAGATAAAGCTTTTGAATCGGAAAAGCTGAAGACTCGGTGTTGCGGCGAACGAAACTGAACGAGGCGCTGGAAGGAAGTTGAAAGAAGCTGAAGAAGAAAGGAAGAAAAGACTCGCGGGGCAAACGAGCGGCGAGCCTCTGATAGGCTAACGCAAGTGGTTACCACCTCCACGGAGGATTTAGCGGCGGCGGTAGCGGCATACCGGCATCCTAGCGTACGAGCCGGCCGATAAGATGAATGAGAATGATAAGTCAGTCAAGAGCGAGAACTCCCCGGAGGAGGAGGACGAGATGATCGAGCGTGAATTAGCCGAGGACGCGCAGTGGAAGAGGATACAGCAAAACACCTTCACGAGATGGGCCAACGAACACCTCAAGTCGATGAACAAGCACATCGCCGATTTGGAGACCGATTTATCGGACGGGCTCGGTTTGGTCTGCCTCATCGAGGTCCTCGCTCAAAAGCGACTTCCTAAGCACAACAAGAAGCCCAATTTCAGGTCCCAGAAACTGGAGAACGTTTCCGTCGCTCTCAAGTTCCTCGAGGACCAAGGAATTCGTATTGTTAATATCGGTAAGTACTGAGTTAAAACAAAAAACAAGAAAAAAAAACGGAGAGAATTGGGTGAAAGTCTTTTTATTTTTCTTGTTTCGGCTCAGTGGATGAAATTAGCTGGGAATTGGAGAAAGGGATCTTTTTAGGGCCTGAAGAAATTTAAAAAAAAGTGAATAGGTTGTGAAAACGATTGGCCGATTTTTTTTTTTAATAGGGAATAATTTTTTTTTGGGAATATTTCGGCGCTTTTTGGTGGGAACAAGGGAATGGTGGTAATTTTAAAAGGATTTTGCTTTATGACACTTCACAGATTCCGGGAATTTGAAGGGTTTCTGTTTTTCTGTCTTTGGGTTTTTATTGAAATTTGGATGCATTTTATTTTTGTAAAAATCACTGAAATTCGAGTTGATAACAGTCACGAAAATAACGGAAACGAAAAATCGACAGAATCACCGCAATTCCTCAGTCAAATTTATTTCACTTCTTCAGAATATACACTAAAATAAAAATGAGCGGCTTCGAAAATCGCAACAACAAAAAATTCTCCGATTCCTAATTTTACCGAGAAAATGTGAAAATTAAAAAAACAAATCACGAAGCCCACTGAACATTTTAATCCAATTTGAACAAAATAACCGGATTGAACACCCGAAAATATCTGTAAAAAAAAGAATTAGTTTTTCAGTTTAATAGGAAAAAGTCGTAGGAAATTCACTGAAATGGGTTACTATTTTTTTTTAATGCGTATTTAAAAACCCGAAACCTCCACGAAATTAGCTCTTAAAAAAAGGCCTCGCTTTTCTCGTTTTCATTGCAAAAGGCGAGAGTCGAAAAAAAAATTACGGAAGTAACTGGGACGCTGAAATCGACGAGACAAAAACGTGCCACAACTACGACGACTATACGAGAGTGAGAGCGCGCGGGGATATGAAAATCGATGGGCGAGGTCCCCGGGCCACCAGGCTGATGCAGCAGGTTGCACCCATTGAATAGAGAGAGAGAGAGAGAGAGAGAGAAAGAGAGAGGCTCTATGCAACGCACCAAATATGGAACAGTGCATCTCCTCGAAGCAATCTCAGAATTCGCTCGCCAACTGCACGAAAAAATGTATCAGCTGTGAATGCATGTGCAGCCTTGTGCAATAAAAAAATAACGTGTTAAAGATTAGTGAGTAGCTAGAGATAAAAAAAATTACTGCGCAAAAGTTTAGTGAATAACAGCGTCATTATTTTAATATGAAAAAATTTCGTTGTTTTATACGGATTTCGTATTAAATTTGTCAAAAAAATTTGGATTTGGAAATTTAGCTGTGGCGAATTTACAAAAATGTATTAGCTGTGAATGCATTTGCAGCCTTGTGCTATTAAAAAATAACGTGCTAAAATTTAGTGAGGAACTAAAGACAAAAAAATTACTGCGCAAAAGTTCAGTGAATAACAGAGTCATTATTTTAATATGAAAAAATTTCGTTGTTTTATACGGATTTCGTATTAAATTTGTCAAAAAAATTTGGATTTGGATTTGGAATGACAAAAATTTCTTTGTTTTATAAGAATTTTATATTACATTTGTTACAAAAATTTGGTTTTGAAAACGGCGAATTTATAAATACTTATACACTTTTTTTTGCTAATTCTAATTAAAATTTTTGGTGTAATGTATAATTGATAAATTTTGCAATCATTTTGAAAATCACCTGCAAATGCAAAAATTCGCGTACTACGAAAAAAAATCACTTTTCACTCTATATCTTCGCGTAGGAAAAATTCTTCCTTCACTTTTACACATTTCTAGAGCCTCCATTTACCTTTCACTTCCTAAAGTACCAATAACCCGCGTTTGATTCTCACAAAACTGAACCCTCGATAAAACAAAGTTTTCGAAAGGTCAAGGCTGCTAAATGCGCGCGAAGGGATTTGAAAGCGACTGTACCGCGGGCAGTAAAAAAGGAAAAAGAGAAAGAGAAGAACGGGAAAAAAAATAAAATAAATCGCGAGCCTCGTACAAGCGCTCGGAGAACTAGCAGAGTTTTCGAATGGCGAGACTGCAGAGAGAGACTCGCCTGTGCGATAACGTCATTACGCCACAGGCTCAGCTGCGAACCAAGGAAACAATCGCGTCGAGTATTCGCCGGTGATAATTACTCATCTTCGTTATATTACTCAGCGACTACCGAAATGGAATATAAATACGAGTTTAGCATTTGAAGTAAAGCTTGAAAAGAATGAAATTGAGAGAGAGAGAGAGATTCGATAAATACATGAGGCTCTTCGATTCTTCATCCTTCATTAATTCAAGGTCACCTAAAAGCCAAAACTGCAAAAGGCTCTCGATATATTATCACGTGGCTCTCCGCGCTGCGATCAGAATTTCGGGGTATCTCGATTCTCGGAAGTGTTGTGGCTATTGGAACGATATAATATACATGGACTACGATATATATAGATGTATATATATATACAGCCGAAGAACGAAGGGCCTCGAAGTAATAGAGAAAAAAGGAGAAGAGCGAAAAGGGATTCGAAAATTCTTAGAACGTAGAACGCGATTCTAAGGCTCCTATTAAATTGCGGAATTGCGAGACAAATATTTTAGCTAATTACATTTTAATATGATCTACGGGAATATTTCTTTTCTTTTTTCACAATTTTTTCCCGATAAAATTCGATTTTTATTTCTATATATAAAAATAAAAATAAATTTTGATTTCTATATATATATATATATATATATATAAATAAAAACATTTTATATCGCGGATTATTCATGTAATTTTCCTAATATCAACGCTAGTTTACAATCGCGCACGTAGAACGCCGTATTATTTAGTGTAGCCGTATAGAAACGGTAGAATTTTAGCTAAGCGCAGAGAAAGAACCGCGGTCGTGAGTGCCGAGCGACGGATGACGTTCGAGGAGCGCAATGCCGGCGACACTGGGCTGCGTTTGACCTTCACCTGGTCCGCCGCGCCACGAGGTTCGCCCACTTTCTCTGCCGAGCGTCACAACGCATCCGAACGAGGCTCTCACGCCGGCGAGTCTCCAGCGCAACGCAAACCGCGACGATAAAGCGCGCGGTTCGCGGTTTGTCGCTCTCGAGATTCCCGACCGGCTTCCGCTGATATGCGCACCTATCGCAAGCGCATTTCGCGCTCGTTCGGCTTTTCCTATTCGTAGTCCAGTTTCGCGATAGACCACGAAGAACATTTTTTTTGCGGATTGAATATTTTTTAATCTCAGGCATGTGAACATTCATTTTTTCTGAAACGTTTTGAAGATACTTAAAAAAAATCATTTTTCATAAATTTATTTTTGTGTTTTTATGGTTTCAACGATTTCTGCAATAATTAATAATCATTCATTAGAGTGAAGTAAAGTGTTTTCAATAAAATTTCAATCGAGTGCCTCAAAAGCAGTCATTTTTTCTCAATTCAAATAATATACTGTATCGAAAATTGATAAACCGTTGATTACACATTTTTTACAACAATTTTTTATCAATTTTTATATTCGAGTTGAATTTATTTTGAAAATAAACACTTTCAAAAAAAAATGTTATGGATATTATGTACAAAGTTTCCTTTTTTTCAGTAAATAATGGAGAATATAATTTTATTCATACGTGTCATACTATATAGCGAAAAATTACGTTCAACGATGATTCGTTTTACCAATTAAAAAAAGTGAAATTAATGTGGCAGCCACTGAGAGTGGCTGCCGTATTTATTCACATCGTCACCGATGACACAAGCGTTTAATAACCACTTACGTCACTGCCCGAATGCTGGACATCGTCACGATCTCTCAGCTAACTATATATACGAATTGTAACGTGTATACAAAAGTTAACGTGAGAAGCCAAAGGAGTTTATCGATGCTGTAACTCCTGTGGTATTTTATATAGCATTCAGACCGGACGTTCCAGCGAGCCAGTATTGTAATTAATCACTCACTAGAAATGATTCATTTAACGATATATATAGGTGTGTTCATTTTCAATTGATGCAAATAAGTTATTAATATTGATATTTGCAACAAAAATAGAAGCAGACTTGAAACTGACATTCTGATTAGAAAATATGTAACAATAATTGCCTTAGAAGTTTTATACATTCCGATTTATCGAATTGTTGATTCAAAGTTGTATAAAAACAAAATGCGCTTAATTATAAATATTTCCATTTACAATAATAATATAAGCATATTATTGCTGAAAGTTTTGTGAATTTAAATATATTGGTATCTGTACAAAAACGCACTCGCTTCCAATAAATCTTTTTTGCCGAGTTCAATGCTCAGACTTCGCCAATAAAGGGGCCATTAATCAGAGTATCTTTTAATTGGAGCGCGCTGCAAACTTCAACTTTATTTCGTTGTTATCGTTGAATTAATGGCGATGATAAATTTTTAAAGAACCATGACAAAGTCAGCAGATTTTATTTTTTTCAACTTTCATTGATAACAAAATTTATTTAAAAAAACATGTGAAACAATGTTTTTGCCAAAAACAATCCTGTGTATTCAGAAGAAAAAAAAATCGAATAACAAAATTAAAAGTTTTTCAAAGTTAAAACAAAACAATAAAATTTTTTCAACAATTCATTAATATTGTCGTAATTCGGAATCAATTAATTCCCATTAAATTAATAAATGTTTCAGATTTCACGAATTTCATTAGCAGCATCTCAGAGTATTTTGTAATTGGCACAAAATCATTGCTCATGCCAATTGACTCGCGTAATTGCTCCCATCAACGACAATAAAAAAATCTCGGTTGTGGGAAATCGCAGAGCATGCCATGTTGAGTGTTTGCCGCATTGCGTTATTCATAATAATTCACCGCTTCGCGAGTTTGCGGGCAGACGGACACATAACATCCTGAAAATATTGTTTACTCTTCTTTTGTCCAGAGCGCAAGGCTATAATATTGTCGGCCTGGAAAACCCGCTGTACGCGTGTAAGTCGAGATTTGTCTATTGTTCGGAAGTGAGAGGCGGCTCGGAAGTGAAGAATTCAAGAGGCGCGACACAGGATACCGCAATGTATCACGCGTAGAAACGCATTTCCGTACACGCGGAGAAATCGTTCCGTCGCCGGTAAAGTGATACCGCGGTCGGTGATAGAAAAAACGAAAGTATTTAAAAAATCATCACACGTAAATTCGACACTTTTTTTGTTTGTCATGCCTGATATTATTATTACTATTGCATTTTATGATTTTATGAAATTGATTTTTGGAAATTGATTATTTTGTTTAAAAAAATAGATTGAAAGGGAAATTGTTTTATGAGGAGTAAAGTGATAAGTGAAAGACGGATGTATTTTTGAAGTCACAGCGCATAAATTTAATATTGTACGGGGAGAGGAAGGAGTTTTTTTTTTTTTTGCTTAAATGCTGACTCAACACGCCTGTTGAATTCGGTGAAAACTCCGCCCACGCATTGCAAGCTCGCGCTCACTGCCACGCACAGTGAACTCGATGTTGAAGAAGTCAAGCTGCTTACCGAGCATCCACTCGAGTTACAATATCGGATTACACACATTACGATTTTTCGTCGTCTTCGATCAGACGTTTTTTTTTTTCAATTCTTGAAATTCCAACTTGAATTTACCAATTTTTTCAATAAAATTTTTGATAAAAAATTCGCCAATAACACGTGAAAGTGGGAAAAATATTTAAATAGCCATAAAAAAAAATTCTCGAAAATAATTTTTTAAGACCAGGCCAGGCCCAAATCAGGCCCTGGCCAGTCCCCGGTCAGTTCCCGATTAGCTCCTGAAATGGCTTTTTCAGCAGTTTAAATCCATAATTCATCATAACCGAGAAATCATGAATTCTACACCTTCTTCAAGGTAAAAAACAAAACCGGAAGTGAGAGAAAATCCAGCGGAAATTCGACACACACTCAAAATAAAAATAGATATCGAGTTTGGATAACTCAGCTATCATATATTCTAGGGTTAAGCGTCTCTCGAAGCGTTTTCGAGACCCTGAAGAGCCCTTGTCTCTAATCGAACCTCTCGACTACATTGGCTGATTCATTGGCTGCCAGAGGCCATTACTCGACGCAAGTGTTCAAGACGTTGAGTCTGAGCATCGAAAATTAGAGAACCATCAGTCTCCGCGTCGAGAGGATCGAAGATCCACATGCTCGTTAGTGACATTAGCTGTCTTCATCAACACACCTATCGATTACACTCATCGTGACTCGAAACGATTAGCAACAGCATTTAAGCTCTTCTTCTTCGTCACCGCGCAACGTGAGACACGAGAAATGCACGTAGTCGTGTTCAACAGCGACGCTGGTGACTTTCGCGCGTCTCTTCAGCATCTCTACGTGTGCGTGTGACGTCACTGGTTGCTCGGTAATTGCTTAAAATAGACAGAATGAATCGCACTTCGGGGCCGACGATCCTGCTTGTCTTAGACGTGCAGTTACATATATATATATATATATATATACATATATAATATATAAGAAATGAGTAATAAAGGAAGAAGAAAATAATACATACGTATATACAAACAACACTAGTGGTTGTGCGGTCGGTGTACGGCTCTGGCGATCTTCCGAGTTAAGCAGCATTGTTTGCGGCCATTAGTTGGATGGGTGACCGCTTAGCCGTGCACCGGCTGGCTCATCAACCAGTGAGCGGGGGAGGTCAGTTTTTCTGAAGGCCTCGGTGTACATACTTAAGTAAGTAACTTTTGTGTGTACACCGGGAAGTCAGAAGAATATACGGCCGTCTGCATCGGTACGTTTTTTCCGCAGTTTCCCCGTACCCATGGCAAATGCGATACAATGTAGCTAAGTCGGCTGCGGACGCGTTGGAGATTAGGTTAGCTTAGCGCAGTGCGGGTAGGGAATGATAGGGAAACAGGGAAAAACAGGGTAAATCGTAAAAGGCGAAAGCCATACTCATTTATTCGCTGATACCGAGACAAAAATTCTCGCGTTCTCGAAGAAGGCGATGATATAATGAGATGCTGAAATGTCTTCGGCCTCAGCGTTAACACCTGTACCGAAATCGAAGCTAAACAAACATCGGTCGAAAATGCCAGGGCGAACTCTCTTTCGATGCTTTGCACGGCGTTCTTGCGTCTCGCATAAACATTCGAAACTGTTATCAGTGCGGATTAGCGAATCGGCGTTGCGCCATCGCTTCTGAATTTTCGGGGGAAGGTCTGAAACAGACGTCACGATTCTTCGTGATTTTTTGGAATATTATGATGAACACGTAAAAATGCGGTTTTCAAGGGCAAAATATTATATCGAAATTAATATAAACAAGTCCAGAGCAGGATGTAAACGAAATGAAAAAAAAAGAAGAAAAAAACGAGGAAGACTTTGCAGACACTTTTGAAGTAGTTAATGTTATTGACACTTTATAAATTGTATGTACTCAGCCGTGGTATCGAATAGCGACCGAAGAGTCATCGTCTCGCGACTTTGCGATGCTGACACCTTCGAAATTCTTGCCGCTACGCGTCATCGCCGTGTAAGCAGTTGCTGAATAAGCAACGACAGTGATTTACAATTTTTTTTTTTGTTAGATCGTCGATTCAAAAGGGTTTTTTTTGAAAAATGTTCCAATCTTACAAATTAGGTCTCGAGATTGGATTCGCTATTCAAAAAATTCCATTCCACAATAAATTCATTTATAATCGACAGTGAAATGAAAATTTCCCTTTCGAGTGCATTCGTTAATGATCAAAGGGTTGCATTGTCGAGGTTGCACAGTCGCGCCGATTGAAACTGAAACGGTGCTCGAGATTCGAGTGTTCGTGTCTCGTTGAGAGTATTTTTGCATGCGAAATAATCCAACCAAGATATTTATAAGCTCTTCAGCAAAAGAAGCGCTGCTTGTTCCCTCAACAGCTGGTTTAACTGCACGGTCTATACAGTTGTTTTTTTTTTTTTTTTTTTTTTTGAGAGCAGAGTTGAGCTAACGAATAGGATTGTTTACCGGTGACTAATACACGCGCCGCGCAATCTTTATCCTTTTCCATTAGGAGACGACTATTCACTTGCCAAGAAGTCGAGCGTGTTACGTACGTACGCGCGTGTATTCTCAATTCTGTGAGTTTGATCGAGGCCAAGGTTTCGGTGCTCGCCACGAGACTATTTTTAACGATCCGACGAATTATAGTTCGAACGCCTACGAAGTATACACCGAATGCAACGAACCGACGTCTCTCTCTTTCTAAAATCGCCTCGTAGTTTTGTTTGGCATCGGCCAGGTCATCGCATGCCCCGAGCCACTCATTCACGCGCTTTGGAGATTCTCGCCCGAAGAGGAAACCTACTGCCCGACGACCTTGTCTTCCATTTGCCTTAAAAAATTCCCCGTCGATTATGTCGATGGGTTTTTATTTACAAACAAACTCAGAGACGCGATCCAAATGCAGACTATTTTCCACAGTGGAAATATTATTGAGCACCGATTCGATAAATCGATTTATTGGAATTTATCGCAAGTTGTGCAGAGATCAATTCCATCATTTTTAGATACGTTCTGTTTTATTTTTTCTAATCGATAAAATGTTCGAGGAAAAAAAGAATTCTTAACGTCAGGAAATTTGGAATTAACCGCAAAAAATTGTAATCGGTAATGGAACTACGATAACTTTATTGGTTGTTCGAAAATTTATTTTGTTATAGTGATTATGGAATTAATTTTGATGGCTTTATTTTGCAGATTCGTCGGATATTGTTGATTGCAAATTGAAATTGATACTCGGATTGATATGGACCCTCATTCTCCACTATTCCATCTCCATGCCCATGTGGGATGGCGAGGATGGCGAGGGCACCGAAAAAGGTGCAACACCCAAGCAGAGACTGATGCACTGGATCCAGTCGAAGGTCCCAGATCTGCCGATCAACAACTTCACCTCCGACTGGAACGATGGACGAGCTGTCGGAGCACTCGTCGATGCAGTTGCACCCGGATTATGTCCTGATTGGGCTGATTGGAATCCTAAGGATGCTGTGCAAAATGCGTCGGAAGCTATGGGACTTGCCGATGATTGGCTCAATATTCCCCAAGTAAGCAACACTTTCGACAATTTTTACATTATATAAAAAAAATTAAACGAGGCATTTTTAAAAAAATTAATTTTGCACCATCGAATGTACTTTTAGCCAAGTGAATTGAATTGTTGTTAATTAAATGCGATGATTTATACTTAGCTTTTATCGTAATGTGTTGTAGAAAATAATCACTGTTATTAGAAAGGTTATTATAGAATTTAATTTTTTTTTCAGCTAATCAAACCGGAAGAAATGGTCAATCCGAATATAGACGAGATGTCGATGATGACTTATCTCTCGCAATATCCGAATGCAAAATTGAAAACCGGAGCGCCGTTGAGAGCAAAAACCAATCCCAACAGGTAAAACCCTTGATTAAAACAAATCTACCTGTTATAGTTGTCAAAAAATATCAAAATCGCAGATTCCAATCGCCATACGTTCATTATTTCACACTCCATTAAAAGCGCGAGTGATAATATTAAATAAATAAATAAATAATGAGACCAAAAAACAAAAAAAGAGGAAATTGTTGCCTACTGAATAATCGAATATTTCATTTTTTCGGTGGCAGCATTCCCCCACCGCGGTAAGTCGGGCTATAATATTGTGTTCAATGCGATTTGCGCTTTGCGCTCATATTTAGTTACTTTTCTTTTTTTTTGTGTATAGTAAGCTTAATCGCCAGCAACGTAATTACAGGTGAAATTGTCATAATAAAATGAATTTGTTCTGCGTATGCCCGTATTTTCTAATATCGTTTGACTTTTTTTTTCTTTTGCTTAACACCTTCGACTTCCTCTGAATTATTTTTATTTTTGCTTTTTTTTTTTTAATTATCATACACCGGAAGTCAGATAGTCGCGTTTAGAAGCGTAGAATATACTGCGATTCAGAAAATAACGCTTATAACCCATTGACTCGATAAGTTTCGTGCAAATTATTGTGTTATCGTTTAAGTAAATGACCTTTTTTATTTCGATTTCCAAAAAGCTTGCAAATAATTTACCTCCTTTAATCGTTTCACCTTAATTTCCGTGTAGAGTGCGTGCTTACGGACCTGGAATTGAACCTACCGGTCCGATTGTCGGAGCGCCCGCCAATTTTACCGTCGAGACATTCTCGGCCGGCAAAGGTAACGTCGAGGTCACTGCCGAAGACGCCAAAGGATCCAAACTTCCGGTAACGCAGCTCGTTCCATTTTTTATTCCCTTTCATTAAACACTTTGATATTGTTTTTCTTCGACAAATAAATCAGTCATTCACGTCAGTCACTTAAAGCAATTAAGTAAAATGAAGAAAAAAAAAATTCCTACATACAAAAAAATTCAATTTTTATATTTTCTCCATCAGGTGGACATCCGATTCAACAACGACAGAAATCTCACTTACTCAGCGTCGTACACGCCGAAAGCAGAGGGACCTCACAAGGTTCGGGTTCTCTTCGCTGGCCGGGAAATTCCGAAGAGCCCGTACACGGTAATGGTCGAAGGACATCCTGGTGATCCGAGCAAGGTGACGGCGAGTGGGCCTGGACTTCAACCGGAAGGCGTAGTCGTCAACCGTCCGACATACTTTGATATATTCACCAAGGGCGCGGGTCGCGGCGTACCGGAAGTCATTATATTGGACCCACAGGTGAGAAACATAGCGATTTCCATGCACGTCCTCGCCAGGAGATTACGAAAACGCGGTGCGCCTCTTGCATTATTTTGTATACGAATCCTCTCGTCTATTCGCAGAATTCGAAGACGAATGTGCCGGTAAAGTTGCGCCAGACGACGCCGGATGTGTGGAGATGCGAATACGCCTCGCCCGTCACCGGCATGCACTCCGTTAATGTATTCTTCGCCGGAAAACTGATACCCGGAAGTCCAATGGGTGTGGTCGTCGCTCCCGTTTCCGATGCCAAAAAGTGCAGAGCCTATGGCCGAGGACTTCTTTCAACCGGAGTCCGCGTCAAGGACATTGCAGATTTTACCATCGTGACCAAAGACGCCGGCGAGGGAGTCCCCGAGGCTCGCGTCATCGGCCCTGGAGGCACTAATTTGCCTGTTCAGTAAGTTTGGCGGAAAGGAATTTGGATAATAAGCAGAATAAAAATGAATAGTCGCTCAAAAATCATTCATATTTAGGCCAATTTTGTATTAGGCGTTGGAAGAATGAAATTTATTTAATGGAGGACTCAAGGGGATTCATTGAATTTTAATAATTTTGCTTGGTTTCAATAAATCCGTTGAGTCCGTTGCTTTTTTGGGCGTATATTCAAATAAATATATATAAATATGGTAGAAAATGTTTTAATTGGATGACATTTATTGCAGGATGAAGAAGAAAGATGCAACGACATACGAGTGCCATTATGTTCCTGTAAAGGACGGAAGACACGTTGTAATGGTGACGTACGGCGGCAAGGAAATACCAAAATCGCCTTTCGAAGTCAACGTCGGACCTTACAAAGAGTCTGCAATCCGGGTTTTCGGACCGGGTCTGTACGGTGGCGTGGTAGGACATCCTGCCAGGTTCACCGTCGACACCAATGGCGAAACCGGAGCGCTTGGTTTCTCCATCGAAGGTCCCTCCAAAGCGAAAATCGACTGTCAGGATCACGGCGATGGCACGGCTGACGTTTCCTACTTGCCTACTTTGCCGGGACCTTACGCCGTTCACATACTCTGCGACAACGAAGATATTCCAAAATCACCTTATATAGCCAACATACAGCCAAAATCCGATTTCGATCCAAGCAAGGTTCGTAAAAGCCTCGCAGCTTACATTTTATTTCATACTCATTATATTGACCCTTAAAATCTCACTAATTACATTTTCGTAAATTAAAACATTGATTTTTGCAATTTTCTCTTCTGTAACATGATAAGATTCTATTTTAAAAATATAATGAAAATCGGTTGAATTAGTATTTTGTATTTTGTATTTAGGATTTTGTTTTTCTACAATGTTTTGTAAGATGTTGGATTATAATGGTGAAAATAGAATTCTAATCGATCGAGACGCTGTCGAGTTTTACAGATTTTTTTTCAATATCTTGAAAATATTTTTTCAAGCCTTTTTCGATGACATCTTGTTTTTTTCTTCTTAAGGTGGAAGTTCATGGACCTGGAATCCAGCCTGAAGGTGTTGGCCGGGACAAACCCACGCAGTTCACGGTTGACGTGAGAAAAGCAGGACAAGCTCCGCTGGAAGTTTCCATCCAGGATGCTCTCGGTCGAGAAGTGCCTCTAAAGTTGGAAGATAAGCACGATGGCACTGTTCAAGCCAATTACGTACCAACTTCCGGTTCCCAGCATGTCGTTATGGTAAATCAACATAAATTTCATCAATTCCAAATCTCTATTTACCTTTTCCTAAACTCCATATTTCTCAATGATTTTCTTTTGTACTCAAAATTTAATTAAAAAAAATTCTTTCAATTTCTTCTTAATCCTTGGCCATTTTTTTCCTTCACATTTTACAGCAAAAAAATTATATTCTACAAAATGTTCACGATTACAAAATAATGAGAAGGCAAAACAAAAATCGTATTCAATTTAACCAAAAACTAATTGTACCACCATTAAAAAAATGAGCCCTGCGAAAGTGAAAGATCAGAGAAAACAAGTCTTTTTTGTTCAGGTGAATTACGGCGGAGTAGCGACGAAGAAATCTCCCTACAGAGTGAAAGTGACAGCGCCTTTGAATCCGGCGATGGTATCGGCCTTTGGTCCGGGTTTGGACAAGGGAGTAAAGTCCAATGCAGCGACGCACTTTAACGTGGATTGTCGAGAGGCTGGACCTGGAGATCTGGACGTGACGATGTCGACTCCGGATGGCCACGATCTCCCGGTGACCCTGACCGACAACGAGGATGGAACCTACACCGTCGATTACGTGGCTCCTCAACCAGGAAATTATACGGTGAACCTGAAGTATGGTGGTCTGAAAGTGCCTCAATGTCCATTAAAGGTGAACGTCCAGCCGCACGTGGACGTGTCTAAAATCAAAGTGGACGGTCTTGAGCCGAGTAAGTATATCTCAAAAAACCATCAAGAGAGCTTAAGATTTATTCCTCAGCTACTTAGTGACCGACTGGATAGAGCTGCTGTCAATTTTTCACGAGGCTAATTCGAATAGTCGCGCATATTCGCTAAAACACGCACCGCTGCAAAAACTGGCGAATGAAAAAATCACAAAGCTCGCTCTCGAATTCATAAAACGAAGGAAAGGTGCTCCGAGATTATTTCGAAATTTGGAGCGACTTGGCGCTGCTGGTATCGCGCCAGTACTAAAATAATTCGAGGTGCTTCGTTACACGAAGCGAATGCGACGGACAAATGCAATTATGAGCCAGCAATTTGACTAGTAATGAATTTTCGATAACCCCCAAATCAATCGCCACTCTCAGATCTCGATACACAAAATTCCGCAGAATAATTGGAAAGCGCTCGAAGATTCGCTGTAACGAATGGCCTTCGCGTGTAGATGAACCGCTGGAATCGCGTACTTGCCGAACGTTATTTTCGGCCTCTCCGGGTCTTTTGGCCGTTAATCTATAAATATTGTCGCTCCGAAGTATCCGCACATTCGCGTTTTCCCGTAAAATCGTTGAAACTCGAATTCTCGTTCGCCGACGATGATTTAACGATGAAGCGCTTATATATTTGAAGATTTAAAAAAAAAAACACAGAGTAATATAATCGAGGAATTCCGAGAGAAAAAAATACACAATCCCATAACATCCAGAGATAAAAAAAAAAAAAGAAAAAACGAACAGTAACGAATCATCGCAGCGGCGCCGGTCAACAGCCTCCAGCAATTCCGGGTGATAACACAGGACGCTGGAAAGGCGGCGGATTTTCAAGTGGCGATAACCGCGCCTTCCGGAAGTCGAGTTAAGGCCCACGTTATTCCCAGCCACGATGGATACCTCGTCAACTTCACGCCGACCGAACTCGGGGAGTATCTTCTGGGCATCAGCTTCGGAGGCGAAGCGATTTCCCCGGGGCCGTATCGTCTCAATTGCGTCCACGGAAGCGACCCGGCCAAAGTCCGAGCTTCCGGTCCTGGACTTCATCGCGGACTCGTTTGCAGACCCGCGGAATTCGTCATCGATACGAGAGGCGCCGGTCAGGGCGGACTCGGTGTCACCGTCGAAGGACCCTGCGAAGCTGCGATCAATTGTCGCGACAACGGCGACGGCACCTGCTCCGTAGCTTACCTTCCGACCGAACCTGGTGATTACGGCATCAACATCACCTTCAACGACCGCCACATTCCGGGCTCGCCCTTCCAGGCGATCGTCTTGCCCGAGGCTGATCTCACTAAAATCAAGGTCACCGGAAACGGCATTCAGCCCTACGGTTAGGAGCCTCGCGTGCCATCTCTATGCTCGATTTCTTTTTATCTCGTTTCCTTTCCCCCATGGAAAATTAATCATTTATCCAGGAGCATATCCTAAAGAATTATTTGGTTCTTTTTCTATGTGAATAAAATCAAATTTTTGTATGTTCGTTGGAAGTGATTATAAGTACGTAAATTTTTTGTGGTTGATTTCTATAGAGAGAAAAATAATATATCTCCAACTTTTTGTGACGATGTATTTTTTCTACAGTTTGGATTATAGCCGAGATATATTTTGTCGCTTGCATTTTGTATGTTCCAAAAAAATATATAAGATACGTAACATTTTTTGGCGATAAGATATATCGCACGGAAATTATACATTTCCGAATGTACTGTCTATTTCTATGGGGGAACTTCCACGTTATACAGCATGTTTGGATTTTTTTTTGTAACGTATGTGAGACAATACGAAAGCTCGGCGAACCCTTCGCGGATTAGTCGCGGGTCAATCCACGGCATCTTCATCGCATTTCTAACTGCTTGTGTGTGTGTTTTTTTTAGTGGTTTTATGGAGTTTTAGTTGAAACGCTCGCGAGCTACGGAATATGGAGTTTGGAGAGGAGGCGAATTATCAGAGAATATTCTGTAGCTCCGGGTATTGATCTTCGTCGTGAATGATTACTATGACAGATTTTTATGGCATGGTTTACATAACTCGTTATTTTTGTTGTTGCTAATTAGCGCATTTTTTGGAATTTTATCGCTGAGCAATTTTTTAATTATCGTGCGTAGCATGAACTGACAGAAAAAGTTAGATAAATTAATGAAATCTACGGTTGTGAGGAGTGAAATAATATGTAGTCAGTGAAATTTAGCTGATTTGATACAGAAGAAATTTGAAAAAAATTGTTAGCCATAGAAAATGAAGAGAATGCAACTAACAAATGTGTAAATTAATATTTTTGAAATTCTGTGAATTGCAGGTCCAAATGTAAATATACCAGCCGAATTTACGGTCGATACCCGAGCGATCCCGAAGACGAAGAGTGACGAAGGAAAAATCGCGTGCTCCATCACAAATCCCAGCGGTGGAAGAACCGAGAAGATCATAACTCCTCAGAGTGACGGAACGTATTGCGTTAGTTACACGCCCTTCGAAGAGGGACGTCATACCATCGACATTCTTTATGACAATGTGCCTATTCCGGGATCCCCGTTTTCCGTAAACGTCAAACGAGCCTGCGACCCTACAAAGTGTCGAGCTTATGGTCCAGGTTTGGACAAGGGCTACGTCAACAAAGTCAACAAATTCACCGTAGAAACGACCGGTGGGTTAACAGTTTTTTATTCAACCTCAAGAAAAACAAACATCCAAGTCCATTTTACCTTTTTACCCATGAAAAAGTGTACCAATTCCAAATTAATTGAGTCACCAATTTGACAAATAGTACATTCATTTAATAGCATTTTTCAAAACGACCTACCTCCAAAATTGCAGATTTATTCAGTCACTGTTTTCTGTAATATCATTTTCTTAAATTGCACAAATTTATCAAATACTCAGCTTATTAATTTTTCATTTTTTCAATGACCAATCTTCAGGTGCCGGAAACGGAGGTCTTGGTCTTGCGATCGAAGGTCCGAGCGAGGCGCGAATGGTTTGCAAGGACAATTACGACGGTTCGTGCAGCGTCGAGTACGTTCCAACGGAGATCGGTGACTACGACGTGGGAATCAAGTTCGGTGAAAAGCACATACCAGGCTCGCCATTCAAGGTTCAGGTTGAGCCTGCGGTGGACGCGAAGGACGTTAAAGCGTACGGTCCAGGTCTGGAGCCCGAGCAAGTGCGAGAAGGTGTGCCGGCGCAGTTCGTCGTCGACACTTCGAAGTGCGGACCGTCTCAGCTCGACGTTAAGCTCAAAACTGACAAGGGTCACATTCAGAAGCCGGAAATCAAGAGTCGCGGCGACGGAGTCTACGAAGTTACCTACCAACCTCCTCCGGTGGGAAGCAACGTCCAGGTCGGCGTGACCTACGGCGGCGAAGACATCGCTGGCAGCCCGTTCAAAGTCAAAGTTCATCCCACCGTAGAGGCGAGCAAAGTGGTGCTTTCCGGGCCTGGAGTTTCTCCAGTGTGCACAGCTTCCTTCCCCACGGAATTCGTCGTCGATACTTCGAAGGCTGGTTACGGTGACCTTGAAGTTCAAGTACTGGTGAGTTCCAAAGTTGCCATGCCAATTATCCATAATATCGTACAATTAATATTTTTTTTTGTCCATAAATTCTAACTATAATCGTAATAAAAAGCCACAAACTCAGGAAGTTAATTCTTACGATTTCCGGTTTATTTTAGGGCCCCGAAGAGTCGCCGCGCAAAGTAACCGTGCAAAATATCGGTGACGGTAAATACTTGGCATCCTATTTGCCGGACGACTGCGGTCGTTACAAAGTCAATGTGAAGTACGGTGGCAAAGAGGTTCCCGGATGTCCGGTTATGGTCCAGAGTGTGTCGACCGGAAAGGCTGATCAGTGCAAGATCAAGGAGGGCATACAGCAGACTCTGGCGCAGGGCGAGGAATACTGCATCACTGTCGATACCGAAAATGCAGGTCGCGGTGCAGTCACGTGCCGAATTCGTTCCACATCTGGAAGGTCAGTCCCGAGAGAGAGAGAAGCTTCAAATAATTTCATATTTCTTTCGTCACCGCTAATTACTAACGCCTAATAAAATTTCCTTACAATAGTCCATTATTAATCTGGTAAAAATCGACGAATTCATTTAAAAATTGTAACGAATTCTCCTCATAACTGGAGTTTTTTTTACACAATCGTTACGTAAATATTCTAAACAATAAATCCTCCGCTCTTTGTATAATTATACTTATCGTTCAAGCAGTTCATAATGTTTTCCAAATTCCTGGTGGTCTTCGAGCGTGCCATTGTAATTTACGTCAGACATTGGAACACTCGATCTCGTGCCAATGTCGAGAGGGAATATATAGGCGAAGAATTTGAGAGGATGCGTGAAATAGTATCGTTTGGCAACGATTACGACAGTGGACGTTGTCACCTGTAACACTCGTGGTGAAAGGTCGGCGCGTTGCTGCTCGACAAGGTCTAAAAGCTCGCCGGACGTTGACAGACGTTACGAGTGATCGCTCTAACGACCAGCGGAAAGGCCTTCGCTCTTCAGCCAACCTACTAATCTTCGGCTGCCCCGTTTCTTCTTCTTTTGCTGATTTCTCTGGCTGTTTGCTTGTCGCTTGCCATGTTGGTATCGGTATTGTCGCTGACAATGACCAGACGAATGGCCTGAGGCTTTCACGTCGAATATATACATTCGGTACTGCCAAATTTCGACAAGAACTCGTTGTATCTCTCGGCTGAACACGGAAGCTAAGCGCCGGACACTCGGCAGCCGGCCAAGCCGGCTGACCACCTTTTACTTTTACTACTGGCGCGTACGCGACTCCAGTAACTTTCGGCAACGTCCGATCAACAGTTGCTCGTTTTACTCCAGTTTTGCTTAGGCTTGTATTTCGCTTTACTGCCGAATTAAGCCGGGACTCATTAATTTAGAATATCCATGACTGAATTAAGAGGAACGGTGTCGAATTTCAGAATTTGGGAAGGCAGATTTATATCTGTAGTAGATGTGAGCTTACAACGAAAAAAGAATTAACGAGTTGCTTACTCCTCCACAGTGCGACCCTTTCTCTCTACTCCAATTTTCTACAACTACTCAAGAGGAGGACGTGGAGCTCCGAAAATATCGAACAACCGTTGACATCTCTCTTTAGGTGCCGCCGGAAATGTAACACTTGGCTCCGACAGCTATGTAGATGCACTTCCGTAGTGCTACGAATTGCTTTTCCCCTCGAGCTCCATTGCCGCCAGAACGTCGTGTTGCCTTCATTCAAATTTATTCGGAGTTTTTGGTCGATGGCCTATTTGCGAATTCTCCGAGCCGGAGATCGATGGCATTTTCTTATAAATACATTCGATAATCAATCATCGGGTGATCTTCAATTTGATGCTGGCCATTTTTGTCACAATATCAACCAATCTATTGCCTACTAACAAATTCGAGCTATTTCCATTTTTATAATGATTCTTGAGAGTTCTTGCAGTGTTATTATCTCAAAATGCACCTTACAATTTGGACGAGATCCACACGAAAAATTTAACCACTTGATGAAAAAGTTATAAAAATGTTGATCAAATGTGTTAGTCGTGGAGAAATGCAACAACAGTGGATTAAGATGTTGCCGAGATAATAGCACGCTTGGCTCTGTTATTTCCGCGTTGTTATAGTGGCTATGGTCTGTTGATACTTGAAAGTGGCATTTGGCACTTATCCCAACCCCGCCAAATTGCCAAAACTGAGAACTTTGGCTCACTTGTTCTATACAACGTGCTATTGTACAGCGCAAGTTACTGCATACCAAGATCAAAGGAAAATAATCAACTCATCTGTAAGGCTTTCATTATTTTCTATTTAAAAAAATTCTCTGATAGAACAGTATCAAATTGCAATTAGTAGGATTTTAATTTCATCGTATCGTCGCATGGAATTAGAAAAAAATGTATTTCCTTATTTAAAAAATCAACATTTTCTTGTATGATATTCTTAATTGATTATTTATTATTTATCTTTTGTTTTTCAGTGAGGTTGTGGATATTGACATCGAGGACAACGGCGACGGCACAGTGAACGTCTATTACACGGTTGCTGACGCCGGAGATTACACCCTGAGCATAAAATTCGGTGGCCAACCGGTGCCTAACGGTGTATACACCTTCACTGTAAGTTGCGAAGCGCTTATGTTCATCAACAACACAAATACTCGACGCTGAAGAGACACACGGTTCGGCTGCCGTGTGTTTCGCATGACTCCAACCGCTGTCGACTAACTTAATTAGCCGAGAAGAAAGCAGCGATAAATCGCGAGACAATCTTTCTCAATCACAGCACGTCCACGAGGAAACGGCGAAACTCGTGACTGCGATTTATAATTAAGCTTGAGCTTTCGGAAAAAGGTGGAATTCGCGGTGTGTTTTAATATATTTTTATGTTTTTTGGCATACGTCAAGTTGACGTATGCCAAAATACATGGTAAAAGTTTCTCACGAGTAACGCATTTAAAGAAAACGTGATTTACCACCCGCTCTTCGAAACGACACAAAACGCCCGGTGACCGCAAACGAAGAAGAAGAAGAATTCATCTAGCAGGCGTGTACGATTACTCTAAACCTAAATTCGCTCGACTTGAACTATCGGGGCTTTGGTTACTCACAGAAATTGGTATTTTTCCCAATTTTTTTTCCCATTTTTTTTCACATTTTGCAAATCTAAAAAAAGAAACTCACCGACCAATCCCGTGAGGTCGAGGGTCATTGAAAATGGATTTAGATTTCCACATACAAAAATACATACGAAATTCTCTTCGCTATGTATTCAAACCCATTTTTATGAATTTTGGCATACGTCAACTTGACGTTTCCCAAATTCACCGGAAGGAGATTATATTAAATACCGCATAAAAAGAGGGAATATATTATCCGCTCTAAAGAACGGGGACAAGACGCTCGACGACTTCAAAGCTCAGAAGAATTCGTCTAGTAGGCGTGTACGATTATTCTAAACCTAAATTCGCTCGACTTGAACTATCGGGGCTTTGGTTACTCACAGAAATTGGTGTTTTTCCCAATTTTTTTTCCCATTTTTTTCCACATTTCGCAAATCTAAAAAAAGAAACTCACCGACCAAATCCGTGAGGTCGAGGGTCATTGAAAATGGATTTAGATTTCCACATACAAAAATACATACGAAATTCTCTTCGCTATGTATTCAAACCCATTTTTATGAATTTTGGCATACGTCAACTTGACGTTTCCCAAATTCACCGGAAGGAGATTATATTAAATACCGCATAAAAAGAGGGAATATATTATCCGCTCTGAAGAACGGGGACAAACCGCTCGATGACTGCAAAGCTCAGAAGAATTCGTCTAGCAGGCGTGTACGATTATTTTAAACCTAAATTCGCTCGACTTGAACTATTGGGGCTTTGGTTACGCACAGAAATTGGTGTTTTTTTCAAATTTTTTCCCATTTTTTCCACATTTTGCAAATCTAAAAAAAGAAACTAACCGACCAAATCCGTGAGGTCGAGGGTCATTGAAAATGGATTTAGATTTCCACATACAAAAATACATACGAAATTCTCTGCGCTACGTATTCAAACTCATTTTCATGGATTTTGGCATACGTCAACCTGACGTTTTCCAAATTCACCGGAAGGAGTTTATATTAAATACCGCATAAAAAGAGGGAATATATTATCCGCTCTGAAGAACGGGGACAAAACGCTCGATGACTGCAAAGCTCAGAAGAATTCGTCTAGCAGGCGTGTACGATTATTCTAAATCTAAATTCGCTCGACTAAAACTATCGGCGGTTCGGTTGTATTGGTGCACACAGAAATTGGTGGAGGATCGTGTACCGGGCAATGCGAACAAGTCCCGGGTTGTTTTTAGGGGTTTGCTCGCGTTGTCACGAACGTGCGTGTGCGCACGTTGCTTTAAATTTCAAGATGTGCTTTCTGTGCGCTTCGACGAATACAACGTGGGTGGAGGGGGAGGGGGAGGGGGGGGTTGAGGGGCCACACGACACGCATCTAACTATAGCGACGATCACGTACGATGGATATTGTCGCGAGTCTTCCAGCGAAACAGTTCACTCCGAAAGCTCTTCGGGATCGCACCGTCGGATCTCGTTGTTCTCCGATATCCTCGTCTTCATCATCATCTTCACCCCGTGGAGCAGTGACGCGTCAAGGCCACGCGCGCCCTCGAGCCTAAGTAATAATCCACGCGTCGCTTTCATCGCAGCAGAATAGTACGGTTGACAATTTTTTTTGTTTTTTTTTTTGTTTTGTCCTATTTTATTTTTATTGTTTCAATTTTATGGAATCTCCGAGGTTTAAAGGGTCAAAACCAAGCCTTTCAGTCCATTGTTTTTCATGTCAATTTTGGAATATAGTTTGACGAGTGATTTTTTTTTTTTTTTTCACGTGCAGCTTCGGAATCCTTGGAATATAATCACGTTTTATGACAAGCATTTTGAGAAGCGTAATTACTTTTTTTTTTTGGCTTGATTCTTTTTTCTCGTGGTCCTGCGAATTTATGTTTTTGAAGAAACATTATTATGCATTACTATATTCAGTAGTATTTTGAATTCTTGGACACTTGGTAATTTTTTTTTGTGATTCGTTGGGATCCTGTAAATATAATTGTGATTAGAAACGAGCATTTTAATGCAGTTTTCATGATCTGAGAAATGCAATTATATTTAAAGACAAGCATTTAATTATCATTATTATTATTGTTATTTAATAATTGGTTAATGCTTGACAAGTGATTTTTTTTTTTCGTGCACGTTTGAAACAAAATAATGAGTGACAAGTTTGTTTAAGAGTCGTCTACCTGGGAAATTTAATACGCACGATTCTGATTCGTCGGACCGGGAATCGGTCGACCCGAGGACCGGAGAAATCTAGGAAGGTTGCGCGGGAGCTTGGCCGAACTATTTCGATCGTCGTCGGGTCGCGACGAGCTTTCTCAAATTTATAAGCAAACAGGAGAGTGGAGCGACGAACGACGTGGGTCTGTGTGGGTGGCAGGGGAAATTAATGCCCGTGCGGTTAAATTAAACGTCCCGAGGCTCGCGATTCGCGGTTGACTAGGAGGCGCCTCCTCTTCGTCGCATTGGGCGTATCTCAAAGACTGAAATACATTAAAACGAGAAAAAATTGCCACGCATAAATTGAGATGATTTTTTTTTTTCAGAAGATTTTTTTTCAGGACTTTTTTACGTCCAAAATAACATTCTTCGTCTCGAGAGGAGAAGAAAAATCTGCACCTCCGCGAAAAAAAAAATATATCACCAAACATTAGAAAATATAAATTTGGATCGCTTAAAAAAATTAACAAAAAAAAAAAATTCAGACCCAGGCGAAAAAGAACCCAAAGTGCCAACAATTTCAAAAATATCTAGCTCTCAATATAAAAGCAAAATGTAATTTCTACCTGCCGAAAAAAAATTGGCAGTTCTCAAAAAAATTAAGGCCTGAAAAAAAAACGAATACATCAATCTTCAATTATTCTGTTCAGCCCAGAAACATAAACGACCGAAAAAAATTCATGGCGCTCAATTTAGGGAAGACAATTTTGTTTTTCTTGTCGCCCTGACGAGGAAGAATATTTTTTTCGGCCACGCGATTTAACCACGGCAATTACCACGAGGCACCACGATTTATTATGATTACGAGCGTCGTGTGCGCACGAAGACGAGCGATGGTCGGCTTGGACTATCTTGTGGCCGCGGCAGTGAAGACCAGAGGAGAATCCGGCGCGATAGGAAATGCGACGAGAGGCGAGGGTGGCCCCGATCCTCGACCGGACCCCACCAGCCGACCCACCAACAGGAAGAGAGAAACGACAGCTGCACCCACGAAATATACAACTTTGCGTTCACGTGCATGGAATCGCGTCAGAAATGATCTCCATCTCGAAAATAGCAAAGTCCACAGCGAGTTCAACCGGTTCATGCACCGATCTGACGAATGCCTATGCGTTGCGATTTTACCTAATAATGATACTTCCAAGCTTATACGTACTTCTTCACTGTTTTCAAAAAAGCGAAGAAGTGAAGTGCAGTGAAATAAGTCCAGGCGTATTCGAATTTCTTCACTTTTCGCAAATAGTTTCGAAACATTCCAATTTACATGTGGGATTATGGAATTTTTCCAATTTTCTAAAAATCATTGTGCACTTTTTTTTCCTGAGAATCTGCGATCAAAAAAATTGTTGGCAAATTTACGAGCGAGTGAAAGGAAAATCTACCGAACTGCGTTTATATTCGGCGGATGATTTTTTTTTTTTTGCTTTGAATTCATGATATACTTAAAAATAGTCGATGAAAGTTAGCCGTTGATGGTTTTACAAGAGAGAAACGAGAAGAATGCAGCTTGTTATCGTCAATTTCTGGCAGACCTCGCCAAGCTCAATTTATATTTAGTGAATCAACATTTTTTTAACTGAAAAATTTGTTTATAAATTCACAAAAGCATCGATCTCCGGATCCACCATGAATCCATGGGGTAGTTAAATGTAATAGATTGCAAACTGAGCGTTGGGCACTTTTGCATGAGAGCGGCGAAGAAAATTGTTGCTTCGCATCTCCGATTTTGGGCAGGCCCTTGAGAACCAAAAATGTACTCGAAACTCGAATCTCGAGGCAGCTGCACCGATTTGTTTTTAACTGGGCTTTGTTTATTCACTCGCGAGTGGCTGTTTCTTCTCGACTCCCGTTTGCCATCGGCTTGAGAGCTTACCATTTACCCTTTACCCTTCGCAATAATCTACGCGAGTGGGGGCTAAGATTCTATTATAGTAACATCGAATTCCCGCATTGTAAATTTCGCAACGTGCGAAATTCCCGTCCGCAAAGTCTTCCGATCGCGAGTTTCGCGTTTGCGTTCGCCGAAGCTGGATCAGCTTTTACGAATTCGATTCGATTCGTTGGGTGGTGTACCTCGATAGGGTTAAGTACGTGTAGGAATTGAAAAAAAAAGAAAAAAATTGACTTACCATTTATACTTTATTGTCAATTAATTAAACAATTTATTTGTCCATAGAGGAGCTAAATTAAAAAATGAATGATTTATTGTCTCCACAAATGATTTTAATAAACGACATTGAATAATATTTTAATTGCAAAATTTGTGGATAACTATTTTTAAAAATTACAATTGGCTCCACTAAATCTCGTTCTGTTGTTCGTTCGTATCGGGAGATTACGTAATTAAATAATGTTGCGCAGAATATGAGTTTAGCTGGGTACTCGTAAATCTCAAAATACGTGAATTTCATCTTGCGAATACCAGGAAAACATGTGAATTTTGCAATAGACATCTCTCTGGGTCGTTTCAGAGATTGATTAGCCGTGAGTGTCCTGGAGTCTTTGGCGAAAATTAGCGAAATTCGCAGCCAAGAAAGATCCGAGAATTAGGAAATACGAAAATACACGATTAAATTGTTTATCGCATGAAATGGGTATTGAAATATAAATAATAAAAATAAAAATAAAAATTGTTACAGGCATCGGAGGAGTACCGAGAGCACAGCACTCACAAAACTCGCCGGGGCAAACGCTCCCGTCAGCATCAGGAGGAGCATTTAGTGAAACAGGAACATTCGAGCGTTCAGGAGAGCATAACAACTAAACGCAGCACAACAACTCACGATTCTACCAGCAGCTCCAAGAAGAAGTTCAATAATATCAGATTGAACAGCATCCCATTGCCATCAGGAGACGGAACTGTTACTTGTAAGTACATTTAATAAAATAGTACAACGTAAACACAGAAAATTAGACAGCAGATTGATAAATTCTTGATATATATTTTTTCAAAGATAATCTTTTAGTACAATTGACTTGATAATACTACATTAAAATATAATTATTATCGATTCAGTTATTACATTTCAAACACAAGATTGCTCATAAATTACATTCAAATATTTCAATTATTGTAAAGAAATGTGAAAATATTTTTATGAAAGTTGCCTATAATTCCAGCCGGATAAAATGTATTTTGTCCTCTCGATAAGTGCACAATTAATTTTTTTATACCTCAAGTATATATGAAAAAAAAAAAAAAAAAAAAAAAAAAAAAAAAAAAAAAACATCTAATTTCCTTCAAAATTAATTTTCTTCACAGCGAATATAAAGAAAAAATGCCTTTCATAGAATACGCAGAGATTAGTTGGAATATGACAGAGGAAAAATGAATTACCGGATAAATGATTATTTGGAGTGGTACCAGAGGCTTGATATACATTACCGATCGCCATCGCGATAATTCATTGTCGCTCAGGATTTTTGGCTTTAATTGATGATCGCTAATATTCGTCGCGAGTGTTTGGCTAATTTCACGCTGACTCTTCTCTCTTTATTCAAGCTGTGAGTCGCTCTTCAGGGCTTTCGATCTGTAGCCGGGTGCAATCAAACGTTTTTGATGGTAGCCCGTTAATCAACGAGGCACCCGGCGTGTAGTCGAGAGCGAGGCTGTGCTCTTCTTGCGCGTTACTTGACGGACACGACAGGTTCGCACTGTTCATCTAGTCGGGCGAATCCTCTTCCTCCTTCTCGCAAATATAGGGCCTTCGCTCCGGTGGTGGACTCTGAGTACGGTCTCCTCCGAGATTGCCAAAAATATATGCCTCGGCGGACCAAGATCCATCAAGACGATCCAGCTCAACGACGCTAGTTGCCTCGTGTCGTAACACACCGTCGTGCCATTCGCGATATTAATATTGGGCTTGATTAAGTGGAGCCGCGTGTCCGTGGATCCGAAGCTTGGCCGCTGAGACCGCGGGAATAAGGACACGCGCCGTGAGATCCTCGTGGAATCGGTAAATGGACTAGTCCACCGGAAGTACCTGATGAGTACAGCCGAAAAAAAAAAAAATGTTAGTGACGATACGATGCATAAGCTATATATTTTTTGAGGGGACTTTGGTATTACATTTTTTTGTTTAAACTACCATATGTGCCTTCAAAGGATAGAGGAGAATGATTTACGTTGGTCCTTTGCTTAAAAAATTTCGGAGCGTGCTTGGGAATCGATGAGGGATTTAGAAATCTGAAATTAATTTCTTCGGGATTCATTGAATTTCGTGTAAAATTAATACCACCGGAAGTACCTGATGAGCACAGCCAAAAACGTTAGCGACGGCACGATGCATAAGCTATATATTTTTTGAGGTGACTTTGGTATTATATATTTTTTCGTTTAAACTACATGAGCTATATATTTTTCGGAGGCTTCGGTATTATATTTTTTTGTTTAAACTACCATATGCCTTCAAAGGATAGAGGAGAATGATTTACGTTGGTCTTTTGCTTCAAAAATGTTCGAGCGTATTTAGAACTGCATGACTTTTTTTTTTAATCCATGCTTGGAAATCTGAAATAAATTTCATTTGAATCAATTGCATTTCATGTTAAAGAAATACAATTTACTCGGAGGCAATAAATTTCATTTTATTGTATCCGAGTTCTATTAGTTCGGCTCTCAAACAAATAACTTATTTAAACGCTATTATCATATTCAAACGAATCGTATCGATTAAAAAAAAAAAATCTGCGTAACCGGAATAGAACAATTTTTACCCATATAATTAATCAAAAATTCAGTATGCCCGAGAAAAAATGTATCGCCAACACAAATCAATCTACTTTTTTCCATAATTCCAAAGAAAGAATTTTTTCTTTTCTTTTGGCATTAAAAAAAATAAAAATGTTGAGCGATAACGGTAACACGAATATGAGTTTTAGAGTACGAACGAAGCCAGCGAAGCTTCTATCGTCGAATTTGCCTCAAAGTGTCCCCGTACGACACCTGGGCTATAAATTGGTTGCTCTCAGTCAGTGGGATCCGAATCTCGGTGAAATTTCTCATAGAACGTACTCTCCTTCTTTCCTCGGGGTCGTCCAGCGATTCGCTGATCCACCGGAGATTCGCCTCCCCCGCGGTTTCCTCGCTCGCCCCTTCTGCGCCTCTTGAAATGAAAACGAGTGAAGGAGGTCGGATGGAGCAAGTATGTTGGGCCACACGAAACGATCCAACGCCCGTAACGAGCGACCCTCATAAATATATGTATATATATACGCACCCTAGTTATATATCACACAAATGTGTGTGTGTGTGTGTGTGTATATCGCTTCCTGCTACCGCCACTGGAAAATAATTTCGTCCCCGGGACAGCGAACTTGCCAATATCGTCGGAGGCATGTCGCGGGCTCCTCAGTCGTCCCGGAGATGTGCCTCTGATCGGTAACCGCAGCTGGAGAACGTTCTTTAGAAATATCATTTTCATTCGGCTCGATAAACGTTCTCTATTTTATTTTATTTTTATCAATCAATTTATTCTTGTATAATGAGGGACAATCCTCCAACTGACTCGTACTCTAGTTAATTCAACGACGTTCAAAAAAATTTGAACAAAATAAACGAGGAAAAAAAAATTGGACTTGTCGATTTTGACGTCGTGGAAATCGGAGCAAATATTCATTTTATTTTGGATTTATTTATTTTTTGTCGTTATTCTATCGCGGTAACGTGAGTGATTTATTTGGGGGGAGGAATAAAAACGCCGCTGATTTTAAGTTCGTGCGAATTTGGAGCGATTTTTCGTTTCCTTTTTTTTGTTATCTGATTTGTTGATTCGCGGTTACGCGAGTGATTCTGGAGGCTGGGAGATAAAGGCTGCTGAGGATATCCTCTGGAAATGTATTTTAATAAGAAGGATCAGGAGCCGGAAATCGTGGCAACGTGGGACGAAATTTCGACGTATCACAGATACTGGCTTAAGAGCGTGACCTGCAGCGATAGAGATTGCGCGGAACGCGGGCCGATCTGCTACGCGAGTGATAGAATCGAGCGCGAGGAGGAGGAGGAGGAAGAGGAAGAGGAAGAGGAAGAGCAGGAGGATCCTAAGAGCTTTGGTCCAGGGCTCAAATTCGCTCCGATTAAATTTCAGAGTCTATTCTACATCAAAACTAGACAAGGTTCGATGCAGTGTTGAATAATTATCAGACCCCATGCTCCGATTTAGATTTCACCATCAGCCGAGTCGTTAAATCGTCGGATTTGTGGCGAAGATATTTCCGGCGCTGGATTAACTTTTTTTTTTCGAGAGAGAGAAATCATCGCGTTGCCTTTTAATAGCTGCGTCGAAGAAAATTCAACGTGACGAAAAGAAAATTATTTTTACCTCGTGATAAAAGTACAAGTTTTATTTTTTATTTTTACTTCGTAGTGATAAAATAAATTTTTTCCTTTTTTTTTTATATTAACTCTGCGCGACGAAATTAGACAGTGGTTTATCTTTGCGTGATAAAGGAAGTTTTATTTTGCTTTTAGAAGATCAAGTTGAGATAAAGCCAAGAGAAAAAGTTTTTTATTTGCTTCTTCAAGAGGGAAATAAAGTTTTTTTTCTTTTTTTTTTTTCGTACTCAAATCTTACCCAGAGGAGGTTTATACAAAAATTCTTGGCAAGGTAGGTCGTGGGTTCAGCCTCGTCGCCACTTTACGTCCAACCAACGCTCCCTCCTTTCCTCGATTATTTTTAGAAATGTTTTGCTAGATCAAAAGAATCCTCGAGTTCCATAGTTTATAAGATCAACAGCTCTCGAATGTTGCACCTCGAACGCCGAGAATCAACAGAAATTCTGTCTACTGCGCATTTTTAATCTTGACGAAAATTTTTTAAAGAGCAATTTTCTTCTTTTTCTATTCAAGCCGAAGTTAAGATGCCGAGCGGGAACATAGACAAACCCGTGATCGAGGATAACCGCGATGGCACAGTGTCCATCAAGTACGAGCCCAGAGAGGAAGGACTTCACGAGCTCTACGTAAAATTCAACGGCGAACATGTTCAAGGTAAGCTTTTCACGTTGCACAGCATTTTTTTGTAACCATTCAACGGGCTATTTATTTATTGTAACTATTGTGTAAGCATGTAACGGGTTATTTATTGTTTGTAACAATTTTTTAAGCATTTACCGGGCTATTTATTTATTGTAACTATTTTGTAAGCATTCAACAGGCTATTTATTTTTGGCATTTCACGAGAATGAAATAAAGACGAATCGAAATTGAATAATATATTGCATTATTAAATTTCGAGGCAATGAAAAATAATTTTTTAGCTAACTTCACCACTAACAAATATGTTGGTCGTGCAAAAAAAAAAGTAATTTTGTGCTGCAATTGGATCAGGAATAGATTTATCATCTATTCGGGAATACTAATAACTATAATATCAAAATAGTATTTTGAAAGATTTTATATGGCACGAGGCCAATTTCTGATACGTGTAAATAAAAATGTATATATCGAAACTATTCGCTACTGACCTAGAAGACTTAATCCTCAAAGGGTCCAAATATAAATTTTAAATGAGCCTGAATTCATTTTCCAGACTCAATAATACTTTATTCTTAAGCATTGCTAAATTTATCCCGTTAAAAGTACATTTTTATTACCTCGAATTTTTGTAGGAAACTATAATCTTATTAATTGATGTATGTATGTATGTATGTATTGTTTGTTTGACCGAGCGCTCAGTCCATTTATTAATTGATACTGATCTTGATTACTCGCAAAAAAAATACTAAAGCTTAGAAAAGATAAATAAAAAATTCAACTAAAAAAAAAACGAAATTAACAGAAGTGAATGTATTAACATTTTTCTTCCAGGTTCGCCCTTCAAGTTCCACGTAGACTCGCTGGCGAGTGGATACGTGACGGCGTATGGACCTGGTCTAATTTATGGCGTATGCGGAGAGCCCGGAAACTTCACCATTTCTACACAAGGTGCAGGCGCTGGTGGACTTTCCCTCGCCGTTGAAGGGCCCAGCAAAGCTGACATTTCCTGCCACGACAACAAAGATGGAACTGTTTCGGTGTCTTACCTGCCGACAGCTCCCGGAGAGTACAAAATCTCTGTGAAATTCGGGGACAAACCAATCAAGGGTAGCCCTTACATCGCCAAAATTACAGGTCAGTATTGCTTACAAAATTTCATATTTAAAAAATGTTATAACTTTCCAGAAACGCTCATTAATGTAGCAAAAATTTTAAAAAATTATTATTTCATTTTACCAATGACATAAGATGAATATTGAGTTAAAACTCATAAAAGATGTTAAATTCGCAGGCGAGGGTCGCAAGAGGAACCAAATATCCGTGGGCTCTTCAAGCGAGGTCCAATTACCGGGAAAAGTGACAGACTCCGACATCCGTTCGTTGAACGCTTCGATAACCGCTCCAACGGGTCTGGAAGAGCCTTGTTTCCTGAAGAAGATGCCGAGCGGCAACATGTGCGTGTCGTTCACGCCTCGCGAGGCCGGGGAACACACAGTGGCGGTGAAGAAGATGGGAAAGCACATAGTAAATTCCCCATTCAAGATCGACGTGAAGGAGCGCGAGGTGGGGGACGCGAAGAAGGTCAAGGTAACTGGAAACGCATTGAAGGAGGGCAAGACCCACGTGGAGAACACCTTCTCGATCGACACGAGGAACGCGGGCTTCGGTGGTCTGTCGCTTTCGATGGAAGGCCCGAGCAAGGCCGAAATCCAGTGCAAGGACAACGACGACGGTTCCCTGAACGTTTCCTACAAGCCAACGGAGCCCGGCTACTACATAATGAACCTCAAATTCGCTGATCACCACGTTGAGGGTTCGCCGTTCACCGTTAAAGTCGCCGGCGAGGGAAGCAATCGCCAACGAGAAAAGATTCAGCGACGCAGAGAAGCCGTACCGATAACCGAGGTCGGAAGTCAGTGCAAATTGACCTTCAAGATGCCGGGAATAACGTCCTTCGACCTCGCAGCCACCGTCACTTCACCCGGAGGAGTCACCGAGGACGCGGAGATCAAGGAAGTCGAGGATGGACTGTACGCGGTCGCGTTCGTCCCCAAGGAACTCGGAGTTCACACCGTTTCCGTGCGTTACAAGGAAATGCACATCCCCGGATCGCCTTTCCAATTCACGGTCGGTCCTCTGAGGGACGGCGGTGCTCACAGAGTCCACGCTGGAGGTCCGGGCCTGGAGAGAGGCGAGCAAGGGGAACCCTGCGAATTCAATGTCTGGACTCGTGAGGCGGGCGCTGGAACGCTCGCCGTGTCGGTCGAGGGTCCGAGCAAAGCTGAAATCGACTTTAAGGATCGCAAGGACGGCAGTTGCTACGTCAGTTACCGCGTCAGCGAACCCGGTGAGTCTCGAGCTCCTGGAGTGCGACGACCGGCGCGAATTTTCGCGCGCGCGCGCGGCTTTTCATTTGTACCGTTAATTCGGTTGCGCGCAAAGCGTGGGAGAAATAACGTAACGACTTGGGTGTTTTTGCGAGCGGTTTACCGAGTCTTCGGTCCGATCCAGAAATATCCGAGTTCTATATTCGTTTAGGCGGATTCATATTTTGGCGGAGACCCGGGTTAAGATCACGCGGAGCTCGCGTTAACGCTCACGCGCGGGCTATGCACGCGCGGATATCGCCGTGCGCTTTGCCGTTCAACTCCGGTTATATTCGGCGGGTAGAGTGACGCCGTCGCCGCCGCCGCTGAGGATGAGAGACTCGGTTGGAGGGAATAATGAATAGGGAATAGAGTCGGGAGAGTACGAAAGTGCGGAGAAGTGGCTAATCGCGGGACGGTGGAGCAGAACTTTTGGGATATCTTCCGGGGGAAACTCGAAGAGCGGAGCGAACGAGAGGGAGAGGCAGTGGTGCGCGTCCGATGTTCGGATCTACAGCTTTTTACTCTCGGATTTAGAGGTCTCACAATTTTTCCGCGCCGCTTTAATTGACCTAATTCCGCGGTCAAGATAGCGGACTCACAGGGACTCTCTCTCTCTCTCTCTCTCTCTCTCTCTCACACACACTTTCTTTTGCTTTATTTATCTCGCTTTCCTCTGATTCTCCCTCTCGACGTTATATCTCTGACGGAAATACGAAATGGGCACCTTCACTGCTTGCAAGAATATCGTCGTGCAGGGCAACGATGTTCCTCAGGTTACCGAAGATGATGGTCAGTCCGTAGTCAAGAAAACCCGCGAAAAGCAACGCGAACTTCAGACAAGCGTCAGCGTTATTAAAATACGGATTTACATTGAATTTGTTGTAACGAATAACTCGATATTCATGACAATTGCATTCAATTCATGAAAGTAGCAAATTAAACCCTAGAATATTTAACAATCCTTAGACCATTACGATCACGCGGGGCCGAATTAAATTCAATCAATATCGATAACAAACTAATCGTCGGAGCGATGAAGACTAATTAAATTTACGGTCATTTTGCTCGGTTAAAAAATGAATTTTTATGCATTTCAGGCGATTACAGAGTGGGAATAAAATTCAACGATCAGCACATTCCCGATTCGCCGCACAAGCTCTACGTGTCACCGGCGATGGGAGAGGCTCACAAGCTCGAGGTCGCGCAGTTCCCGGACGGCGGAGTCCAGCCCGACAAGCCCGCGACTTTCCTCGTTCGCAAAAATGGTACCAAGGGCGAGCTCGACGCAAAGGTACACACCTACGCCAGCAATAACATCCAATTATTTCGGTGGCTCTGCTACAGAGAGTTTCTGTGATTCCGAACAGAGAAGACAGAGGAGCTTTTGTTGATTCGACGACTATCGCATTGTCGGTAGCTAAGAATGCAATAGAAGTTTTGACAGAAATTTCGAGTCCTCTGAGAAAATGATGAGCTCCGTTAAAATCCCCACTCCGAAAAGCTTTTCAATGATTCACAGACGAGAAGACAGTTTGGGGTACGTGTTGCGCAAACGACGCGCCAAAAATAACAGGCTTTTGCGAAATAAGTGTGCCGCCTCGGAAGCAGTGCGTGGGCGGCAGATACGCTTTCGTCGCAAGCGTAAACTCACACACGGCCCCAAGGTCTCGATTTTTATTGCTGCAGCTGCTTGTCACACTTGGATGTTTTTTTCTTTTTTCTTTTTTTTTTTTTGCAGCGTTCCATGAATATTTCTCATGGAACGTCGTGTGTGAAGTTGCAGGATTTTCTTTAATCTTCGAACGACCAAGACCATTTCCTGTTTAATTTCGTTTTTATTTTTCACCTGCCGAATTATTTTCTTATTTTTCTTCGTCGATATAGGAACTGATTAAAAAAATTTTTGTAAAATGAATAAATAGCAATTAATCAATTACTGATCGAGAACGTTATTTGCAGATCGTATCGCCAAGCGGAATAGAAGACGATTGTTTCATCCAGTCCATCGATTCCGAGGAATACTCGGTGAGATTCATGGCGCGGGAGAACGGAATCCACAACATCCACATCAAATTCAACGGGGTCCACATAAACGGCAGTCCGTACCGCGTAAAGGTCGGCAAGGTCGATGCCGACCCCGCGGCTCTTCACGCTTATGGTAACGGCCTCACGGAGATCAAAACCGGCCAGAAAACCGATTTTATCATCGACACGTGCAATGCCGGAGCTGGTGCTCTCGCGGTCACGGTTGACGGTCCCAGCAAAGTCGCCATGGACTGCACCGAAGTCGAGGAAGGCTACAAGGTCAGGTACACGCCTCTCGTTCCTGGGGACTACTACATCAGCATCAAATACAACGGATATCACATTGTTGGCTCGCCCTACAAAGTTCCCTGCACCGGTACGATTTTTCAACAAATTTTCTTATCATGTGTTATCACTTTCAAGAGCTTAAGATCTGGTTAAACCGGCGACAAATGAAAACATCGTGCTTTGCGAGTTTTATTGTGTTTTCGATTCAATTTTTTTTCAATTTCTTTTCTGTAAAAAGCTGAAGAACATTAGGGAATTTTTTGCAATTTTTGCTTTTACTTATTGTAATGAAATACGTCGATTTACTTCAGGTGCGGACCTCGCGGAGAGAGGAGCTCAAGAGACAAGCTCAATCGTCGTGGAGACGGTACAGAAGATTTCCAAGTCGAAGCAGGCCGGTCCTGTTCTGCCGCTCTTCAAGTCCGACGCTACCAAAGTCACGAGTAAGGGCATGGGCCTGAAGAAAGCGTACTTGGGCAAGCAAAATCAGTTCACCGTGAATGCGGGTGACGCAGGTTCGTGAAGATTTATTAATAAGTCTTCGACAAAAAAAAAAAATGTCCTCTTTGGCGGAGAAGCGTCGGTACGAGAACTGTCCCTCGTACCGGACGTCGATGACTCAGGGAGCTTGATATTCTTGATACTTCAAAACATGCGCGCCTTTAATTATCTTACAATTTATTTCAAATTATAGTGTTGTGCATTCTACCGTAGCTCATTGTTACAGAATAATTATCGAAATTTAAACGAATTATTGAGGAAAAATTAAGGGTGGAATATTTTCCCATCACCACAATTTCAAAAAATATCAATGCAATAGCAGCGCAAAGGTTTATTCAATTCCACAGATATTAAACTATGTCAATTAAAAATAATACGAGAAGTACAAACTCGAGATCATAAATACCTAAGTTGCAATTGGTCGTCGATTATCGTTTGAAATATCGTTACAATTAATTTCCTGTTTCCGTTACAGGTAACAACATCATCTTCGTGGGAGTTTACGGACCAAAGGGACCGTGCGAAGAGGTTTACGTGAAGCACACCGGTCGCAACAATTACAACGTGAGCTATTTGGTGCGCGAGAGGGGCGAATACATCGTGATCGTCAAGTGGGGAGACGATCATATTCCCGGATCGCCTTACAAGGTCGAGGTTTAGGGCGGGAAAAATTGGAAGGAACGTGTGTCACATCCACCACCAAATACGCCGCGAGTTGGGTCTTTAGACAACCTTGCTCGATTCTCCTCAACTATTTCTCCTTCAACGAGGAAATCAATGACATTATTACTATAACTATTTTTGTGAAGCTTGTGAACGTAGGCCCGCACTATGCTGTTATTGGGCCTTCGGAGGGGACGAAGTTTCTGATCGGGGGACGCGTCGCGAGGCGATTCCTCGTTTAAGGGGCTGTAGTCGTTGGTCAATTAATTCTCAACATCAAACACCACACCAATGTGCCTTTGATTTTTATTTCGAATCAACGAAACATCGTAAAAATTGACGTAGCCTTGTGCATTGCATGTACCACGTTATGTACATCCAGGCTCAGTTTCCAGGACGTTTTTTTTCTAATCAAAACATGTTCTTACCTACCGCAAGTTTTGAGACTGTGCTGAAAGATTTTTATGATCAGAGACAACGACAAGAAAAACCAATTTTTTCTTAAAGAAAAAAAAGAAGAAACTAAGATATTTAATGGACTTTGGGCCCTTCGCAATTCCACCAATCGAAGTGTTTCATCACCGTAATCGCCAACTTAGATGTGTTTCCAAGATATTTGGTTGAGAGAAATTTGGTTTTTTCTAAAAAAAACCTCCTGGAAACTGGCTCTGAAAAATAATTACATATACATACACACAACATATTCGTTACGCCATACGAAGTAAGTGCGCGCTCATATACACTATAAATACTAATTATGTTATCAATTATAATAGCGCATATAGATGAAAATATATTACTTACGTATATATATATATATACACACAACACACAGAGTCTGTTATAAATTTGCGTAGAAATAAAACGAAATATATTTATTAATCCCGTGAGCATATTTCGTAGAATCGGCGAGTAAAAATATCACAGATATCGGACATTCTCTGTAGATTCAGCCACTTTTTTTTGTCGACGACTCGGATCGTAATTGGTTGTATCGGTAATTGCAGTGCTTCTGATGAAATCACTAAAAAATCGCCAGAGTGTCACGGATCGAAGTTCTATGGTAAAAAAAATGAAAGAACATTCGACCATTGGAACTCACGTCACGATCTAGGCGACGAGGAATTTTTTTTGCGATATCTTCCCGTCATGCAGTAACAATCTGTAATTATTTCAGTAAAAAAGTACTCGATTTTTAATTTAAAAAAAAAATAATTTCCTTCTTTCTCACTAAAAAACGCCAGTGTTACCAGACCGGGAAAATTACTTTACAATTTTCAACTTTCATTTTTCCGAGATATATTCAATATTGCATAAAAAAATCAGAAAAAATGCACAGTGTATTTTAGTATTACTTTGACATGGCCAATTATGGAGCACATGAGCGTCGGTCGTCCAAAAAAAAGTGTCTGAATACAAAAGACCGTTTGATATGAAGATGAGAAAAATGTGTCGGAGTTCGTCGACCCGGTGTTCGTCTGCAGGCGGCGACCTTTAGCAATTCAGCGAGACCCGTGTGTTTTACTATCTCCCGGTTCTTTTCCCGGCCATAACGTTCCTCTTCAAAACCTGGTCTCGAGGGAAGCTATCATCGTTGGAAGCGTCGGGTTCGCCACTTCCTGCAGTTACTCTTTCCATTTCTCGGGTCGTTCGCGCCCACAGCTTTGCCTGGAAAAATGCGAAGACCATCGTCGAATATACGCGACGACGTTGGCCTGTCTCCCAGCCCCGAAGAGAGAGAGAGAGAGGGAGAGAAGAAGAAGAAGAAGAAAAAGAAGAAAAGGAAGACAACAAAGACAGCAAAAAAACGAGGCGAAAAACGGCGTAGTCAGGGTGTAAACGGAGGCTGCGCTACCGTTATAGATAAAACGATGCATAAAGTCCTGGGCGCACCTGTTCTCCGACGTTCTTGCGCGCGGGGCTGCACCCTGAAGTCAACGGGCGGCGCCTCCACCTCCTCAGGATGTTCAGCCGCGGAGTCGCGCCGAGCGTAGGTGTCGTAGGTGGCGGATTGTCTCGCGGGGTTGGAGGACCTCAGAAGCTTCGTAGCTTGGATAGGACGGTGGGCGGTGCTTGTGGTAGCTCCGCCGCCGCGTACAATCGCGAAGAGTGCGAGTGCCTCCGCGTTGCGCAGTCGTCCGCCGAGGCGGATTGCGGTGGTTATATCGCTTCGCGAATGCCCACCCAACCTCCCGCCAGAAGACGCGCGTCTGTGCTTCACCTCTCTCTCCCATTTCTCTCTCTCTTATTCGCTACAGCGCGGTAAATAAGTACATATATGAGCGAGGAGGCCGGCGACCCCTTCAGAAGCGGTTCCGCCGCGCTCCCGGGAGGTTTCCACGCTCGGCGTGTAAGTCGGCCTCTTTCTCTCTTCAGGGTCTGTCGACATCGATCCTCGCCAAGACGTTCCCGTCCTCTCTTTCTCTGTCTCTTTCTCTCTCGGTACGATGAAGACATTCACCACTAAAGGAATTAGTCTGTCAACGAGTCTAGAGATTACGAGGATACACAAAGAGAGAGAAAGAGAGAGTCGCGAAAGAAGCGAGCGCATGTATCCCACGTCCCGAGGGAATATGTTTTATGGTTTAATAGAAAGTATAGAAAGCTCGAGAGTGAGAAGGAGCGTGATTATTCGTACGTGTGTATGTGCGAGATGTAGGAAAAGCGCGGAGGTTACCGGAGGCGGAGCTTTCTCGTACTCGTCCCCTTCTCCACCTTCTCTCCCCCTCAAACCTCCCACTCGGAGCGAAACGACCGCAGCTTTTATAGTTTTATATCGACAGAGAGCCCCGTTGGTGCGGCTTTGACCCGGCGTGGCCTTTCCAATGTCTGTCTCTCTTAGCGCTCTCTTCCTCCCTCTTCTTCTTCTGTGGCTATATCATATTCTACGCGACTGCACATAGGTACCCTAGGACCAATTGCCGGGCCCTGGAACGCTCCGGGTTCGCCAGGAGGTGAATATCCAGGCGCGGAAACGCTGTGTGTACGTAAATAGCGACGTGGGGCCCACCCCATTATAGCATCGGTGAGGAAATCGTTCTCCGGCTACGTTCGCACACCGAGACTGTATCTACTTTCGCGTTGTGGTATGTGCACCTCTATGTATCACGAGAACGGAGGCTCCGACTCTCCAAGTGTATCAGAGGCGGTGCCGCGCCCAATGCCCGCCATTTTGCACGTTTTCTTGCAGACACTCGGCCATTCGTTACACCGGAGGCCCGGCACTTCCGGCTGTGCAACCTCCGCGAGCTTTATAATTAGCATTTCGGTATGCGCAATAATATGGCCGAGATAACGGCGCTTTTACGCCAACGGAAATGAAAGCCAACTATTTATTTGCTTGCGCTGAAATCCAAGTTTCTCGGGGCTTTGTTGTCTTCGTCGAGAGTCCCTAGGGAAGCTGGAGAAATTATGTGTCTCGCTGCGGAACGCACGATTAGCAGTCACTCCGAGAAATCGTGGCAATTTTTTTGCGAATATTTTAGCAATGTTAATAAGGTAGTGTTAAAAATATAATGGGATATAAATGTAGAAATTAATTGTTCGATTGACTGATTGTTGACGTTATCACGATTTCTCCGAGTGTGGAAAGGCAAAAGTACTTTGATAGGTGGTCGAAGGTAATAACAATAACGATTGGGTCTCAATTCGGTTACACACTCGATTAATCGTCTTTATTTCGAATACAGAACAGCTTCGGAATATTTTGAGCCCCGAGGGGTAGTCGTGACGTATTTACACACAGATCTGTCGATTGATCCTCTCGTATTCCGACGTAATTGCATTTTCATCGACAAAATGACATTTTTTGTTTTCTTGCTACCAGTGGAACACATGTTTTTTTTTTCTTTTAAATTCTCGATTGCCTATCTATATAAACGTTGTTGAAGTCGTTTCGTGCATTTGTTTGTTTGCTTTTGAGTGCGAAGAACGACAGGGAGGGGGGCAGAGCTCGACGATATAATCGCATTAATCCGTCGAGACTCGCGGGTGATTCATTTCTTTTCTGTTTTTTGTTGTTGTTGTTGTTGTTTGTTCTTTATACTTTCTAGGAGTTAATTTACTAGACGCTAAATACGTTTAACGGTATGTCGGAGTCGTTAATTTACGTATGTTAATATACAAATGTACAAGAAGGACGGAGCGACGGCGTTTGAGAAGTCGAAGAACGACTAGCGCATCTCTTCTCAAGATTTTGGAGCTCCGTCGTCTCGGAATTCGTCCAGGGTTCGCAGGACACCTCCGCTCCGCGACACGTCGCTCACATGTAAATCCTTCGAAGATCTGACGGTGACGTGATCATGTTACACTGCGGACAGAGCTTTTTCGCCCCCTGAAAGCACAAACGATCGTTTTACACATCCGACACTGAATCCGTCCCATTTTTTGTTTCTCTTTCCTCTTTTTTTAACCCTTTACTCACCAGTGTGTGAAGCCAGCATTGCTCGCAGTGCACGTGCCAGCAACATACCGAAGTCACTGGTTTCTTGTATTGCTCCTGCAATACACAAAAAGAAAATATTTCGAATGTTCTTTACATCTCGGGAACATTGTAATGATATATAAAAATTGAAAGCCTATCATTCAATTCAATGCAATAGCAAAACAGATTTTTTTAAAATTGTAGTTTAATCTGGTTAAATTTCGTTTAAATGCATTTTTATATAAAAATGATTGGACACTTTATTTACGTCTTAAGGGGAGGTTCCTCTATAATTGACCGCCAAATTACACTAAGCTAAGGAATTAATTGTGGATGAACAACAAGACGTAATCAGGTGGTTTTTTTAAACCTTTATATTTACGCTTCAATTGTAATAAAAAATAGTATATTACACTAAAATGACACATAAAAATGACAAAATAGCGGACATGGGGGTGAAAAAAAAAACCTCCAAAAAACGAACTTTCAAGTTCAGAGGTCCGCCATTTTTTCATTTTTCAATATTTTTTCGATTTCTTAGGTTCATTCTATTCTGTATTTATTCAGTTTTAAAATGAAACTTGTTTCATGATTCTAGATTGAAAATTGACGAGTGAGGAATGCACGCCGTTTTGCATGGAACCGGAGGGCACTTCATGTATCAGCCACCATCTTGGACGCCATTTCGTATAAATTGAAAAAAAAAAAAACACCTTATTACGTCTTGTGGTTTATCCACAATTAATTCCTGAACTTAGTGTAGTTTTCGGTCAATTATAGAGGAACCTCACCTTAATTAAAAATAAACAAAATCGTCAATTTGTAAAATATCTTCTCTACTCCACGAGGTATTCATTTGTTTTTTTTTTCTTCTTTTTTTTTGGTAAATGAACTTACCATACAAATGAGGCATTTAAAAAGTTGGCCTCTCATCTCGGCTTCAAGTTCTCGGATTCGACCACGAAGAGCCTCAACAACCGGAGCATCGGTGATGTCCTTTCTGCCGTCCTCGGATTCGGGATTCCCGTGCCTAGCCGAGGGCGTAGTGCTCGGCGAGGGCGGTGAGTTCGATAATCCGGTGGTTCCTGGTTCCGGTTTCACCTCAACCTGAGCACCGTGCGGCTGATCGGGCGGCGTGTGCGGCGTGAGCGGGGCGTTGGGCGAGATCACAGCTTCCCGAAGGGCGTCTCGCTCCTTCTGCTCTCTCGGGGTCCCTTCGCCGCGAGGCGCTATCACGTCCGCCTCCGAATACTGCGGAGGACCGAACTGGGCAGCGTCGTCGCCGTCCACGACGAGATCGACGTCTTCCTCGTCTTGATTACCACCGGGGCCACCGCCGCCGCTGCGATTACTCGAGGTGGCCAATCCGACAGCTGTAAAAATCGCAATTTCAGTCCAAAGCCAGCGACGAATTTGTGAAAAGGCTTATGAAGACTTGGAGAGTGTTTGAAAAATGTAATTGTGACTGCAAATTGTGTTGAAATAAAAATTACAATTACCAGTAAAATTGGTGTTCCATTTTAATTATAATTTAGAAAAAAAAAATTTTACGGCGTCTACTGCTGTGGTCATTAGCCGAGACGTACTGTTTATAGTGAAATCTGAACCACTTGCAGTTCATAAAGTCTCCGAAAAATCTTTGGCCCTGACCGGGAATCAAATCCGGACTTACTGCATGTGAGTTGCGCTTAGATGGTGTTCAATTTGTTATTAAAAGTGGTATAAAAGTTGATATTTAATTGATAAAATATAAATCGTACTGAGGACTTATCAATAAGGATTTATAAATATGAATCGATTTTATTTTTTATTATTATTTTGTAATTTATTCATTAATAAATTACAAAAATAAAATAAAAATTATGGCCCCCAAATATTTTATTCATGTATTTTGAGACTATTTTTTAGTGTATACTTGAGCGTTCGTTTTAATTACCAGAGAAACCACCGACGAGCATCGTGGTCGCTCTGACTCTTCTCTGTCCTGCCCACTCGTATTCCTCAAAGCTCTCAGCATCCCCTTCGACGTCGACCTCTTCGTCATCGATGCCCCCGACATTGTGCCTCGCCGGATTCCCGCCGTTGTGTTTATTCAGGCATCTTTCCACGTGCTGATTGAGTTCCTCCGGTGTACCGGAAAGGCGCTCGCTGCACACCGGACACGCGGGCTCATCGGCCTTTCTTTTCCTGTTCTTCACGCGGATTCTCGCCTAAGTATCGTACAATTACAAAATAATAACACAATCGTCTACGATCATAACAGAAATAATAAATTCTTTATCTTCAGCCTCTCCCCCCATTAAATTCAGGTAATTCACAAATTTACGTAACATTCTATTCAATTAAGCCTTCACTTAAATTGAAATATTATTTCCAAACTACAAAAAATTCCTTAATTGCAGGAAATTTAAAAAAAATCTCGGAGTCTTTTATGGAAATTTTGGAATTCTTTATCTTCAGCGTGTCTCCCATTAAATTCAGGTAATTCACAAATTTACGTAACATTCTATTCAATTAACCCTTCACTTAAATTGAAATATTATTTCCAAACTACAAAAAATTCCTTAATTGCAGGAAATTTTAAAAAAATCTCGGAGTCTTTTATGGAAATTTTGGAATTCTTTATCTTCAGCGTGTCCCCCATTAAATTCACATACGGCACAAATTTACGTAACATTCTATTCAATGAAACCTTCACTTCAAATAAAAATATTATTTCGATTATAAAAAATTCCATAAGCGCAGAAAAAAAAATTCCCCTGGCCTTTCATGGAAATTTTCATCCTGTGGCAATCAATACAAGACTATAATTATTTTAAAAAAAGTAATAACTGTATTTGATTGTTGCAAAATTAGAACTATTCAATGAATTATATAATCAATGCCTTTTTTAATAAAAAAAAAGTAGTCTCTGGATTGGATTCGCTGAAGTGAAGTAATTATCATTCTCTGCGATGCAAAAAATGATGCCTGGAATCCTTGGCCTGTTACCTGACGATTCGCCTTGATCCTCTTGTAAGTTTCCCATCGTCCCTGCGGCGTTCCGTCGGCAGCCGACGGTGCATGGAGCATCGGCCCATGGGGATGGTCCGGGTGATGTCCCGACGGTGGACCGATCGCTGAACGCTGCCTCGGTCGCGAATTACCCGTTGATACCTTGTAGAGTCGATCGAGCTCCTGGGCAAAATGTTGCTCCAGTTCCTGCGGTCTCACCGTTACACTGCACACCGGACAGCACGAGGGATCCGACGGGAATTTCTTTTTGCCTGAAAATCAAACGAAACGCTTTATTATAGTAAATTAAGTATGGGGTATTTAATTGATAAATTTTGTTTACGTAGTAATTAGAGAACCATGTGATAAAAAATGTTTAAATATTTATTCTGACAAAATGTTCAATAACAATGAACCCATAAATCTCAGTTTCCCTGGTAGAAGTTTGTCATTAAGTGCAATGACAATTCTCATCGCCTCATAAATTTCTGTGTTGATTGATAAAAAATAATTTACTTTTCCAAAGCTATTTAACGAGTATATCAAATGTCGCTTTACACCATGAGCGCTCAAAAAAGAGTAGGCATTTTATCCCAGCTACAAAATAATTCAATAAAACCTTACAATTCCTATTTTACAATAACTTACATCAACATTTCCATCGAATGGAAATGTCGGGTTTCATAATTATTACATTATTTTATCTTTCCTCACAAATGAGCGTTTTCATATTTATTTTAATAACCACAAAATTGGAAAATTTATCCACGATTATACAATAATATTTCGGCATTTTTACTTCAGATGTTTTTTTTATTTAACAGAATCCTATTAGTTTATCGATCGGGAATAATTATTGTATTCTTCGGTGAAGTGTTGGTAATAAGAGGAGGGAAAATGCTGTGAGGATTTTTCGGACCGGCTGGAGCCACTCAGCCTCGGATATTTGTTTATTTATGCGTGCGAGGCTCTCTTCTGCTACTGCAACGAGAGGAACGGCTTCGTCTGCGGTAGAGACAGTCGACACGCGTCTTATTCATATCGCTTTTTCCCCTGAGCGATACTCAACACATATTCATATCTCGCCCCTTGGAAAAGTAGACGAAGGAGCGAGCCAAAGCAAATAACCGCGCGTATCCCCGGAAGTTCCATCGGGTATCGTTGCCCGTGTATTTTCACAGGCCCCGAAGAATGCGTGCCGAGCGATACATCCACTCGGTCTCCGAGATGCGGACCATTTGGCCGAGCAGACTCCACGACTCGAAATTTTCTCCGGACTTTTCACTTTCCCCATCTCGCTGTCCACGAGTACAGAGCGCAAGACACCAAAATAATATTGAGGAACCGGTGCCGAAACGTCAGCCGCCCCGGGAGAGTTCAACGAGGCCTATTAGCGTATATATATAGATATAGTTTAATATTTAGCTAACGATTTTCCTCGCTGCAGTAAATAAATATTTTTACATGGAGACCGAAGCTTAATTAGAAGCGGAAAAGTGCTTTAGTTCATTTCTGTATGTGGAAGTAATGGACAAATTATTTTCTGGTTAAGACGGATTCAAAAATTGAAGTATTTGGAATATTTTGGATTTTTGGAAATATTTTTTTACGTTTATCTTAGGATTTTGTTAACAATCCAACTTGGCATATTTTCTATATTGTATATTGACGGCGAAATTGTTATTAAAGCCGAGTGAATTTCACTCGATTCGAAAAAAATATAAAGAGCATTTTGATTTTTAAGAGGATTTGAAAATAAATAAAAAAGTAAAATATTAAGATTTTTTTTAAATCGATGAAGAGTTAAGATTTTTTCTTTTTTTAAAAATGAAATCATGGATTTCCATGAAAATAAGGAATAGTAGTTTAATAAATTTAAAAAAACGATTTATGGGGTCTATCGACGTCGAGCTTTTGGACCAAAGCTCAATCGCTTAGTCCCTTTCGCAGTTCCGCGCTTATTTGAAGAATACCAAAGGGCATTCCACGAGCGTTTAACATATCGTCGGGCGCGAATAGTATTAGCTACTCGTTGGTATACATATACAGGCATATTCGACTCTTTGTCCCCGGAGGGATTTTCTCAGTCCACCCTCGCGTCGCCCAGCAAAATCGACCTCTTTCCCCGCTTCGCCTCCTATTTTCTTTTCTTCTTTCCTTCTTCCCCCGTTCAATTAAGTGGCCCTGCGAATTTATGTGTCCCGTCGCTGTATTCGATATTCCTTTTCTTCTCCTTTATTGAAGGCAGACTCAAACGACGTTTAATGCTCATATAGAGACTGAATGCATTGTAACAAACGCTGGAAATTGATCAATAATTTGAACTAACAATCTGTCATTAATGATTTAAAATTAAAAAATTGAAAATAATTCGTTGTGGATTTTTAATGTTAATAATTCACATATCAAATTCATTACTAAAATAATTTTGAAATTACATTGTTACCACGAAATTACATAAATTTCAATAAAACCCTAAAATTCTCTGACAAACCAGAAAAAAAATTGTATTTAACTTTGTACGTATAAATAAATTCCGAAAATAATAACTCGAATATGAAATTATTATGATTATTTAACATTGTATATATAGAAAATCAATATTTCCGAAGATATTTTCTCTGGAAATTGTAACCACGAAATTACATCATTTTCAATAAAACACTAAAATTCTCTGACAAACCAGAGAAAAATTGTATTCAACATTGTACGTAAAAATAAATTCCGAAAATAATAATTCGAATATCAAATTATTATTATTTAACCATTGTGTATAGAAAATCAATATATCCGCAGATACTTTCTCTGGAAATTCGATATCGGCTGGGATCGTAGCAATGTTTTTTCGAGACCTAAAAAAAAAGAAGTCTCCGTTCATTCATGAGGATATTAACCTCAGAAATCAGTGTATGAATAGGGCGAGAGTCGAAAGAGCAAAAATGAAAATAGGCGGGGAGGGAAAAATACAAGTGGGAAAGGGGGGAAAGCAGAAGGTGTCGGAAAGGAGGAGATTACGGGAAGAAAGTACGTCGTTGCCATTTAAAGTCGCACGGGTGAAGGTCGTAATTAATGGAAAGCGCGCTTGGTGTGTAACAGCCCTTTTTGCGGCCGGGCGAGGGCGCACCTCATTTCTCGGGAATATCGCGAGTTCTCAACTATCGTTTTGGGAGAGGGCCAAGCGAAAAAAGGAGGCGAGAGGTTAGCGCGTTGCTTTGCTTCGGGTAGCGGCGGATTTTTCCTTTTTCTTTTTTTTTTTTTTCCTTTTTATTATTTATCTCAGTGAAAACCCGCTCGAGCCGCTGGTAGACGACGAGGTCGTAAACGCTTTTTAAAAAGTATCTCGAGGGCCAGGCAGTTACCATAACCGCGCTATCATTTACACTTAGTCCCCTCGAGTCTACTCCGGCGCTTCTCGGCTCGCCGCTAGCCGCCCAGCGACGGTGAGAAAAGCCTCTTTGTTGCCCCCGATAGAGCGATTTCGTATCTTTAATTAAAAGAGGCGTGGAGAAAGTGCCATGATTGTGTGGGAGATGTCGCGATTTTTACAAAGGAGCACGCGAAGAAAAGCCCCGAGATGATTTTCAAATGCTTGTATTCCATGACAATTCGGTAGTTGGTAAAAAAAAAATGTTTAAAAAATAGTTTTTATGATTTCGCCGCTGTTTTGTCCCCGATAGAGCGATTTCGTATCTTTAATTAAAAGAGGCGTGGAGCAAGTGCCATGATTGTGTGGGAGATGTCGCGATTTTTACAAAGGAGCACACGAAGAAAAGCCCCGAGATGATTTTCAAATACTTGTATTCCATGACAATTCGGTAGTTGGTAAAAAAAAATGTTTAAAAAATAGTTTTCATGATTTCGCCGCTGTTTTGTCCCCGATAGAGCGATTTCGTATCTTTAATTAAAAGAGGCGTGGAGAAAGTGCCATGATTGTGTGGAAGGTGTCGCGATTTTTACAAAGGAGCACGCGAAGAAAAGCCCCGAGATGATTTTCAAATGCTTGTATTCCATGACAATTCGGTAGTTGGTAAAAAAAAAATGTTTAAAAAATAGTTTTTATGATTTCGCCGCTGTTTTGCCCCCGATAGAGCGATTTCGTATCTTTAATTAAAAGAGGCGTGGAGAAAGTGCCATGATTGTGTGGAAGGTGTCGCGATTTTTACAAAGGAGCACGCGAAGAAAAGCCCCAAGATGATTTTCAAATGCTTGTATTCCATGACAATTCGGTAGTTGGTAAAAAAAAAAAATGTTTAAAAAATAGTTTTTATGATTTCGCCGCTGTTTTGTCCCCGATAGAGCGATTTCGTATCTTTAATTAAAAGAGGCGTGGAGAAAGTGCCATGATTGTGTGGGAGATGTCGCGATTTTTACAAAGGAGCACGCGAAGAAAAGCCCCAAGATGATTTTTAAATGCTTGTGTTCCATGACAATTCGGTAGTTGATAAAGAAAAATGTTAAAAAATTTTTTTTGTCATTTTTTGGTTGGCGGAAAAAGTCAGTTGCTTTAAAATTTGATTAATATCCGATTTTTTGAGGCAACGATTTATCAATTGAGTCAATGATTTTATAGGAAGACCAATTGATATATCGAGCCCTTGAGTGAATAAATCGATTCTTCGGTTACGCGAAAAAAAAAATCTTACCAATCACTGAATTTGCGTATTAATTATCGTGCAGTGAATCAGTGCAGTAATTTTCACGGGTATAAGGAAGCAATGTGGATTGTGCTTCGAAACAATGGTCCCCGGTACAGAGGAACGGAAGCTGAGGCATCATCTGGTGTCCACAGCAGTAATCGTGATGCTGCGATCCCTTTTCCTGGTACACCGAGCGCATCGCATCGCCTAATCCGGATTTAATTAAATAACCAACTCGGAGAGCCGCGGCACTTTCGCTCGTCTCCGTGGCTCCGATGCTCCCTGAACTCCGCAGTCGAAATTGGGGCGACGATGTTGGCCCGTTTAATTTTGAGGAGAAGCCAAAGGGTTGATGACTGCGCTTCCCAAAATTCAGCCTCACGAATTAACCACAACTGCTGTCAATTTAAATGGCGAGGGGCGAACGTGTGTCCGAATATCCTGTGTACATATATTTTCTCGCGAGTCACGTTAATAATCTCCACAAAGAAAATATCATAGCTTAATAAATTATGGTATTTTACAGTTAGGGATAAATTTAACATGCTCGTAAAAGCAAGTTAAATTATTATTTTACGTGTCACCGCGGGACGCGAGTCCTTCACTCGTTAACGTTGTCCTGGGGAAGAAGAAATGCAACAACGAGAAAAGGAGAGAGAGGAGAAGCTCGGCTGTGTTCGTAGGCGCGAAACGAGCGTTTTATTAATAACTTAAGCCTCGGGTAACGGCGGACCGAGGGGCTACTCTTAACAATTATCCAGCTTGCCGGTAGAGCCCGTAATGAAATGATAACGGCTCCTTTCGACGAGCCCTTCTCTATCCTCTCTCGTTTTCCCCTCAAATCGTCCAAAACCCCGTGACGACGTGAAACGCACGGTAATCGCCGAAAAGCATGGAACTTATGCCGTTCGCCATAACGCGATTAATGGGATTATTATCCACTGTGTAAGCGACACCCTTTATCTACGACTTACATTTTTTTTTTCTTTTTTGTCTTTCGATCGTCTCGTGAAAAATTGTCCAATGTATTTTGTTCACTCAATTAATTACCGAAATTTTGATTTAAAAAAAAATTCAATTAATCGATACAACTAATTTTTTTAAATTTCTTCAATCAATTTCCAATTATCAGATCTCCATCAAAATTGACCCTACGTCACGTTAACATTATTTTTTCTTTTTATTTGTGGCCTGGAAAAAAATTTTTCGGTGCACTGATCGACTGTCAAAGATTTAGGGTTAAAAATTTCGAAGGTCAAGTCAAATTTCACCGAGGTATCCCCGGTGAAGCTGCAGATCAGGATCAAGTCCTTGCTAAGGTCTTCAGAGGCTCGTCAAAAAGGGCCGAAAAAATGTCTCCTCTCCTCCGAACGGGTTACAATGAGTTGGGATGTTGTTCCATCGTTTGTCCTCTTGGTTTGCCCTCCGAATGAGCAACAGCGTGGGTGCATTAGCTTCAGGAATGGGGGAATAGGCGCGGTGCTTGTGAGCCAAGATGCTGGAGAGTTTATGGGGGGGGGGGGGGGGGGGGGGGGGGGGGGAAGTGGCTGACGCGAATCAAAAGGCAAATGTCGAGGAGGGTGGCGCACGGCGGTTTTCGCTTGGGGGGGCCATAAGTTCGGCAGTTAGGGATGCTGAAGAGCGCATAGGGCTGCTGCTTGTACTTTGTACCCCCGTATTTATATATATATATATACGCTCGGCTATATATACATTACCGTGCGTATAGCTATTATAGAAGCAGAGAGCCGTGTTGGGGTCCGGTAGTGGCGCGTACTCATCCCAGCCTCTCGGTTTCACGAGACTAAGGAGCTAAGAGGTAGCGCAGCGGCACTCGTGGAACGAGATATGTGAAGGAAGAGAAGTGGAAGAAGAGATCACGACTAAGAACGAGGACGAGAGTCCTTTCATGCATACCGGAGTATCTCCTTGTGGCGCATATCTTCCCCCTCCCCCTCCCGCTCCTCCTCCTCCTCCATCCGGAAGATGGGAGTCTCCACTCCACGTTAAATCTCTCGCGTATCATAACGCGATCGCATGAGTTACGCGGAACTCGAGCATCGCGCTACCAGGAGACTAACTGTGGTATTTTATGTTTTTTTTTTTTCTTTTTCGGATCTAAAAATTGTATGAATTTTTATTACGTTGTTTGGTGACACTTTTGCGGGATTGTGATTGCAGATATTGATTTCGTATCGATGGAAATAAATGGGAGAGGGGTTGCTTGATTGATTTTTAACAACATTTTTAGTAAAGAGAGAGAGAGAGAAATTTACTAGATACAAATGTATAGATTTTTTTTTTTGAAAAATGTGGATTTTTTTTCAGCTTCTTTGTTTGGAGGAGAAGCTAAAGAGATTGATAAGAAAGGGAGAAGAGTAGCGAAAAGTCCAGAGAATTAAAAGATCCTGAAGGGACGTTGATGTGCGTCAGGGAGAAGATATTTTGTGTGTGTGTGTGTGTGTGTGTGTATGAACGGAGGTCGGGACATATCAAAGAGGGTTCCGGACCTCCGAGCTGAGGAGGGGGCACCGGGTTTTTTGGGAAAAACTCGAGCGACTGTAATCTTTCCTTTGGTCGATGTGCAAAGTCACGCGTCACCGCGTTCACTTGGTTCTGGGTTCGTTCGTCTCTCATATAGACATTCCTCCCCCCCTCCACCCCAGCCGCTGTCCCTCTTTACCATCCCCATGTACACTTTCTTCATTTCATGCTACATGCTCTTTGCGTGCGAGAAACCAACCCCCGAGCATCCCAGTCAAGTATAACGTACGTACGTCGAGCTGTTGCCCCCTCCCCCTTCGCCCCACTCCCTTACAAGCTCACTGATCGCTTTAAAATTGCAACACGAAATTCATTCATTCGCTTTACGAATTATTGGCTGGTTTTGCAAGATCATGTAAGAGCCAATATGAAGGATCGATCAGTCGGTCCAAAAATTAAGTAGTCGGATCACTGATCAGCCAGTCCAAAAATTGATCAGTGACCCGCGACTCCAATAATTGTTGAGTGATCATCTCTCCAATAATTGACTAGTCGAATCAGTGATCCAATCAGCCACTCCAACAATCGATCAGTGATCAGCCAGTCCCCAATCGATCAGCGGAACGAACCACTGCTCAATTGGCGCGCGTGCTAATCAACAGGACCAGCAATCCATGGTGTGACCCATGATCAGCCATTCCAACAGCTTCTCCTCCACGTATTCGTTCCTCATTCCACTCCACATGCTCTTCGCGTGCGAGAAACAAACCCCCGAGCGTCCCAGTCAACCATAATGTACGTATGTCGACTTCCTGCCCCACTTCCCCCTTCCCCCTTCCCCCATACTCCATATCAACCTCACTGATCGCTTTAAAATCGTTACATGAAATTCATTCATTCACTTTACGAATTATTGGCTGGTTTTGCAAGATCATGTAAGAGCCAATATGAAGAATCGATCAGTCGGTCCAAAAATTAAGTAGTCGGATCACTGATCAGCCAGTCCAAAAATTGATCAGTGACCCGCGACTCCAATAATTGTTGAGTGATCATCTCTCCAATAATTGACTAGTCGAATCAGTGATCCAATCAGCCACTCCAACAATCGATCAGTGATCAGCCAGTCCCCAATCGATCAGCGGAACGAACCACTGCTCAATTGGCGCGCGTGCTAATCAACAGGACCAGCAATCCATGGTGTGACCCATGATCAGCCATTCCAACAGCTTCTCCTCCACGTATTCGTTCCTCATTCCACTCCACATGCTCTTCGCGTGCGAGAAACAAACCCCCGAGCGTCCCAGTCAACCATAATGTACGTATGTCGACTTCCTGCCCCACCTCCCCCTTCCCCCTTCCCCCATACTCCATATCAACCTCACTGATCGCTTTAAAATCGTTACATGAAATTCATTCATTCACTTTACGAGTTATTGGCTGGTTTTGCAAGACCACGTAAGAGCCAATGTGAATTCGGGGAAGCGAAGCTCTTGCCAAAATGTGTGACGTTGTGTAAATGAACCGGAGATCGTAAAAAAGGGCGGAGTGCGGCAGGGAGAAAGCAAATGCTTAAGCTGAGCACAGACTCCGGTGATCAGGGAAGGCGAGACTCTCGAACACCTCGCTCCTGAGGTCCTGGCTCAATGTTTCCCTCTCTCTCTCTCTCTCTCTCTCTCTCTCTCTCTCTCTCTCTCTCCTTGCTTTCTCTCTCTTTGCTCTCCGAGACCGTGCCTGGAGACCCCCCGCAGCTCTCGCCTTCCTTAAATCACGCCTGTTTGTAATTAAGTGAATGAATGGCCTGTATCAGAGTTAATATTTGCGACATGAGGCACGACGCTGCTGCGGAGACAAATCCCTTATATATCATCGTGAACGGCCGGGCATGTACACTGTAATGTATCCTGGCTCTATAAGTGCTACGTCTCGTATACAGCCAACAGCCCAGAGGCTGAGAAAGAACACACAGCAACAACCCTCCTCAACTTATCGACATGGGACCTCGAATTAAGGATGTCGATTTATGTCACACACGACGCTGCTGAAGCAGGTGAGTGTGGGAGAGTTGCTTGAGCATTTTTTTTCTTTTTTTGGCGTTTTGTTGAAAGGCAAAAATTGTTCATGTACCGAGCTGTGAGTATTTGTTTAGCCATTTGTTCAAAGGAAAATTTTGCTTTCTAGCACAAAGCGAGTGATCCTTTTGGCATTTTTTGAGATTTAAGAGAGTATCAGACTAATTAATAGAATGGAAATTACAAAAATTTCGGAACTTCAATATTTTATTTTATTTTTTTCAATAAAATAATAATTGCCTGACGTGGGATTTTTTCATAAAAAATTAAAAACATTGTTTGTTCCTATCATTAGGAGCAGTGATTTTAATTGCAGTCGGCAATTTTAGATAAAACAAATTTTGAACATTGATAAATAAGAGACGCAAGATTTTAGTGAAAATTTTAACTAAGCCTCAAAAAATAAAAATAAAATAAAGTAAAACCACAAATTTCGGTCACGAATGCGAATCACTATTGTAGTTAGTACACCATTAATCGCAAAACAACCGAAAATTATAGTCAATAGTCGAAACAAACGGAAAAAAGAAGAAAATGAAGATATGTACTCTGCGAAATCGTGGATCACTTGGACAATATAATGCGAAGAAAATAAATAAATTGTTGCAGAGAAAAATCGTTTCGAGCTAACGAATGGAATTTCTGGTTACGAAAGGTATCTGCGGGGAATGTATAGTCGTATTGACGACGCGAGGAGCGAGAGAAAGAAGGAAACGAAGGCGAATGATCCGTCGGTGGTAGGTGGCCGGCGGCGATGCTCCTCCGCAAAGAACAGTAGGGTTTATACACTATAAAATAAGAAGAGCGAGTATTCGGGGAGCGGACACGTGGAAGCAGAACCAGCAGCAGCAGCAGGAACGACGACGAAGGGTTTCTCGGCGGCGGTTTCTCGACGGCGTGTTTGTAAGCTTGCCAATACTCATAAATACGTCGAGCGGCCGGCGATATCTCACTCGAGCGGGCGCGGTCCCACTCCCGCTTCTATACTTCTGTACTTGGACCCTTATACCGCTCGAGAGTCTTCGAGTAAGCGAGATTCTTTTCGATTGGCCCTCCCCCTCCGCCCGTTCGCCGCTCAGCATCACTACTGCTCGATTTCCGATCGTCGATCGCGATCTCTCAGTCGTATCTCTCGATTGACTTTCGTTTTGCTCGATGCACGTGCAAAAAATCGTGGCCCACGTGGTAATTCGTTAATTCCCATCGCTTGGGTCAAGTTGCGTTTTGGAATTTCGGAGATTGTAAATTCACCGTGAATTTTGTATTTATTTGCATAACGAGATTTGGCTTAAGTGGTAATTTTTGTCATTAATAAATTAATATTTAAACAAATGGGATTTATTTATAGAATGGAAAAAAAGATGAAGAAATAATTTTAAAAATTGATCAATTCGCTACTGCGCGATTTTTGATCGTCGATTGTGATCTTTCAGTCGTATCTCTCGATTGAATTTCGGTTTGCTCGATACACGTGCAAAAAAATCGTGGCCCACGTGGTAATTCGTTAATTCCCATCGCTTGGGTCAAGTTGCGTTTTGGAATTTCGGAGATTGTAAATTCACCGTGAATTTTGTATTTATTTGCATAACGAGATTTGGCTTAAGTGGTAATTTTTGTCATTAATAAATTAATATTTAAACAAATGGGATTTATTTATAGAATGGAAAAAAAGATGAAGAAATAATTATAAAAATTGATCAATTCGCTACTGCGCGATTTTTGATCGTCGATTGTGATCTTTCAGTCGTATCTCTCGATTGAATTTCGGTTTGCTCGATACACGTGCAAAAAAATCGTGGCCCACGTGGTAATTCGTTAATTCCTATCGCTTGGATCAAGTTGCGTTTTGGGATCTTGTAGATTGTGAATTTACGGTCAATTTTTATGTGGGTAGATTTTTGTAGCTATTTTAAATGACCAAAAATTTGGATCAATTTTTATTTTGCAGCCGGAGAGTTTCCATTATTTCGTTTGATAAAAATGTTAAGTGGCTTGTTGAATAAAAAAGAAATTATTATTTTTTATTCGGTTTTGATTTTCGAAATCATATAATAAGGTTTATCAGCTCCGGATTTCAGGAGGCCTCTCTTAATTAATGCATCAAAATAGATATTAAGGAAAAAGTAGCCCGTATATCGTTTGGATAATTACTGCTTATCAGCAGTTCCAGAAATCCCGAAGCTACTAAACTCCCATTGACTATCTACGCACTTCCATCTATCTGACCAAATAAACAAACTCTCAGTCGGACTATAATAATTTCCTCATTCCTGCCTGGCAGCAATCAAGGTGCAAATAACCACCCCATAAAACAGCCTGTACTCTAATTAACATATCTAAACTAATCGACCCCCGAATATAATAAACACTCCGTAGCATTACATTTATTTATATTTAGATAGCGAGGACTATTATTAACCCTACAATAACAACTACCAGCAAATAACCAGCAGACAATTTCACTGTAAATAAATACCGAGGAACTTATCACAGCCACTAAAAACAACTTCACCTGTTACATTAACTTTTTACCAATCAAATATGTCACCATATTTCCGGTGATACGATTAAATTGATCAAATGCAAATTGACGCACCAACTTCAATATTTTTCACTCCTCTGGCTAAGAAATTATAAACTTTAACTCATGTGTATAACTCACATTCTCACATATTTTCATTTGTATGGACAAGTGATATGAGGAAAAAAACAGAAGAGGAAAAAATAAAGAGATGTCTCTGTTGCAGAATCCTCTCTGCCTATATCCTTGAGTGGCGTTCTCCTCATAAGGTGGCAACCTGGTTTGGATAAAGAAGAAGACGAACACCCAGTATCCTTACAGTTATTACTATTTCGATAACAAAGATTATTAAGCCCACAATAACAACTTTCCGCAATTGCACCTTTAACTTGACCAGTTATGCCACCTTTTTATCAATCAAATATGTCACCATATTTCCGGTGATACGATTAAATTGATCAAATGCAAATTGACGCACCAACTTCAATATTTTTCACTCCTCTGGCTAAGAAATTATAAACTTTAACTCATGTGTGTAACTCACATTCTCACACATGTTCATATGTATGGACAAGTGATATGAGGAAAAAAACAGAAGAGGAAAAAATAAAGAGATGTCTCTGTTGCAGAATCCTCTCTGCCTATATCCTTGAGTGGCGGTCTCCTCATAAGGTGACAATCTGGTTTGGATAAAGAAGAAGAAGAACACCCAGTATCCTTACAGTTATTTATATTTCGATAACGAAGATTATTATTAAGCCCACAATAACAACTTTCCACAATTGCACCTTTAACTTGACCAGTTATGCCACCTTTTTATCAATCAAATATGTCACCATATTTCCGGTGATACGATTAAATTGATCAAATGCAAATTGACGCACCAACTTCAATATTTTTCACTCCTCTGGCTAAGAAATTATAAACTTTAACTCATGTGTGTAACTCACATTCTCACACATGTTCATATGTATGGACAAGTGATACGAGGAAAAAATAAAGAGATGTTTCCGTTGCAGAATCCTCTCTTCCTATATCCTTGAGTGGCGGTCTCCTCATAAGGTGACAATCTGGTTTGGATAAAGAAGAAGAAGAACACCCAGTATCCTTACAGTTATTTATATTTCGATAACGAAGATTATTATTAAGCCCACAATAACAACTTTCCACAATTGCACCTTTAACTTGACCAGTTATGCCACCTTTTTATCAATCAAATATGTCACCATATTTCCGGTGATACGATTAAATTGATCAAATGCAAATTGACGCACCAACTTCAATATTTTTCACTCCTCTGGCTAAGAAATTATAAACTTTAACTCATGTGTGTAACTCACATTCTCACACATGTTCATTTGTATGGATAAGTGATATGAGGGAAAAAAACAGAAGAGGAAAAAATAAAGAGACGTCTCTGTTGCAGAATCCTCTCTGCCTATATCCTTGAGTGGCGTTCTCCACGTAAGGTGGCAACCTGGCTTGGATAAAGAAGATAAAGAGCGAAGGATGTACGGAGAGGAGAGGCTGGTTCTCCGCACACTCGATTCCTCCGCCGCATGCGGAGCCTCGGCTGCTGCTTTATGAAGTAGACTCGGACGGTATACGTTATTACATTATCGGGCAACACGCACTGCCACCGCACTATCTTTCTTACTCGCCTCGGAGCTTCGCTGCATCTCTTTTTTCTATTCCGGCTATCTTTCTCTCCGGTACACACATTTGTACCGGCTATCAATACATTTTCGCGCTTTACGGGTGGGGGAAGTGTACATATATGGGGCATTCCATCTGAGCCTGACCCTTGATCCTCCCAATTGCGTCCGCAATTTTATTTACACTATTCACTTCAAGAAGCACTGGTTTTTAGTTGATTTTTAATTTGCATTTTTTGTAAATACAAGATTTAACAAAATTTTTGTCATTTTTTTTGGGCGGATTACTTCGTTTTTTTTGGCGCGTAAACAAGAACGAAAATTGAAAGCATTAGAAAAAATGGAATTTTACGATAGGCGACACTTGATTTTTATCACTTTCACCCGCTGCCTATCTTAAAGTTACTCTTTTTTGTCCTTGTTAAACAAAAGCCAAAAAATTTGACGATACGGACCGTCAACTTCACCTCGCTAGCAATTATTATTTCCCACCAGAGACTTTCCAAAATTGTTCAAAAAAAAAAAGTGTAATTCGATGATTAACAAGAACAAAAAAAATCCCAAACAATTACACATATAAAAAAAAAATACACAATGCCAATAAAAATTTGTCATTTTTCGAGTGACGTCTGTAATAAAAAAAATTACCGAACTACCCTTCGGAGTCACGGCGTTTGGAAACCAGGTGGAATGCCCCATATGTATATTTGCCGTTTGCCCCCTCCCCATTATTGGTCCGTGGGATGCAAACGAACATACATGCATAAATGTACGTACAAACGAAGGCATAAACGAAGCGTTGAGGGTATAAAGCCGAGAGTTGAGTCAGCAACAGCCACTAAACTAAAACATATATATCTCGGTAGCCCCTCCAGAGAGTGCGAGGCTCGGCGGGTGGGGGGTGAGCCGAACTCTCGCCGCGAGGCCACCACCACCACCGCCACCAGAGCCGGGTAATTGGAAGCGAGTAAAAAGAAACGGGTCCGGTCCTATCTCCGCTAATAAATACGTTGCTACCGCGTATTACCGGTGGACGATAATAAATTTGCGAAATAAATGATTGTTCCGAGGGGCACCGGGACGTTCCCTATACGCAGGAGAGAGTCTCTACGCCCGCGGTATCTAAACGATCATCACCGCGCGAGACAAACGCATTTCTCCCTCATGAAATTGAAGAATTTTCATTGTTTTCGCTGAGATTCGTTATTTCGGCTTGAGATTTTTTTCAAATTAGCTCTCGCTTTACTCGAGGATTTTATTATTATTCCTGTTGTTATTGTCATCCCTAGGCTAAGAAAAAAATAATGTTTATAATGAAGTAAACGCGTGTTTGCGAGGAGATACTTGATCGAAGGAAATATTTGATTGATCGAAGCGATTGGTGATGATTTTTTTCTCGGTCTATCGTTATTATGTTTGTTACTATTATATCGCCAGACAAAATTGAATATACGACTAGTAGAAATTTTTCATTAAATACCAAAGTTAATAAATCAATTAATTAAATAGATAAATAAATAAATAATACAGAAGTGTAATATTAGAAAATTAATACACAGTGCAGTGTAATAATGCGCTTCGAACATTCGCAAAATAGGTAAAATTTCCTCTCGATTAAAAAAAACCAATTTCACGATCAATACAAAATTGAAACAAAAAAAAAGGCTAAGGATGATCGATTAAAAAGAAAATCGGAAAGACTCGAACGGTCCTTTATTTACGAATGCGAAAGAATGAAAAAGAAAATAATGATTTCTTTATTACGAAATGCTCTCATAATGAAGGAATCCCTCGGACTGTTTAGCGCGGTACGGGTCACTCGATATTACATACTAACCGCAGCGGGGCCGAATCCGAAGCAACGATAGTGAGTCTCGCGCGGGGGCGGGGGGGATGGTTTTGCTACCATAAACGTGACGGCTGACGTGCACGCTTTGAGTTCTTTGATATCGCTGAAGCGTAAGGACGTTTTGGCAGACGCGAGCGCGCGAGCGGTCGCTCGGCTGAATTCAGGATACGTTGGACGGACGAACGCGCGGTCGGCCCTCCGGTTATGATTGTGATGTTACAATTTTGGCTTGTATAGGCGCTCTCGGAATGTGGGCTTCACTCCGTGTTCCCGTTTCCTCTTCTCTCTCTCGCGCGCGCGCGTTCTCGCTCGCACTATACGCTCGTCGTTGCGTATACAGTACGAGTGTGGATGCATATGTCTGCCCATCAGGCCGCGCACATCGGAGCGCTAATCAAACGGGCCAACCCGCTGTGCGAATATTAATTAAACTCTCGGTTGCCGCTCTCTCCGTCTATGTGCAGGATACGCGCGCGTATAGTTCTCTGGTCAGTGGGTGTCTATATCACGCGCCCGGGCTCCGTACCGAAGAGAAGTGCAAGGAGATACAGGAAACAGCCGAACACCGAGTGTTCGTCGGCGAGAATTTTCGGAGAGCTGCGAAGTTTGCAAAATGATTCCGAAAGGGTTCCACAATTGTCTCTGTGGGTTGTGTTGGCTCTTGGAAGAATGATCGTGTACTTGCGAAGCGGGAAAGGGCGAGAAAGATTTTTTAAGAATACCTTTTACTTCCGGCGCTGATCGAGTTTGAATTTTAGTTTCACTCGGAGCTATTTGAAAATTATAATTTCTATGTATCTTACATATTTTAATTCCAAATGTGAATAGTCGTTTCGCAAAGTTCATTTCTGCAGCTTGTCGAATTTTTAAAAAATTATTTTGTCTCAACAAAAAATTTTCAGAATAATATTTGCTCCTTTCAACATTTTACGAATTACCCCAAAATCCCGATTTTTCCGTCGCGACTTGCCCAACAGATCCATCCATCCTCGTAAGCAGAAACGTGGACAAACTTTGCGGCGTCTCCCCGCTGAGTTTCCGGGCTGCGAAGAGCCCCGAGTAGATCTCTGGACTAGAGCAAGAGGATCTTTTATCGCACCTGCTGAATCGAGTCCCTCTCGGTCACTACACCTAGAAAATGTTCGCGGAAGCTCGAAGCAACAGTCCGAGAGACGTCGAGGTGTGCGAAGTGGTTACATACACATTTTCTTATATACAGCTGCTGTATATATACGCACATATATATTCAAGCAACGTGGAGAAACACACTCGAAGCATCTCCTTTATTGCGTTCAAGTGGCTGGACTATAATATAACATTATCGGAGGTGCGAGATCTCCTCTCGCCTCGCTGGTAATTGTTATTATTGAGATAACCGCGCGAGGAGCCTCGTCGAACGCTTGGAAAGTCTCAGAGAGAGAGAGAGAGAGAAAAGCAACCTCCAAGCAACTTGGGTTACGATTCGTATAACTAACCGCAATAAGAGGCGATTTAAATAAATTCCGTACACGATCTCGCGTATAACAGGGAGCTGATCTCGTGCCCACCTCTCTCTCTCTCTCTCTCTCTTCGATTCGAATGACTATACACTCGATATTATCCTCCGCACCTTCTATTACTTCGATGCCTTCAAAGAGATAAGCGATACTCGAAGGCGAGGCATTTCGTCGCTCTGGGATATCGCGAACGTCAATTGCATCGTCAAAGTAGTAGTAATATTATAACTACCACCACTTCCACCCGCGTACATTGTTGCATTAATCTGCCACTTCGACAACACTCTCATCGCCGTAGCGAGTGAGTTGTAAACATGTTTTTACTTTTATTACGAGTGTCGCGAGAAGCGAGAAGAAAAAAGGAGGTCAGGCCGAATTTAAAAAGATATGAAGAATTTACAGCGTCATTTCGAGCCGAGTTTAATCGCCGAGGTTTCGGTGACGCAAAAAACGCTGCCAAAAGACGCTGCGGGTTTGCGTTTGACGTGTGTTCACGAATATGGGAGTAAATATGATGCACTGGAAAATAAAAGTGGCAGTTTTCGGTCGTATAATCGTCGATTGAATTTTCGGGCACGATTGTGATGAAAAATTGCAATGAAGTTAAAGGGGATTTAATAGAATGGAATATTTTTGCAGTGAAATCGAAGCGAATTATTAAAATTACTATAGCTATAAAATAAATTCGTTTTGATTGCAGGCGATTTTTTTAAAATTATTGGGGTTATGTAGTTACGTTAATTACTTAAAAAATGGTCGTAGAGATTTTGGGCTTTCGATTTTTTCCGTCTTCATATTTTTTTCCAAAAACTTTCAAAAAACGAAAATTAATTTGGAAACCCGTTTTTTGTGGCAATCCCCAATGACGGTTTTGAATCGATTAAATTAGTGAATCAATGACATTTTTTCAGCGCCCAAGTTTCACTGCGAGAACGTCATCCGAGTTGCCGCGCGAGCGTTATAAGCGCGGAGAGTTCAACGCGACGCTCGCCGTTGAGTTCCGCGACGGCAAAGAGACGAGAACGCGATTTCGTGGAGTCTCCCGCGGGATTCACACGCCGAGGACAAAGTTGGACGTTAGAATTTTTCCGTCTCTGTATTCGTATCGCACCAATACAAGTGCCCATTATATGTACAGTATAGATGTCAGATTTCAGGGCCGTAAAGCGTATATGGTGGTTATAAAATGGCAAAGCGGCCTCTTTGATACATCCGGGTACAGGGTGCTGATGCCGCCCGATACCTACAACTCCTACTATGCGTGTGTAATATACCCACGCGCAGCTTACGATTCCTCGCTCAGTCATAAATACCGCGTGACTATAGTTTTTTATTAAATTGGGTGTTGCTCACGCGTGCATTATAGGTACCGTCTTGGCTCTCATCAGCCAATTCCTCCTGTCTTTCCTCCCAACAACATTATATTAGCTCTGACGCAAGGTAGAAATATCCCTTTGCCCTTGAGAGGCGATAAACCGCTGGGAATATCGTCGTTCAGCGCAGCACCTAACCTCACTCCGTTCTTTTCCGGTTTTCCACATACAAACATCTTCGAGTATTTTGAAACCACTAGATTAATGCATTTGTGCCATGCTTCTGCACGTTCTCTTAAAATTTCGGCATTTTCCGCCGGGTAGTTCAGAAAATAATGAGATTTGAACTCTCGAGGTGAGAGCCACTTCGAGATTTAAAAACCGATTTTTCGCTAAACTGCTCGACGAATCAGGCTCAAATTTTGAGGGAATGTGAGGAATTGTGGCAGGGATGAGATAAGCTTCTGGTTTCGCGAAACTCTATTGAGTTTTTTTTCTGGAGAACAGGAAAACGTACATTGAGGTTACTAGCGTTGCCGGATTTTATCTCCCGAATGTCAATCAGTCGCAAAAAAACGTTTGTTCTCACTGTGAAATAATTGCAATCATGTGACATCCTTAAAAAACTTTTTCCTCTCGATTTTAACGTGTGAAAAAAAAAGTCGATGATTGAGGAACAATGGAATCACTGTCGAAGGAAGAAAAAACTTAAATACATCTTAATAACAAAGAAATGATTATTTTAGGACCGAGTCAAGGTGGAACTGACCCTTCACTCTCCCTCCTTTAATTGCATGCTGAGCACAAGTCTCTAAAAGGTTCCGAGCACACGAGTCAGCCACTTCGTAGAGTAGTACGTCTAACCATGGGACGACCATTTCGCTGGTGGAAAAGCCCACGCTTTAACCAAGAATTACGACGATAGGTCAGTTGATCGTCGTTCAGCGGCGGCTGCAGCACCTCAGGGTTGCGCAACCCGCGACTCTAACTTACCCGAGGGCGTTTAAGAACGATACTCGGAGCCTGGTGGATGCAATACATACTCTCTCTTTGCTACTTTCGCTGTAAACCTTATAGCGTCTTTGCAGCCTCAGACATTAAAGCACGTGGGCGTTCTTCGGCTATTCTCTTGGGCACTTTTGCAACATATAATAATTCCAGATACTGAGATTGATTTTATTGACGCCCGGTAATTACTCGTCCAATTATGCGTGGATGGAAAATATAGTTTGATGTATTGCATGTTTCTAATCTACAAAATTAATTATGAAAATTAATAAATTTACGCAACAACAAACAAATTCTTGTAATTTAACGTGTGATTTATTCAATTATCGTGCTACCATTTTTTTAGTTATACGAATTATAAAATAGTTGAAATTATCAGTAAATTTTTTTGTTGGCAGACCAATATTTTTATTAATTATTTTTGATTCCCACTGAAACAAAAAAATAATTTTCCTCCAATTTTCCAACTTCTTTTGCGCGAGGAATAAAAGAAAGTTTAAATATCGCAAATCACGATATTCTTTGAGGGGCTTTTGAAAATAAATTCCCATTTCAGCTCAGAGACGTCACAAAAAATTTTCCCGACACATTAAACTCTCCAAAACGAGGGTGAACGTAATCACACATCGAGAAACGTCACAATGTCACTTTACTCACAGTGTAATTCCCAGAAGAGCGCAACATTAACGTTGTGATTGTGAAACATTCCGAATTTCACTTAGTCACACGATGCAATCTCGAGTGCTCGCGTAAGAAAAATTTTTCAAGGCCACGGGACCCTTCGGATTTCGCAAGACGCGCCGAGCCCAGAATCGAGACTAAATGCTGCTGACTAGGGCAGCATCCAAAGGGAACTAATAGTGCCACCGTGCCAGCGGGCCACGCTCGACTGTCAGACGCGAGGGCACACAGAAAGACAGAGAGAGAGAGAGAGAGAGAGAGAGAGAGAGACACCGAATACTACGCATAGGGTGACTCGCGACCTCGAGAGGGGGATGACGTCGTTGATGCTGGTTCCCAACCAGTGGCCATTTACTGACGCCCTCCCCTAATTACATCGTTGCACACGCCTGCACACGAGTTCAAATTTGCCACCCTCAAAAGTCTCAAGGGCAAATAAAGCAACTACTTCAAGTTCTGCGAAGGATATAACCAATTTGTATCATTACGACTTGCGAAAAAACGAAAAATGACTAATAGGCAAATAAGCAAAGAGGCCGGAAATGAGAGTCACTGATGGGATGATCCAAAAGAGCTTCCGAAGTCACTGACTGCCTTGAAGAGCGAAGGGAAGGGGCTCTCCACTGTGGCGGGGGGGACCATGTGATTTTTCGGCAACAATTTTACCCCACTCTGTAGACCATTTTCCAATCGGTTCCTCAATTGACAGCCATTATTTTTTTGGCTCTGCTGGGCAATTTGAAAAAAATTTACTCACTATGAAATTATTTTCCTCAATATCTGAATTAAATAGTTACCAGCATGCTGCTAAAATTTAATAAGTCGTTCCATGCACTGTCATCAAAATAGTCATCACAGTTGGACTATAAAAATAATTGCTGACTATAAATAAAAAATTGAAAATTAAAATACTTGCAATTTCAGCCCTCCAAAAATCTCCAGAAGCACAAACATGAAAAAAGGGCCTGAGAGTCACTGGGATCATCCAGAAGAACTTCCGAACTGACTGAATGACTTAAAGAGCGGAGGGGGGGGGGGGGGGGGGGGTTGTGGTGGGGGAACAACGACGAACCGCGTGACGAAACCGATCCTAGCCGGACGAAACTCACTCACAAAGAGATCCGAAGCTTTTGTGCTTACCAACAGATTAGTGAACTCGGACAATGTCGCCGGTTGCTTCGGCTCCTCCCGCCTTGACTTCTGTATGTCACTCGCAGTTAGGGCTACTTACTGTTATACTGTGTGGGACTGCCTATAGCGTTTACTGTAGTATATACATAGTTTAGGATATATATATATATATATGTATACATAGCAACTATAGTAGCCACAGTTTCACACCTATTTGCCGGTTTGGGTGTCGGTGTCACCAGACAAGGTATAACCGGGTGCACGTCACGTACAACCAGCCGATCTCGACGTTCGCCTAGGACCCTTGGCATCACAGCAACCCCATATAATCTCGTTAATACAGATGTCACTGCTCCGACTCGAAATTCTCCCCTTCTCTCGTCGTGGCTCTTACCGACTATAAAGAAACACCCTTTCGCACCACGAAGAGCCTTTCACACGACCGACAGTTCGTGTACTTTGGCCATTGTAGAGATTCCAGGCTAATATTCGCAATGAATATGGTTTTCGGTCGGAAGGATTATTCACGTTGCAGTGCACAACGAGATTATATGAATATGAGGATAAGGGGGGGGGGGGGGGGGGGGTTGAAAGCGATATTTTTTTTAATATAGATAGTTCGATTTTCCTTTATTCACTGGATTAAAAAAAATTATTTATCATGGAATTTGTTCGGTATTAATTTTTTTTACGAATTAGGCATCGTTACGAATTTCGTAATGATGCCCATTCGATACTGAGTGATTGATGATTTTGAAATTTGTTTGCGTTAAATAAATCCGGAACAAATGGAGTTCGATCTCTTGCTATTATTTTGAACCCCATAAAAATTTCCAAATATTGAGTGGACGAAAATTTATTTACTTGGAGAAAAAAAAATTGTGAATGTATCGTGGGATATGTGAAGTACAATAGGCGAACGTCCGGTGTTGCTAATACGGGAGGTTTGTACACGGAGGAGGATCACTCGTGATGGGAGATAGCGCCGCTTCCTAATCTATGTATGGCGATATTGTAACAACAACACAATAACGATGCGAACGCGCTCCATATCCCTGGGCAAGGGGGCCACGCGTTTTGTCCGAGATCAACGTAGCGCGGCTAACTTTACAGTCCGGCGGCATTCATGCAAACAGCTTCGCACCACACACGTCTTCTCATCGTGCTCGACTTGGTAGTGCCGCCGCTGGAGCTTCTGCTGCTCTCGGTTCCCTGCTCGAGCGAGCATCCGCGGTACATATTTATTTATGTTAAACCGTATAGCGGCCATTTTCGAAGAGACTTATCGGGAGAGAAGATACCCACCCGCCAACGGGATTTATGGGATCCCACTGAGTTTCCACACTTCTGGAGAGAGAAACTCTCGCGATATATTCCTCGGGTGAATAATCCCATTAGGGTTCGGTACGTTGCAATGTTACGACGCCTCTGTTACATTTTCGACGCCGTACGCGCATTATTATTTCGTAATCGTCGAATTTTGAACAATTTTTTCTTTAGAGTAACTAATTTTTTATTTTTTGTGAAGTATTTATTTATTTATGGGATCCCATTGAGCTTCCAGAGTTCTGGAGAGAGAAACTCTCGCGATATGTTCCTCGGGTGCATAATCCCATTAGGGTTCGGTACGTTGCAATGTTACGACGCCTCTGTTACATTTTCGACGCCGTACGCGCATTATTATTTCGTAATCGTCGAATTTTAAACAATGTCTTCTTTTGAGTATTTTTTTTGCAAATTACTTATTTATTCTTGGTTGGAATATCAATTATTATTATTTTTTTAGTTTCGTATTTTGAATCGTTTAAATTTTGTTTGTCCGTGTAATTACGAGAAAAGAGAATTTTTGTTTGGTCCTGATTATAGAAATCGCGGATCTGACTGCCACTCGAAATTCAAGCGATTTTTTTTTAGTTTCGTATTTTGAGTTGTTTACATTATCTTTTCTAAAATTTTGATTTTCACTCTCTTATTTTTGAGTCATATACTTTGTTATTTTTTAAATTATAAATGGGGGGAAAAAATCAGTCGACAATTTATCGTCAATTCAGTTGGGCAATGAAAATTTCTCCAGATGTCTCCATCGAAGGTATTTCTTCTTCAGCATCGGCGTCCCGAGGATAAAGGATAAAAGCAGCAGATGAGTGACTCGAATAACTCGAGGCATCGAAGTCGATCGCGCACATAATCCGCCTCCTGCAGCAAAGTACCGAACTCGGAGAGTACACTATACTGTGGCACAGTGGAGAAAGGCTCTCTTTCGAGGCCATTCAAAGAGATTGTGCCTCGCAACATTGTAGCTATTCGTTTTAGTATAGTTTGGTACAGTCGAGAAAACGTTTCGCTTCCAAATGCCCGAAAGGATCACATGGTACCTCAGGATTATACAGTTAAAAGTCACACACGCACACACACACACACACACAGTTCGAATTTGTCGAGCCATTGAATCGAATGCCCGCGGTGCGTCTAAAGGCTTCCGGTCCCGGAACACCTGCCGTTTAGTCGAGGGGGAAAGACACCTCGAAAGTCCTTTTTTTTCTCTCTCTCTCTTTCTTCCGTATTTTCGGTGTCGTAGAGGAGTCTTCAGGTTCTATATCATCGCGGGGATCCACCGAATTTCCTGTTGGTGAAGTCATCCGTAGATATCATTGTTGATGGTGGGTTATGTGTGTGTATGTGTGTTTTTCGGCTCATTCATAGGAGTCATAGAATTGGTACCTACGATGAATGAAAAAAGTGACGGGCTCGACGGACACTTTGACATTTGACGTTTGCCGTGGATGAATGAAGCAGAAGCTCTCAGAGGCGATTAGATTATCGCTAATACGCTGGGATCTTTATTAATCGTGAGCCCGAGGGTCGTCGAGAGAAATGAAGCGGAAGTAGAGCCTTTTCCACGTCAGCCACCCGAGTTCGTCGCTGCTGACCAACTACAAAAGTTTCGTCGGCGGGAACAAATTTATTTTCCCATCAGAGAAAATATATATTTATTTCTGGATATTAAAATGGGGTGAATTTTTAATAGAATCCTACTCGTTGACGAATTTTTGTTCTCCATCATTTCCAAATATTGTAATATAATAATTTCACATAGAGATATAATAATAATAATACCGCGATTCACAAAGGATGAAATAAAATGCCGAGTTTGTCATTCATCGCGTATGAATGAATTTAAGGAACTCATTCGATGATCACAAATGCGTTGTGAAATCTTTATTAATCGTGAGCGGAAGGAAATTCTTTGTCGAAAATCCGTGGCGCTCGTTTGGTGAGCGTGTAAATGATCGTTCGGTAGGATTAAACGGAAGCCACCCGGTACGCATGCCTCAGCTCGAGCTGAGAGCTCTCCCGTGGCATGGAAAATTAGCCGGGACCAAGAGAAGCGCTTTAATATCTCCGAGCGAACAAACGGCAACCCGTTCGCCGAGTGGCGAGAGGCGAGAAGCACAGTCGGCCGAAGTGCGAGGTAACGGAAGTGGAGAGAGGCTCGGGGATAATAACGAGGATAAGACCGAAGATATTAGTTGTAACAACGCAGCCACCCTCCCAATCAGAAGTTAACCTCGGGAAGGGAGTTTCCGTGGCAAACAGGGACCCGCGGATTTTGCCTAATTGTTTGATACCCCCGTGGCAAAGCGACGTCGAAGCCTGCTTAACTACTTCACCCTTTACTTTCTCAATCCTCATTACACTGCACCACGTATTTACGAGCTGTTCGCGGTATTGTACTATCATGGAAAAGGTTCTCGAATTCATATTCCATTATGGAATTAAAATTGGAAGCAAATAATGTAATGAAAAAGGTAACATTTTGCAATACAAAAAAAATTATTGCTTATGATATTGTAGGCGAGAAATGGAATATCATGGAAAAAGTTATCGAATTGATCTTCGATTGTGGAATGAAAATTCGAGACGATTAATATAATAAACGAGGTAATATTTTACAATACAAAAAAATTCAATATTACATTTTTCACAACGGAATAACAAACACAATTCGTTGAACCAAAATCTCGATTTTTTGGAATGCTTTCATTATTTTTCTAATTAAAAAAATAAAATTGTCAATTAATCAGCCAATTTATTTCCTCGGTGCAAAAATAATTACAATCAGATGAAATTAATTAAATTTAGGACTATTAGAAAATTTGGAATTACCAGAAAAATTAATCTCCCTCTGGTTTTGTTCACCGGAAATGAAAAAAAAAAAATGGTTTTTGAAAATGAAAGTTCAGAAAACGATCAATCTCTATTTTGCTATTCGTGCAGCTTGTTTATTTCACGATGCCAAAATTTTCCGTTAAATCCGAAGAAAACCAAAGTGCGGTCGGTATAAAAGGAGGCATCGCTATTAATTAGCGCTTCAACTACGGCATTGCCTCTTCTGCGTGGTCGAGGGTGATGATAGCCCGGAGAATGGACCGCGCGACGTTCCATCGGCGATGCTGCGGCCCATCGTTCCGCCCAGCATCTTCGACCCTCTTTCACCTTTCTCCATTTCACTCGGCGCCTATTCCGAGCGTAGAAACGCGTTCTCCGCTTGCACGCAGTGGCTCAGCCCCAAGAACAGGGCCATAAGATGCTTAAGAGGTCGCTAATCGTCGGCACTAAAGTCTTCAACATTGTCGGCACAGAGGCTTTCAAGCGGTGCTTCGTCTGCGTCGTATAAAATGTCTCGTAATATCCGCAATAACTCCGCAAGTCCATCGTTGCTTTCCGCCCGAAAAATCGATGCGTTTGACAGCGGCACATCGACTCGTCACGTGTTGTTTTATTTTCCGTTTTTTTTTTATTTATTTATGTTTCATTCTTTCCTTCACCGAAATATCGCTTTCATAGTGGTCCCCAGGGCAAACTCTCGCTCCGCCCAACGAGCCCATTGTTTTTTTTTTTTTTTCTTTTCCTTTGCCTTCACGTCTGATTTCCTCGAAATTCGGAGATAAAAGTTTACACGCTCGCGGACCGGGAGAGGAGGCGAAAAGAGAGGCCGGCATCGTAAAATCGGGATTCAATATCGCGAGGGGTCGTCGCGGATGTCACGCGGATGTCAGGGAGCCGCGTTTCTATTTTACAAAATGATGTTAATGCTTCTAAATGGAAATTAATGCTGCCGATAAATAGTGGTAATTATTGCTTATTTTTATTATTGCTTTTGATGCAACGAAAAAAAATATATATATATATCAGTGTCGGGTGTGTCACATTCGCAGGTAGAAAATAAAAATCTCTTGAGGAAGTCAGCAAAGAAATATTATTTTCCAAAATTAAATAATTTATATTATTTATTGAAAAATTGATTAAACGGGTATTTAAAAAAAAGAGAATCACGGTTCTTCATTTTTTTTCCATTCATAAAATTTTTGTGAACTTAGAAAATTTAATGAAAATTATTGAGCGAGCATTTTCGTTGTTCTTTTTCTTTTTTTTTTCTTTCACGTATGATTTCCTCTAAATTCGGAGATAAAAGTTTACACGCTCGCGTACGCAGGGAAGGATAGGAAAGAGGAACGGCGGCTGCGGCGCTGAGCCGCGACGCCGGGGATCATAAAATCGGGATTCAATATCGCGAGAGGGTGTCGTGTATGTCACGCGGATGTCAAGGGGCGCTCGTTTCGTCGAGCTCATGCCGCTGGCCTCGTGGCAATGCTGCGAGTATATGCGTACGACACCGAGAGAGGGTTTGAAAAAGGAAGAGACGAGTGCTCGGCCCCTTTTCCACGATATCCTCTTTTCTTTCTCCCTATTCTCTCTCCACGGATGTACAATGAATGTACACGTTAAGCATTTAACTCGATGTGCGTTTAGTCATTGCATCCTTCGTGGTATCTTTGTTTTCCGGTCTGGAATATTTTTCAAATTCAGCTTTCTTTGTCTTTGTCTTCGTCTTCTTCTTCTTCTTCTTCTTCTTCTTCTTCTTCTTCTTCTTCTTAGTCTTCGTCTTCTTATTCTTTATTTTCGTTTTCTGCTTCTTCATCTTTTTCTTCTTCTTCTTCTTCTCCATCTTGACATTTATTCACCAGGGTCTCGGAGATGTTCTCGCGGGATTCTTGCCGTCTTTGTCGCGCGGTGTGCACGCAACTCTCTCGCGTGTAGGTAGTTTGACACGCTCGTAAAAGACGGGCATTTTAATACAATTTACAAGAAAGTATAAAGTCGAGGCGTTTCCCTGCGCCTTTCTCTTTCTTTCTCCCTCGCTCCCCCTCGTCATTCGCCTGGCTGTAGTCTTAAGAGTGCTAGCACATTGGTTATATCGTTGGGAAAACTGCGTTTGTGTTAAAATCGATGAAAATATCGGACGGAGAGGATTTTATAGGGCACTCAAATAATTGAAGTAGTTGTGGAGATGCGAGTGAAGTTTGAGAAAAAAAAAAAAAAAAAAAAAAAAACGTAATACAAGAGTCAATATCGTGAAACAAGATTTACAATATAATATAACTATATTTATAACAGCCAAGAAAAGACGACTTTTGTCGCTATGTAAATGACAGAAAAAGTATACAAGTTTGAAAAAATTGACAATAATTATCATTAACTGTCGGGGCAACTACGATTTTTTTTTTTTGCAATGGACAGACAGAATTTATTTGCTGCCATAATCAACTGCTAGTTTGGAGCAAATTGATTGTTTCGAGTACACGAAGTAATTGGTTAGCTAAACAGCTGATTGAGTGGACTAATCTGATGATCAGGGATCGGTTAATTGCTTGATACAAACGAGTTAATGTAAATTACGTCGCTTCTCCTGCACCTCGTTTAATTACAAATGACATCTTCCAAAAAACAGGAAAAGCCCCGAGTGCAAAAAAAATTCATACGAAAAGACGTCACTAATTTCCTGCCTTCGCATATTTACCAAATACGTTTTACTTAGAAAAAAAAAAATTGCTGACCATATCTACATACTTCTCCGGAATTTCTCGAAAAAAATCTATGTAACATAATCAATCTGACAATCATATATTCCAGAGATGAATTAAAAATCTACTCCAAACAAATGATCAATACTCACCTAATTTTTCCGGGTACATTACATCATCGATGTATTCCCAAAAAAAATTTACGCATCTACAAAAATTAATTCCACGCGTTGAAAAGAAAAAATTTCCTTAGTTCCAAGATTTCAAAAATCGTCATTTGTTCGTCGTGACGTAAATTTGGTAAGGAATGATTAATACAAATTCAGGTGAGTTTGAGGAGGGAGGGAAATTGGGGGCCGAGTGTGCGTGGTTCATTGGGGTATGAGGTCGATGTTTAGCAGGATAATCCGGTGGGCAGGTGTTCGCATCGTTTTTCCAATCGGACGAGCGTGCACTCGTCGGTACGTTGACTGCTATCGGTCGTTCTACATATGTACACATACGTATAAAGTAAAGGGAGGAGAGAGAGAGAGAGAGAGAGAGAGAGAGAGAGAGAGAGAGAGAGAGAGAGAGAGAGAGAGAGAGAGAGAGGCCAAAGGATGAAGAGGGTAAAGCTCGTCTGGCAGCTCTCGTCGCACTGCCAGTAATATTTTACACGCTTTACGAGCGAGTCCCGCAGGGCGATATTCTCGAGACTTTGGTATCCTCTTCAGCAATGGAGCATCGACGAAAATTTCGAAGCAGTTTAGCGCTCGCGCTTCAGCGATCCGAAGAAGAAGAAGAAGAAGAAGAGGACTGGCGATTTTGTGGAGGGAGGAGACGGAAGCTGCGAGCGCGGCTTCTCTCCACAAGCTGAAGAGGAGAGATGAGCAAGCAGCACACTTCGGGCTAATTGTCGCTTATTAAAAACCGTCCCGGCGAAAATCAAAGACCTTTCGTGCTTACCTTCGCTGAGCCCTTTAAGGGCCTTTGCCTCGGGACCTACGAGGCCCTCGAGCGATCCTCGAGGACGCCTCCACTCCAGTCTAATAATTTCTGAGGAGCAGACGAAAAGGACGATGACAATGTCACCGCGTCGCAAGACAAACGAGCCTTTTAAAATTTTAATCACCGCTTCAATTCACAAATTTCGAATTGCCTGGCAAATTAATCCAACTCCGAATTGGGAATGAATTTTTTTTTATTGACTGAATTAAAATGTTAAATTGATTGTGTTCAATAATTTGAAAAAAATTAAATAAAAAAATTCAAGAACTTTTTCCAAAAAAAAAAGTTGAATAGAATGGAGAAGAAAAAATAAGCTTGTGCCGACTGAATTAGCGGTTGCGGGTGACGAATGAAATATTTGATCGATTTGACAGAGTACTTCGTTGATTAAACGAACCGTTTGGCGCTTTTGTGTTTGCTATTACAATTATTTCGCTCAATCAACGAAAAATTTATTCTGTACCCGCAAAATGCTCGTTCAGCATCATGATTTTTTTTTTTTTTTTTTTCTAATGAAAATTGATGGGAATTCTTGGTAATGGACACTAAATATTTTCCCGTCCCATAAATATTTCAATTTTACCGTGGGCGAGTGTTTTGGACGAACAGTGATTTGTTTTTCTGTAGTAATCGATAAAAAAGTTTTGGACGGTTCGGTGAAGGGTCCAAGTTAGTTTTGAGTTTATTGACATACCATGGACACTAAATATTTCAATTTTAGTGTGGGGGCGTTTTAGACACTGCGAAAATAGAAAATCAATCGAAATAGCCGATTGAACAGTAATGTCGATTATAATCGACGTCGAGGGGAAGGCGATAAGCCGCCATGCCAATGGATGATCGGTCCATGGCTCTGACTACTGCACGATACCCTCGGGATACGGTTGAACGCGCCTCAGTCTCGCTCTCTCTCTCTCTCTCTCTCTCTCTGACTCTCCGCAGCCGTCGCCCAAGGCGATACACCGCGTATTACCAGTAGCACCGACGTGCAGGAGTACGTTTCCTCCGATCCCTACACCGTCCTTCCATTATCCATTGCCACTGCTGTTTAAGCTCTGGACCATTGCGCCCAAGGCATCGTCAACACATCGGCATCTCGTTTTATTAATTGGCTACATTTGTCTCTCCACAACGCAGCCCAACATTAACGCAATGCCATACCAAAATTACGGGCAATTAGGCGGGGACATTGTAATCAGACGCTGTACCATTGCGTTACGTGGCCGCAATTGTAAGGATCGAAGTTAATGGGAACAGTTTTGTTTTGGGAAGATTAAAAATTTGGGAATCATTTTTTTAAGAACGAAAATTGATTTGGAAAGAAAACTGATTTGAGAAAAATGTAATTTTGGGGAGAAGATTAATTTGGGAAGAAATTAAATTTGGGAAAAATTTAGTTTTGAGAAGAAATTATGTTTGGGAAAAATTTAGTTTTGAGAAGAAATTAAATTTGGGAAAAATTTAGTTTTGAGAAGAAATTAAATTTGGGAAAAATTTAGTTTTGAGAAGAAATTAAATTAGGGAAAAATTATAATTTTCCAAAGTAATTAAATTTGAGAAAAATTCATTTTCTGTGAAAAATTAAATCCTTCAATAAAAATGCATATTGCAAAGAGAACAAATTTGCCAAAAGAAAACAAAAAATCCAAATGTGTCTACCGTCGATATTATCAGTATATCGATATTGCAGTTCCACCGGACAATAAGAATAATCCCCCAGAAACCTAAACGCAAAAATAATTAAACGACTTAAAAAAAAAAAAATGGTCGCCTGCAACTGCGCAAGAAATATGAAATAGCGGAAGAGATAAATCCCAAGGCGCGAACGGTGTTCATATGAATCGGTCAGTTAATTCTTCGGGTTATGTAAATCGGATTGACGCGTCACGCAGCCACATGAAAATTAGGATATTCTTCTAGGAGCGGAGGTGGCGATGGTGAATTGGACGGTGTTGTGACGAGAGTTGGGGGGGTTGACAATCACGAAATAATGCCGGTGGCACGAGAATATCAGGCTCGGCGAGATCCGCGCTCGAAATGTGTGGTTAACGTTGCGGTCTGTTATGACCCCCCTCGGCGTTGGGCACCGTCGGTGAAATGGCACACGGAGCATCGGACCGCCACGTTCCGGCCGCACTACTCCCGCTGTCGACAGCTAAACCACCTACGCTACACTTGGATCATTGCTCTCGCTGTGCGCTATTTCGACGATGCGATTATTTCCTGCGAATCTCAACCCCCCTGCCCCCTAATACGAACAAATACCGCGCGGTGAGAGTATTCGGTTTGTGCAATCGGAAATCAATTATCAAAAAGTCCGGTGGTAATTTTCTTTCCGTTTCGTTTCCTCGTGGAGTTTATATTGTGATGTGTACTGGGTTAAGCAATTTTTGAGCAGGTTAAGAGTTATTTTTTTTAGTTGATTTAAAAGGAGTAAATATTAAGTTGATTATTTTTGCAGCAAGAAAAGAGATATTGTTGCTAATGACGTAGAAAAATTGATAGTGTAATTGATTGGAATATTTTTGGGGTACGTAGATAATTGATTTTTTTTTAAAATTTTAGTCGAACGAGTTTTTCTTTAGAAAATAAATTTTTGAGTTTATGATATTTCGACTGCTTAATAGGGAATGTAAAGTGCAGCATGAATAGTTATTTTTCATGAATTATTCGTTGTATTAATTATTAATGACGTTTGAGTCGATTCTGTTATTTCTCAAATGGTGCAAAAATGAATTTCGAATTTAATTCTTGTGACTTTGGTACTTTTTGTGTAATTAAATCGTTATATTGTATTTCTTTGGTGGTAATTTAATTGATGTTCTGATCTATTTAACGTAAATGGAACAATCAATCGAGTGATAGGTGATACCGATCGTATTGACTTTTGGGACGACGTTTGTTTGGAGTTGGCTCGGTGTTGAGTTGATTTTTTTTGCAGCAAGAAAAGAGATATTGTTGCTAATGACGGAGAAAAATTGATAATGTGATTGATTGGAACATTTTTGAGGTACGTAGATAATTGATTTGAAATTTTTTAAAAAATTTTCGTCGAAAGATTTTTTCTGTAAAAAATCAATTTTTTGATTTATGATATTTTGACTGCTTAATAGGGAATGAAAAGTGCAGCATGAATAATGATTTTTCATGAATTATTCGTTGCATTAATTATTAATGAGGTTTGAGTCGATTCTGTTATTTCTCAAATTGTGCAAAAATGAATGTCGAATATAATTCTTGTGACTTTGGTACTTTTTGTGTGATTAAATCGTTATATTGTATTTCTTTGATGGTAATTAAATTGATGTTCCGATCTATTTAACGTAAATGGAACAATCAATCGAGTGATAGGTGATACCGATCGTATTGGCTTTTGGGACGACGTTTGTTTGGAGTTGGCCCGGTAATGGCGAATCACCTTTGCGGGCGAATGAGTCGAGCGGGGTGAGCACGAGCAGCGGCAGCAGGAGCAGTTGGCATGCCAGGGGCGACCGGCTAATAAATAAATCGCCGGTGCACGGGGCTCGCTCTGATGGTCAGTAGTCCGCGCGCGGGCGCGCATCGCTGTCCAGTCGCGAGCGAGAAACTCGATCCGCGTTACAAAAAAACAGCACGGGACAATTAATAATGCGAGCCGCGCGCCGCCGACCAATTTGTCCCTTGTGGATTCCGCTGTGCGTGCGCGGGCATGCGGCGACGTTCGTCCACTTTTTGAACGACGTCTTCTTCCCCCTCCCACAACCAACCTATCGCTTTGGCTACTGTTTGTCCATTCGACAGCGACACTCACTTTTCTTTCAACAGCATCGTGATCGAATTCTTCAATACAGGCTCTTTCAAAATTCGACAAATAATTTCATATTTTTATATTTAGTTGTTAATGTTTTTTGTATTTCAATAATTCTATATTTTCATATTCTATTATAAAAGACCAATTTATTAAAAAAATCGACTAGGCCAATTTTCTGTTTGTCCCTGTTAACCCTTAAGCCCCCAATTTTCGCTGTTTCAACAAAATCTTCTTCAACGCCCCTCCAAAAAATTGTCAAAAATTTTCCAGAAAATAGACAATCCCATGAATCCTCCAATTCCAAGCCAATAAAAATAAAACAAGCCCCAAGCTTCCTAACAAACTTCATATTCCCAATAGCCCGATATTTTCTTGCGTCCTGGACGAGCAACTCTCGGGTTTGTCGACGAGCGAATGATTGTCGAGCAATTGGAGTTCCAGAATGATGACTTATCGCGAATCGATAGTAGAATTCCAGAGTTCAGTTCGGTTATGCTGTAATGACAAAATTATGATCTGGTCGTTGTTGGAGGTTGCGGGTTTGGCTTGTGTGTGCGGCATGCGAATGCAGAGAACGTCAGGGGGTGGATGGAGCATCGATGGGCTGGGAAATTGGGGGGGTGTTCAAGCTCGCGGAACAACAAAGCACGAGAATAGCGTGGAGATGGGTATTGGGCTCGCGGCGATGGCGCCATAAGCGAGGAAGTAGCAGTTTCCGGTGCATCCGGACAAGAGAAATCGCGGGAGGCGCGAACGTAAAGCAGATCCAGTGGGATTCGGAGGCCGCGAGCGAGAGTCCCCCGTAATGGCCAGTTTCGGAGTTGGCTTACGGTGGACGAGTATACGGAACAAGCTATAGCCACTCGCGGATAGTGCGTCCGCTACAGTCTCCGATAATGGTGTCGCTGACATTAATTGCCGTGCTATGCACCGCGTGGTGTTTCCTATCGCGTGGGGGTGGTGGGGAGGAGGGGGAGGAAAAGGGCTTGGCCACGTGACGAGTTGGTTCCTATGGTGAGTGGCCTATTACGAGAGAAGCTCGCGCTTCGAATCTCTCCACTAGGGCATCAAAAAATGTAATGTAGGGAGATTTTTCTTTTTTTTTTCGGATTTATTTTATTACTGGGTTAAAGGAAATTAAAGGTAATAATTTTTTAAATAATTAGTAATATGTGAATAAACAACTGTCAAGCGTCGATAATCAATTTTGGCTCATCGATCTTACGGAATATCTAAAAAAAACTCGTGTTATCACTAACTTTCCTCACCAAGTCATCTTTTAATCACAGCTTCCAGTGATCCAAAAGTGTTGATCCAAATGCACAAAAGCCCTGAATCCGTAAGCAGTTCGGATAGTCTCTTCGCGCGGATAAATTGAGCGATTTTCACGGGGCATTAAAGATAACGATATATATAATATTCCCTCATCCCCATACGATATCGTATGGGGCTCTCGATACGATCTCGAAAATCCCCGGGCTTACGATTAATTAATAATTCCATGATGAGGACATGATGGTCAGGCTCGTGTCTCTTGCCACAGGCGCCTCTCCCCCCAACCCCACCCCCTCTACCTCCTTCTCGCAACTTTACTCCTTAATTTTCTTTTACCTCGCAGCTGGGTTATGATTTATTGGCAGGTGGGTTTTCTCGCGACTCGAACCATTAAAATATGCGCCTTTGGGAAACTCTTGCAGTGCGATTCTTCCTTCATATTTATTAATATATATACATATATATAAACAGGACGTTGGGAACGCGGCGTGTGCGGTTGTAAACCTCTCGACGTGGTCCAGCGACGCAGTCAGATGCTTACCTACGCCGCCAGCAGCAGCCGAGAAGTACACAGCAAGCAGGCTCGTCCCTCATCTGCAAATTATTTCTCGCCCGTCTCGCGCTTACATGGCGAATTAAGAAGTTCCACGCGAGGGTCTCTGGAAGCAACGAGGAACGAGGAGCGAGGAGCAGCGAGATACACACGCGCAGCCTCCTGTTACTTTTGTTATTTTGTTATTTTTTGATCCCAACTCGAAGGAGATACGCCTGAGCTACGTTGAGCCAAAGCTGCGAAGTCATAGTTTCATGAATAATTCAACCGATTAAATCATCTCGGTTAGCGGGAATAATTGGAGCCCGTGGCCCGACACTTTTCGTGAATTAATTAACGTCCACGTAAATGCACAGTTTACGCACGCGCGGAAGGAAAGTAATCGGCGCGCTTGAGATTTCAATCAGGTGGGGCCGCGAATTATCGCAGCCTCCGCTTATTTCTTTCGGAGCTTCCCGCTGAACGAAGAGACATTTTTCACAATTTTTTCCCCCCTTTACAATATTTTTATTAATATGTCAAAATAAATGAGAGCAAAATTAATTTGACTTGCGCACTCAAATATTGATCTTCACTTCGCCAAATGTAACAATTACAATTCAAACCGCAAGTGAATTATACCGAAATCAGATTGTCGCCAGTTCACCTCAATACATTTTTATTCTGGGGCCCATTTTTTTTTTCCACCCACGTTCCCATAAAATAATATTGTAACCGTAGATTCAGTATTCCCGAAAACTCGAATTCGACAGCGGGAGAAAAGAAAGGAAAAACGGTAAAAGGGTAGAAGGTCAATAAATGATACGGAGCGGCTCGGGTAATCGCGAATGCAGTTGCGGTCGATTTTCACCTGTGTGTATATTATGTATGCATGTATTCGTGGGGAAGGGAGGCAGGCGGTCAGGTATGACTGGTCCTGTCATATATAATAACCGCATAAAACAGATACGCGCGAACCAAACACAACACCGCGCGAATATATTATGTTGCAGCGGCTAATTTACGATTATAACGTACGTGTATAACTATCATTGTTGATATACTGCCGGGGTCGATCCTGGCCCCGAAGGGAATACTGTGAGGGGGCTAGGGGCGGGGGGCAGGGGGCCGGGGGGCTCCGTGTCCAACTTTGGCTTGTGCCCCTTCAAACACAACATCTCCTTTTGCTTTTTATTATTCTCCACCTATTTTAAATCATTCATGTTCCTCGAAGAATATCGCGAGAGGGGAAAGGACCGACTGAACGAAGAGGCCATCGAGAGGAAACAGTAACGTTCTCTATACTTGTGTCCAAGAATCGACGAAGATGCATCTCCGTTCGTGGAAGGTGTTCCGAGCGTCGAATTTCATTCTCAATTTGAGGAAGCTAATCGAATATCGGCATCGCGAGCTAACGAAGAGCTACCGAAATCCAAGATCTTTGAGCTTCGAGCATAAAAGAGTTGAGTCTGTTAAAATATAGCGAGACGCTTGATTGACAAACAGTAGATTTCACGACTAGGGAGAACAATTATGAAGAAAAGTGCACATTTCTGGGCGGGAGACGAGGAAAAGGTCTTTTTTTTTGTGAATTCTTATAATATTCGGGAGACAGATGTAATTTTATTGAAATTTATGGGGAGCTGAAAAAAATTCATGGAATTGAAAAAACAAAAAAACAAAAAACAAAACTCTCGCAGGCAGATGAACTTTTATACAAGACATTAATTTACTGGATTAATTTAATGTCCATTTTATGGTAAAACATCCATTCAGCTGAAATACCTACAAATTTTAGATACAAATTTTAATATCTCGCGTTTTCTTTACATTAATTTTCAACTCCCAATTTTTGCGATATGAAAAAAAAATGATGCATCACGCCCCGGTTAACTCGCTAGACTCATTTCTCTACACAAAACGTTAAAAAAAAAAAGAAAAAAGAAAAAAACGGCGTCGAGGCAACTGGAGCAAGCATACATCGTGATTCAAGTTTTTGCCGGGAGCAGTTGTAAGAGCAGCGTCGTGCCTAATTCGTCAGTCGATTGCGTCGATCGAATTGCGGGATAAAAACGGTGGCCGGTCGGTGCGGTTGAAAAGTCGAGACGAGACCGTATGAAAAGTGTAATCGAGCGTCGGGGATCGCAAAAGCATCGAGAGCGCGGCGCGCAGCCGCCGAGCGCACACACCTTTTTGCACCAATGAAAGCTATTGCAAGGAGTCGTGAGCCGATTCGAGAATCGGAGACTCCCGGCGACGGAATAAGAGCGCGCGGCGCGCTATGCTCCGCTTCGGACCGACGAGGACCGGTCCCGACGCCGACTTGTGATGTTCCACTCGACCACTCGGACACTCGCAAGAACTCGATAGAAATAGCGATCTCGGACAGCTGTATACCCCGTCGTTTCTCCCAGTGGCGATCGTGTACTCGCGCCAGCCGACGATACTCTCCGCCTCTCCTCCTCTCCTCCTCTCCTCCTGTCCTCTTCCTCACCGCGCCAGCAAACACGATGACAGTGACATGTCAATGCGCCACGATTGTAAAGTCGTTATTTCTCCTGTCTCCGCTGCTCGAACTTTCTTCCGCCTCGAGTCGACCGTACATTTGTGTGTGTGTGTGTGTGGGGATATTGACGACGAGGTCTTTGGTATTGGGAAAAAAGTTTGGGCGTTCTCACTGCAGACGTATCGATCATATACAATGTAGGGTTTCGTCGTTGCGCGTAGTTTTTAATATTGTATTGATGTTGCGATAATTCGGTTAGTGACACGCTTGGGATTGAAGCGGAAAAATTGTCTGGGTGAGTTACGCGATATGGGCGATAATATGTATTACTCTGATTCCGACATCCAAAAACAAATATATCCACGATGTTCCATTAATTTCTCGATTCCAATTTTGCCCCATTCATTGTTGAGCCTTAATATAATTTAAAAAAGCCTAAGAAAAAATGACACCCAGGTTCTGAATGTGTTTCTAAGAAGTGTGAAATAAAAATCAGAGCGCCTTTGGCACGAGAAAAAGTTTGAAAAATAATAAAAAACGTGCTAAGCTGTGTCCAGTAATTTTTGAGATTTTTCCCAATTTGTTGTCAAGCATTAATATAGTGAAAAGCCTTTAAAAAAAAAATAATAATAATAGAGGAATCTCAGGTTCAGAATTGTTTTTTAGAAAGTGTGAAATAAAAATCAGGGTGCCCTTAGCACGACAGGGAAAGTTTGAAAAATAAATAACAAGGTGCTAAGCGGTGTTCGGTAAGCCTGGTGAAGGGTAGCGATGGTAGAGAAGGGATGAGAGAGAAGGGCCCTTGTGTGGTGGAAGGGAAGTACCCACAGAGAAAGAAGGAGAAAGAGAGAGAAGGGCAAACCAACAACACCGAGAATATAAAACGACGAAGGTTAGCAGAAGTGTGCGAGAGAAAGAAGGAGGTAAAAGGGGATCGGGAGTTGTACGAGTGGTGGCGAACTCGGTGAGGGTTAGTATATGTAGTATCCCCGGGGCGAACTGCGGTCTGTAGGCCTGTTTAACAGATTTAAAAAATCACCAATAATTCCAACGAGGGCTGGGGCCCTGGGCGTTGTGAGAGAGCGAGAGAGTGACGAATATCCGGTGAATGAACGAAAGAGAGAGAGAGAGAGAAAGGCCTGTTTGCTTTCGGAGGGGTAAGCTATGTAACTACCGAGCGTATAGCAAGTGAGGCCACTGCTGTTGCTGCTGGGCTATGAGGACCGCGCGTAGCGACGTCAGCGGGAATGTCATTTTTCATTTTAATGGTGGCCGCCGCCGACGCCAACGTTGTATTCTCTCTCTCTCTCTCTCTCTCTCTCTCTGTCGCTCTTTCACCCTCGTTTATTTGTATCTCTCCGTTACCGTATTTTTCAGTGTTCTTTTCTCCTCTTCAGCAACATCTTCACAGTCTTCACTGTCTTCTTTGCTTTTGCTTAAGCTTTGTATCTATCTTTCTTTCTTATTCTTCAGCAAGTACTTCAGGGGTACGGTTTGTTGGCCAGTTTCTGCCCTTTCCCTCTGGCTTTGCCTTTTCTCCTTCCTTCTCCTCTCCTCTGAGTCTCGACCTCTTGGACCTGTTCTTCTTGTTCTTCTTCGGCTTCGTCTTCTTCTGCTTGGCTGCTGAGCTCTTCATGCTCTTCCTTTTATCTTCGAACGTCTTAATAGCCTGCGGCCTCCACCAACGCCCGCGACTCACCCCATTCACCGGACCGGGAGACTCCAACGCGCCTGGCATCGGCTTCAGTAACCCCCGCTGGGCTCCGAGGGGGCAGCACTCTTCGCTTTGTAATAACCGCAACTTTTCGCTTCTCATTGTTCGTAATTCGAAAGAGCATGGCGAATTTAACACTTTGATGGTACGTAACTCGGGACCTTTTTGTCTTTTTCACGATGGCTCTTCAGCATTTATGCGAGTTGCTTTGGATGACCGAAAGACTTATTCGAAATCTCCTGTACTGGTTGCAACACACTTTCCTTTAAAATTGTCAACGAATTCACTATTTCAGCAATGGATAAGGGTTCACATCTTGTAGCGAAATTTTCTTCAAGATGAAGAGGAAGAACGTGGCCAACGAATTGCCAATGTCAATTCAATATCATCTCTTGTACCCGGATTTTGTTTTGGGCCGAAGAAAAGAGAGGAAAGTGTGAAAGTGTTAGGACACAGATTGTCGGAAATATTTGGGCGCAGAGAGATTGACGATGAGGGAGAAAGGTGGGGAGAGAGAGAGAGAGAGAGAGAGCGAATGGGTTGGTCACGTGATTCAACGTCGTCGGGCAGGGATCTCGGGTGGATCATCGTGGGCTAATGACCTCCGGAGTGCAACCGGGTATGGAATAGCCGGAGGAAAGGGAGTGTCGCGAGGCTACAAGCTGTCAACACGCTCCACGTGTCACGGCTTGAGCAGCCGTGAAAGCGAGTGGTACTATCCTCCGCAGCTTGACGTCATTCCCTTCGCCCGCTGCCTCCACGTCCTTCCGTCTAGGGCTACTCTCCGCTCGGTAGTCGACAGCCCGACTCGTCTTCGCATGTCCTTTCTCGTTTTCATCAAGATCCAACACTTTAGCGAACGAGCATGAGATCCCGAAGTGCAACGATAATTGTGACATCTGTCAGCGGAAATGCCGTGTAAATAAAGCCATTAGAACGTCTGGATTGTCTGTCTGAACAGAATCCAATGTTGTTTGACTTCAGGATTTTTTAATTCGGGAAAATATTTAAACAAACTTGAAGAAAGTTATTTTTTGAATCGAAATCTCCTCGATCTCCAAAATCCGGTACGATTCTCCGGAACATTTTGTTCCGTTTTTTTTTTTTTTTTGTTGGGTTCGTACGAACCTCAAAAGTTTGCTTTCAATTTGTTGGATCGAGCGTTGAATTTATCTAGGGCTGGATTATAGTCTCCGGTGCAACGGCGATGACACGGTGCAGCTCTCGGTTAGATCGGCTTGCCGAGCTCCCCGATCCTGTGGGCACATGGGATTGCTCTCGTCATGGTGAAAAAAACAAAAAAAAAAATCTAGCACGTACTAGAGACCGACGAGGAAGGGAAAAAACCTTGAATCTCTCACGTGTGGAGGGTGCAATATGTGGAGAGCGAGAGAGAGAGAGAGAGAGGGAGAGAAAATTCGGGGTGCGATGACAAAAGCGTGTGTATCGAACGAAGAGTTTGATTTATCATCGTTCCGCTCGAGGCTCATGTCTGGTATACACGGTGCGGCTATTTGTATTGGAATCGGGACAAAATGTGACATAATAGGTTGCAGTGGATGTCCCGGGTCCATTGTAGGCTTGTAATAAGTGACAAGACCGCGGCACCGACTCGATGACGAGCAGGAGAGAAAGAGAGAAATGGAAGAGTCGGATAAATCGAGGGGAATGAGGAAAGCTAGTAGTGGCGTGTATAACAGAGTAGGTCTACAAACGAGGGGAGTTTCGATTCGCCATTAACGCCGTAAACGCCTCGAATGTGATAGCATCTTCCCGCTGGCTTTGCTCTGCAAAATCTAGCCACATATGTACACACACTACATGTGTGTCGTCGTGGTACACAGTTAAAGTCCTCGCTGCTACGCAAATTTCAAAATGAAATGTGCTGCGTTTTCCATTCCGTTGCAATGCAACAAATTTTTCATTAGAAAAATTATTTTTAATTGCGTAAATTGGTGAGATGACTAAATTTTGAATTCTAAATAACGGATTAACAAAATTGTCAAAAAATATGGAAGTTTCCATTTTATGTGCATAAAATCGTCAATTAAATTCTGGGGACAATTGTGACATAAAATCGGTATTTTCGCAACGAAATTTTCCAAATTTTATTAAATTTAGAAAATTCGTATACCGTCCATTAATTTTGCAAGTGTATCAGTTAATAATTAAAAATGACCGGTACTTAAGGATTGAATTTCAGCAAAATTTTTGTTTGACAGTTGAGAGTTGCAAAGTTGATATTTTGTTTTAATAAAATTCTGGAATTTTTGCCGTTGCAAAGAAATCCTCTTCAGCAGCGCAACTTGGCAGTTCATCGAACCCGTCGATTGTACAACAAAGTTGGCAGTCGTTTGCCCGTTCACCGGCTAATTAGATTTCCAAGCGAGTTTATTGATCAGGCAAAATAATAACTCGATGCACGCCGCTAATTAGTCAGCTCCATGACAACCAACTATCAACTTGTCTCTCTGTGGAATATCCATTTTTACGTGGGATTAAACCCCGTAAAAATCCTTGCTAATTTATCGGCACAAATAAACCCGGATTTTACACATTCGTGTGCGCTCTTCGTGTTGTGCAACGTTAGGCATTTGCAACAACGAGAGGCCGCTCCGCCCGCAGGGCATAATGAGAATCTAGATTCCCTCTTGCTACACTTCGCCTACTCTAATTGTCAGCCATTGTATATTTTTTGGATCGTGATTTAACGTGATGAACGGCTGCGCGTACGGATTTGCCTGCGTAACATGCGCTCCCTCGGCCACTGGCTACTCTATCCCGTTCATCCACATCTCTCTGTGCTCATACACATTTTCGGAACGGGAACGAGGGAGAGGGAGAGAAAGCTGACGCGCCGACGTTTATTTAGCCCGCTCGGGACTCCGCTCAACACAGGCGCACCGCAGCAGGTCCCGCGATCCTATCGATGATGCTACATCGAGTGAGAGAAATGAAAATATTGCAGCACTTTCGACGGCGCTCGGTATTGACGTCAAAATGTCAAAACTCTCGTTATTGGATCACCCGCAAGGGGCGCAATATAGCGAGGCTCGCGCTGGCCTATGGACTCTCGTAACTATTGGGATTCCTCGTTTAAGGGGGTCAAGTAAACATCCGAACCGGCGGAACAACAATAACGAAATATATTTTAATGTGTGTGTTTTTTTTAACGCTGTATTTCGAGAATAAAAACAATGCGAAATGTTCGTTAATTAGGAGGAGACAATAATTTTTACCCACGGGGTTATTTCACTGTGAACAAAAAATTGTCCGATCAATTTCGATCTCAAATGTGCAGTAATACCAACTAAAGTTGTTTCGAGCAGTGCAAAGATTACATGGAAATGGATAAAGCAATCGACGAAGTCAATCGACGAAAACAAAACAATGCGAAATGTTCGTTAATTCGGAGGAGACAATAATTTTTACCCACGGGGTTATTTCACCGTGGACAAAAATTAGTCCTATCATTTTCGATCTCAAATGTGCAGTAATACCAACTAAAGTTGTTTCGAGCAGTGCAAAGATTACATGGAAATGGATAAAGCAATCGACGAAGTCAATCGACGAAAACAAAACAATGCGAAATGTTCGTTAATTAGGAGGAGACAATAATTTTTACCCACGGGGTTATTTCACCGTGGACAAAAATTAGTCCTATCAATTTCGATCTCAAATGTGCAGTAATACCAACTAAATTTGTTTCGAGCAGTGCAAAGATTACATGGAAACGGATAAAGCAATCGACGAGGTCGTAATTGAGATCCGTCGATCTCACGGTGCCGAAGATCGAGAAATCAGCGCGACCGTCCAAGAAAAATCGTTTATCGATTCCCTGCGCAATCTCGACCTCATCGACTCTCTCATAAAAATCGATATAACCAATAATCGACTCCTCAAGCCCGTTAGAAATATTTCCAACAAAATTACAGTCACGTCATTGATCAAACCAGAAATATTGCATGGAAATTGATAAAACGATCGTTCAACGTTTCACGATTAAGTGGCGAAGATTAAGAAATCAGCGTGGCCGACCAAATGAGCCTGATGCGGGCGTGCAAAACGATATTGCACTCCACACACACACACACACACACACACACACACACACATGCCCATAAACGTGGCAGATGCGGGAACCGGGTCATGGACAAGGTGAACTGAGTAGCGCGGTGAGGTGAGACGGGGGCATCAGTCAAGGGATTAGCGGGATTAGCCCTCGAGGGGAGGACTTGTTAATTGCTCGGTACGGGCGCTCAACAGAGGCTCGCTCGCGCGCGCGCGCGCGCGCGCATTTGCTCGCTCGTTGCCCTTAAGATGGGGATGAGCGTGGTAGCAGCGCTTTCGCGCCTCTCCCTTCTGTCTCTCTCTCTCTCTCGAGCGTGGCGCTGCTTAGCAGCTCTCGGAGCATCGGTATTGCCGGTACATTTGGGCATGGGACTCGAATTGAGCGGCGAAGGGAAGGGAAACGAGCGGGAGAGCCACCGAGAGGACACAAATCACGCCAGAGTTACGGACTTAAGCAGCCGGCTTACTATCCGCACGCATACGCCGCAATACACCGGCGCCTATATCATTGCTACTCGCTACCGGATACTCCGATGTAACCCGGGATGACCACTTGCCTCATCCTCGTGTCCCTATCCCTGATAGAACACACTGCCTAGTGTATACCTACTCTCGTACCGGGAGCTTACTGCATCCACCGACATCCCAATTACAAATCCCACCGTTGACACTTGCTTCGCACGTGACTGCACTGAGATTTTTTATTTTTTATTTTTTTTATTTTTTTTTTTTCTTCAAATTAAAGAGCGCGTGAAGATTCGAAAAATTGTATTAAAGCATTCAATGAAATATTGGATGAAAAAAAATAAATAAAATGTCAACGCCGCTTAAATAGATTGTACCTTTTTTTAAATCACCATAAATCGTCGATATTGAATACAAGACGAGTGAGGAATTGTCTTTGGTTAAAATTGGCTTTCAATTATGACAACTTGGTCACTCACATTTAAATCTCTACCGATTAATTAACGTTGTGACTAAAAATACGTTTTCCGGCAATTAAATTGACGATTAATAACGGAATTGGCGAACTTTAATTGCATCGATTGTTAATATCAATTCAAATGGTAATTACATTAATTGCCGATGACAAAATGCGTGCCTGCTTCTCGTCGATTGGTTCTAACATGCGGATGAGTTTGCTGCAATGTTAGTGTTCGAGAATGAGGACTTCCTAGTGAAGCAGCTGGCCTCAAAGCGCGAGCAATTCTTCTCAGTGGCGGCTGTGGCCCTCGCCCGGGTTATTTATGCCTCATATCGTTCCGAGTGACGGGTGTAAACGTCATCTTCGGAATTTACAATGGGTGAACCGCGGAGTGTATATGGTTGCCCGAGGACTTCTTCGAAAACGTCTGCATTAGCCGGTTGATCTGCTGACGGGACTATATAGTGTTGTACGACTCGCAAGGCCCGAGCAGTGCTCCTGCGGTTGCGACCAACCACACCACGAGAATCGTTCGCGTGCGGTTAAAACGTTCTTTGTTAAAATCTCTCGGAAAAGGTCGGCAAGGTCGTCGTTCAACAGCCTGATCGAGTCCACCGAAAAAAAAAAATGAACGAATCCCAGTAGACGATTCCAAAAAAAAAGTCGCAAATATTTTTTCATATGGTTCACATTTGTTAAATTTAATTTTGCGCATTTCTGAATCGAAAAGAAAGTCGAGCAGTTGCAATTCCATGGACGATGATTTTTAAAGTTACGATCCGATCGGAAATCGCAATTCCACAAATGTGCGGATTTACATTTTTTTATGGTTCTCATTTTTATATAGATAATCACGTAATTTTTACAATATTTCTTAAATAAAAAATTACCGGTAAATAATGCTGAAAAATTTTACGAATTTCTGAAACGACAAAAAAAAAATCCGCGGTTGTAATATTATAGACTATCATTCCTGAAGTTACTATGAGATCGAAGATCGTAAGTACAGGTCTTTAAAAAAATAGAATTAACCATATATATTTATATTATATATAGACGTTCTCCAGCGATTCAACCGATTTTATTGGTAGACACCCCAACGCAAAGTCTCTCCATGGATCGTTCGTCTCGACGACTACGAGACTTCTTCAAGTTTAACGCCGCACCGGCAACTCTTTAAGAATCGACTGACTCACTGGGAATACGAGCCGGTGGAACGGTTGCAGCTGAAATCGGTTGCGGTGTGTTTCTCGGTCGGAATACTCTCGATTGGTAGCATAAATTATCGGGACCGTTGAACGGTGGCTGCCGTTGGTGCTCGAGTTTACAACAGGAACTATAAAAGGCCTGAGATCTCGGCGTGGAAGACGAGAGATCGGTAAAAGTGAGAAAGGGAGTAAACGCGAGGGAACTCGAAGAATATACCACGAATGGAATCCTCGAGATCGCTCTGATCTCCTTATTTATAACCCTTTACTTCTCTCTCCTTCAACTAAAACGATTACCGATTGCATCAACTGCACATAAATATATCCATAGGTATATTAAGAACCGAGACTAAATGTACCTGTTTTAGTGCGATCGGTATGGCAGTAGATTAATCAGAATGTTTAAACAAAATGTTGTTAGGTGCCCGTTCCTCCGAAGCCGAAGAAAATATCGTTAGCTTCTAATTAAAAGTTCAGCCAGTTTAACGATCGACATTAAAACAGAGAAATCGGTTCATAGGAGATTAAAACGATATTTATCGATTGGGTTGCGATTGAGATACCGAAAATTTATCTAATGTACAAACTGACAGTCCATCTGGTATAAAATGTTGTACTTGGCAGGTAAAAAAAAAAAAGCGGAAATCAATGAATCGAACTCCGAGGCAACTGAATTTAGTTAGGCTTCAAAAAATGTCATTCGGACATTGCAATTTGCATTGACATGCAAAGTTGACCCAAACTTAAATAAAATTGAATACATAATCATTTGTATTTAAAGTGAAATACGTAATCGTTTGCCTCGAATAAAATTTCTCCCACCTATCAAAACTGCCCAGAAAAAAAAAACATGGCACTTTTATTTCCGGAAATCCGTCGGTAGACGAAACGTTAAATCGCAGATCGCGTTTTATGGTCACACTCACCGTTCGCTATGACGTTGTAACTAATATCCATCGGGAACAAAATAAAGTCGAGCAGCGGCATTGGCAATTTGATCGAGTGGAGGACACGAGTAGCAGTGCGGTGAAAGCCAGCCGTGAGTAGAGTCGATAATGAAATCGAGTCCGTCGACACACGCGCGGCGAGGAGGAGTCCGCGCTGCCCCGGGAATACACGTATCCTCGACATATGGGCACCCACCATCATTCTCCACATCGTACCCCCGACAACCTGTGTGTACAATCCTCATGCTCGAGTTTTACCTCGAATCCCGGCCTCGAGATATCTCCTTCCCTCCGAGTTACCAACCGGCCGACCGACGGAAGATTGTAAATTAATGTCACCCATACTGTTGCCCGTTGACCGGTCATCCAGTCGTTATCTCTCCGGCCTTTCGTCCCCGTTATGACTCTCCGGGACAATCACCAAGTTTACCAATATGACACGTGACTGCGCTCCCAATATTTCATCAGCTTCTTCCCTTCAACATTCTTCCTACTTTTGTTGTATCATCTCACCCAGGACACATCAGAACCGAAGGTTTCTATGGTTTTTCTCTATGGTGAAAGTTGTCGCGACTTCGAAGGTCGAAGGAGGTTGCAACTTTTTCGGGATAAGTCCGAAAAAAGGAGCAAGTTGACCAGCGATGAAAGGTGGCCAGTGTGTCATGGTGCTCGAGCCTCGTCGATAAATCCACCGTGAAAACCGGGATGCCGGAGAGAGGGGGGAGAAAGTGGAAGCGCGCGAATATGTCAATGTGTGGAACGTCATTGCACCCCCGGGAAATGATTATAAATTGCAAAATTATTCCTCGTCACGCATAAGCATCCTTATTACGATCGTGTGGATTTGCTTATTATGGCGGTTTGGAAATTGGATTTAGGCTTTTGCAATACTTTCGTCGTAATGCTGTTATCTCATTCAGTATATTTGATAAAAGCGAGGCAAAGTTTCATATATGTAAAAAAAAAAAAGTTATGTCATTGACAAGCTTATTAAGTTACGTTCTCCAATTTTGTTTTATCGAAGGCAACAACAAAAAAATCTTCAGGTACCTACAAATTATTCTCAAAAACAGTCGAGAGTTTTCACAGATTTCCAGAATTCTTCGTTCATCAATTCCTCTTTCCTCTTCATCCAATGCAAGAAAAGCAAAAAAGAAGAACTTTCAAACCTCCATAAAGCAAAAAAAAAAAACATGGGAACTCAATGAAAAGGGTCAAGAGTCCTCATATTAAAAAAAAAAAGATGTTCCTCTCGAATCCAAGTCCATCCATTCGCCTCCGTAAAAAAGGTGGCGTAGTATCCCTAAAATATCAGGTAAATCGGGGAATCCCCGATCGAATTGTTGCAGAACGAGGGAACGATGGAGATTTTCGCGGGTGGCGAGTGACGTATAATGATATATCGATTATGAGAGTGATGGGGAAGCGGATAAGAGAGAGAGAGAGAGAGAGAGAGAGAGCGGTGGAGAAGGGCGAGGGGTGGATAGTCCGGACTCCGGAGAAGCAATGGTCGGGTGGACTGTTGGAGCGGTCAGAGAGTGTCGAACATACTGGCAGCATATGGTCCACGTCCGCGTGTCCCCCTCGCAACCGCCACGGCTGCTGAGTAGTATTCAAGCATCGGACTATGTACCTACCGACGAAAGCTACCAACACTCCGAATGATAGCAGCAGCAGCGATAACCCCTCTCTCATTTTATCTCTCTCTCTTCGTCGCTGATAACGTTCTACCGTTGGTGGCTTGTGCTCGGGGCACGCAACCCTCTAAATACCATCGATTTAGCTTGCCGCGCCGGGCAATCCAATAAAAAGTCATCGACGCGTCGCATATCGTGAAGAGAGAGAGAGAGAGAGAGAGAGAGAGAGAGAGAGAGAGAGTAGAGAGATTTGGGTAGGCCTGGCCGATGGTCAATGCGGTCGCTAGATCGATTCATCAAAATCCGCATGCGGTAGCATATAAACATTCATACACAGTGCATATACTCAACGGGAAATTAATCACCGCTCGACACAATTATGTTTTGCCTCGGCAATTTTACTCCCGTCACAAGCCGGGAGATAAATACTATTTTGCGAGTGGTCGAAATCGCTCCCCGGAAAACGTTGGAAGCCGTTGCGTCGATAAACCGACGACGACGAGACGATATTCGTACAGGTTTGTTTATAGGCTTTCCTTTTCCCATGGGTGCACGGTGGTTTTCGGTGGGTTGAGTAACTGGACCAGGGGATCCACGGGCAAATGGACCGAGAGCAAAAATGCGGGGGGCCCACAACGAACACCTTTCTTCTCTCTCTCTCTCTCTCTCTCTCTCCTTTCCCTCCTGGGCGTTGAGGTGGACGCGGAGGATTTTCACCTTGGTCGATGGGTCGCCGCTTGGGTCGAGTGAGTTGATGGGCAGATGGAATGGGAAGAGGAATGCTTCGTTCACGGGTACCGGAGCGCCAAGTGGCCCGAGCTTTACACGTAGATCCTTGGTCGGGATAAAAACGTGAAACAAAAAGCCGATTACGCAACCGAGGGATGAAATACGAGGCGAAGGGCGAGGAGGGAGAGAAAGAGAGAGGTTCCTACTGCTACTTTACCATCCCCCGGTTACACTGGGTTACAATAGGGTAATTTTCACGCGAGATTTGGGAGGCGATTTTGCGGGAGAAGGAAACCAGCAGCACGCCCTCCCAACCCACGAATTTTCTCTCTCTCTCTTTCTTTCGCTGGAATATTCCTGGAGTCTCCTTTTCACCACTGTTACTCAGATATTCTCTCCGGCACTTCTATATGTGCTTTGCGGGTCGACTCGGGCTCTCCTTCCTCGTGAGATACGAGCGCCGGGCCATTTCAATGTAGCCACGCGTTTGTTATTCTCTGCCACTTTGTTATTCGTAACCCGGTGTGGTGCTCTCTCGGCCGCTTCCGTTTCGGGACAAATGGCCTTACGCGTGTTGTCGACGAGGGAGGAAGAGAGGGAGAGAGAGTTGTTTCTCCTTCTTCATGTACGTCCTCCTCTTCGGATCGTCTCGCCCCCGCTTCGTATGCTACTAACGCTAACGTTATGCCACATTTATTTTTTTCCTTCAACGCCGTTCGACGCTTGAGCTATCTCTTATTTTCTTTATCTGCTCCTCTCATTTCCCCCCTGCGGAATCGCACTGACTCATTGCCCGGCTTATGGATCGTTTACGAGGAGGATATAACGCTCACGGAATTTATATTAATACTCGCGGGGATATTTATCTATATACTTTTTTTTTTTTGTAAGCGTACGCGCGTTCTTTATTTTTATTTTTTACCTTGACAACACCGGGGGATGCTACGGCGGTGGATTATACTCGTGGACTTACCTGAAACAGAAAAAAATATTGAACGGTTATCGATTAATCGGATTTGGATTTTTTTTTTTTTTTTTTTCGGGCATACAAAAGTGGCCATAAATTTTTCGATATTTTTGGATTTGTCGAATTTGGTTTATTTGCAGATATTTCCTATCAATTTTCTCATTGCTGGGAATATGAAAAAAAAGTATAAACCCTAAAATTGTGTTGTCTGTTTTTTTTTAACCTACGGTGATAAAAATCTGGCCATCAAAATTTAGATCAATCGACTCGTCAATATTTTCCAAAATATTCGACAGAATCAAAAAATTGATTTTCCATTTTTCAGCAATAACAAATAAAATCTTATCTCACATCTCACAAAAGTGATAAACAAACAAAAACTCTCACAGAAAATTCAAATTGCCAAATTTTCCACCGTGAAATTTATCCGGTAAAAAAATACCACGCAGGCTTATGCTTGAAGTACCAAGAGGACCACATCTGTGGTTATCAGTGGACAATCGTATAAATAATATTGGAATGTGTGTTTAGAAGCGATGAAGGAAACGGAAGCAGATCGAGTGTCGCTGGGGCTCGGAGAGGTGATGACGGAAATCCAAAGCGATGGGAGCGAAGGACGTAGCCAAATTCGGTGGGAGAGAGGGAGAGAGAGAAAGAGGGGGGAGGGAGAGGCGCGCGAGGATAGCGGAGATTTAGGCGTGTAATTGGCTCAGCTGGTGTTGACGCGATCCTATCATCAATACCTCATCAGCCGCCGTCGGGAAAGCTGTATCCATGTCTGGCGTTTCCCTTTCCCTTCGCCCTTCTCCCTTCGCAATCCCTCCTGTTCTCGAGGGCATCTCTTCCCGCATGTACCAGTGGATCGTTCGACCCCTTGGGCCGTTCTCCTCCATGCCAACGCCTCCCCCTTTCCACCTGACCGCGATAACGTCCCGCGAATACCAAGCAGCGATCCTCTCAGACAAATCGAAACGACCTCGCCCCCACCATTCGCCGCCCTTTACATGTGTCTTTGCACAAATAGATTTGCAAACTTTGACTCGCCACCCTCTTCTCGAATTTCGGAATCCCCATCACTCACGAAAAGCCGAATAAACAGGGAAAACTGTATTGCCAGATGCTGGAGATTCGGGAGAGAAAAAAAAAATCATATATATATATATACAAATGAATTGACATTGGTGGATGTAAATGTAAGGTCCTAAATAAATGTTAAAAGTAAATGTTTTGTCCTAGCGGTGGAAACTATTTTTCAGACTCTTGTTCACATTCTTTCAAATGGTTCGATTGTAAAATTTTGGGTCTGGTGCAAATAAATTTTCCGCTCCGTCCATTTTTTTGTAATAAAATCAGTGTATCATGTATTTTAAGATGCATTTTTTATCAAAATTTCGAAATGAACTTGATGTCCCCGATTTTTGAAAAAAGAAGAAAAGGAAAAATCAAAACGAAGCTGAAGTTTATGCACACCATAGATTTTTCTCCAGATTCTCTCGAATTAAAATCTGAGGGAATGCAAACCAGCGAAAAATGTAATAATTTATAAAGAAGCAAGAGGAGGTTCTTGCGACTGCCGAAAAGAGCTTCGAACCTAAAATCGGAATAAACAAGGTCCATCTGGATATTCCTCCAAGGAAAAAGGAACGAGATCCAAAATCCGAATTAACATCGGGCGAAGGCGAGGAGCCTGAGGAAGAGGAAGAGGAAGAAGTGATACTTTATCCTCTCGCGTGGAGAACTCATTCTCCGAGTGTCTCTCTACTTTGCCGTTTGTCTCCGCGAGTCTCTCTGCGGTTGTAGTCGCGGTGAGAGGCCGAAACCACGAGGAAATAAGTGCCGTTGGCTTGTGCGAGGAGATGGATGCGCTCGCCGAGCCGGCCACTGTATATACCAACCTCCTTCTCCTCCTCACTTCGCTTTACCTTTTGCCCCGAGTGCCAAAGCTCCTCGCTCACTTAATCCCCAGACTTATGCCGCGCTGTTAAGTTGCTCAGATTTATACGGCTTAGCGAGAGGTGCTGAGAGCGAGACGAGAGGAGCGCAGCATCTTCCGCTACCGAAGACGGGGATGTTCCTTCATCCCGCATCTCCTATCGAGCTCCGCTAAAGTTATGCCTATGCGGGCGCTGCGGATCCTCATACCCGCACTGACCACCAAACCATCAGCGATATCGATGCGCTTAACGCCCCGATTAATTGCCACTCGGAAATGGCACTTTGACGTATTACAATTGCCACCTGCTAAGCAAGTGCACGTGACAAATGGACCAAAAACAAAATTTTTTAGTTTTTTAGTTTAGCTTAACGCCCCGATTAATTGCCACTCGGATATGCCACTTCGACGTATTACAATTGCCACCTGCTAAGCAAGTGCACGTGACAAATGGACCAAAAAAAAAAAATTTTTTTTTGCGTAATACCAAGGGTAAAGATGGTTAATATGATTCAGGGAAATATTTCGGAGAGAATTTCACATGGGAGTTTCTGCAGCCGACGATTTTGCCTCATGTGTTTTATTTATTTGCCAAAAGGAAATTTGTTATGAAATTATTTTTGCATTCTCTGTAATTGAGCTTTGATGAAAACAGGGCTGAAAAATTGGAAAGGGTGCAAATCCTCGTACCCGCACTGATCATCAAATCATCAGCGATGGCGATGCGCATAACGCCCCAATTAATTGCCACTCGGAGACGTCACTTCGTCGTATTACAATTGCGACCTGCTAAGCAAGTGCACGTGACAAATGGACCAAAAAAAAAATCTTTTAGTTTTTCATTTTAGCTTAACGCCCCGATTAATTGCCACTCGGATATGTCACTTCGAGGTATTACAATTGCCACCTGCTAAGCAAGTGCACGTGACAATTGGACCAAAAAAAAAAATTTTTTTTTGCGTAATACCAAGGGTAAAGATGGTTAATATGATTCAGGGAAATATTTCGGAGAGAACTTCACATGGGAGTTTCTGCAGCCGACGATTTTGCCTCATGTGTTTTATTTATTTGCCAAAAGGAAATTTGTTATGAAATTATTTTTGCATTCTCTGTAATTGAGCTTTGATGAAAACAGGGCTGAAAAATTGGAAAGGGTGCAAATCCTCGTACCCGCACTGATCATCAAACCATCAGCGATGGCGATGCGCATAACGCCCCAATTAATTGCCACTCGGAGACGTCACTTCGTCGTATTACAATTGCCACCTGCTAAGCAAGTGCACGTGACAGATGGACAAAAAAAATGTGGGCGGCAGTCATAAATCTTTTTTTTTTTTGTGTAATACCAAGGGTGAAGATGGTTAATGTGACTCACGGAAATATTTCGGAGAGAATTTCACATGGGAGTATTTGCAACCGAGGATTTTGCCTCGTGTGTTTTATTTACTTGCTAAAGGAAAATTTGTTATGAAATTATTTTTTCATGCTATGTTATTGAGCTTTGATGAAAACAGGGCTGAAAAATTGGAAAGGGTGCAAATCCTCGTACCCGCACTGATCATCAAACCATCAGCAACGTCGATGCGCGTAACGCCCCAATTAATCCCCACACGGATATGTTACTTCGTTGTAACACAATTGCCACCTGCTAAGCAAGTGCACGTGACAGATGGACCGAGAAAAAAAAAAAAAAAAAAACGAACGTGGGCCGCAGCCATTTATTTTTTTCTTTCCTAACACCAAGGGTGAAGATGGTTAATGGGACTCACGGAAATATTTCGGAGAGAATTTTCTATGAGATTCAATTGGCGATGGGAATATTTGCAGCAGACGATTTTGCTCTTTGTGTTTCATTATATTTGTTATTGACTCATTTTTGCATGCTTTCTCATTCAGCATTTATGAGAGAATGTCTGAAAAAATTCGACTTTTTCATAGTGTGTAGGTTGAATATTTTCTTCCCGCCATATATTCGAAAAAAATGATAACAAAACATGAAATCAAATCACGTGGCGCGCTCCCTATATTTTCAAAAGCTCATTTCCCTAAGCACCCACCACAAGAGTTATCCCGGTCCATCATAATTTCCCTGGACCATTCGCCCATCCCTAGTCTCCTGGCATCCGAAGACGTTCCGTCGTGGAAAGAAAAAAAAAAAAAAAAAAAAAAAAATCGCCGCTTATATCCAACCCGCAAATGTGTATATTTGTATCCCCGTGTGATGTCCGTCGCCTCGTTCCCTTTTTTCGCTTTTCTTCAAACAAAACTCATTTCGAAGGCGAGTCTCGTGCGGGGAAGGGATTTGAGGCTGACCGGCTCGATTCCGCAGCCCCGAAGAGTACGAAGAGAGAGAGAGAGAGAGAGAGAGAGAGAGTGCAGACGTAGCCGACCGCGAGAAAGGAACGTCCAACAAATCCGGCTCGGTTTTCCTTTTCCCTCTTCGAGCTTCTCGCATCGCTGAGCCTTTTTTGTTGTTGTTATTTCTCGCTTTCTCACTTTTTCGCTTCTCTATTCGCGGGACTTGAAGAGGAGTCGGCCCACACGTCCACACGTCCACAATAAACTAAAGTCTCATCATCCGCGGGGATTTAGTCCGATAACGTGGCCATCGTGCCTCCGCTTTGCTCGCCGCCCTCCGAAGCCCGTAAAGTCCGATGGTCGTCGCTGCGGAGCGTCCAACGCGCTTTACCATCAAGGGTGGATCACGAGGCGACGACAAGGGTGAGGGGGTGAAGGGGGTTAGGGTTCTTCTCTGGTTGCGGCGCAGGGATGTGACTCGTTGGCCACGAGAGGACAGGCGAAAATGGGAACGTGACCGCGGTCCGCACGCGGATCACACCGAGCGCCTTTTAATTTAGACAAATCGTTCCGATTAGCATAACGGGATAAATTATAGCGGTCCGAGCGGGGCTCGAATTTGTGGGTGTGTGTGTGTGTGTGTGTGGGATGGGGTGACAAGTCCCTGCTTCCCTGGAGAATCCTCCTCCTCTTGGACACTTCAACGCGTTGTTGTATATATATATATATATATATGTATATATATATATCTATATACGGGCACTCCAGTGCTGTGTAACATCATCGCTTACACTGTACTAATCTGGGCTGTCGAATGGTTAACCAGGAGATCAGGCAAAGGTCCGAAGGATCTAGGGACAATATTTTCCGATGTGTTTTTTTTTTTTTCGCGGCTGTTTTTCCGAGAATGCTGAACGCGGAAGAATTGGGACTGGAAAATGTGGCCCGGAAGTACCTCAAGAGCGGGAGGGAAATGTGGGAGGGTAGTTTTGGAATCTCGGGCAGGGTGGAAGAATTTTTAGGGCGATAAATGTTGTCATTTTTTTTCTCTGCATTGTGTCAATTGTACGGAACTTGAAATATTTCTTAATTACATATTTTTGTGAAGTTGGTTTTTTTGTTGTCATGTGAAAAAAAAAAAAAAAATCCCTTGGAGATTTTTAATTGATCCCGTGAATGGCCCGCGAGAAATTTCGAAACTCAATTATTTAGCCGTTCCTCGTTAACGAAATGCGGTGAGAAGAAGGAAGTTTGAATGGAAGAAGCCGGAGTACAAGAAGATGGCCCGTATAAAAGCGAACGGCTCTCGGTGGAAAAAGGAGCCGATCTCGAGACGCGCGTTGCTGCTCTTCAGCTTGGTACACAAACGTCTCAGAGAAAAAGGTGATCCGGAGTCTCTCCAGACACGAGCCGCTCCTGATACTCAGCGTCATTCACGGGTGTTTTTGACCGTCGGGCCTCCCCCTTCGCTCCCTCGGGAGTGGAAAGCCAATCCGAACGACGTGGCCTTGCGTTTTACGGCCTTTTGACGGACCACATCTCACGCCGCTGGACGACAAGCTCGCTCGTATGGTTTAGCAACAAAGTTGCGAATTTGCATGCCCACGCGAAGGAGAGACTCGGTCCCGGCAATACGAGCCGCCTCACCGGCTCTCCGAGCGCATTATACCGGGTGACTCGACTCCCCGGACATTCGGATTATTATCATCGCCGAGTGAATGCCTCTCCAAGACATTTCCGACGAGAGCTTCGAGTACACAAGCGATAGCACGCGATTTAATATATTTAATACTCGGGAAAATAGCCGAGATACCAAAGTGCGAATACTGAGCGCGCTGAGTATCTTTTCGCGTGGATTGTACGTAAAGAGAATCGACCAAGTTCGACGCCCACGTTATCGATACCAAGCTTAAAAATCGATCCTCAAATTGGCAGTGATATTGGCGGTGCTTTCTGTGTTATGTACGCACTGCCGGAACTCGATAAGTCAGCCGAAGGAACTTTGGGAGTGTGAAGATGCAAGAAACCGGTTTTTTCTGCCCTGCGGAAAAAGTGGTCGTGTTCCTGTGTTCCCGGATTTTACGGATATCGGTTTTGATTGATTTTTGATTGGATTTTTGTACGTAAAGACAATCGACGAATTTCGACGCCCACGTTATCGATACCAAGCTTAAAAATCGATCCTCTAATTGGCAGTGATATCGGCGGTGCTTTCTGTATTATGTACGCACTGCGGAACTCGATAATTCAGCCGAAGGAACTTTCGGAGTGTCATGATGCAAGAAACCGGCTTTTTCTGATCTGTGGAAAAAGTGGTCATGTTCCTGTGTTACCGGATTTTATGGATATCGGTTTTGATTGATTTTGGTTTTTCGATTGGATTTTTGTACGTAAAGAGAATCGACGAAGTTCGACGCCCACGTTATCGATACCAAGCTTAAAAATCGATCCTCTAATTGGCAGTGTGAGGATGCAAGAAACCGGCTATTTCTGCCCTACGGAAAAAGTGGTCATGTCCCTGTGTTCCCGGATTTTACGGATATCGGTTTTGATTGACTTTGGATTTTGGATTGGATTTTTCAATTTATTCGTATACTTATATAATTTTTTAAATTGTTTTCAAAGATTCAAGCAGGATTTTGTTGGATATTGAAAAAGTCTGAAATACTTTTGATAATATCGCTGAAAAAAACTGTCGAAAAAAGTTGAATCCACTGATGAACGTAAAATGCCCAAAGGAAAGGAAGGAACTGAAGATTTTGTCGTAAACCCAAAAATGTCACATAAGTACGAACTGCTTCGCCTTAAAAAATCTCATCAGCCTGAAGTGGCTCTGAAAAACTAGCTGCGATGAATCCACCCAATTACCAACCGAAATAAAGGAGCTTCAGATTTCATTACCACGGTCCAATTTTTACAGCCACAGTTTTATTCACCAATTAAAATGTAATTGATTCAAATATAAATAAATAAAAATTGGAATTAAAAAACCAAAAAAAAAATCAACATTTATTGAAAGAAAAAGGAGAAATGCTCCTCTCAACCTCCCCAACCTTATGTACGGACTGGAAGAGTTTGCAAAGTTAGCGAAACGACTGAGGACACGAAGTAAAAGAGGAAACCTGTCCTTCGTGTGAGAAAAGTTTCCACGTCTTTGAATCCTGGAGTCGCCATTCCATTTCCCTTCTTTTATTGCATCCCCGAGTTAACTCCATAGTCGAAGTACAGTCTTTAGTCGAATTGGCTTTCGGAGAGTCGATCTTGGAGCTTATCTCTCCCGAGGCAGGGAAAATCTTCCATATCAACGTGACGTTAATTGCGAACGATCGATTCTGCGTGCAATCTCGTGTCGAAGCTCACCTCGCGTCGTTCGGACTAGTCCCCGGCTCCGTCTTCACTTGACTCGCGAGTTAAACCATGTAACAACGCATCACGAATGTTCCTGCTCGTGTATCGATAGTCTTCGCGGGCGTCGCCATCGAGAGACTCTCGCGCAAACCTTAAGCCATCCATGTTAAGTGTTTCTCACGCGTTTTATTGCTCCGTGCGTTATAGCTCGAGGATATAACCAGGACGGACGGGGAGAGACGAAGAGAGTGCGAAAGGAAAGGGATTTATTAAGGGGACTGAGTCACCTGAGACACAAAAAGCATCATTTTTTTTTATCATTCTTTGCTTCGAAAAAAGGTGTATTTAAACATTGTGAAATAAATTGTATAACGTAAATAAATATTACATTTTTTGCTTAGGAAATTTTTGGTATCATGATTGATTTTAATTGTCATTTTTTTGTGAATTTTGCATCGTTGGAATGCAACGACTTGAAAAATAAATTTGCAAAACGACAGATTGGTGCCTTATTAGAAAAGCTGTAATATAAGATGACATTTTTTTTTAATTCTCGTGATCGCGATATCATTCAATTTGTGCCTGTGATAATTTGAGGTCATGAGGAGTACAAATCTTCAATTTTGTACATTTATGCAAAATGCACGAGGAATATGTGGGGGGTTTTTTTTTTTTTTAAGCCTATTAAGAGATTTTAATTTGACTTGGAGTAAATCTTATTTCCGTTCTAAATATAGTTTAACGCAGAGGCTGGCATTCCAAATTAAATAATAATTTTTATTGCCTTTTTCTGGGTGATCTGAGGAGGGAACGAAAAATGCAGAAGAGTCACGAATGAGACACTCGAGAGCAGAGCCCAAGATAATGCGTTATCCCAAAAAGATTTTACGATGCCAACAAAGTCGATGATTCGGGGCCCGCACTGCTGTTAAATGCTCGTCCTTTTACTTATTTATCATATTCCAGGGAAGTTTTAGAGCGGCGGAACGGGCGCACGGTTCCGAGTTACACGTGGGCCGCGTTCTGCTCTTCGCCTGGCATCTCTCCACTCGGTTAAATCTCCCACTTAATCGCCGTGTCAAACCAGTGTTGTAAAATCGTAACGGCGATCTCGAGCTGCTCTCCGCGCGAGAGGAGAACTTAACCGCTGAGAAAAGTGCCTCTTTTACGCCGGCTCCGCGTATTCCATTCTCCGGAGAGTTCACCGCAAGCAGCCAATAGTAAGAACTACGCATGTCGACTATTTCGCAGAAGCGTAGGCGCCGACGATTGCCTATTTCCGCCTCCGTACGATATTTCCTCCTATTTCCAATAATCCACCGCAAAATTCACGATCAATTTAATATTACACAAATTGCCAACGACCGACACTTACTTTCCTCAATTACATTAAAAACTGTCATTTCGTTATTCGATATACGACCTCGAAAGAGTCGTCATTCAATTTTCGAGGTAGGAGGCATTTAAAAATTTTTTTTTAAAAATTGTATTGAAAAATGTTGAAGTCCGTTCTCTGTGATAAAATATACAAATTGAGTAATCAGTAAAGAAAAATATTCGATATTCTGAAAAAAAGAAACGGACCAAAGGTCCAAAAGTCTCCACTTTCAAAATCGAACTAAAAATTGTTGAACTCAATCATCGTCAACATTGTCATCCACGGTTTAAAAACAATTATGTACATCAAAATATCCATTAAAAAAAAGTCACGCCTTCGAAAAAAAAAAAAGAAAAAAATCCCGAAAAACAAAATTACAACCGATTAGCGACCGTAACTGAAAATCGAACCCAATAAAGAATCCACATGGGTGAAACTATACTCGACAAAGTCTCGAATTTGATCGGATTATTTGAGAAGAGGAGGAGAGTTCCACACCCTGAAGTTCACCATGAAGAGCGGAGATAGCAAGAGCGACGCATTGTATGCACGGGCAATTTCTATGGTGGAAGCGTAGGCGCCCATGGTCGAGTGAAGTGGAGTCGTCGGTTTGCTATTTCCGCCTCCGTAGGACGCTCTTCAGCTCGGCGAGATATTTCTTCGGCGAGGTTAAGAACGGATTTATAAAACTCAGTCGTAAAGGTGTAAAGTTGTATCTTCGTCAAGTCCATTAACTATCGGAGCGGTTGGAGATGCGGAGATATCGATGGCAGCGAGGCCTTCGAACGAATGGCATTCGTTTCGTGCGGCGCGGCTGGTAAATCGAGGAGAGGGAAAGGACGGAAGTGGAAGAGGATGTTGAAGCGGAGAAGAATAAGCGAGCGCGGCTCGAGGTTCGGGACTCGGACGCGCTTGCGAGTTCCTTCGCCATTAACCGCGTCGCTCTTGCCGCAGTCGCTCGTAATTTTCATCGATCGTTAAATCTCGCACTTAATCGCTGTGTCCGAGGGCCGCGGTGTTGTAAACTTGTACCTAACTCCGCGGCCCTTCTTCTCCTTCATTTCTACTAATTTTTCCGCTCAAAGCTCGTGTACCACTGATTTTGTTTCGGAATTTTTGCCCACGCTGCGCGCGTGTGGTCACCGACTGATTTTTTGAGGGGCTGAAAAATGCACGTTTCACGTCGTCACTGAAGTAACGTTCGTTCTGAAGGATTTTTTCAATTGAATTGAGTTACGTCTTGGTTGAAATTAAATTAGCAACTGTTGCTTTGGGGTTGTGGAATGATTGGAGGACTTCTTAGGTGATTAATTGGAATGGCAGATTTTAGGTTGAAGGAGTGAACAATTTGGGGATATGTGAGGACGAGAATTTATGGTGGATTTTGTAGGTAAATTTGATATGCGAATTAATATCATATTTGATATTTGACGGATTCGTCCGAAATTCAATTGAATGTTGGATTTAGGACGAATCTCCAAATTCAATTGAATATTGAATTGGTTTGAATCTCCAAATTCAATCAAATATTGAATATGCTGTCCCATATAAATAATTCTTTCCTTCCATCCTTCATTCCCTCTATTTATCGGCCCACAAATAAGCCTCCAAAATCCACTAGAAAATAATTGAAAAATCTTACAGCCCAGTGTTCGTAAGCTCAATCGGTCACCACGTCGGAGAAAAAAAAAGAAAAAAAAAATCAGCATAATCTGCGCATAACGACACTCGACCAGATGCATTGAGATAAATCTCCTCGTGTGAGGCAAAGAGACGTAATGACGGATCTCTCGCGAGAGCTTTAGGATATTACGAGGCACGGGGGTGTGAAGAAGCGAGTATGGTGAACGGATACCTCGAGCCCACTTCTTCAGCCCTTCTCAAATTCACCCCGTCGACTCTTCGCTCGTGTAGCCCGCGACCCTTCGCCAACACGCGGATATTCAAATGTCAGCCGGGATCAGCCGCTTGACACATTTTAGCGTCTCAAAATATTATTTTCACCGAGGGCAAAGGATATCTCTCTCACTTTCTCCCCCACTAAAAATATCTGTAGCACCCTCGTTGTGTCTGGACCACCGAGTCGCACCCTGTCTACTTTTTCCTATGTACCAATATATATATATATATACATAAAATAATGCAGGCCTTACGCCACGTTCACCGAGTACACACAAAGCTTTTGCTTTCGAAGGGTTTTGTCGTTGATTCTGTTGGCTTGTCAGGTTTCGAGAGAGAAAAATAAATGGAAGGGAGAGAGAGAGAGAGGGGGGGGGGGGGGGGGGGGAATTCTGGTGGCGCGGGTCGCTTATGCAGATCTTTTTATTCGGCCGAGGCTTAACGATTCAATAACCGATCGGATCTCAGTAGCTGCGAGTCGTCTGCTATACAGGAAACACTAGCGTCACGTATATTTTGCATGGAAAGTGTCTCCGACAAGCGCCGTATTATTGTCGGCTCAGCAGCAGCAGCAGCGAGGAGAGGAAAAAAAAAGAAGAAGGAGAAGCGAAATGAAAGGAGAGGCGACAACGAGACTCGAGAAAATAGTGAAATATCAAGCCCCTTTGCTTCCCGGACCGATAAAGCCCCGCGCGTTCATCTCGCGAACAACAATCTGCATTTCTTTTCTCCTTTTGTTCGCACCGGTGACGATTCGACACTCGGGCAGAGAGGATATTGTATTTTTTTTTTTTTTTTTTTTCGTTTTCGTGTTCTTCTTCTGATTGCGTTTATCCTGCTCGGGCATGAGAAAGTGAATGGCAGGGCGCAATATTAAAAAAAAAAAAAAAGAAAAAAGGAATTCGAGAAAATGAGAGCCAATTGAACGGGCATTCGCGAAGGCTAATCTTGACTGAATTTATTAAATGACCAAAACTACGAGGGACCCTCTTCATTGCCTCGGATCATTGGCGCAGGTGACACTTGTCAGTGGTGACATTTAACGAAGCTTTCTTTTGATTATGTCATCGCTGGGATCCGGAAATTCGCGGGGAAGGGGAGAGGGGGATTTGCTGGTAACGTGTTCGATTATGTCATCAGTTACACTCTTCATGAGCTTGAGTGTTATTTTTTCGTCAATATATAATATATATATATATATATTTTTTTTTTTTCAGCAGGTGCGACAATAAAAATTATTCGATTGATTACGAAAAAATTCGGGGTACCACTTTCAGTTATTTCACAATTTCATAATAAGCGAGTCAAATTTTGGGCAGAGAAGGATTTTTAATAATCAATTTCATTCGATTGATTCGAATATAGGAAATCGATAGAATTCGAGGACAATATACTTTTTAAATCTCTCTTTTTTTTTGAAGTTTCGTGCACTTAGAATGAGTTTGCAAGGAAAAATATAGAAAATACGGGGATCGATGAGAAAGTGTTGCTCGACGAGGCGTGAGAAGACTTTTAAAGGAGTTTGGATGGGCCGAGTTGGTTTTGCGTGCTTGAGGCACTACAAGGAAAAGCACGGGGGGTGGAGGGGGAGCGGGGGCAGGTAAAGCGGTCGCGCGTGCTGTCGAATAGGTTTTGGCGGTGGCGCTGTGCCCCGGCGAAATTAAATGATTATGGGTAAACGATATCAAAGGGGAAGATGGTGGCGCCGCTTCGACGGCAGTCGGAACGCGGGTATTTCAATTCTTCAGCCTGACGGCTTCACGAGATTGCGTATTTTTAAGCTTCGCTCGGGTGGACGCCACCGTTTCTTCGCTCTGGTGATATACACGCTTCGAAAACCGCCGGATCCTCGCGCTCTCTCTCTCTCTCTCTTGAGCTCTCGCGAGAACGAACCCCTGGGCACTTCCGTTTCGTTTAACGTCGAGACGAATCGGCAAAAAACTCGCGCACCCGAGGCTGCGGTATGTGTGCTTCACCGTGCACATTGCTGCGACTCTAGAAAACGCTTCGCCCCATAAGACTTGTCACACACGTTTCTTCCCTTGAAGAAAACCACTTACGTAGCAAGCACTGCCGTTTGGGGCCATCAAAAATTCACGCGGCTTGATAATATTTTTTTGTCATTCAGGGACTAAGTGTTTTTCCTAATGAAAAATAATTTTTTAGACTTGTCGGATTTTTTTAAGAATAAAAATAGTTGAAGAATTAATTTTTGATTTAATCAATAACACTTTCTCAGTCAGAGGCTAAGCATTTCTTCTGTTGAAAAATGATTTTTTGGACTCATTGAATGTTTAGGGAATTAAAATAGTTGAATTGCTTTAATTTGCCAAATTTGTTTTTGGTTTTTTTTTTGTCATTTAGAAGTTAAGTATTTTTATTATTTAAAAAAATTTTCTATTGCGAATAAAGATGCTGTAAAATTTAATTTTTCTGCGGTAAAGTAAAAATGCAGAGTGAACATTTAGTGGAAATTCCAAAGTTGGTAAATCATTTTGTATCGTATCGATAAAAATACGTGCTTGTTGATCGTCAGGTGCATAATCCACCCCCCAAAATACACGAATGCTTAACTGCAAGGGTTTTTCCGGTCGAGGGGTAATAGATGCTGGAACATGTGTTCGTTAATCACCGTAACCAGGATCGTCGACGAACCGAACGAGGCGACGGGTCCTGCTGAAGCGTTTTTGCAGCGTCATTCATAACTTCCGACCTCCTGTTTTTCCGTGGTACACTCGGTGATCAGTAATCGGTCAAGCAGCCGGTGCTTTCCTCAATTTTCGCCACTCATTGCCACAGTTCAATGGCCTTGATCGCCCAAATGAATCGACGGATTCGTAGTCTGGAAATTTCACACTTTATTTTGCCATTAAATTATTATTTTTTTAATATTGAAAAGTGTCCGACATAATACAGGGAGTCGAAAAATTGCTTCCCCCTACGAAATATGTGCTTTCGGGTTATAAACTGCGCAGAGCTTTCCCGAATCGGCAATAAAGACTCGTTGAACGTGTTTAGGGAACGCAAAACCTCCGGGTCACAATGCTCACGAAAAAAGCTGGATTTGCCTTTTAAAAAAGACATGGCACATTGAGAGCTGAAATATCGAAAGTTGCACCGACTTTTCAGGCGCGCGTTTGAAATAATTGCATTTCTCTTCCTGTAAAAAAAAAGAATACTTTGAAAGTTGAAATATCGAAAGTTGCGACCACTTTTCAGGCGCGCGTTTTGAATAACTCTATTTTTCAGAGTTGGGCAGAAAAATGTATTTTTCGAAGTTGTGCTGTAAAATATATTTTTCTTCCCTAAAAAAAAACGGTCCATAAAAATTCGATTATTCATAAAGCAAAAATACATGCAGAAATGTATTTGTGGCAACTATTAAAATAAAAAAGAAAACCATGTCACTTTGAAGTTACGAACATGAACATTTTTTGTGCAGAGTCAACTGAAGTTACGAATCGTACAAAAATCGCACAAATATCATGTTTAGCGACAGGAAAGGGAATAAATGAAAGGAGAGCACGGAGAATTGACAGTGGAGAGAATCGTTGAAGGAGTTGAGCGTAGCTAAAGGCGAGGAACGCTCGCTCGCGACACCCTTCGGCCCTTCAGAGTGATTTAAGCCTTCGCCTTAACGCAGTAAGTTGCGGGCGCGTGCACAGATGCGACAAATCGACGCAAGTTCCGGAGGATCGTGAGAGCAGCTCGGTCTTATACGCCAAACTCTCGTCACACTCGAACCCTCCTCCACTTCCTTGGTGTCTATCCCTTTCTCTCTCGTTCCTCATCAAGCTGCAACTTTGGTTTAACCATCGGTCGTTATGGCCCTCCGCGACAGATTCCCCATAATTTCGCTACACTAGATTCACCGGAATTACAACACGGCAACGGAGCGCAGTTCGGCTAGCATAGCTGAAGAGTGTTGCGCGCCATAAATCAAAACGAGAGAGCATTGCGCATGAGGTTAGCATTAATAATGATTGGCTATGGTGTATCGCAGCGAACCACACATTTTTTTCATCCCTTTGGACTCCGGATGCTCCAGGATGACCCAAGACCGCAGGGTTGCTCTTAATCCTCGTAACCTCTTCCGGGCAGAAACCTCGTCCAAGTTTCCTACGCGAAAACCTGAAGAAATATTGGTAGCCTTCGTAACTATCCAAGGGACAAGCATATTTGGTCACAAATGGTACAATTTTTTTGTCAATTCAGAGAAAAGACACGTTTGACATACAAAAGTCTTCAGGGACTAAGGAAAATAGTGTTGGTCCCAAACAAAAATTTGGAAGGACCTTGAAAAATTAAAATCGTCACAAAAGTTAAACCCCTTATATCATTTCATTCAAATTCAGTATCAAACAGCGTCCAAAATTCATCTGAACTTGTGACGAGCTATTTTCACTTGTCAATAGCTATTTTTATAAACGAGCGTTTTTACGTGTAAATAATTATTTCACCAATAAATTTATTCTATTTTATTTAAGAACAAAAAAAAACAGCACAAAATCGGACAAATAAATGCCTCGAAATTGTTTTCTTTTTCCTGTAGAAAGGAAAATATCCTCAGGGAGAAAGTAAAAATGGAGTCAAATGCAGTGCATAATCTATCGTGGCTGGTGGTCGTTTTGGAGTAACTGCAGCACCGACAATGTGCCGGAAAGATCAATGAATTTATTCAATCGGCTTGTAATAAAATTGAATGGAGGGCGACGGCTTGAACGAGACGTCCCACGTTGAGCTACGCGCGGACGTACGTGCGGTTCGCCGATCCTGAAAACTCCCAACGCGCCGGCTAATGTCGGGTGAAAAGGGGTTCGCGCGAACCGCCCGCGTAAGCGACGGAAACGCGAGCGAGCGAGAAAGAGCCACCGGAGCGGCGAAGAGCCTTTGACGAGAAGAGAGCGAAGAGGACGAGCGATGAAGAGCCGGGACCGAGCGGAGAACATACGAACGGTTTGAGCGCCATACGGACGAGCCATTTAAACTTCTCATCCCCGGAAGCCGCGCGTCTGTCCGCATTCTGACTTATACCCCGGCATCGTTCACCCCGACGGCTCCGAAACGGCCCTTCATTGGATGGAAAGCCTCTTCTTCAAGCCCCAAAACATCGACCAGGCCATTCGTGTACGATAAACTTCCGAAAAGCGTTCCGATCGTTTTTCTATTTTTTTTTTATTCCTCCTGGGAAAATTGTCACGACTGCACGATTTTTTAGTTTTGTTTAAAAAATTGTGGATGAAATTGGCAATAAAATCGATAAGATGGTTTTGAGAACTTGAAGAATTTAAAGTGAATATTTATAGAAAATTAATGTGTGGATGTATCGTTATTTAATCAGCAATGAACTTTGTTTTTTTTTGGAACATGTTTTTCAGGAGTTGTTTTTAAATGTCCCAATTTTCAGTACAAGAACAAATATATTTGTTTTCCTGTCGCGTTTTATGCTCTAAAGTGTTCGTATGAAGCGCTGGGGAAAAAATTGCACATATTCGTCGACGCAGAGAAAACTATTTTTCACGAGCCCTGATAGTAGGAATAAAAATAAACGTGCTGATGCATATCCGCAGAAAAATGTTTCGATTAAAAATATCGCTCAATCAACTTGTAATCAACGTCGATGAAATCGCGCAGCGACATTATTTTTAAATGGTGAAAATTATTCTCCTGGGAAATTAAACAAAAAAATTGTTATTCACACACCAACTCGCTGAATAAAAAGCGAATCGCATTGAAAATCTACGAAATAACGTATTAATAATCAGCACGATAAATTTCTTTTTTCAATCGAGGAATACAAAAAGTCGTTCAGATTCTGTTTATTGAAAAATTAAAATGACCTCTGGGAAATTAAAAAAAACTCCACTATTTTCCACTTTCCATTCCCAAAAAAAAAAAAAAAAAAAAAAAAAAAATCGAACAACTTCCGGAAAATTTGATAAAAAATTAAATCGCCAGGCGAGTTTGAATGGCGATGAAAATTCGGGGATCCATCGTAGCGTGAACATTTTATTGTAGCGAGCGAGCACTCGAGTGTGTGCGAGAAAGACGAGCGAACAGACGCGGATCTCGGTGTCGCTCGTCGGGAGAAAAGCGGCACATTGAAGCCGGCGCCTCGCAGACACTCGAAAATTCCCGTGGCTCGCATAATTTTATTCATTTTTCTTGGCAGCTCGGTGCGGAAAGACGAGAGGGGTTGCGTCGATCCTTCGCCGCTCCGTTTGCGTATGGTAATCCGCGCGAGACGAGAGCTCCCCGACGTTCGCCGGAAAATCACCCTCCCGGCCACGAGTTTTTCAAGCCCAAACACAGTTCGCCGGTGAAAAGGCTCACCTTCGACAAGCGCGCCGAGTCTCTTCCCTTCGGTGTCGGTGTCTGAATATTATTAGTAATTAACGAAAAGAACGGACTCTACATTCCGCAGCCACAAGCCACGAATTCTCGCTTGTAAACGCGAGCGGGAGAGAAAAAGAGCTTCCTCGCTCCCGCGCCTCTTTGAATTGGTAATGTCTTCGGGGTATGAGCCTCGCTCGAATAATTTCGCACACTTTAAAATGAATGAATGCATGCATCAGCCACGACGACGACGCCCTGCAAATTCAACGGTTTCGAGGTATTTCGGACATGTCCGATCTGCAAATTTTCCGTCGTACGTGGCTTAGTGTTCCTGAAATTAGTTTCGGTGATCGCCGTGCGACAGAAAACCAGATAAATCCATATTATGTTTCATTTGTATTTTTAGTTATTGGAAAATAACCAAACTGGAAAATATGACAAGTCAACTGTCCTTGTCGAAGGCATATTGACGACAAACAACGAGTCTCTTACCTCGGGTGTCGATGCTTAATTATTATTAGTAATTAATGAAGATTACGGTTTTTACATTACGCAACGAAGCCACGAATTCTCGCTTGTAAACGCGAGATGGAGAGAAAAAGAACTCAATTGGTCATGTCTTCGGGGTATGAGCTTCGCTCGAATAATTTCGCACACTTTAAAATGAATGAATGCATGCATCAGTCACGACGACGACGACGTACTGTAAATTCGACGGCTTCGAGGTATTTCGGACATGTCCGATCTGCAAATTTTCCGTCGTACGTGGCTTAGTGTTCCTGAAATTAGTTTCGGTGATCGCCGTGCGACAGAAAACCAGATAAATCCATATCATGTTCTGTTTGCATTTTTAGTTATTAGGAAATTTGGAAATTCAATTGTCCTTAATGCAGATGATAATATTTTTGGCTTTGCGACAGTGACGAGAAACTGCATGAATTCATCCAATTTTACATTTTCACTAGCATCGCTTTGTTAAAATATGCTGTTCGTAATTGGAAATTGATTCCATGGATCATTTACTGGGACAGAAGTTCGAATAAAATATTAATAACCATCGCTTGATGAAAAAGTTCATGCTGAAGTAGCGATTTTTAATATGGTTTTTTTATTTCATGTCGTTCTCTGAAATTCTATCATTTTTGCGAAATCATGAAAAAGATTTTAGAGAGGCGATTTAAGGAAAACTGGAGGCCAAATAATTTATTGATAACTGATCGTCGTTATTGTGATTACTATTCCAAAAATTAATCTTCATATACTGTTTGTAATTTAATTCCAAAATTGTAATCCAATGAAGCTAAAATTTCAAACGTATGCACAAAATATCTTCATTATTCACGGTTACCACCGAAAACATCGAAATATTTTTTTCGCAACTGTCCAAAATTTTCCCGATTCAATTGGCCCCGGAAAATCCCAAAAATCCACGATCGTAAGTCGACCGCCCACGAAATACGATCCACTGAAAAATATTCAATATTATTAATCACCATTAGTCACTTCGTAGGAACTTAATAACTATCGTTACCCGATATCGCCGTGAATCGTTCGGCGAAAATTGGAAAAGTGATATGTCTAGTCGTCGAGCAGTAGGTCGAAAGGTTATGTCGAGAATATAGTTTCATTGTCGATTTTTTTGAGCCATCCAAGAGCGTATGGTGGTTCCCGGGTTATTTTCGTCAACTTCGAGAAAAAAATTCAAAAAAAATAAAATAAATAAATAAAAAACAAATCCAAACGCACTCTGCAATGAAGGACAGAATCGTCATGTGTTGAACCATCAGGATTACACATTGACGTACCGAACGCAAAAAAAAAATCTCTATGGCATTAAAAAAAAAACGGCGCACATCGATCGAGTATTAGAAAAAAAAAAAAAAAAAAAAAAAAAAAAGAAAAAAATCGGGAATAGTACGTATACAAAACATTCGTAGAGCAGTAACAATTTTTTTTTTCCAAATCGAAAATTCACTCTCAGCCGACGAAGCGTAGTCAGCCTCTCGTTCGAGGTCGATCATCGGCTTCATATCCTCCGCGATTCGTGAGCCACAGAAGTAAATCCGATAGGTTTGTGTAGACCGTGCGTTCGTTGCCCCGTTTACAGGGTTTTCTGGTTTGTATGTATATATATATGTATATTATTGCTTTGGTAACTCGGCGAACGTTTCCATCACTCGACTGTGTTCGTTGCTACGGTGTTTTATCAATTAATAACAAATGTATCCGGCAATGAGTTCAATAGCAAATAAAATGATATCCCTGTCGGTGATTCTCGGCGGACGAACCCGGAAAACCGCACACCCCACGTGCTCGCGTATCCCAACGGGAAAATTAAACGGGGGTGTCGATGAACGCTGCATCGACGCTCGCTCACGTCCTGCTCATGCCATGGAAAATGTTTCAATGTGGGATTCGAACATATATTGAAACAAATTTAATAAGATAATTCTATAGCAGAGAGGAAAAAAAACCAACAACAACAAAATGTTACACGCCGAATAAAAATTCTTTTGCAATTCTTGAATTTTTTTACTGCAATCATTATGAAAGTGAAGGAAAATTTTCATTCATTTTGGGGATTCAAAAAGTTGTAACGTTGCGGATTTTTTGTTATTTATTTGAATATTTTTATTTTGGAAATATAGAATTGCAAAGTGAAATTGTTTTATGCAACTTAATGAGAAAAATGCGAATTGTTTTTTGTTGATTGGAAGAAATTTGGATAAAAATATTCTAAAAAAAGTTACAGAAATTGTTATAGCCCAATATTTTCTTAGAATAGACTCTTGATTGGTTTGATTTATTTATTTATTTTTTACCGAGCGATGTGCATGAATTTATGATCTGCTGGTGGAGGAATATTTAACATGTTCGTTCGCCTGTAAATCGCTGGGGAAAGCGAAACGATCGTGTATATTTTTGTCTCTGTTCACAGATTGATCAATTCCGCGAGACAAATGTCCCTATAAACGTTCAACGCATCCGAACGACGTCTCCGAGTGCCGAGAGAGTCTCAAAATAAAAATACCGTCGTAGGTGCCGAAGAGACAGGAGTTCTATTCTCGAGGCCACGGGAGCAAAAGCTCGAGTCCCGAGGGACCAACAGCTTCAGCATCGCAGGAATAACACCGATCGATTTTCCGGAAGTGAAAATTTAGTGTCGAATGAATCGCTGACATTTACTTAAGCCTTTTTTTTCTTGTAACAATGAATTTCACAGATTTTTGTAACCTTTGTTTTATTTTTCAAAAAAATTGACCTTGCAAATTCGACACTTTTTTCAATCGATTTTCTGGAAGTGAAAAAAGAGAAATGTTTACCTCAAAAAGTCAACAATTTTTCCGATCGATTTTCCGGGAGTGAAATTTTAGTGTCGAAAGGCTCGCGTAAATTTATTTAAGCCTTTTTTTCTGGCGAAAATGTGTTACGCAATTTTCGTAGCCTTTGCTAACTTAAAAAAACGACACTTTTTTCGGATAATCTTTCAACAAAAAGGAGAGGAAGACGGAAAGAGGAAAAGCGAGAAGCGTCTCGTCGCGTTCTCCGAGGGATAAACGGCTCCCGTCCTCCGAAAAGAGTGGAGAGGAGGAGCATAAGAGGAATCCGTATTTGTCGGCTCGCTTGCTTTACGAGATACATCCATTTCGAGGAGAGCCGTCAAACCTCCGCCCTCGAACATTTCACGGCCTGGCATCACAGCTCGTCGTCTTTTAGTCTTTTCCAGCATGGAGACCGGGGCTAATCGGCTCATTTCGTCAATACAGCAAATAATTCCCTGAAATTATGACAACATTCTTTGTTCCCCTTAAAAAAAAAAAAAAAAAAAAAAATCGACGACTAAAAAACTCCACCGAATCGGGGAGAAAAAAAAAATTTACCGGCGGACAAATCCACTTTTTGGTCTGCCTAAGAAAATAAAATTCTATCATAGTACATTCTGAAAATAAATACCAATTAATTTTTCAATTTATAATTCATTAAATTCCACAATAATCCGTGATAAGTCAACTTTTATTTTCAACCCTTGTGTCATATTTTTTTATTGTCAAATTTCGCCCCATAGATACCCTAATTTATCCTTCTCCCATAATCCGCATAATTCCTTATCCCTAAATGAGTTTACACTCAATAAAAACATAAGCATCGATAAAAAGAAATTAAAAAAATGGAAAACCAACAAACTGACCCACTGACCCCGGTCTCCCCGTCGGAGAGCCCAACCCGAAGAGGTGTGTCACGACTACAACAGCCCAAGTTTTTATCCCCACGTATATCCGTACAGCGTACAAGCGTACAAGCACAGATCGCTCGGAAAAGTAACACTTCACGACGATCTCATTCTCGCGTTGTGCAGAGCGGATGCAGGAAGCTTCGGCGAGGGTTGTCGCGCGACCCCACGCTCGTTTACCCCTCGGTTTTCAAACACTCGTGCCTGGCAGGAGGACAGAAGACCAGAAGGATGGTGAAGGACCCTCTTCCCTCTCGAGCTTCCGCTATATCGCGACAGGTTTATTTTTATTAGGACTTGTCGCATCAATCTAATAGTGACAAATTCGTTTATAGCCACACGCGATCAATGGTGCGGCTGGACTGTCGATGCTGGGCTTTGAGTATGACCATCGGCAGGTGATGTCTGCCCTGTGGAAGCGCGGAAGTCGACACATTGCGAGCGAGTGAGTGAGAGAAAGCTACGAGAGAGAGAGAGGGAGAGAGAGAGGCATGTGCCACAGAGGTGGTTACATAATGGCTGTCACTGCGGGGAACGCGATTAACGAGACCTATCGATTTTTCATCAGACGATATAATCGGCAGCTCGCGTCACCACTAACAGCACGACCAGTCACGAGGCACACGCAGCATATCACCCAAAGAGAAAGAGAGAGAGAGAGAGAGAGAAAAAGCTATTGCCCGCGGGAATTTCTCTGCAGAATCGCGAGAGCGATATCACTTCGTGTGCCACGTGCTTTCTCACTGACCTGATGCGCCCTCTCATATTTTCGTTGATCCACCACCAGCAGCCACGGTTTCCGTCTAACGGCAACCAAAGCGTGACTAATGCCTCTCTCTCTCTCTCTCTCTCGATGGCGCCCAAACGCCCGACGCGAATTACAAGAATTTTTGGCTATGAAAAAGACGATTTTTAACGGGAAAAGCTCGGAGGGAGAGAGGATAAAAAAAAGTGTACTAGGAGAAAAAAAAAAAATTGCGGGCGCGTGGTAGCGCGCGGCGCTCTCACCCGTTGCCTCCGGGGAATGCGCGTTTTGTGCTATTGTGCTCCGCCGGCCGATATTAAAATGCCGGTGATTGATGTGTGTACCGTGCACTGTTATAGCTCTCTCTCTCTCTCTCTCTCTCTCTCTCGCGCTTTCTCTTCGCGAACGCAACTCTCGATGCGTGTATGCCACCGAACGGACCATCCCATTGGCTCTAACAGCCACCGGAAGATATGGATACATGATATATCTGTATATGTCTCCCTTCGCCCTTACGCTGTACTACGCGCCGTCAGCTCTTACCACTAAAATACGAGGCTCGTCATAACGCCACGCATGATATTGCATCTTCCGCGGTATATGGCCACTCCCTTAAACGGCCACGGGACCATGAGCTGCTCTCTTTACGCGAAACTATGGCGATGCAATGCCACGGTATTCACGCGCAACACACGGGCCGAAGATGTGACGTACAATGGTTTTGCTTCCTTGTTGAGGAAATTTTGTTTTTTTTGTTTTTTTTAATTATTGTCATGCGATTTAAAATGGACCAAAAGATCGAGAAAAGTAGTTTGGAGGAATTAAAAAAAAATCGAAAATGTACAGTACTGTTTAATCTTCAGTTGGTGTAAATGTAAACAAAAAAATGGATCAATGCATTTCATTTTTTCGGAAAATTTTGGAAATTTTGAAAAAAGCACGTAAACGCTGTTACTTGAATTTTTAGGTTGGTATTTAAATAATTTTTCGATGTAATGTGAAATGTAAATGAAAATTGAAAATTGGCTCTTATTAGCAGGTCGAAATTTTCGACTCACGAATGGCACTCCGATCGTGGAGCATTGAAATAGTTATCATCACTTGGATATTGGAAAATGAGAATTACACAACCTTTACACCGAGTGACGATAAAGAGAGTGACTAGTTGACATTGAGATGCGTGACTGGTAGTGATAATGTGATTCAAGGGCCAGCCGCTCGCGACACGACGCCCGAGTGCACATGTCGCGAGCGCGTTCGCTCATCGATGAATAAACAGATCGATATCCGAGGTAATAGCGTTAACTTCATCGAACCACCGCCGCCGCCAGCGAATATTCAATAGGCGGAGAGAAACGTCGATGCGATATCACGATATCGATGCCCTCGAAATGTCGTGTACTCTCCACCTGCTGCGGTGCAGCTTCATTGTCGAGGTAGAAAATTTTAACCCGACCAGAGATTTCCCAAATTGACAGTTGTGTCGAATCCCTCAGCCGATCGTGATACTAATTCTTCGAGTCACCACTGAATTATCAATCTACAAACTGCAATTAGCCGGACAACACGTGGTACGAAAAAAAAAAAAAAAAAAAAAAAAAAAAATGTAATTTCAGATACAACGAAGTGACGTTAAGTGGAATAGTGGACAGGGTTAAGCATCTTTTCCTTCATTGGCGAGACAGAAAATTTTAGCCCGACCAGAGATTTCCCAAATTGACAGTCGTGTCGAATCCCTCAGCCGATCGTGATACTAATTCTTCGAGTCACCACTGAATTATCGATCTACAAACTGCAATTAGCCGGACAACACGTGGTACGAAAAAAAAAAAAAAAATGTAATGTCAGATACAACGAAGTGACATTAAGTGGAATAGTGGACAGGGTTAAGTCTCTTTTCCTCGGTTGAGATTCGAGGACAGCTGCTTTTCTTTGTCGATGATAAACGATAAAGAGAGAGAGAGAGAGAGCGAGAGAGAGAGGGGGAGGGGGTTACTAGAGAGGGGAACGATCTCTCGCGAAGCGGCCAATCGTGCAGAATTATCAGGTTGGAATGCAGCAATAAATCCCAACCCCAGAAACGCGCACCCTCTTCGTCCCTCGTTCCTCAGCCACTACCCAATTCACCCTTATATTGTTAGTCGGACAAAGAGTCGCGAGACCACAGAGCCGACATTGCACGACCCACGCTGCCTCATTCGTACTGGAGGGGGGGGGGGGGGGGGGGGGCTCCCCCCGTGGAATAACTGGTACCACTGTCCCCGCGATTACCGTTTCATGGACTTTACCTCACAGTGATAACTTTGTTACATTTTATTTTGTGAGTCAAAAGGTTTGTCATTGTTCTGCGTGTTTATTATATTTGTTTATTAATTTTGTTGAAAATTTAATTGAAGAGCGAATTATTTTTTATGAAATATTAATAAGGGTGCAAGAGACTGATGGAATTTGAAAAAAATAAAAAATAAATAACGATGGGGTGGAAATCTAAAAAAAACCATAATTTTATTCATTTATCGCGGGATCCGGAATTACGAAATTTATTGGAGGAGGAATCTCCGATTTTAGTCTAAAGTACGTGAATTTAATTCGATGATTTTTTTTTCTACGATTTCATTGAAATTGTCTCGTAATTTAATTTTCGATTTCCATGAATTTTCTTATCATTCCACCTGCAATATCATAAAAAATTGTGCAACGATTTAAAAAGCAAAAAATTCCTCGTTTCGATGTGTGGATTAAGAGCTCCTGTTTTCATTGACATTTGCCAGTAATTTTTTTATTTTATTTTTTTCACGTTATGTGTTTGTGTATACGTCAATTAAGTAGCTCCTTGAGTAGCCCCAGTTTGGTGACGAACGGGTACAATATTGGCCCAGAAAGAGAGTGTGTGTATATTGCCGCAGCCAGTGCCGCTTTTGCGAGTATGAAGTAGTATCGTTGGCTGTCGCGTGGGCAGCCGCTTTATCGCTTTAGCGGCAGATTAATAAGCCGGTCAGAACCGACCAAACACGCGCACACGTTTGTCAAGGCATGCATCACGCTCGGCAGCGTGTAAGCGTCCACACATACATCCAAATGTCCACACACCCCCGCACAAACCCACACAACGACTCGCCCCAAGAATCGCGACACAGAGCGAGAAGGAAAAGCCCCTCAACATTTCTCAACGTATGTGCACCCGGACAAAAAAAAAATTACGCATCACCAAAATTTTATTGAAATAAAATACTAACATTTCATTTTAATCAATGTTTTAATTCAAATATTCAGTCGTTTAGTTGATATATTAAAAAATTTGTCTGACTCATCGGAACTAAAATGATTAATTCGTACAAAATTAACTAAATAAATAAAAATCTAATTACCTCTTCTCTCCCCGCCCCAAAAATCTTTTTCGTTAAAAAAAAAACACACACCCTCGTAATACCTTATTTTTGCTTTGAACCAACAAATAATTTTTCCGGCCGCACATTTTCGGACTTTCCGCACGAAGAAAGTGACAAAGAGAAAGCGTGTAATCGAGAGACGGTGGTGCGCAGCGGTAGCAATGATCTCATGGGCCTCGGTAACCCTTTCCTACATTTATTTTATTTGGCTTATTCGTTTTCGCGGGTAACATCCACATCGTGTCCACAGGAATTCAATCTCCGCGTGTTAAGTCCTTTGCACTGGTGTGCGGATACAGAACTCTACGAATGTTTATGTGATGCGTGTGTACATACATGCACTCTCCCTCTCCTGCTATGCTATATGGTGCTTGCTACTGCTGTATGGGGTGGATGGAGGTTTTGCGGACCCCTTGCATGACATATGATCTTCTATATTGCCACGGTACACACGCAACACGCTCGCTCTCCATTCTCTCTCTCTCTCTCTCTCTCTCTCTCTTCTCTTTCTCTATTGCACTGCAGCTAAACGAAGAGTATACAGTGTGTGGACACATATGCACACAGAGTGAGAGAGTAGCAACCACGTAACCGACGATATCCTCTGTGTTTATATATGTATGTGTGTGTGTGTATGTATGTAGTGAATTGGAGTCCATGTGTACTCACGAAGGCGAGTCGTAAGCGGGCGCATAGCGCGTTACTCGCTCACGTGGACGTTTGTCACTGGGTTTACACGTCTACATAATATCTCAGGGTTAGCCACCCCCGCTCGCCCCCTCGTCGCTATATGACCGCGCCGCGCTACCAACAACAAATAGCGCTGAACGTTACGACGACGTACGCTGACAACATTGGTTTCATAACTATCGCTCGCGCAAGCGACCCTTCCGAGCCCCCGCACAAATGAATTTCCACCCGAAGGGGTGGGAAACGCGCAAAAATAATATAACTGCCTGTGTAATGGAAAGAAATTGAAGAAAAACCACGCGCGGGGATATTTATCGCCCCGAATAATAGCATTTTTACCGATATATTTTTGGAATACGGAAAGTGGAGTTTTCCGGAGTTTGCCGAACTGCGAGATGCAAATGTTCTGTGCATCTCGGCAATTTTTTTTTTTCTTGTTGGCAGATTAACTGACAATTTATCGAGTGAACAATTTTTTTCACCCAGTTGTTAAATAATTGGCTCAAGAATTACGGAAAACGGATTCGTCGATTTTCAGAAAATGCAAAATATCCTGCGGTATCAATTCGTGTATCGAGTTCTTCATCTGGCAAATACTTCCCAAAAAATGCCAATTTTCAGTCGAAAGCTTCGTGGGGGAGTAAAAATTGGACTCTCAACGTTTGCTCCCCGCGATAAGCGGGAAGATAAGAGGAAAGTTTGAAAGGTGATGGACAGCCCGGTTATTAAATAATTGGCTCAAGAATTACGTTAAACGAATTGGTCGATTTTTAGAAAATGCAAAATATCCTGCGGTATCGAATCGTGTATCGAGTTCTTCATCTGGCGAATACTTTCCCGAAAAATTCCAATTTTCAGTGGGTAAGCTGAAAATGCCAATTTTCAGTCGAAAGCTTCGTGGGGGAGTAAAAATTGGACTCTCAACTTTTGCTCCCCGCGATAAGCGGGAAGATAAGAGGAAAGTTTGAAAGGTGATGGACAGCCCGGTTAAAAGCCGAGGAGGATGCGAATGCGGTATTAAAGTCTGATGGCGTCAATCGCGAGGCTCTCCACGCTACCGATAGTGTTAATAAACGGCCGGCCTAATCCTCGTGCCTTTATACGACGTATAAAAGACGAGAGAAACGCACGCAGAACCTACAGACTATAACGTTCCCAACTGACAGTACTAACGCACGTTTCTCTATACATTTATACATATATATGTGTGTATGTATATATATATATATATATATATACATATATATCTAGGACATATACAGGAAAAGCGGAAAGCGGGCAAACTAAATCAGAGAAAATCCTGTCGTTCTATATCCTTTGGGAAAAGCCGTTTGTGGGTTTAAACTCGCGAGGGCCACACATGCTGGCGCTGCTACCGTTGGCCTCTATCAGCAGGAAAATCTCTAAACAGTTGCGAAGGACGGGAGAAATGCCCCGCGGCCCGAATACAAACCGCCCAGCCTATCCGTCAACGCTATCTGCCCAACTTTCGCCACCGACAGAACTCCCATGCATGTACATGGTGTACAAGGGACACACAACACTTTACCCCCAAATTGCCAGGCCTTTTTCTCCCCCGATTTTAAGCGGGCGATGCGATCGCACGACGATTTTCAAGAAAATCGCTACGAAATTTAGAGCCTCTCGAGCTTGGTCGCATGAGAAAGAACAAATTTAGCCCGCTCTTCGGTAGAGAAAGAAAGAGGGGGAGGGGGGAAGTTGAAAAAAAAGCTTGCGGGGATTTTTAATGATACTTGAGTTAAGGCGTAATTGTTTGGGCTTGAAAAATGTTGGGTTTTTCTTCGGTTTTTGAAAATATGATTTTTTGCAACTCTTGCGAAAGTCTGATGCAAGTGCAAAAAAATTGTGCGCAAGGAAATTTTTTTTTTATGATTGTGTATTCTGCGGAAAATCTGAAAATGGAAATTGAGCACAATCCGGTACAGAATTTTCAGGGACAATGAAAAGAAAGAAAAAAAAAAAAAAAAATACTGCACCCTGGCTACAAAAAAGTATCCATTCATAATGATTCATTTCTCCGCTTTCCTATTATTTTTCATCAAACCGCACCATCTCATATATTCAATCGAAATCCCCTACCCTATTAAAAATCTTGACAAATGAAAATCTCAAAAAAAAAAAAAAAATGTTCATCCCACACGTGACATACAAAATTAAATGCACAATCGTGCTGAAATGATCCATTCTCGCAAAAATGTCTCTCAAATATTTTCCTTCCTCTTTTTTCATCGCGCAACGATCCCACCCCCCTCACCCTTCCCCCACACCCCTTTCTCCCTCCCATTTGGAAGGGTGCAGTCTCATCCGTCGATTCTAAAGAAAATGGAAAATCGGTGAAAAATTTAGGGGACGATCGTACCGGTGGCCCGTACATCGAAGTACACGAAGAGGGTGGGCGCGGGGGTGGATTGCGGAGCCCTCCGCGCCGACGACGTCGACGCCGCCGTGTTATCGGAACGCTTATCGTGTGTGAGGGGCTTACCCGGATTGCGCGCGAGCTCCGGAGCCTCGTATACGCTCGCATTACCCTACAACCCCCCCCCCCTCCCCCGCCTCATCCCCCTCCGCCCCCGCTTCACCCCCTTCGACACATGCTCCGTATACCGGCCTATAACATCGTGGTATGCATAGTACGTACTACTACTGCTCTATCACTACTGAGTATAGACACAAGGTAACACACGAGCATTTCCAAAGCAGCGAGTTCTCCCTCCTATACGCGGTCGCACATCGCCCAACACCATTTCCGTAACGACCCGCCGACAAATTGGTGGAGTAACGCGTGGACCACCCGATTATGCGAGCAGCCATCGCCCATTTCACGAGCTTCCTAACTCTCTCCCCACTTCGGCCTTTCTCTCTCTCTCTCTCTCTCTCGCTCTCTTCGCGACACGATGCCCCACGCGAGTGACAAGTGTCCCAAGAACACCCCCTCGGCTTATTACGTTATTACGTTTTCGTCGTTCTTGTCGTTATATTATTTTTCATAAGTGTCTCCTGGTTGGAGGTTTTTTTCCGTTTTATTTCTACCCCTCGTTCACCGGAGATTGCATGGCTCTTGAGAATTTGACTTTGCGACTATGGGACACACATGATGCTCGAGGAGAATATTGTGAGGAAGATTAAGGACGGGAGGAGAGGAAGTTAATGGTACCTAGGAGGGCTAACATCTGGTATTTGGGCCCTAGAAATTTTTTTTTTTGGATTTCTGTTGGATTATGGGGGGGGGGGGGGGGGGGGGGGCATGATTCTCCAGGAGAATATTATGAGAAAGATTCAGGACGAGAGGAGAGGAATTTAATGGTACCTCGGAGGGCCAATATCTGATTTTTGGTCGCTGGTCGACATTTTTTAAAAATTCGATTTTTGGATTATGGGGGTTTGAGTTTTCAGGGATAGGGCAATTTTTAGAGGGGGGAGTGTTTTGGGAGAAAAATGTACTGTTGACTAGGCAAAGATTTTTTTGTGGATGGCAGAAGCTTCTAGGATTCCGAAGTCGGTCGAAGTTATTTTTTTTTTTTTCAATTTGTACTCAAATATCGTTACGAGCAAAAATTGAAGAATCATGATTGTGAGGTGATTTCGATTAAGCCTGAAGTATCAGAGAGCATAAGGCCGCGTAGGAAATAAAATAAAAGAAAGCAAGAAAAGTGAAGCGAAGAGCGGCGAAAGGGGCGAAGGCATAGTTCGCACCGAATCCGTTTACTTTCTATTACTTTGTTTTATCAGGGAATGAGATCATTACAACGATCTCCTCGTTGCGCTCTGTTTTTGGTCCTCGAGGTATATAGCATCTTGGCTCGTTACCTTGTCTCGTCCAGGACACAAGTAGCTTCCTCAGGAGCATCGGTTGCTCGGTGCGAGCGTATAAGAAGCTGCCTTTCTCGCCTGCTTTCCAGCGACAGTAATTTTACTTAATTAAATTCCGTTCTTTCTGCCTTTGGTGAGTTTTATCCTGTGCCCGTTCACCGTGGGCACCCCTCGTCGCAAACCCCCCTCGCTTCCCCTTTTTTAAGACCCCCTTAAGCAAGGGGCAACTATCAAGCATCAGTTGAGCCAATCGTCGCGGCAAATTCTCCACTCTCGTCCAAATAGATCAAGTGAAAAGTGAGAAATACGAGGAAAAATCATGAGAAACAACCACGAAGAGGTGGTCCATTTCGCTGGAGGCTCCGGAGGATAACGCGCGTTCATGGTATTTCGTTAAGTACCGTGGAAATTAAGAGGGCTAAGATGAAGGCAGATTTTGCTGGGGTCGAAACTCGGCTAGCGGCTTATTTCCATCTCGCTTCTACCTCTTCATCTGCAATTAACATTTATGGCCGGCGAAACTCCCTCCGCAAGACCCGTGGAAAAACTAATTAAATATTCGCGAAGGCGACAAGCCGGGAAAGGGGATATTTCCACCCTCCTCGCGCTTTGACTCTCATCGGGACTGATAACAAGTTGGAGAGCTCGCCGGATATACATTGGACTGTGAATATATATGCGGACTAGCGACGCGGCGACATTGTCTGCCGGAGAAAGAATTTCATCGCTTCAGGAAGTCCGGCTCGATCACGTGATAAAAAGTCAGTCAATTAGCCGGTTAATGTACATAAAAATAATAATAATAATAATTCTTGAGAAAAAGTTTCAATGAAAATTGTTTCTCTTGATTAAATATTGGTAAAATTTTGTAGATTTTTATAAATTATAAAAATTATATCAAAATTACCATTCCAGGCTTTATTTTATTGGTTCCACACGATGTTGCTGCTCTATTATCGTAATTCAGTAGGAGTCTATCAAACTGCAATGAAATTGAGTACCCAGCCTCTTGATTGGAAAGCCCTACAAAAGTCATGATCATGGAGACGGAAGGTTAAATTGAATTTCAGGTGATTAGTCTGGTAATATATGTTTCGGATGTCGAACAAGGATTCTCAGGAGTTGAGATCTTCGGCGATCACTGGAATTATGGGTTTTGATGGTTTTGTCCAAGCATCAAAAAGTTTTATCATCTTAACTCGATATGGGTCCATCAAATTGCAATGAAATTAAATACCCTGCCTCTGATTTTCGATTAGAAAACCCTATAAATGTCATCATCACGGAGACGGGAGGTTAAATTGAATTTCAACGACTAGTTCATCGACCACGCGATGAAAAAACTTAGTGGCTTGGACATTAAATTTTGTAGATTTAAATAAATTATAAAAATTATATCAAAATTACCATTCCACGCTTTAGTTTATTGGTTCCACACGATGTTGCTGCTCTATTATCGTAATTCAGTAGGAGTCTATCAAACTGCAATGAAATTGAGTACCCAGCCTCTTGATTGGAAAGCCCTACAAAAGTCATGATCATGGAGACGGAAGGTTAAATTGAATTTCAGGTGATTAGTCTGGTAATATATGTTTCGGATGTCGAACAAGGATTCTCAGGAGTTGAGATCTTCGGCGATCACTGGAATTATGGATTTTGATGGTTTTGTCCAAGCATCAAAAAGTTTTATCATCTTAACTCGATATGGGTCCATCAAACTGCAATGAAATTAAATACCCAGCCTCTCATTTTCGATTAGAAAACCCTATAAATGTCACCATCACGGAGACGGGAGGTTAAATTGAATTTCAACCACTAGTTCATCGACCACGCGATGAAAAAACTTAGTGGCTTGCTCGAAGGACTGCAGCAGCGACAGTGTAAAGGTAATTAGTCTGGTAATATATGTTTCGGAGGTCGAACAAGGATTCCCAGGAGTTGAGATATCCAGCGATCGCCCGAATTATGGATTCTTATGATTTAGTCCAAGCTTCAATTTATTAATTCCACAAGATATTGCAGCTCTATCATTTTAACTGAATCTAAGTCCATCAAACGGCAATGAAATTAAATACCCTGCCTCTCATTTTCGACTAGAAAACCCTATAAAAGTCATGATCACGGAGACGGGAGGTTAAATTGAATTTCAACGACTAGTTCATCGACCACGCGATGAAAAAACTTAGTGGCTTGCTCGAAGGACTGCAGCAGCGACAGTGTAAAGGTAATTAGTCTGGTAATATATGTTTCGGAGGTCGAACAAGGATTCCCAGGAGTTGAGATATCCAGCGATCGCCGGAATTATGGATTCTTATGATTTAGTCCAAGCTTCAATTTATTAATTCCACAAGATGTTGCAGCTCTATCATTTTAACTGAATGAAAGTCCATCAAACGGCAATGAAATTAAATACCCTGCCTCTCATTTTCGACTAGAAAACCCTATAAAAGTCATGATCACGGAGACGGGAGGTTAAATTGAATTTCAACGACTAGTTCATCGACCACGCGATGAAAAAACTTAGTGGCTTGCTCGAAGGACTGCAGCAGCGACAGTGTAAAGGTAATTAGTCTGGTAATATATGTTTCGGAGGTCGAACAAGGATCCCCAGGAGTTGAGCTCTCCGGCGATCGCCGTTTGGTATATAACCGCGCGAGGGTAGCTCACCGCCTCCTCCGGAGGTTCGTAAATGTATCTCGCGACCCGGACAACGCGCTCGCGGATATTTTAATGACGACCATACAACGCTTTTTAATGCCTCGCTTCGCTGACCAGTTTGGACCTCAAGTTAGTGTCTTTCCTAGTAGCGATCTTCGGCGAGGTCGTAATGACGTTGAGCGAGAGAGTACGATGCAACAAGCAGTCAAGATGATAAAGGGCAAAGACGAAGAGAGAGAAAGAGAACCGAGGAATTCTCTCTTTGCGGCTTGTAATCAAAATTTTGTTGTTCGCCCGGAGTTTTAACGGCGAAGCCTTAAGCTTATACACTCTATTCACAAAGTGCCTCCCGGTTTTTCGTTTTGCACGTGCCTTCCCATAACATCGCTTCAGCATCGATATAAGCATCGCTGTACTCCATATTTGCAGTGAAATTCCATCCGAGCTGTTAACCAATTCAACTAATGAATAAACTTTTGATAAAACATTGTTTTTTGACATTGCGAAATACCGGATAAATGTTTGTTTCACTCGTCAGCGAATTGCCAGTGATTAAATTATCATTTTTGGACCTTGAAACGAATATTTTTGACCACGTGTTCACAAAAAGTGTTTGGTTGTTGTAGATTTTTTTAAGTTATTTCTAATCTTAGAGACTGGTACATTTTTTCTTAATTTTGTAGAAAATTGATTTTCGTTTTTGGAAAATAATGAAAATTAGAAAAAGTCGATTTGGAATGAACGAAATTATTTTTTGTCCTCTCGTTCACTTGCGATTTTGATAAGGGTGGCAATGTGCAAAGCGAATCTTCGGGTTCTGGAAGGAAAACTAATTAAACGAAGGTAATTAAAAGTGGGAAAGACAGTGGCTCGATATATAGAAAAGCATCGGCATTATAGTGACGCAGCAACAAGAGGAAACAAGCTGGGAAAGTCTCAGGGGATGAAAAGTGCAAAAGTGGGGGGAAAATACCCAGTGAGTCTGTTAATTTATCGTAATCGCTCGGTGTGACTAAGTAAGTGAGCGGAACGTTGGGCAATATTCTTTATTAAAATATCGCGAGGATTCCGGAGCAGCGAGGATGAGTTTTCTCTCGGCGTTATTGCAGCATTCAAGGGCGACGGAAGGAAGGGACTATAACAGCTGTGCGTACCCCCGACTCTCGAAGACAATTTTTTTTTCCAATTTTTCAAGCGAAACAGCTGTTGAAATTTTTTTTACTTGCAATTATTTTATTTTGATTTTCATATGATCCAGGCCATTTTTTTCAGTTTTTTTTCCGATGATTTCGCAAAAATAACAGTCTTTTTCGTCATTTATTTTGATTTTTTATTATCGTCAGCTGTATTTTTCACCAGTTCGTTCGATAAATTAATTCCTAAGTCATATTTGTTGATTTCTTTATTATCTCAAGCAAATTTCTATTTTTATTTTTTACACTTATTATTTTCCTCTTTCCAATGTTTTTCTACCAATAAAAAAAATATATATATAGGGCATTCCACGTCAAATCAGCAGGCCATGACCCTCACCCTCATCGATTTTGTTCATTTTTTAATATGATGTTATTACCGACTCATAAAGGCCTCAAATTTTTTTTCAGATTTTTTCACCACCAGTAAGTGAGGTGAGGGTCATGGCCTGCTGATTTGACGTGGAATGCCCCATATATATATATTTTTTTTTTTCTGCAATTAAATCAAGGTGAGTAATTAAAGATATGATGATTTGTTTTTACGACCAGTTCTTGTAATTATTTTTGTTCAAAAATATTTTTTCGACCCTCTTTGGCCCAATAATCGACATAAAAATTGTTTTGTGTCGTCGGTTGTTCCGCGGGGAGGGGGGGAGGGTGGTTACAGAGAAGTGTAGCGTGGCCAAAAAACAAGATAGACCGGAAATGGATACAGGTGACGTATATTCGGATCGAGCGGACGGCTGCGGAGAAAAGTACCGCGGGCTCCGTTCGCGGATATTGAAACGCGTTTTTTTGACAAGCACGACGATATCTATAACCGCGTATGGTTTCGATCCGTTCGACGATCCCCAGCGCATATCCGGCAGGGTAAACAAATCGATTATACACAGTATCGTCGAAGCGCGTGGATGTACCAGGCGAACCCGGGGCTAGTTGGTTAAAAGTGGATTTTTTATTTTCAGACATTTTCCGGATGCCTGTAATCAAATGTTATACGTGAAGTTATTAACTGCGCTCAATTTATTCCATTATTCTACATGTAGTCTGCACGTTTTTAACTGCGAGAATTTAAATTAATTTTTACATGCCATTTTCTTAATTTATAAATAAATATCTGTTGTATAAATCACTGACTTTATTTAAATATCAAAATTTTTCAATAAACCAAATTTTTATGACAAAACGATAGTTATGAAAATAATTTTTCAGCACGTTTAAAATTCGTTATCATTCAATTTCTAATTTATTCGTAGAATTGTACGAAATAAGACATTATTTCCAAAATTAAATCGTGGACGGTACATTATTAGTGGAGAAAATCATTGTTTTATGTTGCGTACTTGAAGAGTTAAATTGATATACTGCTCATCGAGTACATGCCTCTCCTGCACCATTTCTACCATTTTAATTTTTCAAACCCAATGTAATTACCCACACGTACAAAAAGTCGACAATACCGCTCGAATTTCAAATCCACTTCCACATGGCCCCGGTCACCCCGGTGAACCACGGGACCCATCGGCTATCCGAACCATTGGTTTTTCGTGAAAACAAGCAGCGAGAAGGGCGGTTAAAAACATGTACCGATTTCATATGGATAGGGTTGGTTTGGTCCAGGAGGAATGAGCTGCTGCTGCTGCGGATCACCAGCGAACAAGTGAGAGAAACGCGGTGTGTGCCGCCGGACCAGGAGGCGGGCGGCAAAGGGGGCCAGGGGATGGGGTGGGGCGGGGAGAGAATATCGCGGGTGATAAGTGCAGAGGGAAAACGTTCGCGCGTTCGCACTGGTTTTGCCGGTGGGACTGACGTTCCTCCCGTTCTCGCTCCCAGCAACCACGAGGCACATAAATTCTTGCCTATAAACGCGGGAGTACGAGCAATGCTATCTGATTACACTCGTGTACCGGTGACCGAGGTACCTAACTACGTACACCGCGAAATAAATACGCCCGGCGATGCCGTCAGCTCGTTAACGAGACCGAATAGCACCTGTATATATATATATATACATATATACACATGCATACATACATATATATATATGTAGGTATGTATGCGCGTTACGCCGTATGTGTAATCTATACCAGGGTCCAGTAGCAATAGCAGAGTTTTCCAGAGTGCTTTCACCATCGGTCCGGTTCGGTCGGTGGGCCTCCCTCGCGATTCGTCCTGCCACTCTCTGATATTTCGAATAAAGAGACGTAGGTATTACTACTCCGACGCTGTTGCTGTTGCTGTTGTCCGTTTTGCCTCTTTCCACCGCTCGGATAGCTGATCGATTGGCGCGGATAATAATGATGCGTTTTCGTACAATATACCATGGGTGTACATGGTGTACCACGTTGTATTATTATCTGCGCGGACATTGTTACTGGTCTTTGTTAGGGAGGTTTTGAAAAATAATGAAAAAACATAAAAAAAACAATGGTGCTTAGTCGCGGGGAGGGTGTAAAAGGGGAGATTCCGATACCCCCGAAGTTATCAACTCAGTTTTCGGGAACCAATTTGGTGCGTAACTCGGTTGGGCCACCATGGGTTATGGCATATAACGCGCTTTGGGTTGGCCCTTTTTTCGTGCTTTTTGGGATTTACGTCGGGGAAAACTTTTGGGAAAACCTGGTGACATGTTAATCACAATTTAGAAGCATGTGAAAAATTTTACTTCAATTTTAATTTCGTGGAAGTTGGTTAGGTATTCGTAGGTTATTTGGTTTTCCGCGAGAAATTCGTTTTTTTTTTTCACCCCCCTTCGTTGGAATAGTGGATTATAAAAATAGATAATTGGAAGGTGCTTCGGCGAATGACAAAAATAGGCCTGATTGCACACATACAACATTGAAATTAAAGTTAGTTACAACTTAGGACTAAACGGGTTAGTAAGAATTAAGTGGGCTGATATTTACTGGCACAAAAAAAAACAGTAATTTGTATTTGTATGTATATACGTGCGTGAGAGGTTAAGTACGATTATATAAGTATAAGGATATAATGAAGATGGCTGATGGCGGCCTACCTTGGTCGAAAACAAGGCAGCGGGTGGTCTTGGCAGCGAGTCCCGGGGGCAGAGCGAACCTGTAGGCCGGGCCCAGCGACAGCCCCAGCCCCAGACCGAGCGCCTCCGCGCCGCATCTCCCCCCGAACACAGGCCCCACTAGAATCACCCACACAACAATCCTTCATCAGTCATCGTCATCAACGCCTCGCTCTATCATCTTATTTTCATAAATACAATTATTTAAATCAATTCCTCGAATAATTAACCTGCCCTTAAGATAAGAATTTCATATTTGTAAAGTAGTGAGGATTCAAGCAATAAAAAGTAGGTCCCAAAATCGTCGGAACGTCAAAATTCCCGTAGTAGCATAAAAAATGTATGTCGCAAATTTTTTCGTGAATAATTGCAACCTAGGTGAAGAAAAATTATGAGATCTGTGAGAGATATGAATCTTGTTGATTTTTATCAATTAATATATATTTATTAATATATCATCGATTTAAATCATTTTATTCGGTGCCAAATAAATGTATGAACATTTTTATCAAAACATTCCATTAATCAGCATTGACACGTTGATGAAACATATTTGTTAAATTAATATTCCGAAAATGAATACGAAATTTAATGCACGCACTCGTTTACTAAAATAAGGACTCCTAAAAAATGTTAAAAACCGTCGGATTTTATATTAGACACTTTAATGTTGACACTGCACTTAAACTGCAACGACCAATTTTCTTTTTTCTTTTTGCCAATGCACAACATTGTAAATATTGAAGCACTCATTACAAAACAGTGAAATTGTAGTAATTATAAAAAAAGGTAAATAAACGTATGAAAATTTTAATCAAAATACTCCATTAATCAGCATTACCACATTGATAAAACATATTTGTTAAATTAATACTCCAAAAATGAATACGAAATTTAATGCACGCACTCGTTTACTAAAATGAGGACTCCTAAAAAACGTTCAAAACCGTAGCATTTTATATTAGACACTTAAATGTTGACACTGCCCGTAAATTGCAACGAACAATTTTCTTTTTTTTGCCAATGCACAACAATATAAATATTGAAGCACTCATTACAAAACCGTGAAATTGTAGTACTTATTAAAAAAAAGGGTTAATGTTTATGAGAGCAAATGGAATATTAATAACCGTGGGCATTCAACCCCTATATATTTCATTTATTTGACAATATGCAACGGTATATGTTATCATTATCTCCTCGAGCATTTCCAACGAGATAAAGATCCGAGGAACAATCTCTGGAGCATTTATCTCGAGAAGATATCGTTCGGTAATCGTCGTTTGACCCTCGTTTAGCGAGAAAGCTACCGGGTGCCGCCCAATCACCCGGGGGAGCCCAACTCTGTGTGTGCTTTATTATGATCCACTTTGGATATCGGACGCCGCTGTGTTGCTGTCGCTGCCGCTGCACTCTGTCATTATGTGTACCTATAGTATACGTGCTCGCGTACTCCACGGGGTTTATTGCTTTTTAGTACACACTCGGCACGTGCCAGACACTCATTCTCCCTCCCTAAGCCCATGGACCGAATATCGTCAGTATCAACAGCATCATCCTGCCTCGGTGAAAAGATTTCCTTTTTTTTTTGACGTACGTCAAAAAATTCATGACTGACTTTCTGACAGGGAGAAACTCTTGGGGCGTTCCAATAAAATTCTCATATCATTTTATGTGCTGAAAAAAAGCTCAAAGTGAGCTTTGTGAAAATAAAAATAGAAAACGATTTTGGTTGGTTTAGATTTCATCTGATTTTTTAGTGGCTCGAAATGAAAAGCGAAAAGATATATGCGCTCGAGGAATAAAAGATGTTTCCAAAAAATATTCAGAATTCAATTTCATTTTTTGTTTTCTCGACGAAATTTTTCTTTTTTGCGATGAAATGACAGAAAATATTCGGTAAGATAAAACCGTGATCTTTCTACTTTTGTCGTTGAATTGAAAAAACAAAAAAAAAAACTTTCTAGACAAGTTAACAATTTTTTGACGGACGTCAGTAAATTGGTCAATAAGTTTCTGCCATATTGCGCATTATTTGGGCGTCGCGCACGATCGTATGCCGTTGATTCATGTGCGATACTGTGAAGTAGTGAAAAATGAAGGAGCGGAGTGATTACCTCGACGTTAGGCACGGTACAAGGCAAACGCCGCTCCGGAACATCGTGCGGAGGCATAATGCTCAGAGCTTAACGTATATATTTTTTTAAATTGCGTCTTTGAGATGCAGAGCAACGGGCGGAAAGGTAGCTAAGAAAGAAAAGAGGCCAGAGCACGAGGAGGAGGACGACGAAGAAGAAGAAGAAGAAGGTACAGAAAAGTGGGCAAGTGGGAGAGCTATCTCGGCTCGCCCTTTGGCTTGGTAGCTTACACGCTGATTAAGACACCCGATACAATTAGGCGGCGAAAAGAACCTCAAACGATGCGCGACCGAGGGACCGACCAGCTTCTCGACTCTACCTCATCTACCGGGTGCTCTCACAGACTATTTCTCCAGACTATTACCTCCATCGTACATCAATTACCCTTCAAAGCTCATCTCTTTCGTTGCATATTGCTGAAGAGCGCAAAAGAGCAGCTGCAAAACTCAAGTGAAAAATGTATTGAATATTAAATAAGTGAAAAGTCAATTTGTATAGTGTGAAGATTAAAAACATAGTTTTGTGCAATTTATACGAATTAAAACAAGAACAAAAATTCAGTGTAAATAATATTTGAAAAAAAAGCTCGACTATATTAAAAAAAATATTAACTGCAACAAATGGATAAATAATAGTCACTTGATAATTGTCAATTATCAGTTTTGCGGATAATTTAAATTGTTAGATTTTTTAATGATTCTTTGTAATGTAAGTATTTTATTTAACGAATTACTCAAATATTTGAGATTTCAATTACAATTCGCTATTAATGTTCTCTTGAGGTCAATATTTATTCGATGAAATGCTGTGTTTACAGAGCGCATCATCAAATGATCCGATAATGTTTGTTTGCGGTGCGTACTGGATTGAATTTATAAAACATTACATTAATTGTAATCGAAATATCGAATATTCACTCGAAATAATCGGCGAATGTACGTCTCAAATTGGCGGAAAATGAGTTTTAGTTTCGATATTACTAGGAGCTCTTGTAACTCGCAATGTATCTAGAGCCCAAATAACCACAATGTTATGCTCGCTTTATCTCGACATCATTTACAAGATAAACTCACTATTTTATGTTAATAATTGTGACATTATATGCACAGTGACGAAACAAGATATATACAAATATATCAGGGGGAATATTTCGACCATTTATCTAAATGTTATACATTCTAAGTACACTCACTAATTATCTCGAATTTATTTTTCGTATACCCAAAAATATAAACAAATTAAAAACAAAACAAAAAATGACAATAAATCGTAATTAGGGTATTATTTGCAATAAAGTGCATTTAGTGGTCTATTTTCACTGTCCAATAAAAATTAGACGATAAAAAATAATTAAAAAATTGATAAGAGTTTAATTGATAAGCAGAGAGTTTTTTAAATCGAGAGCCACCGAGTATATGCAGGTTTGTGAGGCCAGAACGTGCCGCCACGGTATGACGCGAGTGGCGAATCGTGCTGTTTGGATAACGACTGCCGCGGACTCCCGATCGGCATCACAGCTTTTGCTTCTTTTCGACTTTGTCGGAACTAATCCACGTACACGGTTGAACCGTTCGCTCGCTCGCGCGTGATCCTCATCCCGAGGTTGTTTCATCGTCGCATTTAATATTCAGCGCCTCACACCAAAAATCTCGTAAAAATAATTACGTCAAAATATGAAGAAAGAAAAATTAATAAACTATCATATCTCAAAAAGAGCCGGTAAGTTAAAAAAATCTCAGACAATTCCAAACTGATTTTCAGATCGATTTGATACCAATTTTTTTCTTACTACTTTAAACACAATTTGTGACTAATTTTTAGATAAAATTATTTTTTTCAAAATCTGCTCATATCGTGTCAAAAATTGCGACGAAAATAATAAAAATCAAAATAAACTTGGTACGATCTCAAAATCACTTTAGTTTGAAATTTAATTTATTAATCACAATTTGAGATGTAAACAAGTGGCACTTATTTGGGTGTCAATTTATTAATCACAATTTGAGATGTAAACAAGTGGCAATTTTTTGGGTGTCAATTTAGTAATCACAATTTGAGACGTAATCAAGTGACACTTTTTTGGGTGTCAACTTATTAATCACAATTTGAGCTGTGAACAAATGACACGTTTTTGGGTGCCAATTTATTAATCACAATTTGGCATGTAAAGAAATGAGCCTTTTTTTGGGTGTGAGTTTATAATCAAAATTTGAGATGTAAACAAATCACACTTTTTTGGGTGTCAATTTATAATGTCAATTTGAGATTATTATTTTTCTGTGTACGCGTGGACGTTGTCGACAATGTCGATCCATCTACCGCCTCGTGTGCCTCTATTTAGCGGACGAGGTACTCCGGAGGGATTGACCGATGGACAAAGTACTTAACCCAACGATGGGCGGAGCGTTGGGAGGCCGCAGGCTAATTGTGATTTTCGCGATAATCGGAAATTACACGGACGAAGCCGCGCGCTCGGAAGCTCGTCGCGATGACGAGCCGAGAGGATCTAAGTGAATTATCGAGACGGGCTGGTGGATGAACGTGGACCGACCCATCGGAATCATCGGAGCGGCCTTTCGTGATCGGAACTGACGCCCTCGCTCATTCGTCCGCATCGCAACGTCCGGCGTCGGTCTCGCACCACCACCGGAAGTACGTAAAATACAATATACGTTTGTGTTCCGCACTCCTCAATATTTCAGTATTAGTTTTTTAAAAAATAACCCGTCGATCAAAAAATCCAAAAATTCCCTTGCATTTAGAGGACTTTTTTCTTGTTTTCTTTAAGTTTTTTGAAAGAAAAAAGAAAAAATTGAGGCTGTGGTGCTCTTGATGCATTTTTACCACTGCCACCAAAAGAACGAAATAATACAAACAAAAAAAGGAATTTAGACAAGAATATTTATATCGAAAAAGCGAGATATCTATCTCACTGATTTTTTTTTTCAAAAAATTTTCTATTTTTCTATGCTTTTTTCATCTCTCCAAGAAAACACGAAACAAAAAAAGGGTTGCTCTACTTGGACACAATGTTTCCCGTCGTTCGTATAAAATTGTGGAATTCCATTAAATTCGCCATTGAAAATCCCTCAACTATGTTTAGCAATTTAAAACGGAGCTTCCTCTAGGAGGAAGCAAAAAGGTTTCATTTTCGATCGGATCGCCGATAAATAATTGAGCTAATGATAATTCAGTTCGAAAACAAAGAAAAAAATCGCCAGAAGGCCCTTATGCTATCTACCCCACAGATAACCCATCTATCCACATAGATAAATATGTCTATAGTACGCACATCCATAAACCATATGAATGTATAGCACTCGGAAGTGCGGAAAAAGTCGGGAGATTTCCTGGAGATGGATCTGATCCCGGAGTCGGCCGCGAGGAAAGGCTCGCTGAGTACGCTTCGCCGGCAGGAGTCGAGGGAAGCGGACGAGAGCTTCTCGACGCCCGTACATGGCACGCGGGACATACGAGCCGCGCGAGACTCGACTGGCAGCTGACAGTCGAGGCTGCGATCTTAATCTGCGACAGTTTTGTTCGTTGGTTGCTTCGCTACCGACGCGAAAAGACCAAGAGTCAAGAGAGAGAGAGGGAGAGAGAGTGAGGAGAAGTAACCGCGCGTCGTGCGTCTCGAGGAAAAAAAAAGACAAAGGAGGAGGAGGAGGAGGAAGAGGAACGAGAAAAGGCCCAGGGAAAATGCTGAGCGAGTAGGAAAAAAAAGAAAGAAATAGGAGGAAGAAAGAAGAAAGAAAGCAGCCCGATTGAGAGCAGGACTCGAAGATCCGCTGGTGTACGTCCATCCGCTTGCGATTCTCGTCGATCGAGCGCTGCCCGATCGCGACACCCTGAATAATTCATCGCGAGACGGGGGACTCGTCGCTCCGACGACTCCTCGTCGCTCGCGACTGACGGCAGCAGCAGGAGCGGTAGCAGCATATGCTTCGCGTGTTTGCACTAGCCTCGAGGGCCAGCGCGAGCGCTCTTTCATCTCTCCATCCACTCGCTCTTCCGCTTTTTTCTCTCCTCCCTCCGACTCCGACATCCCTGATACACCCATGTACATCCGTAACACCCACATACAGTGGTAATGCACGCACTGCGAAAAAAAAAAATTATACAATTTTTGTTGTTGATTTTACAAGAATTTTATATCCACAAACGATATTTTCGTCGCGATTTATAGGCTGTTTTGAATTTTTGAGGCTTTCCTCATAGAGGAAGCTTTGTTTTTAATTCTAATGAGTGATAAGTTGATGGCATTTCGAAAACAAAAAAAAAATTGTAAATTTTTTGCAAGAAATTCTTGTCTACTCATGGATTAATAATTGCCAAAAAATGAACATTTTAGTTCGATAAAAGGTTATTAAATCAACAGGTCAATTAATTCTGGATTTTTAGAGAATGTTTGAGTTTTCTTTAAAAAGCAATTTTCTTTAGCAATCAATTTGGAAACGACTAAGAAATTTTTTCGTAGAGTGACAAGCACGATTATCATCCATTCAATTAATTGATCGTGATTTGACAAAAATATTTATCAATCTTCCCCCCAAAATATATGTGTAAATTAATATTAATGCGGATCGTTGTTGTATCTCATCTGGGAAAATCGCTGACACGATTTGGCTTTGACTGCGGGGCGACAAAAGGAAGTGCGGAGGTAAAGCATCGTCATCCATGCGATCGAGAGACTTGAAACACGAGTGGCTTGGGTTGCAGCGAGTTAACCGGCTCGCTACCCGTCGTGAGATACTGTCATCCAATGCCGCCCGGACGATATACGTACGTACACCACCCTGCGTGTCATAATATAGCTATACGCATCAAGTGAGCAGAGAAGGAGCTCATCAGGTGCTATTATCTAGGTGTCAAAACCGACAGAGCAACGTAAATTTCCATTCACTTCAAACACCTCAAAAGGTAGCCCAACAAATAAGCGACTGATATACTCTCACATGATCTTTTTCCAATCGACACAAAGTTGTGCCATATAAACGAATATGACTATACATTTTTTTAGCAGGTAATGCCAGAAAAAAATGACAAGTTGCAAGAGAATAAAAATTCTGGCTCAACTGGACCAAAATATTAATCTGAGTATGCAATTAATCGTAGGACTGTTGATTGAAACAATCAATTGCTGGATCATAGGCTAGTTAAGTTAATTGGTTGATAACGGCTCCAAAAAATCTATTGTTGGCTCAGTCGATAAATTGCATATTTAGCTAACTTCAAGCTAAACAAACCAACTCAATAAAGTCTACCACGAGCATGAAATGGGACACCCCATAATTGATTTGCAAAATTAATTATACGACGTTGACCATGATACGTGTCGTTGGAACGAAAAGTACAAAGATTTTCGGGGCGAAGCCGTTTCGCTGAGAAGGAGAAAAAATTAGCGAGCCGAAAGTGAGTGGACGATGGATCAGTCAGTTAATGGCTTATTTAGCTAACTTCAAGCCAAACAAACCAACTCGACATAATCTACCACGATCATGAAATGGGAAATCCCATAATTAATTTGCAAAATTAATTATATGATATTGACCATGATACGCGTCGTTGGGACGAAAAGTACAAAGATTTTCGGGGCGACGCCGTTTCGCTGAGAAGGAGAAAAAATTAGCGAGCCGAAAGTGAGTGGACGATGGATCAGTCAGTTAATGGCTTATTTAGCTAACTTCAAGCCAAACAAACCAACTGGACATAATCTACCACGATCATGAAATGGGAAATCCCATAATTAATTTGCAAAATTAATTATATGATATTGACCATGATACGCGTCGTTGGGACGAAAAGTACAAAGATTTTCGGGGCGACGCCGTTTCGCTGAGAAGGAGAGAAAAAATGAGCGAGCGAAAAGCGAATGGACGATGGGCGGCCCGCCAACGAGGTTTTCTCAGGACGTTCGAGTTTCATGGTGGTTGATATTTCATACAGAGTGGGTAACGGGGCTGTAGGTTCGACCGTGTATGTACGTGGATCGTGTTGAGTTGCGAGAGCGCCCTCACGGAACTGTACAACGCCTGTCTACGTCATCTACATTGTTCCCGCGGGTTGCACCGGGATCCTCGTCGACGCCCTTGAGCAAAGTGCGGTTTTGCGTCCGGGAACGTATTAAAATATCGGCGTACCTCCGATCATGCACGATCGGGGCTTCTTCAGCCTCTTCTTCGCTCTGTGCCTTCAGCCTCTCCTCTCTCCCTCGACGTATCCCAACACGAGCGTCGCCGAGTGCCGCGCGTGAGATCACCCAAATTCCAGTCAAAAACGCTGCGCCAAGGAAAGAATATGAATTAAAAAGACTATGCAAAAAAGGCAAACAACTGGCAAAGGAGAAAAAATTTCCTGCCGCGTTTCAAAGTCTACAGAGAGAACTTCCGTTTGTCTGTCCGACGGAACAGGAAGCACTCGCGAGTTCGAGTCAAAAACACTGCAACAAGGAAAGGAAATGAATTAAAAACAGTGTTGAAAAACGCGCCAACAACAAAAACAATGAAACGAAGAGAAGAAGAAAAAAAATGAAAGAATGAAAGAAAAAAATGTGCCGGCATGTTTAAAAGTGCACATCGAGTTTTTCCATTTCTGTGTCCGACGTAACACGAAGCACTCGTGTCGAGTGCCAAAAAAGAATAACTGAAAAACAGTTTTTAAAAAATGTACCAAGAACGGCAGCCGAGGGAGAAAAAAATGTCGTGGCACGTTTAAAAGTGCACAGCGAGAGCTTCCGTTTGTCTGTTGTCGGACAGAACACGAAGCACTCGGCAGCTCGTTTGCCCCACGAACACGGACATTCCAAAGTCCAGGGAACGATTAAGAGCTAAGAGGAACGGCTGTCTCGGAGCACGGGGACTTTTCGAGCCGCTGGATTTCTCCGGTACCCGGGGCCGGAACGCGAATGAATGTCTCGATTGTTTGCTCGGTAACCCGTGAGAAAACGGGGCACGCGCGACTCACTGGGCCACGCAAATTCGATATAATTAAATGAGTTACGGGCGCGCGGAGCCGCGAGCTCGCGATCTATGCGATATCTCTTAATCGAGATCGTCTTGCGCTCGCTTTTTCCCACGCGCTATCCTTCCCAGCCTCTTTTTCGTTTTTTTTTTTTCCTCGCCGATTTCTATGCGTGCTCCACAGGTTTCTCGTTTTCTCTCTCTCTCTCTCTCCCTATGCTGAGGATGGCTCGAGCAACCTGTGAATACAAATCCAGAGATTAATTCTAGAAGCTCCTATCGACCATCAACCGACCATTGGAATTATTGGGAACAGTCATTGCAGGGAATTACGACGCTTATATGGGATTACAGGGTATCGTGCGAATGAACGCGTGTCGACCCCACGGCGTATTCTCGTTTTCCAAAGATCCACGATAAGCCCGGAGGCTCTCCTTCTCTCTCCGGTGCAATTCTCCGGGACTCCGGCGAGGATATATAGATTGTGTTTTTTTTTTTTTTTTTTGAGATGGGATACACGACCCGGGCGAGAGCTACCGTGTTACTTCGGGGTTACAACGTGTGTGTGTGGTGAAGATTTGAGATTTTTGGGATTTATCGCAGATGTTGCGACGGTGGTCGAAAAATATTTGAGCTTTCTGTGGAACATGGTATGCTGGGTTCCAGAGGTTAATTATTATTGCTGACGAGGTCAATGGACATAGCTGATTTTGTACCGGGAAAAAACAGATTTTGTTGAGGAAGGTAACGAAATAGACGGGATAAATAATTTTTGTGAGATCAATCATTTAATTGGGAAGAATAATTTCGTTGGAATCAGTAATTTTTTTGGAATAAATGATTTTGTTGGGACGAATAAATTCGTTGGGACAATTGAATCGCTGATTCTTCAACTTTCCTTTAAGTTCACTTATGTTAAAAATCACCAATGTGAAGACACAAAATTTATTTATTTATTTTTAAAGCCAAGAAAAAAAAACCCCACCATTTCAATACCGACATAAATGAATTAAAAAAACTAATTCGTCTATTCAATTGCCAGCCGAAGGATTATTAACTCGTCAGCTGCGAGCTCAACTGCACCCCGGAAATCGGCATCGTTGATAAAGTGCATTGAAATTGGGTTCTATGACAATAACCCGAAGCAATCGACCGACGCACGGGATAACGTCACGCGCGTTTCCATTGCTACCCAATTTGCTTCCCAACTTTGAAAATTCCTCTTCAAAAAATTTCCGAACAATTCCACTTTATCCCAAATACATTATTTGTTCCCCAAAGCGCGAGGCGACGCATTTTGCTTGAGTAAAGTGGGTCTCAACTACCACCAGGTCCGACGATCAGACTACTTAAATCTCGGGGGGCTTCCTAGACACGCGAAGGAATTTTTCGGGATGAGATTTTTTTCCTCCCGTCCTCCTTCGACCTCATCCTCGGGGCTTTCTCGTCTAACGAGGATTCCCGGCGTCTGCACCGTGAGGAACGGTCCGCTGAATACACGAGGGCAGGTTTCACCCTCTTATACATCTGGGAGGTTGGGTGAGTTCTCGCATCGTGACACGGCACGGATATGGGGTGCTCAAGTCTCTTCTCCTGTACAGCAACTAAAAGAGAGAGAGAGAGAGGCAGCACAAAAATCGGGATACCGTCGAATCTCTTCCCTGTAATTAATTTAAGAGGGCTCCTTATCTCGGGTAGGTAGACACTCGTGCTTTGGAAGTGGCTATACGTCGCGATTTTTCTCGACCCCTTGACTCCTTGACTGTCTTTCCGCATTGCTTTGCCATCCCAGTTTCTCCCAGTTTCAATTTTACTCGAGCTTAAACCATTACTTAAATTTTTTAGAAATCATATATCATAAATTGAAAAAAAAAAAAAAGTGGTGGCAGCTAAAGGTAATTAAAAGCAAACTGTTTTGGAAAAAAATTCAAAACCCCACAAAAGACGATTCAATTATTATTGTGTCCACGAATAAATAAAATGAAAATATATCCTCTTGTGTCTTGAATTTTAGAAACATCGAAAATATTTTTCCAAACAGAGATAAATATTTTGGACCATTTTGAGTTGACAATCCGAGTCTATGAAAAAAATTGCAAGAAGAAATTGTCTGAAAAAAAAGTGAGAGATTTTGTTAATTCATTTATATTCCACGTGATTGAAAAATTCAATATTTATTATTTTGAGCCAAGAAATATTTCGAAAGTATCCTGAAGAATTTGAAGATTGAAAAAAATATTCTGAAAATACCGAAAATTATTGCACTTCGTTGGATGGACATTTTTTTGAAGAGTCGCAGCATCCCGTGCTCTCGAATTCGTACCAATCTGCCTATACACAGAAGAAGTTAGGTCTGAGCACACAATAGCTTGGCCTTATTGTCTCAAGGAGGGTGTAAGAAGTCCTGTTAAGCCCGTGTCGTCCGCAGAGGGAGAAGAAGGCGAAAGAGAAGAGGAAGGAGGAGGAGAGGCCAGGAGAAAGGATGAGAGGAGGGGCGCGTGGTAATCCGAGATTTATCTCGGCGACGCTCCGACACTCGGATTGTTCACGTTGCTTCGGCTCGTGGCTTTTTCGGGGGCTACCGGATGATACGAGTTCCGAGTTCTTCTGCTTATACGAATCACCTTCGCACGCTGCACAAAAAGCGACTGGAAAAAGAGAGAGAAAAAAAAAAAAAAGAAATACAGAAAGGAGAGCTATCGAAAAAGTACAAAATCTCTCAGGAATCTGCGAAGGAATCGTTGCCCATAAAGTACACAAAGTACCAGAAGTAAATTCACGATAAGATTGTCCACGTAATTGTCCTGGATAAGATAACGGTACCATTGGACATTTTTTATTTCAATTAAATAGAATTTTTTTAAAACATCATCTTGAGATAATAACAATTGGAACTTAAAAATAGACGTGAAGTCAATAATTAATGATCATTGTATCGTTATAATAAGAAACGTCATAATAAATTGTTATTATAATTCGAAGTGTAATACATTTTTTTCTCAAAAATTAATATACCCTTGGAGAAAGCATTTGCATAATTATTTCCATGCGAATGTGCATTGCTGTATTGCAATTACTGTAGTAAGTAAAATTAATGAATGGTTTATTAAACAGGGTGATAATTAGGTGATTAAAAAAATGGACATTCAAATATGAAATTAAGTGTCTTACATTTGCATATTCAACTTAATACACCGGTTCACGCGGAAAAAGTTACGACAAAATTGTGCTGATTATCCAAACATTTGTAACAGTGATATGCCTGACTGAAAAGTCGGACAGGACACTTGAAAAATCGAAATTGGTAATAATGAATTTTGTTCTAGGAAATAGAAAGTAGTGGACGTGAAATTTATTCGAGAGATTTATAGAAAATTAATATCACCAATAATCCCAAAGAAATAAACACAATTTACGTTACATTTTATTTTTGTTATTTTTTGTGGAACAGAAAAAAAAATTTCCAGAATCCCAAAAAATGTATTTCTGCATTTCCGATTATTTACTTGCAACTCTGAATTTTCGTTACTTGCCAAAAATAAATTCATATAAGATTTTCAAAAATTCGTAGATTAAAAAATTAATTAATTTGAGATTTTCACGATTTTAAAACGGCCTCAAATTCCTGAACATTCGAAAAATTTTACAGGCCCAGCATTTCCGATCAGTCAATGACGATCGAACGAGAAATCGATAAAGAAACTGGCGCAATTAGCAGCTGCCCGGCAATGCGTAAGTACATCGAACGCCACGCATTTGGTGTTATAATCCCTCGAGTCTCTCAAGCAGCGCGCGGCTCGTGTAATAAATCGCCGGTTGGCCGATCGCGCAGTCCGCCCGATCTCCTCGATTAAAGTGAAATATATGGCGCCTTTAATTGCGAGCGAGATTTCGGGAACGGTCCGCGAGCGAGGGCGCGCTTTTAATGCCCGCGAATTGCGCCGAGAGGTGAGAAACCGTTTATTAGAATCCCTCGAGCCGCCAGCTCGAATAAAACCGACGGAGAAAATAAAAAAATAAAGAAGGAAAGTAAAACGAGGCCGGAGAGAAGTGAAGCTGACCGAGCACTGCATGGACGATGTGGTGAGCGAGTAAACGCAGAGAGAGAGAGAGAGAGAGAGAGAGAGAAATGAGAGAAAGGGAGAAAAAAAATTAAGGAAATGAGAGGGAGTGAGAAAAAAAATGAGAGAAAGAGAGGAAAAAACGAGAGAGCAAAGAGGAGAGTCAGGATCGGTTTACGAAAGTAGGTACCACCGACTACACACTCTATACCTCGAAGTCTCCGCTCTGGATGGAAGCGGAGCGAAGCTGAAGAGCCGAAGAGTGGGAGATTTCGAGATGCATTATTCATGGGGTGTGAGGAGATACGATATGATCCAATATGTGAGCTCGCTCGTACCGAAAGCCAGGAGAACGCGAGCTCAGTGACTTCAACAACCTCCGCTCGCTAAGCTTTTCCAAATTGCTCTTCGAATTTTCGTGTAATTTAGGATAGGCCTCCTCGCGTCGGTTTCCTCACGTTAGTTCGGATATTCCCTCGCTAGAAAAACGAAATTGGTTGCATTACATATGATGGGAATCATACACTGCGCCGAGCCTTGAGGGGGCAGAGGGGAGGAAATTGCTCGCAGTACATAAAAATCTAAATTATTATTAGAAATGAAATTTTTAAAAAAATTCAACCCAACTGTTTGTTGGAAATTGGTGGACAATGATGCGCCAAAAAAAAAAGAATAACATGGAATAGAATCCTACAAACAGTTTTTTCTAAATTCGAAAATTTTCCTAAATTTGTTATTTAAAACAAAAATTAACAAAAAAAAATATTTCAGTTATAGGATAGGAAATATGATAAACTACGCCCGAATTTTAATATTGGAATATTTTCAGTTAGCATTTTTGTTTAGATAATAGTAATACGTAATTTTGTGTAAACAATAATAACACAATTGTTTATCGATATTTTTCGACAAAAAAAAAACTGAATGTGCACGAGACTATGTATCAATTGTCCGCAAAATATCAACCTCGTCGCCCGAATATTATCGCTAGAAAAAAATATCGAAATTTTGATTTTTTTTAGTCCCCTTAAGAGGCCCTAAAAGGTCCCGATTTTCTGCGAGTGTTGCGCTGAGGATTTTCTACTGTAGTCGAGGCAAATGCGGGAGGGTTCGTCGCTATTCTCGATGCTTTTACTACTTAAGTGCTCCACACCGCGAGGAAAGACACGTGGGATAGTCGGAGGGCACACGTGTGCGCGATTGCAGCTCCGCGGACGTGAACGGAAAAGGAGTATAAGGCAAAGAGATAGAGGAAAGTGGAAGAGCGGCCATACCGCGGAGGGTAGAAGAGCCGCGATCCGCGAGAGTCAACCACGGGAATTTCTATTAACACACAATGAGATAGTTTTGTTTTGTGCCCGCGGTCCGCTCTCTTCTTCGGTTATTCGTTTCTCCTTCGGCAACGCGCCGATCGCTAACCAAGGTCCACCTCTCGCCATTCCGCAGTTTCGATTCTGTAACGGGTGTCTCCGTACAATTAACTCCAAAAAACTACAATGTTTTTTCCGCACTGCAATTTTGAATTTTTTAAATTTATTTTTTATTCAGTTATGCTCAGATTATTTGATAAAATTCATATTTTTAGTAATGGTGTATTTATTATTATTATTATTTTATATTAGTTACTCGCAGACACAATTTTTTTTGTATTTTGTGGATAGTTAAATACAATGAAAATTATATTATTTGACGATTGAGTGTATTTTTTAATATAATTTTTCGACAATAGAATAATGTTAATCCGGAGTTGAATCAATCAGCGATGAGATATATCCAAGTTGAAGGAAGAAGCGTTTGATATTTATCAGGACACAGGTTGTGTGGAAGTTGAAGCACGCCGTGGGACAAGAGGCTCTCGGTTTGCCCCATTGTTTCACCGACGCTTTGATAAATTACCGAATAATTGTCAAATGCGCGCGCGTGATACTTGGCGAAACAGGGAAAACAAAACGTCCCCGAAGAGTTGCAAAGTCTGGGCGCTGGATACTCGCCGCAACGGCTAAGTTTACCGCTGCCACTTCACGTGTATTCACGAGCCAAACTTTGTCGTCGTATTCTTTGAGCAATTGCGATCGCAATATAAAATCATTCCGGATTAAATTATTAAATTTCAGGGTAATTGCATATTATGAAAAAAAAAAAATATATATATATATATAAAATAAAAATGATCGAAAACTAAATGCACGGTAATTTTATATATAGCGATGAGAAAAATGAATGCGTCAGCCATAAAATTCACTGCCTAGAAAATGTGCACTGGTGAAATCCGTTCCAAATTCCCTCAAAATATAGCAACACCATAACTTCACGTTGTGACGTTAATCACCTGCCCTCAAGTGCTTGAGTCACCTAATTTTTTTCCCTTAATCTGCTAATTAATAAAATGTGTTAACGAGAATAATTGCCTATACATAAATTCCTCACAGCGTCCGGAGTTGCGCTCGTGGATGGATGATAAGAAAAACGTCTTTAATCGCGTTCAACAGGAGAAATCAACTGCGCGCACGGGCCAGAAGCGGAGAAACCGCCAAGCGCTTCGGTAATCCTAATTCACGAGCGCGTTTAACTGTCGCGATAAAGTCGCGAGTGTAGAGATCTATAAATTTGTCGAGTGGAGGATAATTCTTCGGGTAGCTGAGCAGAAGAGGAGGAGGAGGAGGCTCTTTCACTCGTGCCTCTCTCTCCCTTTCTCTCTCGAGAGAGGAAAAATAAAAACGAAGAGGGGCGAGATGAATGTCGGGAGAGCGCGACAGAATGGCCTCGTGAGAAGCGACGCCGCGCGGTAATTTATCGATTCGAACGAGCGAAGAGTTCCAAAAAGAAGAAAGAAAATGAAGAAGAGGAAAAAGAAGAAGCTTTAATCAGCGATTTAATCCCGAACGGGTTTTCGGTAAATTTATTTTTCCGGCAACTCGTGACCTGGCGACGTCACTCGTCACCACGGATCCTCCATCCTCCCTCCCTCTCTTTCTGTCTCTCTCTCTCTCTCTCTCGACGGACGCAAGTCGAGTTTACGCAGCAGAGGAAACACGCCCAGGGCGAGACAAGATTAAAAATCCCCTAACTGCTTAATCGCGTTATTACGGCTGCGATCGTGTCAAAGAGATTCGCTCCTGTCGCTTTCGCCGCCCGCGCGTCGTACCCCAAACCGAAGGGAAGAAGAACGCGGCCGGTTCCTGCAGAAAAAATCTACCCCCCACCCCGCGTGGGTCTGCAATCTGTTTGCTCTCGCGCCCCAACAAATACTCGAACAATTTTCGACAGGTTTCCGCCTGGCGGAAACGAAAATAAGGCCCTTAATTGGAACACTTTTGCAACTGATGTCTCAATGTGCTTAGCTTATGTCGAATGCACGGATTTTTTGGGATTGGGAATGGCCGATTTTGTTTAGAAAAATTGAAAAGTTACTTTCAGTAATGTCAGCGATTTTTCAGACCTCCGAAAGGAAAGCTCTAACTTTCTTTTCTTGGAATTAAAAAAAAAAAAAGTACATTTTTCGTCCTCTTCTGAAACTCCACCACTCATTTATTGTTATGAAAAATTTCGATTCTTCGATATATCCGTTGCAGCTGAAAAAACAAATTCTTTGAAAAAACATTTCTCTCGTTTGTATAAAAATCCAAATTTATTTGTCAAGAAAAAGGGAGCTGAGAAAAAAAAACGGAAGTGAAAGTTCCGTTCGGCAAATCTCCCTGATGATCTCAGGAAAAAACTTTTCCACGAGAAAATACAAAAGACGAGATATTATCCCGTTGAATTTTTGGTGAAACAGTTAAGTTTGGAAGGGCCATTGTGAGAAGCGAATAGCTGCCGTGAGCGTGAAAGGAGTGAATAGGAGTATTAGTATCATCAGCAGTAGTAAAAGCGTAGGTCGGTGTACGGTGAGACGCGAGTGAGGCAGTGACAAACGCCGGGAGCCTCTGTGATTTCAGTTAATTGTCGACGGGGCCATTTTTCACTCCTCGGTCCGCGGCTGGCGTTCCTCGTGCACGACGTTCGAAGACCGAGTGAGAAAGCCCATCGTAAATATCCCGTAGGGCGCCGAGACGCTCGAAAGGGCTAAAGGTTGGACGTCTTACTCTCAGCGAGGGCTTAAGGTTCTCGAGTTCCTCGCCGTGCGCGAAAGAGAGAGAGAGAGAGAAACCGAATGAAGAAAAGCTCGAGTGTAGTCGAGAAAATCACGAGAGCAGCTTCTTCTTTTGTAAATAGCCTCGTAACGACGTCCGGAGAATAAGAAGGAAAGGGCCGACCCGGAAGGGCGTGTGAAACGATTCAACGGGATTAGGTAAACCTTGACTCTGACGCAGATTCTTGTACCCTCGGATTCATGAGGGCAATAACAAGACGAGGACCTCAAAATAGGTCGTAGCCTCGACGTATGCAATAAACACTTGAATCCGGACTATTTCCATTTTCTATGATTCGCTTTTCGGGAGAGAAATAAAAAAACCTCTTCATTGCGGTGGAAGAAGAGTAGGGGAAGAATAGGGTGCATCTTTTTGGGGGGACCAGGGGAAGAGGTTTAAGTGGGGTGGACCAACTGGTCAGTCGAATCACCGGGAATTCGGTGAGGAAAAGATTTGGAGGTGGAGATGAGATGAGGTAAAATTATTGATGCTGGACAAGGTGGGTGTGATGTACAGCATCGAGGAGGAATTGTTTGTCAGAAATTATTTTTGTTGGTTGGCATTTGAGAGATTATGTTTAGGGACTGATAAATATCCTTATCTGAACAAGTTGGCGACACAAATTAAAGTTCTACCGATTGTCCATACTGATTAATCGATCGGTAAGTAAAAGTATTTTCGCAAAATACTTTTGTTCTTATTCACAATTTTTGTGTCAAGTGTCACAAGAAATCTGAAGTCCTGAAGAAATAAGAAGAGCAAAGAAATACATTGCCCACTCAACATATGCAATATACCATGGACCAAATGGACCATCGTCTATTTTCTATGATTTGCTCCACGTCTGTTGACAAGAACAACAACAACGAAAAGCTTCATTGCGATAGAAGAAGTACGAAGGGTGACACAAGTGCTGTGGTCTATCGTTCCGAGGGGAAGAAGAAGAGAATATGGGTTTAACTAGGGTGGAACAACTGGTCAGTCGGATGACCAGGGGACAACAACGGACGAGCGGCTGTGGTGTGAGAGGCGAAGGTACGAATATGGCACTTTCTCGACAATCTTATTTTGAGCCTCTAATAATACGAGTGAGGAGCGGTGGTGGCATGTCGATGTACACAGCGAACGAGCGGGATTTTTATGGCCGGTGGTTTCGCGGCGAACTTGCTTCGTATGTCCCTCCCATCACGTATATGGTGCTGGACGAGGGATATGCGCGAAGGGCGCCCAGCTCGCCGATACATTCGGTGGTGAAATAAAAATGTAACACGTTACCGGGGACAAATAGCCCGGCACTCCCTCGGCTAAGCCGCCCCGATGCCTACTCCTCCTTCGTCCTCGTGTTCCTCGCTCTGGTTGCTGGTCCACTCGACCGCATACTCGACACCGTCACCTTCATAAAGACATCGTACGATAGAAGAGGCCAATATGAATCAGCATACGGTTTTATAAATAATCGACCTCGATTATTCTTCGAATAGAATATTCTACAAATCCGAAGATTCGAATAATCCAACCCTCCGAAAATTCCACACCTCTGAACATACGAACATTGTTTCCAAAAAATTTGAGCCGCCGGTATTCACAAATTTACAAAAATTGCATTATTATGTCAGACGACATTCTCGCTACTAGTGATACATCATCGAACACCTGCTCAGGTATGAAGACTGTCTGCCCGCGTCAAAGCAAAAAGCCTCACAAGACCCCCAAAACGTAAAATTGAAAAAAAAAAGAAAGATAAAAAAACCGTCAACGCCTTTATGCAGATAATATCTATCTATCCGCCGTTCAATTTCCCCAGGAGGTGCGGCATAAATCAGTGTAATAGGGAGTCGGGAAAGCGTTTTGTCCCCCGGTTTGATTTACAGTCGTCGGTGCCGTTGGAGGCCGCGTCTTGTGGAGCCCGCGACCGCCATCACGACCAGCAGACGACAAGGAAGAAGGATCTGCCTTGGGGTCAGGGGTGAAATGAGCCCCGGCATTCAAACGCCTCTTGGCGACGTGTCCGTTCGACTATATTCCCTCCAGAATTAAGTACAGCAAACTTGCGATTATTTCCATCACGGTTTCTCAAGAAAATTTACCATTGATCCAGGGGAACCATGAAGAAGAAGAAGAAGAAGAAGAGGGTTTAGAAAAAAAAAAATATGTTTTCTAAGCCTTCCAACAACCGCAGTTATTACAAACCAACGAACGTGCGGCTCATGGGCACGCGACGACCAAGCTTATTCTCTCATCTCTCTTCTCTCTCTCTCTCTCTCTCTCTCTCACCCTCTCTTTCCGCAATGCTGATGGTGACAGTTCAATTCGAACTTCGGTGTTCGGCGGTCAGAAATGTTAGCCGCAAAACCGCACGTCCGCGTGATTTCTGTCTCTCTTTAAAGCTCGGGACATTTAGCCATTTGGCCGATGTTCTCTCTCGCACTCGCGAAATTCTCTCTCCCATTCTCTCTCGTGTTGCCGCGACCACGAGCTGCTGGCAACCACGCGCAACCTCGCTATTCCGCTCCCGTCCAGGCAGCTCCAGCAGCAGCAGCAGCAGCAGCAACAGCAACAACCCCCATAGCCACGAGCTGTGCCGGCGACTCACCCTCTCGTGGTGCTCGACACTCTGTTGCTCCCGTCGGGCGAGCGCATATCGAACCGCGAGCCTCGATCCCGAAATATCCGTGATGATTAAAAGAGCAGCCGGAATGTCGGTCATGAAATTTAATGCAGATGCCTATGGAGTACGGGCTGATCACGCTACGCTCGATCCTGCCTTCGGGTTATACGCACCCCGGTTGACGAATATTGTGGACATTATGTAGTCCTTCGAAACTCTCAACCAAGGCGCCGAATAAAATGTAAACTTGTCCTATTTCCGATTCTAGGGAGATTATATGCCATGCCATGGGACTATTTGGAAATGACTAATTGAGAACTGAATTTTTTTCTCCAATTTCTCATTTCATCTTTTATGGGAAATCACCGAATTTTAATGTACGGAATTTTTCGGACACTGAGTAAAGCATCGGAGGTTTAGGGGGATAAAAAATAGATTTGAAAAGGCTGAACTTTACTTTACAAATCTCCGTACGGACATCAGTTAATGTTTTTTTTTTTTTTTCTTAATACGCAGACGAAGTAAATTAAGTGAGATTGTGTGTATTCAGCTACCATGATATTCCCAAATATCGAAAACTGTGTTTCCCAAACATTCCCAAAAAACCACCCAAGCCAGACGCCCCGTAAGGCGTTCCGCCAAAGCGAATCTCGTTCGTCGAAGAATTCATTCGCCGGCCAATTAATCCGGGAAGTTGATGGTAGAGAATGGAGCAGCGAGTGAGTCGTGCACGTCACAGGGAATATGGCATTCACGGTTTAGGGCTTTTCGGCAAGGCTCTTAATCCAAGCACGTTCCTCGCGCGTCAATCGCGAATACAATCCAACGCCAAGCGTTTCTGCTCTCACCCACGCATACATTCGTATGATAGAAGAGAAAAGCAGAGCGAGCCTGGAGAGAGAGAGAGGGTATAACGTCGTGCACACGCAGATTTGCCAATTTGCCGGTGGCGTTATGTAGGTGGTTAGCCCGGTTAGCCGGTGGAGTGAGATGAAGTGCGTTACGAACGAGATTCTGGGAGCCGGCGATGCTGGAGGCTGATGTGCGGTCGAAGAGATTAATATGCGCGCGAGGCGAGAGAGCCTCGCGTACGCGGGGCCTACGCGACGCAGCAAAACGCGAGACCAGCAGCAGCAGCCACAACAGCATCACCAACATCACCAGCATTCGCCCGGACTCTCATCCCCGTGTGTTCCCTTGGTGCTGGGGGCAACCCTTTCCTCGGGGCTGCTGCTTCAACGTGTGCTCTCGTCCATCCGCACCTCCTCCGTCGTTGGACCCCTCGCGCTAAATCGCGCGCGTCCGTTTGACCACCCTCGCGATATTCTCTCTCGGCTCCACGATTGCGAGGACTGGTGCGGGGTTCCCTGAAGCGGCGCGCATTCCCATTCCGTGCCAGCCTCCCTGTAGCCGCGCGACCTCGAACTCCTGCTGTTGGTGATGCTGTTGGTGCCTGGGCTTCTGTATCCCATACCAGCCGCTCACCGTTTAGTAATTTCTGTCACGAGTCGAACGTTCCGCTCTTCGACCGTTACCCACACTCCTCATTCAGCTCGACGCACACAACGCCGTTACGTTACCTATAAAACGAAATACACAATGTACAGCCATTCTCGGTGAAAATGCAAGGTATATGACGGCCACCAGGGCGGTAACGATCTTTCACCAGACGTTTTTCTCTCAGGGACGCAATATGAGCTTTTGGGATTGATTCAGCTTCATCGGTTCGCTGAGATTGGGCGGAGCTTTTTGGCTTTTAAGCAGCGTGGAATTCTGATTGTTTCCATGCAAGAGTTTTTTGTTTTTCTTTTTTAGGGAGATTCATTTTTATTGCAATCAAGTGCAAAGTTCAGTAGAGTTTCATTGAATCATGAAGAGATTATTCTGTGGAAAGTATGCAAAGAAAAGCGGGTGACAATTTTAAACATAATGTTGGTTTTTTTTTTTCTTTGTGGGAACTTCGTCTGCAGAATCTTAGTCTGTCACTTAATTTTTATAATCAGTGAACAGACCCAGAAAAAAAAATTCCCTCTCATTTGGACATCATTTAAGAAGCTACGATTTCATAATACTGCAATAATTCAAGAATATTTCGCATAAAAATCCATAACTCATCTCCCAATCCAAGCAAATAGATAGTAAGCTTATCTTCGTGGCAATCCTCAGGCTGGGGGTTCCTGGAGCCGGAGAAAAGAGCGCCCAGCTCATATTGATCTGCGAGTGTCTCAATCTTCCGGAAATTCGTAGCCCCCCCCCCCGGCGTTTCTTATATCGTGGCATCCTGGTCCCTGGGATTGTCGTTGAGAGATGCCATGGATGAGAGAGTGGTCGAAGAAGCGGATATAAACGAGAGAGAGAGAGAGAGAGAGGAGAAAGGTCCTCCTCCTTTCTCGGGGCGCACCACGCCCAGGGAATATCGTGGCTGGTCGTTTTATCCGCTTGCGGGAATGGTGCCAAAGAGGAAGAAGCTCGAGGAAGCTCCTCGCGAACGAGATCCACGGTGTATGCGCCTCTACATCCATCTTCCATCTCCGTCCCATGCACCGAAGTCTTCTCGCTCGTTTCTAGAAGGCGGAGCTTCTATTTCTAGCCCCGGGGTTCGTGGTTCGCTCGCGTGGGAGGCAAAGAGAGCTCCACAGAGAAAACGAGGCATGCACCTCTCCGCCAGGCGGGAACCTCGCCTGGGATATACTCTCCGTGGCAAACGGCCAGTGCAGTAGCAGCGCGAGAGAGTTATTCCAAGAGGAGAAGTGCGGAAGAGAGATAATAGCGGAGGAGAAGGATGCTGAGGAGCGTGGACACTGGAAGCGACTCTGCAGCAGCGCGAGAGAGTTATTCCACGAGGAGAAGTGCGGAAGGGAGATAATAGCGGAGGAGAGGGATGCTGAGGAGCGTGGAGGTTGCAACCGACTCTGCAGCAGCTATAGAGCCGAGATGCAGGGCCAAGTAACTGTCCAGGGGTGGTCCACCGGGGATAGAACGATCTCCACGGCGAGGGGAAGAGGGAGACGAGAGAAATTGCAGGAGGCACGCGCGCAAAAGAGGAAGAGAGAGAGAGGGATGAGTGGGGGTGCGCCAGGCGGTATAAGGTGGTGGCGGCGCTGCGGCGATCTCTCGCCAAGCGCGAAACGAGAAATATACGAGGAGAGTTGGCGCACCAGCAGCTGCACCAACTTGCACACAGACTTACAGTATGACACTGTACCAAAGGTGCACACGAGAGAAAAAAAAAAAAAACCCGAGCGTTTGTTGAATTTTAATATTGATGTCTGCAATTTTACTACACTCATGTGTAAATATTTTGTGCTTTTAATTCGTGCAAATTTTTATGCGCCGTTGGTGCAACAAGCCCCGGTGACTTCGGTGGAGTATATACCATGAAGAAGTAGTTGCTTGCATTCAGTACATACTCCTGACGATATTTTCTCGTCTTGGGAGCGAAGCGGCAACGTTGGCGCGCAACTTTATACGTATTTACTCTCTCTCAGTGTTGCAGTGGCGAGGAGTAGAGAAAATAGTGGAAGCGAGGGCAGGTACGCCCGGAGAGAGAAAAGCACTTGGTGTATACGACGAGGATCTCTGGCGTGACACGTTAAAGCCGCCCGCGGTCGTAACCCGTTGGAGGGTCGCGCGCGCGGCTCCGGTGCTCCGCCTAGTTCGCAGGGGGTGGTGTACCGGAACAACCTCGAGGAGGAGGTCCGCGACGCGAACCTCTCTTTCCACTTGCGCGGTCCCTCGATCCGATGTACCTATATTTTCCTCTTCTCCGTATATCTATACGTCCAACTCCGTCCGGAGGTCGCGCCCCGCGACCATTTCTTATGGCTCGGTACTAAATCCAAACCGGCAGATGCTGCATCTCCTAAAAGACAATTTTTACAATGAGAAAAAAATATTCTATAGCAAACTGGTGCATTTTCCCGGGGGAAAGTTCGACTCCGAAAAAATTAGAGTTTTAAAAAAACACTGATCTTTAAAATTACAGAAAACCCTCAGGAGCATTTACGGTTCTCCATTTTTTTAAAAAGTCACGTTGAAGTACAAAGAAATTATCTGAAATAAATAAAGAGATACCAAGAAAAAATGAAATAAATAAAAATGTGGAGGTTGGAATGTGAAAGTGTAGACATAGCAATTACCCTGTGCATGGAATCGTTTTTCAATTGTCACTATTAAATTTTTCGAATATTCAATGATAAAGATAATTCACAACAAAAAAAAAACGAAAAAAAATTGTGAAATTTCAAGAGTAAAATTAGAGTAGATTCTATGAAAATTCGATTACCCCTGCCCATAGGGATTGGGGAATAGGACAATAGCCGAGCGGAGCAATGCGTATTCGTTAATTTCCGCAGCCCGCCTGGCATTTCCGGACGTTTTTAATATCGAAAGCTGCGCGTAACAGGAAAACTGTTTTGGTAGCCGGGAGTGGATATGGTCTAGGGTTACCAGTGGCAAAATTGTACGTGGGGCATGGAGAAAGCGTGGTCGAAACGGCGAGGAACAACCGCAGGAGCGAACACTCGAGCGGGATATTGGTGCACGGGGGTGTAAGAGTTGCAACGTTAACCCCTTTTTTCACCCTCCGCAAAATCGGTGTGAATCACAATAACACCAACGAATTTCCACGTGCGGCTTACCCGGAAAAATTGTATAATTGCATTTTTCAATAAACGAGAGACACACGCACACACACACAGTGGAAAAGCGGAAGTGGCGGAGAAAGGATTCTCCGCTCGCTGACTCCTCGTCATCCCCTGCGTTAACGTTCAACGGGGAAACTCGATGCCTATACTCGTCGTATGGATACCGGGCAGAATTATTATTCGTGGACCAGCGAACCGGCTAATTCCTCTCATGTTTGAATGCAATTATCAATCGTTGCACTATACATGTGTGAATATATGCGGCGGAACAACAAGAGACTGCGTTAACAGCGAGCTGCTCGCTCTCCAGGACATCACGCCGATGATATTCATCACGGAAATGATATGATGCACTTTGGTGGTGTGATATAATGAGTTTGTACAACAAAGCGTAGATCCACATGAGAATCCGGAGTTCCATGGGCTGAGAAAGCCGAGGCGAGGTGTCGCACCGAGTAACCGAATTATTTCGGTTTTAACGGGCGTGTTGAATTTTCCGACCGGTAATTGGAACGTCGCCTCGTTACCGGCCCACGCATCGTAATGAGTTTCGCGTTACTCTTATGCCATTAACGCCGCTGTTCCGGGCGGAAGGCGAACGACGCACCGATGACACCACCAGGACACGAAACGGCGGAATAAAAGGAAAACGAATCGTCGCCGCCACAAAATAATCCCACTGAATCTGGAAAATGAAAAGGAATATTAGAGACGAATGTGACGCCTTTAAACATTTTCTCTTTTCGCTTGGTGTTATCACTCGGACACTTGCAAAATTCGGAGATTTATTTCGTTGTCACACGAGTATTCAATATTTGCTAATAAAGATTTTTCTCAATTAAAAAAAAAAACAGATTTTGTATAAAAAATAAAATACAATATTAACGATATACAGAAAGCTCGTTAATTTGTAGAAATTATAAAAAATCGACGATTGCGGTCTGATAGAAGAATTAAAATCCTTTAATTCCGCCCATCGGTTCCATTGGTGCAATCGGAAAAAAGCTATCACGTATTTTTTTTTTTTTTATTCCAGGAATAATCGTCGATGAAAATGAAAAATTTACCGAGCATATTTCTCAGAGTAGCGCCAGTAAAACACGTGTACTTTTGGGAAACGAGTGAGTGAACATTTTTTTTAGCTTTACAGATATCAGCTATTTTATGTTTTTTTTTTTTTTTTTTTCATTTTTTTCGTATTGGGCGATAAGTGATGAAAGCTTTTTTGGTTTTGTATAGACGTTGCAACGAACACACAAAAGTATTTTTTTTTTTCCTTCTTTTTTCGATGGTGCGGGGCAATCCATGGTTTTTCCATATCGGCGCCCATACAAATATACACACTCTGTGGATACAGATGTATCCATTGTGGCGAGAGGTATATTGCAGGGTGGGAAATGAGCCGCAATGGAGGAAAATTAGCGGGAGGTGCACGTACAACTCTGGCACGTAGCTATATAACTATAGGCATTCGCATGCAACGTGGCAGAATTCTGGAACGTGGACCGGGATAACGGGAACGGACGTTACGTACGTATCTGTCATGCGGTAGAAAAGCAGTTAGCCTCATTTGTATTCTTAGGGGTGGAAAACGCGGCGAGCGTGGAGAAGGAGAAGAGGATCCTTCTCCTGCGATTCTCCATCGCACGTCGTACGAATTATTCGGTAATCAAATTTTCTTGGCCCTCGTCCGCACGTTTACTTCCCTGACTTCTCTATTTTACGAGAGTTTCGTGTATTGCTATGCGGAAAAAAAGATTTCATAGTCTCACACGTGCTGAAAATGTTCCTTCTAAAAAATGCCATTTTGATTGACTGATATTTTTGCATTTATTTTCTGTATTATGGCGTAAATGTGAAATGGAATTGAGAATTTTCTGACGTCGATTTTATGCAGAAGAGGGGAATTTTTGTTGTGGTTTTTTGTATTTTATTTTATGGATAATAGAAATAATATATACCCAATTATCATAACGATTTTTATCCACCCGAATTTATTTCAGCTAATCTGACTTTTTTTTTCAAATGTCACGGAATAATCCGTGGAAAAAAACAACAACGTTTGTGACTTTGAAGCTGGCATTTGAAAATTAAAAAAAATGTTTAATTGACAAAATTTATGTAAAAATTTGTAATCTCACTGCACTCACTAAACTCAATCCATAAGCCGACAGAAATTTCCGGCAAATTTGCTCGTGAAAATTTGCAAGCATTTTAACAGTCTAAATAACTGCGAAAAAAAATGCTTCCCTCTAAGAGAAATGAAGAAAAGAGAGAAAGAAAAAAAGATAAACAGCAAAATGCCTGAGGAGAAACGGCTATAAATTGCATCTTTGTTTGTAAACTGCATATTGGGCCCACAGCAATTTTCGGATACTCTCGGCGGACATATTCACGCGGCTGGACTCGCGTACACCATCGACCACGCTTTTCAGAACGTCCGATGATGTCCTGCACTCACGCCGTAAAAAAATGAATACTCCAGAGGCGCAATGTGCGTGAGGATGCTATTATAGACGCGCATTCTGGCATGTATTTTGTCGTCCTTTTTTTATAGCTTCATAAACACAGTACAGGGATATTACATCGGATGTTGTGGAACGCGGGCTGCTCTCGTCGCCGCGATCATGCCCGCGAGCATCAGCCGAACGTATAAACCGAAAATGTTGGGATTTCGATCCCATATCGCTCATACCCTCTACTTCCGGCTTCCAAATTTCCTCGTTCTCTCTTCGTTCGTCAATTTTCGCGTGTTTTCCTCTCGCAGTATAACGCCGCTATTCTCCCGCTATATTTACCATCCCGTGGAGATTGCATATGTGTTTTCCACCCCTGCACACACCCACACACACATACACAAACACTCACACACTGAAGCTAAGGGACTAAAGACCGGAGCTCTTTAACGATCTAAATGCGTAGTGAAATAAAAAAAAAAAAAAAACGAAACGAACAAAAAAACAATACTCCATTGGCCGAGCAGGATTAAAGTTGCGAATTTTATACCGTCGATAGTTGGCCCCGTTGATCGCCGGAAGATCAAAAAGCGGGCTTTTCAGATATCGCGAGTAAATATTCCCCGATAAACCTTTAACGTTTGTTTTTACAAAGTAGAAATAGCGCCAAAGGTAAATATCTCTCGTGAGCCAAACAAACTGGAGAGTTTGCCGGTGCAGTTGTTTTATTATTCGCGTTATGGATTCGTTGGTGAAATAAAAAATCGGCACGTACAACGTCCCGTTACCTCGGCCAATAATCCCACGCGCGTCAATGAGAATCTGGAAATCAAACATGGAATATTATTCATTTTTCAAGATCGGCGATTAATGGAGTGAGATAAATTTTCTTTTCCAACCTTTGCATTTCGACACTGACCTCGAACGTATGTTTGTTTTTTTTTTTTTTTGATTTTATCGTGCCTCGTTTTGGGGCCTGGATTATCGCAAAGCGACCACTTACGACCTCCTCGAATTACGTGCATGAAAATTTAATAACCTACACTAAAGTCGGGATGCCCAACGCCCTTTTTAAGTCGTCGAGCTTTACAGCACGAAATTATTACTACCATTACTCCATTTTATTTCCGACTAATTATTTGAGCCACTCCTTTCTCCCAAATATCTTTCAATCGTTTCGAGAAATTCTTCCGGTATAACAAGAGATATTTGTAGTAGAAATTTGTTGAGTTACTTTTTCTCTGAAAAGGATTTTTCATACCCAGTAAAAATTCATCAAAATTGTTTGTACTACCGGAAAAGCAAAATTTTAACCGCAAAAGCGGTTGAGTTCTCAGAAAAATCCAATGTTGACTTTAAAAAAAGAGAGAACAAGAATAATTTTTTCCAAGTTCTTGAAATAACAAATCGGCATATTTCGCTGTGAAAGTTATTGCAAAAATCTGGAAATTCGTAAGAGAAGCTTTCGTTTAATCAAACGTCAAATAAATCCAATAAAATTATCTCACACTTTGCATATTGTCTCATCAACAAAGCAACAACAACAAAAATGCCGCCGATGATTTTCCGAGGGTGAAAACGAGGAAAGTCGAGGTCACCCTTCCGTGAATCGTTGGTTGACGTTTAACGGGCGAGCCCTTTGGCTCACACGCTGTTTGACGTCGTGTGGAGGATTCCGCGAGCGGTACAATCGCGAGGGCAATTAGTTGGCCGCCGCTGATAACGAGAGAGGCGCGACGTCGCGTTGAGATTCGCAGGTGCGGAATGTCCACTGGTCAAAGGACACGTCGTCGGGTTTTCCGCGGTGGGTTGGCGAGGACGTCACCGTTGTCCGTACCTCGTGGACAAAAGAGCGGCGAAGGTGCCGGGCGACGCTCGAATACAACATATTCTAGCTCGCTTTTTTTTTTTTTCACTGGGGCAATCAAACGAGAATTAGCGTCGTCGCGCACGGCTTCACAAACGCGAGACTCTTACCCTCGCATTTTATTTTATTTTCTTGCTTTATTATTTCTCTTTAGTGCGAGAGCTCGCACGTTTGTTCGTTTGGTCTTCCTCGAAATTTCTCAACTGGGATGCGAAGGCGTGCGAGTGAGGAAGAGGAAAAAAAACCCACACACACACGCATACAACGATTTAATAAAGGAGACGTAATTAGAGAGACCAGGAGGGAGGGAGAAAATAACGCGATAAAGATACAGAATGAATGTGCAGAGGGTTTTTTTTTGTTCAGGAAATAAATAATAATAAAAAAAATGGTAGGTGCTGAAGAAACGAAAGGACAACGGAAATCGTAGCAGCGTATCTTTTGGTAATTAACGTCTGGCTCTGCGGGTTGGATTTTGGACTAACATGATCAAAATGCATGTGAACCTTGGAAGGACTTTAGTGAAACTGACGAAGAAATTGTTTAATATGTTTTCGTCTCGTTGCATGGAGATACTTTTGTTTGTGTGAAATAACGTTGTTTCGTGTAATTAAATCGGAGTGTATTGATCAGAAAATCACATCATATATGGTTTTCGTTGTATCGAATTTTTCCTAGGAAAAGAAAAATTATATTAACGTCTTTGATTTATGTTACATGTCGAGATAATGAATAAATGTGAAATCTCACTTTCCTCGTCATCCCAAATTTCCTGCCATTGCAGCAGCAGTTATTTCCTTAAATCCGCCGTTATTTTTTGTGACCCAATGTCACATCGCAGCAGCAGATGTTTCCCTAAATCCACCGTCATCTTTGAGGCAAAAATTTCAGACCCCGAATTAGTATCGTTGCAAAAATTTTCGTCCGATTTAACATCACCGTTTTTAATCTACATTTTCTGCATTAACGTCACAAATTCGGACGTAATTATTTTCCTAGAAATCGAATAAATGCCGGTTGTCGCTGTAAGCTCACAATTACACACACTTAGACCATCGCAGCAGAAGTTATTTCCCTAAATCCACCGTCACTTTTGTGGCAAAACTTTCAGACGGCGAATCAGTTTCGTCGCAAAAATGGGTCTCCGATTTAACATCACCGTTTTTAATCTACAATTTCTGCATTAACGTCACATATTCGGTCGTACTTATTTTCCTAGATATCAATTTAATGCAGCTTTTCGCTGTGATCTTACATTTACACACAATTTAACCACTGCAGCAGCAGATATTTCCCTAAATCCCACCGTCACTTTTGTGGCAGAACTTTCAGACGGCGAATCAGTTTCGTCGCAAAAATGGTTGTCCGATTTAACATCACCGTTTTTAATCTACAATTTCTGCATTAACGTCACATATTCGTTCGTACTTATTTGCCTAGAAATCAATTTAATGCAGCCTTTTGCTGTGATCTTACATTTACACACAATTGAACCATGCAGCAGCAGATATTTCCCTAAATCCACCGTCATTTTTGTGGCAAAACTTTCAGACGGCGAATCAGTTTCGTTGCAGAAATTTTCGTCCGATTTTGCGTCACCATTTTTAATCTACATTTTCTGCATTCACGGCACATATTCGGACGGACTTATTTGCCTAGAAATCAATTAAATGCAGCTTTTGCTGTAAGCTTACATTCACACCACTTCATCATTTGACTAGCAGTCGCAAGGACACAATCGCAAGGACCTTGGCCCTCATAAGAGCAACCGATCCGCTCGAAAAAAAATGGGTACTCACGTCTGTAGGGTCGTCCCTCTTCAGGCGTCGATCGCTCGGTATTCTCGGAGCCGGGAGTCGCGTTAGCATCTCGATCCTCTTCGTCAGGCGTGGGTCCTCGATTGCTGGCAGAGGTAACCGATCCTGGAGGGTTTCCAGGCGGCGAGCGGCTCGCCGAACCCGCGGGACTGTGCGGTGCGATTTCTTGATTTGGAGCACCGGATATGCCCGTGCCAACGCCACCGGATGAAGGCAACGACGGTGAGAACATGTTCGACATGCTCGACAGCGATCCTAGACTCGGCAATCCTGAAGAGACGCTCGTCGTTCCAGTCTCGACCTTGAGGCACTTGCTCGGCGGTGCGAAAGCCGATGGACCCAATGGCCTGAACGCGCTGAACGGCAAACGAGGATCCAACGGATGAAGAAATTGGTGCGGAAGATGCAGCATATGATGAAGACCGTAGCCGAGAGACGCAGCGGTGCTGAACGGTACCTGAAGATCCTTCGCGTCCGTAACCTGCATCATTTTCCAAGGAAAATGCACAAACATTTTTTTTTTAAATTAATATGCAACATCTCGATGAGAATGGAAATGTGTGTGTGCGTGTTGTTTTTTCGTTTCTGTTCGTTCCTTCAATTCGAATAATTTTTCTTTGGATTTTTGTCTCTAGGAAAAATTTCAGGGTAAAATTGTTAGATGAAAAAATAATTTTAAGTCGCTTATAAAAAATGTTATCTATCGCACAATTGGAATTATTGGACAATTTATACTCATCACCTCAAATATGCATTTTTTTATATTTTTGGGAATTCACAGTACCGGATATTTTAGCTTCTTGTCTGTTCACAAATGTTTTTATGGAATTGAGAAAGAAAAAAAATTTAACTTAAAAAAAGCATTTTACTACATTTAACGCATATAAATCATCCATCCTGGAATATAATTTATTTTCATGATGCTGAAATTATTATTCAACCCATTTATTGTTCGTACAAATAAATAAAGTCTTTGACTTGATTCGATGCAACGATACATTTTTCCATCAAATCCCTTTTGTCGAGAAAAAACTCCAAAAGCCCTTTTCCGACCTAAAATAACCTGAACCTTTTCGTCCCTGGAGAGCCAATGAGGGCAAAAAAATGATTAAATTTCCGGGAACTTCCAGTTTCATTATTTTTCATAGTTTATGTCGTGTGACTGACTCAGGAACACGACGTCTATACATAACGTGGAATCAGAGTGTTATTTTTTTGGTTTGTTATTGTGATAATTGCTGTATTACTATTTTACGACAGGAAAATGAGTTTTCCGTTTATCCAAAGTCCGATATGCGCTCCGCATGTTCTGCAGGATCCAATCAGTGATTTATCAGATATTCATTATGATTTTCATTACCTAGCGGCGGCAGATTTTTTTTCTACGCCGCGCAGCGATGAATTTTATTTTCAGTTGGAATAATTGCTCGCTATTTTTCATTTTTTTTTTCGGTGGAGCTTTTAAGCTCCGTGACTGCGCTTGTGAATTATGTCTCTTTTAATTTTTATTTTATTTTTTGCTTCGATTGAAAATCCAAAAATTCTGAACATGAAATGAAAGATTGATTAGCACTAATCGCGAAAGAGGCGACGAAAGCTGAAAGCCTTTTATACAATCGCACACAAATTGACTTGTCCAATGAATTGCCAAGAGCGCAAGAGAAACTAAATTTTAAGCGCCCACGGCGAATTAAGCAACAGATTTACGCGCTCGCGCTTACGTCACAAGCCAAAACGCCGCTGAGTAAAGGAACATGCGAAATAATAGAGATATTAACGGGCTTGAGGTGAGCGAAGGTCTCGCTAATTTATCCTTTCTTCGCCACTCTGATTCAACGTTTCCCTGACCATCTTAAGGCTTCCGGTGTAAAAAAAAAAAGTTCTTACAATTTTTATTACTCAATTTATCCAGCCGATGTTTCGAGGAATATAGATTTATCACAGATGTGAATAATTATAAAAATGGTTTTTTTTTTTCAATTTATTTGCACTTTAATGTATTTAATATTTTAGGGAATTAATTTTTTTACCATTCTGATCTAACGTTTCGTTGACTAGAAAACTTGGTCAAAATTTGTTTATCTTCTTGGTAAGCTAACAAATATTTGTACTTACTGAAAAAAATTGTTTGCTCGCCCGATAATTGTTCTCCTGCCCAAAAAATATTTATGCTTGCTGAATAATATTTTTTCCGGCACAAAAAATATTTCTGCTCGCTGAATAATATTTTTTCCGGGCCAAAAAATATTTCTCCTCACTAAATACATTTTTTCCTTGTCCAAAAAATATTTTTGCTCGCTCAATAAAATGGCTCTTATCGACATCAAATAATCCAATGCTATAACCATTACAGCAACACATTGAAAAAAAAAAAAGTTTTCATCCTTGAATTCACCGGTTATGCGCTATCAGGCTGAGAACAAAGCCGTGACAATAATTTAAGCAAATTGACTCGGATAGCCTTAAGTAGGTAGTTCGTCGGATTCCCTCAACAGTGTGTGTGTACGATTATCATGAGCATGCTGGGGATTAGAGGATCAATTTGCGGACGATAGTCCAGGCTAATCGGTGGCATGCAAGGAGGAGAGGGCCACTAACTTGTGGATTGAAGGGTCTCTGCATTCTCAGGGCGTCGGGGAGGCCCCCGGCCTGCGAGAAAACGACGAGGGACGGTGGCGGGAGATGGTTCGGCACGTACGTAGAATTGTCCATCTATAACAGACCGGCGGTTTCCTCTTAGCAGCTCCTTTACCCATTTCCTCTTTTCCACCCCTAAATACACGCCTAAAATATTTTTCTTTAATTCCGATTCATTAATGCTCGCGGTTTTTCATCGATTATACCGATTTTCGCGATTATTATTTCGCAAAATCCTTAAACTCCATAACATTGTAATAATTTTCCCATAAAATTCCTTGACTTTTTGACACTACCGATTTTGCGCGATTAAAACACAACGAGACAAGAGAATTCGATCGTTGCTCGTAAATTTTATCGATCGGTAACCCAAAACATTGTTGACTACATTAAACCGATTTTCGCGACCGCGTCGAGAAAAGCAGGAGTGAAAACAAATTAAATCGGTCGAGCTGTCGATTCGTGTACATTTTTTTCTCTGCATTTAAATTAAAATAGCTCTAGAGATAAATACACGAAAAAAATTGGAGAAGGCAAAGAGACGAAAAATGAGAGTTGCCGATCGATCTGCCGATTTCCGTGCATTCTTCTCTCAATTTAAATCGGTTCGACAATTATCGCAAAACACTTTGACTCTTGGGGACATTGATGAAAGCGTAAATTCCGGATTAATAGCGCGAAGAAAAATCCTCGGTAGCGATCGATCGGCAAAAGCGTGTGTACGTGTGTGCGCGGTTGCACGTACACGGTATCGGGATCGAGCAGCGACGCGAAACCGAATTGCGTGGACAAACGCGTAACCGCAATGGACAGAGAGCTTCCGTATATTCGCGAGAGTAAACGGCTCGGCTCGCGAACGATCGGTATGCAATATATTATCCCGAAATCAAATTCGAATCGGTTTTATATTACGTCCAGAGTGCCGAGTGGTGCCACAGCGGTCTGGCATAATTGTTCCGCGTTACCGAAATCGTTCCGCTCGTTGGCGCCCCCCGTCATCAATTATCGCGATTATTAATGGTTCGTTCGACGGCTTTTAGACTTCGGGCTTCGGATACTTGATAGCTCTCGGTTGCAACGTTATTTCTGAATTTCCATAAAGCTGCTCGTTCGGAAACCATCATATTAAAATCATTTCCCCGCGCTTTCTCCCGACATAATGTTTATGTTACCGGTCAAACGTACCGAGGATTAAACCGATCGATGTCGCGAGAGAGAATAATAATTGTCACCGCAAAAACGCCACAAAGTAACATAAAAAATTCTGTTGATCGTTAATTCCTCATCCACGAATTCCTAATATACAATAATACAAAATAATAATCATATATATACATGGATATAAATATAGAAATAGATAATTACAGTGGGACCGCTGTCTTTCCACATGGTCGTGTCTCCAAATTCCCTCAATAATCTCGAATTCTAATATATTCCCTCCTCCCAAAGACTTCCGTTCACCGGCTTCCAAGTGCTTTATTATCGTTTTCCATTCGTACTAAAATCTCAACCCTTTCCCTTTCATTCGATTCCGACTGCGAGTGAGCGCGCAGTGATTGACAAAACAACAAAACAACGGGGGTTCTTCGTTTGTTCACAGTTAGTTGCACACACGCGGCGAGGCCGACGGATGGGTTTTTAAACCCGCGCCCAATCGCCGCTTAACCGACCTAACCTGGCTCGCCGCTCGCCACGAGAGTCACAACACGCGCGCAGATGAAACGCGCGGCACAACAACAAACGTCAGTTATCTGTTTCTTTGTTTTTAACTATTTAACGGTCACGAGTAACAGCGGGTCACGTGATCACAGACGCGAAACAACGGAAAAAGGAAATCGGGGTCTAGTCGCTGTCACTGTCTCGGCTGTCAGCTGTCAACTAACGTCGCTGATCGAGGGACATTCAAACCGCGAGCCCGCCGCGCGCTTCTCGGGCTGACCTAACCTCAACGCGGGGAACGCGGTGCGGACGTCGAGCCTCGTCGGCTGTCACCACGTCGGCCCTCGAGCTAAGACCGAGTACGAGCTCCAAGGCGATCGCCGAGAGCGTCTCAGGAGCGGCTGCGAGAGGAAACCGCCGGCCCGATGAGCTACCTCGTGGACATGCGAGTGCAGACTGATTGGAGCGTGGAGCAAGGCTACTTACCCACGTCCCACGATCCGGCGGAGGCGGCGGTGCGGCGGAGGCGGCCCTCACAACCTCCTGGTGATGGCTTGCGCGCGTGTTTCCGCCGCCATAACCGGCGCCACCGTACAGCCATCCTTCGGGCGACTGCGCAGACGCCCGTGCGCACCGCCACTAGTGCGCATCGTCGCGACGCGGATACCGAGACACTCGGCCGCGGCTCACTGCAGCCGAGGCTGCTCACCGAGACGCATGTCTCTTGTCTCGCCAATGGGAGACAACACTTGCACGTTTTCCTATTTTTCGGACTCGCTTTAACCTCGGAATATCGTGGATCTTGAATTTTTTTTTTTATAAAAAGGGATTCGAATTTTTAGGCACTTGGATATGGTTAAAAAATTTTTTTTTCATTTCTTTATGCTTTCTCGTTTTTGTAGAACATAAAGATTGTCATTTAAGATTGCATATTGTGAGATAACTTTGTAGGAATTGTCATTTTATTCGATTGAGCATTGAGTGTGATGCTGCAGTTCGCGCAAAAGAGATTTCTTTACCAGCGATAGGAATTTTTTACAACATTTTTTTTGTAATTTGTAGCTTAGCCAGAAAAGAATTAATTTCGATGGATTCTGATGGGAATGCTGAAATGTCGATTTATAGTGGAGTCAGGATGAAAGCAGAGTATAGTGGCTCAGCTGGTGAATGAATTTACAGAATGGGGGGAGAAGTTACCGGATTAATCGAGGATGCTGTGCGCGGCGTTTTTTTCTGCACTTGCTATTCCCGACACTGCGGTTCGCTTGTACAAATGCTTGGGAGATTTTTTGAGGTACTCGGGGTCACGAGGGTTGAGCGAATTTCAGTGCACACCGGGGTTGAAATTTTCAATCCGTTCGCGATATCACAACACTGAGTGTTTTGGTCGCGATGGAGAGACGGACTTTATGCGCCGTCTATCCGATCTTCGGGAACTGCGACGTTCTCAAACTTTGGATAAGTTACCGATCTATATCGGGATCTGCTTTACCATTAGGATTCATCGGTATTTGAATAAAGAAAATTGTACTTAAAATGCATTAATTTCAAAACAAATAGTTTCTTCAACCAATTTGTTTCGTGTTAACATATTATTTCGGATGAATTTTAATCAACGGCGTAATATTAAGTTTGAAAATACATTTTAATTAAGAGCAGAACATAATTTCAAACGAATTATCATTCGCGAGCGACTTTTAAAAGGAAATTGTATGTCGCTTTGAATTCTTTATCCGACGAATAAAATGATTTTTTTATTAACATCGATTCAATTACCGTTTTTATGATTGCTTTTACCACCGGAGGACCGAAAATTCTATGGAGGGTTCGAAAAATCACCGCACGGCGCTCGCGTCGCTTAACCGCAGACGCATGAATGAAAAGTGGAGGGGCGGAAGAGAGTGGTACAGTCCCTTCCAGGACTAGCCAACCGGAGGCGGAAAGAATAAAGTGGAGGGGGGCGTTTACGCGAGCGCGTCGTTGTCGAACGTTGCGCGTAGGTTGTCGAAAAAGCTTGTTTATTTATGTGGCCTGAGTGAAATTGTGCTTGAAAAAAGGTGAGTCAGCTGTTCGTTTTGCGAATGTTGTGGCAGCGACGATCATTCGTTTGTCTGCAAAGCTTCCCAATTTTCTCGCCTGTAAACAAAGATATTAGCGGTTAGAGCAAAGCTAATGCCACTCCCTGTCCCCTCCACTGACTCTTAACCGTAATTGCCATTAGTGTGCAGTGAGTAATCCCTCAGTCATTTCGAAGGATGCTCACCGCGTGTGTCACCTTTGTGTTTTTTTGTTTTTTTAAATTTACTTATCATTCGATAAAATCGCAAGCTGATATTAAAAATCATTGAAATCAACAGGTGGGACATAACAGTCCTGAATAATTGAGCGGCACCATGGCTACCAGCAGGTGCTTGCTGACCGTGTGTCTCTTGGTTGTTATTACCATGAGCGAGGCGCAAAATTTCTTCAACGATAATCAGTACGAGTGCCCTCGTCACTGGATCCGATACCAAGAGTCGTGCTATCGCTTTGTCAAAAGTCCCCTGAAAAGACGAGAGGAGGCGAGACGCACGTGTCAGGCTTATCAGAGCGACCTCGTCTCGATAAACACTGTGGAAGAGCATGGTTTTCTGCTGAATCAGCTGCTCTGGCTGGACCCGCAGCATCGAATTTGGTACACGGGCGTCAGGCAATCCGGCGGTTACTGGTCCAACGAGCCTGACAATTCGCAATTGGTGAACATGGAAAATGCGTTTTTACCGGAGCCAAACGACGGCATGATGAGAGAATTTTTGGGATACTCGTTCAACAATAATCTTAAGCGGTGGGGCCTGGAAAAGCTCACCGGAAATGAGGAGCTTTTGTATATTTGCGAGGCGCCTGTTTCCAATTTGCACAATTTGGCGCAGGACGATCGCACGTACACTTATGGGATCGACATTGAAAATCCTCTGCGCATTCCCAGGGGACCGTACTTCATAAAACAACCGGTTAGCAAAGTTTTTGACGTCTCTATGCGGGGACAGCATAATCAAGTCACTTTGAGTTGCCACGCCGGTGGATATCCTGCGCCTGCTTACGAGTGGTTCAAAGAGTATCACGAAGATGCTCGGCTCATTGAAACACCCATAGATCCACTGACCAACAAGAGATACACTGTCAGCGGAGGCTCTCTCATTATTTTTAATCCCTCGCAAAACGACGATCGTGGGACTTATCACTGCAAAGCGTGGAACGAGTACGGCATGATTATATCCGAGAGCGTTGAATTGTCCTTCGGATATATTCTCGAATTCAATTTGAAGCGGTCGGAGGAAAGCGGCGAGCAAAATTGGGGAAAAGCCGTTTATTGCGATCCTCCGCAACATTATCCGGAAGTTAAATACTATTGGGCGCGTGATTACTTTCCGAATTTCGTGGAGGAGGACAAACGTGTTTTTGTCTCAAACGATGGAGCTCTTTACTTCTCCGCTCTCGAGCCTATTGATCGCGGCAATTATTCGTGCACCGTGCAGAGCTTCGCCTCTGATACTGGACGCAACGGACCTTTCTTTCCTCTCAGAGTACAGCCGCATTGTAAGTACACAGAATGATGCAAAATTATTGGTTCTAATTTGAATAATTTAACACTTTTTGTTGTGGCGAATTTTAGCATCCTTCCAGCAGCTGAAATTCCCCAATAATTTCCCAAAAGTCTTTCCGGAAGCGCCTGTTGTTGGTCAAGAAGTTAGGCTCGAGTGTATCGCTTTTGGATAGTAAGTATTCTTTATATGTTGATTGATGATTTAAAAAAAAAACGCAAAATGTAACATTGCACATTTCTTAGTCGTTATTTATCACTTATTCACGAATCTGAGTAAAATAAGAATACATGAAGAAAATAACTGTGCTCATGTTCTACTTTTCTGATGTTCAGTGTGTTTGTATTTCAATGAGTTTCACGACAAAAATTACAACTTTCAGTCCAGTGCCATCGTACAATTGGACAAGACGAGGATCGCAATTGCCTGAGGGTGCATACCTGACGAGTTTCAACCGCGTATTGAACATCCCCAAAGTTCACATAGAAGATCAGGGCGAATACATTTGCAGAGCTCACAATAATCGTCTTTCGATCCAAAATTCCGTATGGCTGACCATTCAGGCGGCTCCAAACTTCACCATACCGCTGGAGGACAAGCACATGGACAATCGCGGACAACTCGTGTGGATGTGCGAGGCATTCGGCGTTCCGGACGTAACTTACAATTGGTTCAGAAACGGGAGACTTCTCGACAACACGACGTTATCGCCGGACGAACGCGAACGATATGTCATACAGGACAATGTTTTGAGGATCGAAAGATTGGATCCTGACAGAGATCCGGGAATGTACCAATGTCGCGCAAGGAACCAGCTTAAAACTACGTATTCGTCGGCCCAACTCCGCGTTTTGTGTGAGTCATCTCCTCATAAATATCGCCTAAAGTTTTCTTCATTCTTTAATCACGTTTACAATATATTGGACACAATTTTTTGTGCAACTATTCCAAATTTTAAACGACTTTTTGTTACGTCAATGACAAAAGTAATTTTATCAACACGTTTTTTCCCTGACTTACTATTTTAAATGACTCAAAACTCATTGATAAACAGCATTGAAGCCATCCTTCAAAAAGCATCCGATGGAGTCCGAAAGTTACGCGGCAGAGCGCGGAAATACGACGATAGTTTGTAATCCGGAAGCGGCACCAAAGCCGAAATTCTTATGGAAGAAAGACGGTAACGTGATCGGTTCCGGCGGCCGAAGGCGTATTCTCGACAATGGAAATCTCGTCATCAGTCCAGTCTCGCGTGACGACGAAGGAATGTACGTTTGCGTGGCATCAAACGAGTACGGCAGCGACGAAACTCGCGGACGACTCATCGTTTTACGTAAGTGACTCATTCGCTCCTCGCATATTCTCATTATAAATTTCCTCGAACCTCGCGATAGCTCCAACGAATCATGCGCCATTTATCAACAGGTGGTCCCTCTTTCATCGAGACTCTCTCGCCCAAAATATTGACCGCGGTCATGTACAATCAGACGTTGCGTTGTCTCGCGGAGAGCGAATCGATGCTCGACATCGCTTACATCTGGACCCACAATGGAATACGGATAAGAGACAAGGATTTGAAAAACAATCCCCGATTAAGTATAAACGGTGGAATTCTCGAAATAACGAACATAACTCTCGCCGACGCTGGGGAATATGAATGTATAGTCGAAAGCGCAGTCGGTCGAGTCACCAGCAGAACTTTCCTCATGGTCGACGGACCGCCAGGACCACCAGGAGGTATTCAAGTCACCAATGTCGTCAAAACGGACGTGACCCTTCAGTGGACCGACGGAGCTTACAACGGAAGGGAAATAATAATGTACACGATAGGCGCGAGATCTCGATACATCAACGATTGGTTCAATCTAACGGAAAGTAAGTACACTATAGTCTAAAACTGCTCTTCTAAAAAAAATTCCTCACTAATATTCCTCACCGAAATCTTCTTGTCCGTTTAGATATAACCGCAGAGGTGATCAACAGATACACCGGCCGAAAGCAGGTGCATCTCGAGGGAATATTGAATCCTTATACGACATACGAATTCCGGGTGTACGCGGCAAACGAATTGGGCTACGGTCCACCGTCTCTGCCGTCCCCGAAGTACAGCACGCCGCCGGACAGGCCGACGAGAGCGCCGTCGAATATCGGCGGCGGTGGCGGAAAGATCGGCGATTTATCGATAACCTGGGATCCCCTGAAGCCAGAGTATCACAACGGTCGCGGTATCTACTACAAAGTTTACTGGCGTCGCAAAAACGCCGACACGGAATTCCAGTCAAAATCTCTTCAGCAATACGGCAACGTTGGATCGTGCGTTGTGCAAACGCAAGCCGAATTTTACTACACCGAGTACGAGGTTAAGGTACAGGCGATAAACGAAGTAGGAGTGGGTCCGGAGTCGGAAATGGTGACGGTCTACAGCGCCGAAGATATGCCGAGAGCCGCGCCGCAAAAGGTCGTCGCGATGAGTTACAACAGCACCAGTTTGAACGTCACCTGGGAACCGCTCGACGAAACCCGTGAAAACGTTCGCGGAAAGTTGATCGGCTACAGAATAAAATATTGGCCGGACGGCGCGAACGAGGACGACGCGACATATTATCTCTCGAGAACGACGCGACCTTGGGCGCTTATCGTCGGCTTGCAGCCCGACAGATTTTACAGGGTCAAATCTATGGCGTACAATTCGGCGGGCGCGGGACCGGAAAGCGAACGGTGGGTCGAAAGAACTTACCGAAAAGCACCGCAAATACCGCCGAGTTCCGTGGAACTCAGCGTCATCAACCCCTCGACCGTCTTTCTCAAATGGCGATACATTCAGCCGAGTTTGGACGAGGAACCGCTCGACGGTTTCAAGGTGAGGGTGTGGGAACTCGATCAGGACATGAGCACGGCGAACGACACGATAATCGCCGGAGGAATGAGGCTCGAAGCCTACATATCTGATCTGACTCCTGGCAAAGCTTACAATCTTCGAGTTTTGGCGTTCAGCAGAGGCGGTGATGGCCGCATGTCCAGTCCCATAACTCAATTCAAAATGGGCGACGCCATCGAGTTCCAAAGTTCCCGCGCGAGTAAAACTTTCGTCGCCGGTGCTTTTGGATTATCATTTATTCTCGTTCTTTTTCCGCGGATATTCGCAGTAGTTTAGAGAGTATTTTTGGTTTTTCGTTGACTCTGCCGTCGCCATAAAGCGGTTAATTGAACGGAAATCCGTTGCGGAGCTCGGCGCACAAGCGAAATTTCTATATCAGCCAAGACACGTGTAAGATAATACACCTCAAGTGTTCTTACAGTTTTTTGATAAATATTTTTTCGTAGTTTTTTTCGTAGATTTAGGGAATTGCGAGGAATACATTCTCGTGGTTGCTATCCGTCGCAGCTATCTTTACCCGACGCAATTACTTTTTTTACGATCGCAATAACGTTCGTTTCTTTTTATGTGTGTTTATTTGCACCTACAGTACGAAGAAGAAAATAATGAATCTCTTATCGTGTTTGCAATACGCATCGGCTAATTCACCGATTTGCAACACGCGTTTCCGTCCATACGAGCCCAACTCACAAAATGTGCGCATTTTTAAAATAGATATATATATTTATACATATAAATTGTATATTTAGACTAAAGCTGTTGTATATTCCACTGAGTCGAAGGTTTTTTTTGTCGTCGACATTTTAGCCTCGAATTACACAGTATTTATCTGGCTATCTGTTCTGATACCCATAGAAACTTAAGGTACAACCACCATTGACGATATTATTAAGCAATTGTCTCCGTAGGAGTATACATACCATTTTTGTTTTATACAATTGTACTACTCGATTGAAAATCAATAGAGAATACATTTTTTTACATCACCACGACTCTATTTTCACAATCTCCTTCCTATTTAAACGATTATTTTAGTTTTATTCTTCTGACACTAATTTTAAAACGTGCTGTGAATTCACAAAGTTACCTCGTTTCAAAAATATTTTTGTTTTTTATTTTTTCGTTTCAGATATTGCGGGGTTTGCTATTGAATAAAATGCAAGCTCTGTAACGTTGCTCTTTCCAATAATCAATGTTTATTCAATCCATTTGATACAAAGAGAGGAGCGTAGTCTACATTAAACGAAAAATTACATTACGGTTACATAGAAAGTCCTATGTTTAAAAAGTAAACGCAGAAACAAAAAACTCCAAAGCTAATATAAATAATAGAGAATAAAGAGTATTCGAAATCGTATAATAATCACCGATTTGCAATACAATAACATACAAAATAATCATTTTTCAACAACATGCATAAAATTATTTTTTATTCACTACACGAATGGATTTTATTTTTTTATTTTCTTTGCTATTCCAGAATTTGACCAAGTTTCATGCATTTCAAAGTCTTCGGTTGATTATTCTCTATAAATTATTAATCGACTAGGTGTTTTTTTGTTATTCTCGGGTTTTTGAGAGCGACTCTTGTACTTGAATTAAAAGTCTTATAACTTATTAATAAATAGTTGTAAAGCGGTCGTTTTGGAGAAGTTGCTCTTTCCAATAATCATTGTTATTTAATCCGTTCGAGCGATGAGCCTACCCTATTCTAAATGATATTAGCTTGCGGTTACACACAGAATCCCTATAAAATAAAAAATGCGCGAAATATGAAGAAGGGAACCGAAACAATAAATAAATAGTAATAATTTTAAAAAAAAACACACAAAATCGGTCGTTTTGAAAAGCCAACATAAATACAAGAAAACAGTATTCGAGGTCGACTCGTGGAATGAGAAGTTCAATCAATATACATATGTATAGTATATGGCATATATAATATCGGGAAAATTACGCATGATTGTCATAAAACACGCATGACTTTTCGGGAGTCGGGGGAGAGCTACTTCTAATTGACCAAACGGACGGTCAACCTTTGAACACTTTCGAACCTATATTTATAACATATACTAGTCTTCTAAGGCTAGTAAGTATTCGTGTAGAGCCTGGGGCGCGTGGCACCTTCTCTCAAGTGAAAATTAATTTTCTTTTTTTTTTCTTTTCTTTTTTGGACCAATAATTTGTCTCATTAAGAGGTTCTCGCCCGTTCGTTTACCGAGTTTCCAATTAATTGGAGGATTGGAGAATATTTTAATAAAATAGAAAATACTATTGGGTTCGAATGACTATAAATAATTTTTTTTTTTCAAATCGATAATAAGCATTTTTTAATTTAAAGTTATTTGAAAGCATAAATTTGTTATTCAACAACAAAAAAATGGGTCGATCATGGCTTTCGAAAATTATTTATCGTTATTCGAAGAGTGTTTTTACTATATTTTTATTTGATTTTATATTTCATTTCAATTTTGAAGAACATACGAATAAAAAATTGATTGAAAATACTTTGGAGTTTGAATAGCTATAAATATTCTTTTTTTTTTTTGTAAGAGAAAATATACATTTTTCATTTAGGATTCATTGTTCCAAATAACTTTGCGTTGTTAACAAAAAAAGTATGGCCTTAGAAAATTAATTAATGTTATTCGAACTAAATAGTATTTGCGCTATTTTTTAAAATCCTTATGTCGACCATTTCTGGGTGATTGGGAGAACGAGAGAAGTAACTCGCGCTCCGGCGTGTGAACAGCGTTATCGAGAATACTATGTGTAATCGAGTTGGCGAGCCGCGTTATTCGTGGCCATTCTCGTGGCGTTTCAAATCAATTGGTCTAAAGAGGCGAAAGCTCCACTGCGGGTAGACCCATTTTTGCCCGCAAACTCGTAACGTCGTCTTCTATTCTCACGAGAAGCTTGAATTTCTGAAATACGAAATAAATTTTAACGAATCTCAATGCCAGCATCCTAAAAAATTTATCAAACGTCATAAACAAGTTTTTAAAAAATTACATAAAAATAAATAAACAAATTAAGACGAATTGATAAAAATGTTCACAAAGTCACAAAAATTGCTTAAAACTTCATTTTGAAGCGTTAAAATTAAAAAAAAAATTTCAAATTATTAATTGATAGTAATTTTTTATTTACCGTTTTGTTATCACCAGGTGTCGTGTACCAAATGTAAATCATGTATCCAGGTATGCAGAGCATCGAGGAAAGCGCCGTGAACCAGCCGAAAACGTGGGACCACCACGGATATTCATAGTCCAAGTACTTGACTGGTGTCCATTGAACCAGATTGAAGACGAACACACCCTGAAGAAAATATCTCGATTACACATCATTACCTCAAAATAATAATTTTTTCGACGCATCGCGGTCACTCACATGCATATTCTAATAATTCCTTGTGTCGAACAAAACGTCTATTATCACATAAAAAAAAAATAAAAATAAAAAATAAAAAATCCACTTCGGACGAAACAGGAGCGATACTAACGATGCAAATCATCGGAGTGGTGATGGTCCAGCAGAATTTCCACCACATGAACGGATAGTAGCCGATCATATCGCGAATACCGTCGTAGAATCGATTGACACCGAACGCCCAACTGATGGACACGCACTCGAAGAAGATGAGGAAGAGAAGACAAAATCCGGAGACCGCGTAAGAGTCGAGGATCTGAAAGACGTACATTCCACCCTCGGATATGCAGGAAAGTCCGACCAAGTAGGAGATCATGCAGACGACGGCGATGAAGAGTTCCTTGCGTCTGCGAAGAAGTTGAGGCCACTCGTCGACCTGCAGCAAGGTCATTCACCAACATCATCTTCACCCTGAAGAGATAATTGCAGATCCATTCCAATTATTATTCCAATTAATTCATTACCGCCGCAGTGATGAATCCCTCCATGGTACAAAACTGCGAATCGAGACCAATGAGTAACAACATGAAGAAGAAGAGACACGACCAAATCGGAGCTCCTGGCAACTGGAGAACAGCCGATGGATAAGCCAAAAATGCGAGACCCGGTCCCGAAGCTGCGACGTCCGCGACCGGCTTCTGTTGCTCGTGGGCCATAAATCCAACCACCGAAAATATAACGAAACCGGCGAACATACTCGTCGACGAGTTCACCGTGCAAACGATCAATGCGTCCTTGTAAACGTTGTTGCTAAATTTGTTGTAACTTCCCAGCGCAACGAGCGTACCGAGACCGAGACCGTAGGAGAAAAATATTTGGGTTACTGCGTCGATCCATACCTGCAAATATTTATTCACCATTTATTGCACATTTTTTCATTTACATATCGAAAGCTCATTTCAAAGGGCTGAAAAGAGCCAATCACCATTTTTCGCTAATACTTTTTTAAATCGTTGTAACTGGGCGGAAATTCTCACCTGGGACTCTTTGAGCTTCGACAGATTGGGACTGACGTAGAATTTAATACCTTCCATGGCACCTGGCAACGTGATTCCACGGATAAGAAGGATGGTGAGAAGCACGTAAGGAAAGAGAGACGTGAAATAGACGACTTTTCCAGTCCACTTGACTCCCTTCCAGATGCAAAAGTAGCAGAGTATCCATACGAGTAGAAGGGTACCAGCGAGCTCCCATCGGATGCTGCCCATGTGCTCGATTCCATCGCTGATCTGAAGAGCTCGTCGCCTAAAAAAATAGCAAAAAATGTAAGTTTTTTTTGTTTCTTCTTTTCAATAAATATTGTCAATTGTAGTACTCACTCCCAAAATTCTTTAACAGGATCTGTGAGTTCGGTTGCGGATACGTTGAGCTGATTCAAGGAGCACATCCTCACGAAATTGTCGTCGCCTCCACCGTGCGTCGTATTCCAACAGTGAAGAGCACTTCTGTCGTAGGGATTTACGCAAGTCTTGGTATTCCAGGGATTGTTGCAGCTTCCCCACGGCAGTACTTTTTTTTCGAGTGAATTGTATTATAAATTAATCGAGAATTTGCTAGCTACATTTTTATAAGACTCTTTTGACGATAAGACGAAGAAATATTGCCGTGAAAAGCAAAATTTGTTTCTTTCATCACTTCGGTATATATATTTAAATTTGTTCTTGATTTTAGAAAATTATTAATCATATTTTATGTAAAAGATCAATTGTTATTATTACAAATTTTTTTTTTCAAACTCACTACTGCGCATCGAGATGAAGAAGTAGAAAATGGCCCAGGCCAGGATGACGATGTAGTAAACGTTCATCCAGCAGGACATCACGGCTGCTGCGTAGCCGATACCCTTGAAGAGGGGCGCGATCTTGAAGACACCCAAACCTCCAATGGTAAGCATTTGTCCGAGTGCTAATTCCATGAAAAACATGGGTATACCGGCTAGGATCAAGGCGAGGAAATAAGGAATGAGAAATGCACCGCCGCCATTTTTGTAACAGAGATAAGGGAATCTCCAGACGTTTCCAAGACCGATAGCCAACCCGACCTGTTTTTACAAAATCATGTAAAAAACCGGATTGTCAACAAAAAAAAAAAAAAGAAATGCATCAGTCTCGAGTTGAAGTAATTTTTTTGATAATTACATCTTGGCGAAAACAAAAAATCGCTTCGAAACCAGAAGAGTCTTCTTCATGACCAATTTTCATAATTATAGTTACAACTATAGTTGAAAAAATGAAATTTATTATAATGTACGACGAATAAACGCCACAAAATTTACAAAAATCGTGTGACAACTGGCGTAAATAAAAATGGACAATTAACCCAGCGTTTTTTACCAACTTTTGGATAAGCCTAAGAAAAATAAGAAAAGGGAATTTTTTTTCTGAATAAAAAAGCTCAAAGCCCTTTGATGCTCACAGGACCAAAAAGTAATTTCAACTCGCGACTTTGATATCGAAAATCGAAATAAAAAAATCAGTACCACGCTGAGAATAAAGTCGAGTTTGGTGCTCCAGGATCCTCTTTCGGGAAGAGCCTTTTGTTTCGGCTCTTTGGTGGATGCGCACATGAGATTCAACGCAGCCCTGACTTCCTCGATGTTCTCAGCCTCCGCGAGCTCGGGATCTCTCGTGGTTTCCGTCATCCTGTCACCGTTTTATCGTTGGGAAGCTCTCTGCACGATTTTACTTTCCGGCTTCGGAAGGCGATTCTCTTCAGCGCCTTCAGTGACTTTTCGTTCCGTCTCAGCCAGGGAGCTGCCCTCGAGGCATAACACCGCACCTGTGCAGACTGAGATAAAAATACCACTCCTCGAATGGCTTAAAAATATTTTTGGATCCAAACATTAATTGCTCGCAATTAAATTGTTTTTTTTTTTTACTTACTAATTACAACGTGAAATGCTGCCAATTTCCGAACCATATTAATAAATTGTCAAAATATTGAATAGACTGTTAAAAAATGGTATGAAGTTTCCAACAATTTCAATGTTTAATGTTTTAATGATTCCACTGCTAATTTAGTATATCATAATTATAAATTCATAATTCAATATTTCCAGTGTTAACTCAGCGTTCGACTTAATTAAATTTCAAATGGGCCTAAGTCCACAACAAAAGCGTCCGAAGACTGGGACGTCTTCAACAATCGGTACCGTTACGTGTGTTCATCGTGGTCCCGCATAATAAGAGGGAAAGAAAAAAAATTCTTTAGCTTTGTTCGTTTGGCGACGTAAAAAGAGCGAAGTGCTAACGGGGGTCTCTCCGATGATTTGGACGTCGCGCCGCAAAGCCACAAACCCTTTTGCGCTTTTCGGCCTAGTTCGAGTCTGTGTGTAGTTTTGTACGAAAAAAAAAAAAAAAAAAATCTCGAAGCCCGAGGCAATCGGGCGTTGCGCGAGAAAATCTCCGGAAAGCAATTAGCCGATCGTCGTGGCACATACCGAACGGTATAGCACAGTGGCAAGACAATAGCCATCTCCTTCAGGCGGAAGATGAAGATATGAGCCAGTCGCGAATCTCTCGCTGTCCCTCACAGCCTCTCCCGAGCCAAAGACTCTTTTGTAATAAGCTCGCGTTAACCGCTCGCCAACTCACCCACTCTCACTCTCCGGAGGTATATCTCGAACGCCCAGGACCGAACATCTATATTGGATAATTAGGGCTCAACCGTTTCCGAACGATTAACATTCCAAGTGCTCCTCCCCCTCTTATCTGGACCGAGAGCGGTCCACGAGTCTTCCATGCAACACGGCAATTATTCGTTGCTATTATCGCATCCGATGATTTGGATGAGATCGAGCATATCAAAAAGCGCGACCTCGCAAATTTATTGTTCTTCTATTTTCAACCCATACTCATTTTTGCTTAGATCCAAAGTGCAATTCTTCACACTGGGATAATGAATCAATAACGACACATTAATTGTTACACGGCACTTGATTGTTAATTGATTCTCATCTAGGGTGTGCCGATAAAGCTGAAACGGCTAATACGCGGGCCAATGTTGGGATGACGATTATCGACTGTACAACATTAGGCCAGTGCTCGGCCAAGTATTAACATGACAATGGTTGGCTTCTCGATATTAGCCCAATAGTTAGCCAAGTGTTGACCCGCCTATTGTTGGTTTGCCGATTGTAAGCCAATACTCAGACAATTATTAATTCACCAGTTGTTGGTTTATCGATGTCAGTCTAATGCTCGACCAAGTAAGCGGTCATATTCAACTTATTGTCATTTGGACAGCCATATTGAATCCACTATTTTGAATTTCTGAATTCAGACTTGAGTTCTTTAATCAGTGCCTTTAAAAACATCCGTGTACCGATTTTTATTCAAATCCATCTGATGTCCTTGTGATTGTTATTCTACATGCAACTATTCTGGACTTAAAGTATGGGACATCCATATAGTAGATTTGGCCGAGCGGTTAGCGTGCTTGTTAGGTAGTTAGATAGTTTAGGTAGGTCTCGTAGGTCTCGGGTTCAAATCCCACTCACATCACTATCCAGAAAACTATCGAAAGAATGCTATCCGTCAACGATTTCCATTTTTTTTTCTTTAATAATAATAGCGTTATTAAAATAATTGGATGCGGTCCGTTAGGAAATATATATTTTTTCAATTAATCATTAATTACTAAATTGATTTATCGTATGAGATGCTCGGGCGTTCCTTGCCCGCGGGACTCGGCCAACTATTGTTCGCCAATATCGAGCCGGACTTATCATCCACGACTCGGGCCGATAATCGAGCCAATAGCGTATGCCAATGTTGGCAGTCTCGGCACCGATATTGGGCCGATGATCGGTCAAGTCCGATCACCCTCCATGGTTTACACTGCTTGCAATGAAAGCAAATTTAATATACAAAACGGTATAAGAATCGGGTTATACGAATTCCATATTAATATAGTTTTTATTGAAAATTTATTGGAAAATGAGGACGTGAGTACGGCTCATTAATTTACCAACATTGTATTCATTAGTGACGAGGAAAAATTAATATACGAGGATCCGCGCTCTGTATGCCGGCGTAGAAATTCTCAAAGACATTTTTTTTAGTGTAAAGCGCACGCGGTGGGCAAGATTTTTTTTTCGCGCGCGCGTTGCCAAGATCCGAGAGGGTTCGCGGTGACAGGAGGGGGAGAGGGGGCGGGGGTGATGGAAGGAACTTCGCAACACCAGAAGCGTTAAATACGTATGTCCGGCGGGGGTTCCACGTAATAAATATCACGATCGTGGCGAGCGAGGCAGGCAGTATAGTCACCCACCCACCGATCGAGGCAGTCACCTATGCTTGCGTACCCTACGACTCGTCCCGTCCCCCCTTGCACCCCGATTGCCCGGGCGACTCATCCGTTCGTTCGCTCCCTCTTCCTCTTCCACGCTCATAAAAAACAGCTATATTCTAATTAGCCGAGGAAGTGATGTCTCGCGGCGTTGAAATGATCGACGCGCCGATCGCGCGTCCCCAAATCCACGTCAATCACATATTTGAGGGAATAATCAACAATTCACTACCGAAAAAAAAGCTACTTTACAGAAAGTTGTGTCAGCCTCATCCGAAACTTTTGGCAATAATACAAACCCTTTTTCAGTACTTCATCTGGTCGCGTACTTGAGAAATGTCGCTTTTTCAGTTTTGCGATTGCGATTTCCTCGATCTCTTCTCAACTGTCACTGGTGATGATCACAAGTGTCGTTACGTCCCATAAATTCACCCGGCGACTTGTTAATCGAGAAAACAACAAAAAAATCGATTTTCAAATCACCTATTTTAACGTTTTTGGCGCGCACTTAAGGTTTTAGCGATTACGAGTGCGTTTCAATGGTTACAGAGAGAACGACGCGCTTTTTTCCACCCGAGAGTTATGGATTAGGACGATTTTAATAGTGAAGTGGCCGCGTGTTCTGTCTTCTCGGTGAGGTCGAAGAGGAGAAGAGAAGAGCGCGCGTGCGAGCGCTGGTCCAGCTCGCGAAGAACTGATCTGAGCTGCGGAGTGTTCCTCCGCTACGAGAGAGAATCGAAATAAAAAAAAGAAAAATGGGGGGACCCCTTTTTCGCTCTCTCTCTTCCTGGGCTTCGCTGACGAGCCTCCCGCGCACACCGCACTCTAATCCTCGCGTACACCGCGTACACAGAGCGCGCACCCTCGGCTATGTGCTGCGCTACCGCATGCGGAAAACACGCTAGTCGATGCTGCGAGCGTATAGCATCGTTCCTGCTCCTCCACGCGGAATCGGCCACGACTTCGTCATCGTCATCATCATCATCATCAGCATCATCATCACGAGTTCATCGCTGAGGTACACGCATTGCACTAACGGACACCGGGGCAAGTTGGATTAAGGGGGTCACCTAAAAAAAAGTTATGAGAAAAAAAATCCTGTAGACGATACCCGATTTTTTAAAATCTTACATCTGAACCTCATTAACTTCATATCGAGCATTATAATATTACAATTTTGTATTAACACACATTGCACGATAATAAAATAAAATGAAATAATATAAAATAAAATGAAATTAAATAAAATTTTTTTTAAATAAAATTTTCAGCTCGTAGCTTTCAGACCAAACCAGTGACCACTGTTGACTGTTCAATTACTGGTGCAATTCTTTCTTTTCACCTTTGACCCGATCCATGCATTGAAGTATTAGAAAAAAATCTAAATAAAAAAATTGATCCGTCTGTCCCCGGTCTTCCATAACGTGGCTACCGTTCGATCGCTTCTCTCTCGTCGTGTGATGCTCCTGCTCAGCAGAATGCGGCGGGGGAGGGCCCCCAAGATCACAACAGTATATCATCATCAAACTGACAACGTGCACTACCGCCCTACACCTATACCGGCAATTATAGGCGGCCAACGTTGACCGCCACTATTTCTTCTTCCTCTGCTTTTATACATAACTCGGACTTGTACTTTTTTTTTCTTCCGACGTTACATCCAATTTATTCTTACATCACTTCGTTCGAAAATTGCCGCGAGGGGTTTTGTACTTCAGGCGAGAAAAAACCCTCACCTCGGAACCGCAACGCACCCCCGATTCCCGCTCTCGTTTAGCAACTCGTTACCCCCGGGTGTGGCGCTCTCGAACATCCGCCGGAAAGAGGAAGTCACTGGTCTACGGAGCGACTATGCTGCGAGAGATTGGCTCGGGATCCAGGTCCCGCGATAACGACCTGTACCTATGATTCTACCAAAATCTCAGCTCGCTTCAAAACGCACGAGGAGGGGGTAATGTATGGTATTTTCAACGGTCCCTCACACGAACCGTCAAGCCACTTTTTATTCCACCACCTCCAATTTTCTCTATTATTATGACAAAGTGCCATAGCAATAAAAGCCATCGCATGTGAATTTAAAAAAAAATGTCTTAAAGAACATTTAAAAAAACGGGTTTCTATTTCAGAAACTTAAAGTTAGCAGATTAAAAGTTTCTTAGAAGTTTTATGTGCTATTATAGTAATATACTTGCATCGTGCTATTTAATCAGCTAATTTATTTCCAAAATATGTAAATAACTACATTTCCTTCAGCACTACTCTACGTTATTAATATTATTACCATTATTACAATAATCAATTACACATTTTTCGAAAAATATCTCATTTAATTCGCTAATTTGTTGCAAAAACAATTAACAATTAAGTAAACTAATACTACTTCTGTTATTACTGTTATTACGATTATTATTACACATTTTAAAAAATCCCCCATTTAATTAGCTAATTTGGTCCGAAGACAATTAACCCAATGTAAACTATGTCTCTTTCACCACTATCGCCACTTTTACTGTTACTATTATTATCATTATTATTTCGACGACTTGGTCGAGGAAGCAACGTCGCAATGGGTCGGATCGGTGATAATGTAGGTGAGCAAGACTAGGAAGCTGGTATATCCGGAGGGTTCACGTGACACCGATCTGTCCCCGCATCCGTTCTGGGTACAGGCCTATCGTAGTATACGCTGTAGGGGCTGAGCCTGGCGTGTTCTACTAACACAAAGTTGCAGGCTGTGCAATGACAGTGAAGCCTAGACACAGAGAGGCCTCTCGTCGGCTCCAGACTGTCATTATTTTTCCACTTTCGAAGCTCCATGAGAACCATTTCGGAACCCCCACCCCCCGCCCCTTATTAATATTTCTTTTTGATACATTCGACAATTAAGAATAACGATCACGACTCCCTTGACTCATATTTTTCAATTTCGATTATTGAGACACCAGGAAGTCCATTAGTCTATTATCGCAATCAGTCCGTATTGTTATTCAGTCGTTGTGTTATAATCCAATTGCTTATACGTCAGTTCGCATCTTAATTGCATGCAAATTCTCGTCTGGAATCGCTGCATATCTCAGACATGAGACCTGAGTGGCTGATGGGCTGATGGATCTATATATATATATACATGTATATAGGACACTTGGTACTATGTATTTGATTGGAAGCTCTCTGGAACTTTGAAGTCGCGTGGCGGGGATGCCCGAATGATAAGAGAGGATGTGAGGGAAGTGGCGCGGGAACCACGCGATCACCGTCGTATTCTCTATGGGGCTTTACGTGGAAAATTGCCAAGGCGATAAAAAATCCATACGGCGATTCAAGCGCCGTTTTTTTCGTCTCGTAGAAGCTCAAATTTAGGCAAAACCGAGTTCTCGGTTTGGTTTGAACTCTTACCATCGAACTCAAGGCAAAAAGTTCGAATTCACTGATTTGAACCAATTAACATTGCCCTCAAAAATCAGACATCAAAAATTGAACGAAATTATTGAATTAAAGTAAAAAAAGATGGTAAGTATGAAGTCGATATAAAAACAACTTACATTTAAATTCGAATTTACATAAAAATTGATTTTCAACATATATCGTCCGATCACTAGATTCTATTGTTATCGTATTAATTGCTGATAAACTGTAATACGTCGATATAATTTACAAGTAATACACAGACTAGCTGAGAGGTAGGGGGAATACAATTTTTTAATTAAACATCCTCGATTCAATAATTCTAATTAATCGGGCGTGTTGTGCACGAGAGATTGCATCGACGAAAGTGCAAATGCACCTGAGCGAGCAGCTGATGCGCCGATAAGGGCGTCGCTGTTGGGAAGCCGGTTGCGCTCGCCTCCCACCAGCTTGCCTCAGATCTCGATGCAACACCCAGTCGCAATGTTATTTACCACGTCAACATGAGCTAAATACCCGAGACCACGATCGAGGAGGCCTGAAATCTCACGTGCGTGGGAGGACAAGACGAAAATCGCGACATCGACACGTGTCATTGATGCCCCAACGTACTTACGAGCGTAAACGTCACTCCCGAAATCGTCGCACCTCGTGAGGTTATGATTACGCGTACAAAGCAGCACTCAACGAAATACAAGGTGCAAAATGAGGGCCGGTGGGATGTTCGATGGTCACGAATTTGGGAAACGAGTCAGACGACTCTGCGATGGCAATTATTCCTACCGTAAGATTCTCATATTGATCATTGTTTGCGGAGGATTTATTCTATACTTCGGACCCTCCTTGGCCCAGTGGCTTTTTTCAAGTCACCGAGAACCCATCGATGGTAAGTCTACTTTTTGATAATGCATTAAATGGTTGTACGCACTTATTATTTGTAAGCGGCGTTACATGGTTTTGATGGATTGGGCGAATCGATGGGGAAATTGCAGAAAAATCTAATGGATAAAGAAAGTAAAAGCCTTTGCGAAGCAAAGTGGATGAGCTTTTATCAAAGATTTCAATTACTGTAAACACGGTTGATAAAGGATAATAACAAGCTTCGCATAGCGCAGTATACGATATTACGTATATTGAAGTATTCGTCAGACGATGAGAATAGTATTGACGCAATGATGTAAAAAATTTTTGAAAACTTTCCGTTTCCAGCTTTCGAAGATCATTGTATGAAAGAGAGATTAGCAGCGTTTTACTTTGAGGCCTCGGAGTACGATGCGAATATACTCCACGAGCCGGCGAAGGAAACGGAGCACCCTTATTTGCCTTACATCGGCAATGGCGTTTTTGGAGTGGAAATAACGTCGAAAGGCTGGCTTTACATCAGACAGGGTAGAACGTTGTCGCACTCTGTGCAATGGCAGCCTCTGGTGTCGCACGTTATGCCTGATGGAAGTCTCTATCGAGAAGCTACAGTAACGCATTACACAAATGGAATTGTCTACAAATACGAGTGTCTCAGCGACGGATATCACGTAGATTCGCAATACTATGCTCATAGATCGTTGGATGGAATTCTCGTACAGGATATGAACATTCTTAATCCGTCCACTCTGACGCAAGAAATAAATCTAAAATTGCCAGTGAATATGCACTGGAGTGAATTTGAGATAAAGACTGTTAAGTACGTAGAATTTTAGACTTAAAAAAAGAATAATAATAATACCCTGTAAAATATTCACCATATGATTAAACATATTCAACATATCGTAGAATACCCATGGATGGTACGAATTACGAGTACTCGATGGTCTCGGGTTTCCTCCCATCGTCGGACTCCAACAAAATGATAGCAATAGCGATAGTGTATAAGGATCCGCCGAAAACGGTACAAGTCAAGGCAAGAGGGTCCGCAAAGTTCGAGTTTCTCACTAGCATACAGTACAGCGAGCCTTTGCTGTCCAAACGAAATCATGTCGAGCGTGAAGCGACTGAAAAAAAGTCTGTGGAGGTACGTTTTAACATTTTTCATAAGGCACTTTCTTTTATCCTAAACATTTCTATTCAACAATATTTCTATTTTTATAGACATATAGACATATAGACGTATATTTTAATTTAAAAAATCGTGGGTGGTAAATTGATCTTTGAAAATAATTATATTTTTAAATCACAACAATAGGCCATGAGAAAAGCTCTGGTTAAGCAGCAAAAGGGTTTGAGAGACGAGCACGTTGATCTGTGGCACAATTATTGGCACTCCGGAATCAGTATAAGCGATTCCAAAGCCAAAGACGCTCTCAACGGTCACAAGATTAATTCCACTATATATTACATACTGTCGCACATCCCGAAGGGCACAACGGACGTGGAAACTAGCGTCGCGAACAACGAAGGATGCTACCGCGGTCATCACACTTTGTGAGTATTCCGAAGTACCGTTGGACCTTCGAGATATCGAGCCTGTATTTATTTGTCTCTGATAAAGGCGTCAGTCTATATTATGCCGGTTAGGGATGCGCCAAAATTGTGGAGAGACACGAGTGCGATCGAGGGCGTGAATTCCGCGGTGAAAGCGTGGCTAATCACCCTCGAGAAGCAAGGGTGTCATCGATTGATGACCGGAGGACCGTCCGCTGTTCAGCAAGCGATAGTTTTGAGTCTCGGTGCTCTGCGGTTCAGCAGCTACGACCTCGAATTTAACATCGATCCACAATACTTGCATCGAGATTATTTGTTTAGGTGAGTCAAATTTTCAATTAGAAATACACGCTTTGCCTTTTTAACGATTTTTCGTGCAGTTGTCAAAGTTATTACAATTACAATGGTCGAAATAATTGCTTTGATTCAAAATTACTGAATGTTGTCGCTTCATTAGCTTTTTTTCTGTACCTTTCTATGTCAAGTCACTGAAATTTGAGCACATATTTTGGAGAAACGAATTTTTCCATTCATTGCAATAATTCTCAGTGTTTATTCGAAGGAGGATAAGTTATGGAAACGTAACGCATCTTAACATTTCCGTGACTGTGAGGGACGACAATCGCGCGGTATTAGCTGTGGCTCTTGATCGCAGCGACAGTGTTTACTATGCCTGCGACGCAGGCTGCCTCGATGACCCGGTGCCGCTCAAACAGTCTTACACTAATTTTCCCGTCAAGCTCACCAAGCCGTTGACCTCTATATTATACGTGACTTCCGATTATCAACACATGCGTGAACTCCGGAACACGCTGCACGTACATACCGTTGACGATGGTAAGTCACTTAATTCGAATTTCCTTTGAAGACAAATTGACAAAAAGTGCGACGTTGGGCTGTTAAAAATATTCCGTATAGTAGATCAAGATCATGGTTTTTGCGCGGTTCTATTTTTCGTCTTATTAAGTAGATGCGATATTTTGAAGTGATGAAAATTTTATGACTCGTTCGATTGCAGCTCCGGCTCATGATCATCACTTGATGGCCCTGCACAAACACGGTCACCAGCTTGGTGGTCTGCCAACTTTCTTCTGGGTCAGCATTTGCTTCTTGATTGTAGTTTTTCATTTGTTTCTCTTCAAACTTATTATCACGGAGTATTGCGATCATCAGGATCGACAACGGACGAGATACAACAAAGCGTGATACTTGTCTGTACATAGAAATGTTGTTACTTCAATACACGATTATTTTTATAAAACATAAAGGAAAAATGGCTTTTTTAATGTTACTCGTCATATTGCATTTCCTTCCGTTTCCCGTACGAATGAAAAAGTCATTTATGAGCGTTTATGATTGGAAACTTCATCGATGCGAAGACTTTTTTTTCTGAAAATACAAGGAAAATGCGAAAATCTGTCTTTTTGGTTTGAATTAAATATATTAATCTGACAATTTACCTTACATACGTAGTTCGATAAAAGACATGCGACGAGCAATTCGGTACTGAAAGGCGAGAATCCGATTACAATATTGAATAAAGAGCTCGGTTTCTCGCGGCAGACAGTACTAATCGTAACGACAAATCCAGCTTCTTCCAAGTCTAAATATACTTGTATAAATACTATGTACATCGAGTTTTCAGTTAATTCGTGCTAATAAACACTGACGCATTTTCTCATTTTCGTGTTATGTTACTAATGTGTTGGGCCGACCGAAGGGAATTTCGATCGGGCGTTAGCACCAATTTCGCGTTACGATGACAAATGCAATTTATCTGATATTAGCGCGGTAACGTTCGTCCATTATAGAATATTTCAACGATTTGTTTTCGTTACTTTTTTGTTCTTTAGAGTATTTACATTGATATATCTCAAGTACTTTTGTAATAATAACAACAGAGACGCATGTGCTACTCCGATACTGTGCCTAATAATTAATGAGTATTTAAACATTTCTTTCTACTAGTTTTTACGTTATACCATAATCCCCAATTTTTGAGGATTCGCTCAACTAACAGACGTTCGCAGACGTTTTCCCAGTATATCGCCATTATATCAACATTGATTAAACATTAATTAAACGTCAATAGCTCTCCTCCGAACACTCAAATGCACATACATTTTTTTTTCGCAACCGTATTCACACGTTTTCTTTTTATTTACAGTAAAACATCCATATTTAATATCAACGTAACTCCAACGTTTTCTTCTTTATTCAGACTTGTACTGTCGTTAAATCTTTCGCGACTGCTAATAATACTGTCAGCACGGTAAGCAGTGAGGAAATAAGGATAAACTTATTGTACACAGGACAGAGAATATAATTTTTTTTTCTACGTTTTTAACTCTCTTAATAGACACGATTACGCACACGTATTCTCAGATACTAATAATGTACAAAAAGAACCCGTTTCAATTTTTACGGATCTATTTTCACGATATCCTGTTTCGTACGATTCTACTTTTCACCGCTGAAGGATCTACTATTTATGCGAAGATGGCAATATTGACTCAAACGTACATGGATGTAACAGCTCATATAACTGTGATTCATACTCTTTTTTTGTTTCTTTTTTTTTCTTATAATAATCGTAAATCTATCATAGATATACACGATATATTTTCACTTTCATAGTGCGAGACTAGGATTACAATTTTATCACAATCGACGCCGAAAATATTTTTCTATATTATAGGAAGCGGGAAGTTTTTCTTTTTTTTTTTGTTATTCACAGGTGTCTGCGAAATTCTCTGACAATGCGCTTCATGATTTCATTGTTTTAGTTTTTGAGGCCTTTATTTCGTCGATTGGCGTACTATATTTTCAGCGGCACTACTAATGTCGATTACTTTGAGGGGTGGGCACCCTTCCGGACTGACTCAACCCTAAACTGAGCTAGATTTTCATTGGTCTATTTGGTAAACGTGGTAAAAATTTACTGAAATCAATGCCATTCTTAATTTGACATTTAATATCCAAGGATTTAAGAGATTATTTATTATTATCGTTGAAATAAATATTCTTTTCTCTTATCACAAAGTATCAAAATTCCAACGGCACAAAATTTGGAGTAGAGTTTTTTGGATACCCAATAGAAATTAGACGTTTAATCGTTGCTTTTCGCACCTATGTATGTTTAATTTTCCGTCAGTCTGTGGTTGGTCAAGTCCGCGAGGTAAGCTTCGATAGACCTAAAATGCATTTTTCAAGTCGCCTGAGGAGACGGAAACTTCAAGAGAGTATCTGAATTGACTTGAGTTGATTAATCGTCCGTCGTCTCGACCCTCCTGACACGAAATTGTCTATGTGTCCTATATATTAACGCCGCGTGGACGTCTTCTTATCTAGCAATTCGCATCGTGCCGCAACCTTACGTCGATCCTAAAAACGATAAATGATAAATGACGTTTCAGGTACCAAACTAACGTTGCTTGGTGCTCCAGAAACGTCCAATCGACGCTATAAGAATGAGAATAAGGCGTACGTGTACACATACACACACTCGCTAAATTTTAATGCAGTATGTCATAACTCTTCTGCTTTGACAATAAATTTTTAACGATTATCATGAGACATCCACTTACAACGACGAGAGCGCGAGAATATTTACTGGTGAACGAAAAAAAACGCCTCTCAGTTCCCTCTTATCCTCTAGGTTTTTATGTACAAAATTGCAGTCTGTCAATTGTTTATTTCCTTCGTGAGAGGAGGCGAGATACGGGGCCACCGGATATGCGCGATTTTTAATCTCATAAATCTTCGAGTTTATCGCATGCCAATAAATGCCCCTCATATTAACAAGTTGCAACGCCCCCATCATTTTTAAACTCTATTTCACAATTTACATCAACACGCTGAGAAAAAAAACAACTACAATTTTTTTGCAAAAATTCGTTTTAAAAAATCATAAATAATGAGCCAATGGAGAAAACGGGCTCTTGATTTCCTCACTACTCATTATTCATGATTTTTTATTTTTCATTTCTACACAGTTTATTCCTTAATTTCCAATAAAACGTTTCCTAGCAAAAGCGATAAAAAAAAGGAAGACCACAACTCTTTAAAGTAGAGAGCATATCAGCAGCACCGATAGTCTCTTATTCCCGCCTTGACTCCCCGTTATTTGTACTAACTAGTTTGATTAATTTTGATTAATCGTTATTACCATAATAATTACGAATAAATGATTAAATGAGCGTCGTATATTGTTCGGTAAGCATCTTTGTGACTAGCATAAGATTTAGTGAGCTGGTAGGTGGCCGAGGTTCCGCTCCCTCCAGACGTAATACATAGATATATATATATCCTTAGGTTCGATTGTGCACGAAATAAATGCACGGTATTCGATGATAGTCTCAGCTCGCGAGTAAGTACAACGCACAAAAATCGCGCGGCTATCGAAATTCATGAAATTGCCGGCCGGTGTCGTTGATTAGAGAGGCTCGTACAACTATTTGATTTAGACGATCGAGATAGCGCGGCACTCAAGCGTGAGAAAGCTCTTGTATACGCGTTCGTTCGTACGGCGGACGTGTTTGTCTTTCCGTGACTGACAGATAGGCCGGTCCATACCACAGATCCGCGAGGGTTTCCAATTTCGATAGACAGCTTTTATAATGGCTCGGGATATCGATAGCAGTGCGTGAATCACGTTACGCTTCCCTCGATCCGCAGACAGCGGCTATATTGTTTCCCATTGGCAACGCCCATGCCACTCGTCGTCGCCGATTTATCTCTCATTTTAAATCGTTAGAATATCTAGAACGTTATTATTATTATTACGATGAAGTAATGGGACGATGGGTATCGAAGCACTCGGCGCCACCCTGGAAGACGTTTGCGTTGCGTTGAAATAAACCTTCTCCTTGCAGTCTCGTCCGTGAAAATAAAACATTTCCCAGCGAGATTTTCCTGCCCCCAATACTTGTTTGAGGGCTTCACGAAGACATCTCGGAGAATGACAGCGAGGGGCTCGACATGTGTAAAATCTCGTTGTCCTCCGGTGATGCGACGATCGTTCGGCTCTGCTCCGTCACCTTCTCCGATATGCTGCGGATCTCCTCGTAGGGCACTATCTCGTCCGTCTCGGCCGACTCAAAACAAATGAAGCGCAATTATGTTAGGCAGATTGCAAGTGCAGGGCCTGTACGTTAATTTATTTATATCTGACTTGAAATTTCATTTAAATCTGAGTGGGAATATTGCATTTTTTTGCCTGCTGCAATTCAGAAACAGGCACGCGAATTGTTTCGTCCAAATTGAATATGCGGAAAACTTTTGTTGCTCCAAATAACCGCGTTACCCAAAGTTGCCAACTTCCCATTATTCAATAATTTTCAAAATTAACGGGACGTTCAAAATCCCGCCCATAAAAGTAATTGAAATTTCATCGTGGACCTTGTGTCCCTCGAATTAATAGCGGTGCGGATTAACAACGTTGCTAGCTTTCATCCCATAATTTAACAACTTATCGTCTCTCTAACAAATTAATGAAAATAAAAATGCAATAAAAAGCACACAACGAATGATGATGGGTTCACAAACAATAGAATATTCCCTCCTAATTCACACCGAATAATTTACGAAGCAAACAAACGAAAAAACAATTAATCCAAAATAAACTAAGTAACTCGATAGAATTGAACGTGTTAGTTACAAAGTAGTAAGCAAAATACGTCATACTAAAGTACAGAAGTCATTGAAATTTCATCACCTCGAGGGAATTGGGGTAGGAAAGATCCAGAGCATCGTCGAGGGGCTTGTTGGAGTGGTAGAAGTCGTGTTGAAGCTGACGCTCGGGCATGTTCGATGTTTCGGTGAATTCCGAGATCTCGGAGAGTTCGGGAACGGTGGTGAGTTTGCCATCGGCGCTCTGATCGACAGCGTGGAGGAACTCACTCTCTGAATGTACGACCTCCTCCTCCCGGTCTTCGTCATCGGCAAGACGTTCTGGACAGGGAGGGAGGTGTATGAGAGCGACCTAGCTAAAGGATGTTTCGCCGACGGAGGGGCTGTCCAACTGTCCCGGCTGCTCACCGTTAAGGGGCTTGCTCGACCCGGCTTGACTCTGCCGGGTCGGGCTGCTCCGCGAGAAGGACGTAACGCTCTGCATCGTCTGACTCCTCGGCGCTGTGAATCGCAAGCTGTATCCTCCAGGGCGTTGAACGGACGTTCCATCGCGTCCCGTTCCACCACCGACGCCCCCACCAGTCGCGGCAGCTCCGACGGTCTATCGGTCAAGCCAATTTTCAGCTCTTTTCGTTTGCCCTCATTCTCTCTCATCCAGCTCTCAATTGCGCTCCGACGACAAGAGTTAAGCGACAAGACTTAAGAGGACTTGGAGCGACTACTCGGACGACTTACATTCGGATGATGAGGAGGCCTGACGTTTTTCTCCGGCTGAAAGAGTACCAGGTACACCTTCGGCGTGAACAGACATCCCAGGGCCACCGTCGCCGAAATGTTGATGCACATACACATACTCGCTATCTGGATCTGTCGGCGAAAGAATTGGAGAGTTAGCTGGACATTGGGCGGTCGACGATGCCGATTTTGCATTATTTAGACAAGATCTTTGGATTATTGAAATTATGTTTTTTATTTTTTTCACAAACTTCACTGTTTGAATGAATTGTGAATTTCGATGATTTTGTAAAAGGCAAAAAATATATTGGCAATTCAAATCGGGGGTTGTTGATGAAGCTAAAGCTTTTAAAGAATACATAAATACATAATTTATCGGTAGTTTCACGGATGGTAAAATGTACCTTGTAGTCGTTGTTCGTTCCAAAGTAAATAGGAACAAAAGCCAGCCACACGATACAAGTCGAGTACATGGTGAAACCGATGTACTTAGCCTCGTTGAAGTTGGCCGGCATTTTTCGTGTCTTAAAGGCATACAGAGTGCACATGAGTATGAGAACCATGTTGTAGACGAGGGACATCATGAGTGAAAAAGTTGAGACACGACAAGTGAGGACAGCCGTTAAAGGATAAGGATATATCTCTTTGGTGTCCGGGGGTTCGATGATTAGCCACACGATTGCACCGACCAATTGAACTGCGGTTATTCCTGCGCAAAAAGTATCATATTTTATCGATAAATCATTCTACACGTTTCGAAAAATTGCACCATTCTTCTCTAAATAAACTATTGAAAAATGGTGGCGGCTAATATATATCGGTAGTAAGAAAAGTACATTTTTATTCCAATATTATAAATAAAATCGATTCACTAAAACATTTTATCCCTCCAAGAACTTTCCTATCGACAGCAATACTTCGATTCGACGAAGCTTACCAATGGCTATAGCAACTTGGCTCTCAGGCGACGTGTACGAAGGTCTTTTGACGCACTTCTTGCCCTGATTGAAGATTCTCGATATTCGATTAGTTTTGGTCAATATAGCGCTGTAGCAGATGCTGAGGCAGAGGCCAAGTCCGATACGAAGGTAAGTGCAGTTCCACGTTGTTGGCTCGCTGAGGATGAGGAAGCTCATGCCGTAACACGACAGAATTCCGAATAACAGTACGTAGCACAATTCGCGTCCGGAAGCCATGATCACCGGTGTTCGATTAAACCTGTCGGAAGAAGAAGAAGAAGAAGAAGAAGAAGAATCATTGGATATGACGTTACAGCTCCGCCGCAACCTTAAGGCTACATTTACTTTCGAGTCACGTGCTCGCCAGTCCGCCGGGCAATAAAGCTCGAGTCTAGGTGAGCTCAGGTGATAAGAACGGAAGGGAAAGGGGTCAAATAGCTGGAGGAAACACCGGAGAGACTCCGGGTGAAAGAAAGAAAGCAGAGAGAGAGTATTGGAAAGTAGACTGACCGGATGAAGATTGCAAGGGTGAAAAGAGTGCTGAGTATGCCGACGGAAGCGAAGACCAGCGGCACAATTGCCCAGGGACTGTTCCAAGCAATGACTTCCGCCGCGAGCTTCACGCAACGCGTTTTTTCCGGATCCGGCGCCCATCCTGGATCACAACTCTTGCATGTATCGTTGAATACGTAAGCGTCCTCGCGACACGCCACGCAACTCCAGCAACAGGCCTCCTAAACAAAAAAACATATGATTTAGAAATACGGAAAATTGTGATTTAAAAAATTCGTGGCTTTCAGACCGTCAATTGGGTATAATTGAAATTTAATCCTAATATTTACAAATCGCTAGACCCAAATTTTCACGAGTTAATCGGCTTACTCAGTTTTTCGATAAAAGGGTAAATTGGAGTACGATGAAATATGAAGGACGCGCGGAATTTTAATTAAATTTACAATTATGAAATTGTATGAACCGCTTAACCTGTCTTTATCAAATAAATTTCTTAGGGACAAATTGATATTTTCTTTGTTTCTGCATTGAAAAATTCTTATTGAATTAGGAAAAACATTTCTATGGATATTTACAAATTACATTTCACCCCAAAAAATGTGTTCTATAATTCGGATTTATTCTTTTTCATAGCGTAAATATGTTTGTACGGTATTTTTGTGCATGAGCATGTGTAGGTGCACAGAATAATCTTGACTGGAGATTTGCCTTTTTTTTTTTGTTATAGCGCTCTCGACGTCGATATTCAATCGAACGAAGTATCAAGTCGTCCTCTCGCTTCTCGCCGCGACAACTTGCTACCGCTACTGAACACCCGGGAAAGTTTTCCTTCCGGCTTTTTCCTCCGACTTGTACATACATATGTCATATGCTTTCTCCATCCCCATGTATTTGAGTAATACACGCGCACGTGTATCAAAAGTACATAAAGCTCGGATGCAAAAGAGGGAAAAGAAGAATATTAAGTCGAAAGAAGGTATGGAGTGCTGTAAGGCCAACCGGAATATTCGCGTAGGGAGAGGAAGAAGAGAAAAGCGAGCGAGAGAAGGGGAGAGGAAAGGAAGCGAAAAAGAAGGAGTTGGCTTCGCGAGAAAAGGAAAATCCCGGCGTTCCTAAGAGATTTCACCCTCGCAGCCCGCAGGGATACTTTTCCATTATTGGACTGTTCACTATCCTCCTCGGGCGCATACGTCAAGAATACTCCAATACTATTTGCAAAGTGAAAAAGTCAAGAATGCTGAATTGTGAATTACTCTCAAGAGCAAACACCGTTGGGCAGAGGGGGAATGGGTGAGCTCGATAAAGGAAAAAGAAACAAGAATTCATCACCGGCTCATTATTTCCTTATTCTGTCTAAGGCTGTGAGAACTTTCTCTCAAATAGCCGATACGTCGTTTTCAGGGAATCCAATTTTACACGTCATCGAATCTACGCAACTACAATTTGATGAGTTTAACCCAATGCCAAAATTGTCATGACGGCTGTCATATGATGACTGATGTCTCGTGTCGAGATAGGATTTTTCAAATTTCGTGAAAATCTCACGATGAAAATATTTTCATCATATTTTCATCGCTCGTCGATATAAAGTTCTTCGGTTCTTCCACATGGAGGCTGTGGCTTGTTTGCCTCACCTGAAAATTGCGTACGTGACCGCGGGGGCAATTATCGCTGCAGGTACTTCGTGGTATGTTGGTGACACCTGGACCGTTGCTCCATCGCGTCATGTTTATCTCCAGCGACAATCTGCAATAAATAACAACAATGCAAAAAGGTCGGTATCTGTGTGTAACGTAACGTGGATGATTTACAAGATTTATTGGGAAGTCTATCGTTTTTACAGGCTGAAATTTGTCTTTCTAAATCATGGTACTATTTCTTGGCAAAGGTGCCATTCTTATACAGGGAAAAGCGAAGTCGAATATCGCCGCATGTGTGACATCCATTTTTTAAGGACTGCGCGTAAATTTTTATTTTTATTTTTATTTTTTCTAACATTTGGGCATTCGAATACCTTACTCTGATCTACTTTTAATACTTCGTCGATGAAGCAGCATGAAGAAAGAAAGCCATATGATTTTTGTTATTTAAAAAAAAAACAAATATGAATAATCATAGAAATTAGAGCGTAAATAAATTGTGTTCTTGCGGAACAGAATAAAAGTTTGCGGGAAAAGTTGTATTTTTGGGTTTCGGATATTATTGAAACAGTAGAATTTCTCCGATTGTGGTTATTAATGTTCGCGGATCGACCTCAATTAACTTGTTATGAACTCAATTAGCTTGTCACATCAATTTGTCTCGTAAATCTACCTTAATTCGTTTATTGTGTTTGTTAAATTTAGTCGCAACATTTCACGTCGGATTTGCATATGGAATTTACTGACGGAAAATTCATTCCCCAACGGTACTGCTATTTTTCTTCGATTCAGAATTTCATTTAACGTTCAGAAATTTTTTACAATAAAGGTCGTGGGTATTAAATTGTCAAATACAATAAAAAAAGACGCGACATATTAGGCCCCACTTTCTTCTACTTAGTAGCACTGAAAATTAGCATCGATTTCTCCAGGACATGAGGTAATGAAGCAATATTTTATAATTCTGCTTAAGACTCTTGTCCTCAGGTCTCATTGATTTTTTCTAAAAGGGTTTTTATAGGAGTTCCCAATTACTGCAGAATTTTCCACGGAATATTTTTTTTGTCAACTTTGCTACTTATTATTATTGTTGTCATATTATTGGAAAAGTTTATAAGATTAAATATTTGGAAATTAATATTTTGCTAAATACTCAATTAATTTATTTATGAAAAGCCCATCACTAAAATTGATGTGACCCTGAAATTATAACTCTACCAATTTGTAAATCCAATTTTATAATTTTTGCTGTCATCAAACTAAAATTCAAGTCCATCTAATACAAGTTTAGTGAGTACTCAACATCTGGATGTACCCTCGGTTCGCAATTCGCGGTTTTCTCACTAAGATAATTAGTAATACTGCAGATGTGTACCTTCAATGTAGCTTTAACTACTAAAATATCATTGCTGTACATTGAAACTTGCATTACATTTATTTATACATAAACGAAATGAAAGATTTTTTGATAAAACACTAAAGCCTCCAATTCAAATATTGGATTTACTTTAAATATGAATTCAACTCCTCAAAACCTACGTCAAAATATCTCTAAGGATTATTTGTCTCAAGCTGAGTTATTATTTAATAAAAATGATTGATTCTATTTTTCCAGCGGCTTTGATAAGCTCAACAATTAATTGAAACATTAGACACAGTTCAGATACAATTTCACTGAATGAATGCCTATTCTAGTTATCAGGATATTTACCCGACAATTTATCATTTCCATGGCTAAGTTCAGTAAATCATTACCAAAGGCAACAAACTCGAAGATTTTGAAATTTCGATTAAGCTCGCAAACCGGAGTGTCACGATTGTTAATCTGTTCGATTGATCGATTGGCACTCACACTTCCTTCCACGATCCAATAGGCGTGTAATCGAAACGGCCGTCTTCTTTTCTCTGATACTGATAAATGTTGTAGAACCCGAAGGCATCCCCGTCGGCGTTGAACCTAATTTCCGTTCCTTGCCGCCCTGCGGAAAATAAAGGCACAGGGGTGGTTAATTTATTTGCCCGTCAGACACGTACCTCCGTATACATAAATCCATTATTTCTGGACTTGAAGCTAGAAGACTTTAAGTACTTTTAATATTACTATTCTTTTTTTCCCAGCGTACCGCAAACCTAATAGAGAATATTAAGGCTTACGAGGGGCGAGAAAACCTAGGATTACGGTTTGTCAATAAAAGCAAAGGAAAACTTGCGACAGTTCCAAAGAAAACCATTAATTCTACATTTCTTATGACAATATATAATTATAAAGTAATTTTTTTTTTTCAATTATCGCAAATTTCTTTATACTACAAATCAAAAGATTGAAGATCACTTCTCCACATTTTTCTTAGAATATCTTTCCAAAAAAATTAATAAAAAATTCACAAAGAACATTACAAAAAAACTTCACAGCTCTAACAAAAATCTATATTTATAATTTCCCTTTGATGGTTAATTTATTTGTTACCCAGACTCGTACCTTCCTATGCATTGACCTATTGTTCATAGTACTTGGAGGGTCTGAACCCTGAAGTATTTGGTTTATTTTTCCACCGGCTAAGCTAATACGAATATTAAGGGATGAAAACGGCGAAAAAGGTGAGGGTTACTATTTCTTCAAGTGGCGCGATTGCGGGCGTTGGAAAATGTGAAGAGAGAACTTGCGACAGTGTTGAAAAGGTCTATCGATTGAAATTGCTCCTGGAACGCCATTCCGAAGCCTCTCGACGTACGAGCCAAGTGCAATCGTATTCACTTGACTATTTAATTAAAGCTTGAAACTAAATTGTATCTCGGCAAAAAAGGCGGTACGGAATAGTGGAAAACGGTGTGGTGTCAATGGTCTACTACGTTGTCTAGTGTATACGGAATTATATATTGAGAGCACCTCTGAGCCCGAGTGCAGTCTGCCAATATGCTATACTTGGGTTAAAAAATTCAATCAGGAATTGCTTGATGGGGATTGAGGCGATAATTAAAATTTCCACGAACAAAACCCTGGAAATATCCTTGGGCTTTGAGAATTGAGTAGGGAGGAATTTTAGCTACATCGACATTTTTACCTGCCCCCGAAAGAAAGCTCGATACTGAAAAAAAAAAAAGAAAATCTTTTTATTCGAGATTGCAATTATGCATTACAACGGTTAAATTAATTCTGGATTTTTCACAACTGCACACGCCAATTTCGTTGAAGTAGGAGAAATCTTTTAATTTAATTTTGAAATAGAGAAGCGGTTTGGACATTAAAATAACAAGATTTTTAATTATTGTAGAGAACTGATGAAGCAGAATTTTCATATGGATTTATAAGATTTGTAATAATTTTTCAGCGTTTTTTTTTTTCAATTTGAAGTTCTCTACTTCCTTCAATTTTTATAATTAGCTTCACAAATAAAAGAATTCAGGACTATTCAAGAGTTTCATAATTAAACAGAAATTTGGGGACATATTTTTTTAACGAAATTTAAAATTATAGTATATCCAAGAAAATAAGGGAGTGAAGGACTGAAACAAGAAGGACAAAAATATTTTATGAACCATCTTGTACAAAGCCAGATAAATTGATTATCATTATTTACTCGGGCTTCACGACAGATGAAAAAGGGTGAAAGCAACGCGAAAAAGTTGTTCAGGATCTTTTTTTTCTCCAAAGGCAAGAAATGGAATTCTGCGGTGTTATTCATTTCTGAACGTAACACGTAAGCCCCAGGCGTGTCATATCCATTTATAAATAATTTCCTCAATTTGTCATGCTTCAAAATTCACATTCTTCCCATCTTCAGTGACAAATCTTTTTTTTTTTTTCATGCAAAAAAAATAAAACAAATTATTTTACAAAACATCCTGCACAAAGCCAGAAAAATTGATTACTATTATTCACGCATCATCTTCGGCTTTCCGGAAAATATGGGAAAAATATTTTCCAAAGGAATTTTCCCAGGACTTTTTATTCGTCGAGGGCGAAGAATAAAAATTCATTCGTTTGAGAATGACACACGGCGAAGAAATTCAAAGGAGCTCAATCCGTGATGTTGTCCCATTGTCCCATTGTGAAACAGGGAAAGATGTGATCGATTTATCGTAAGCGTGCGGTATTCATGATTACGACATATCCTCTCGAGGAGGAATAAACAGAATCGGAGCGCGGGTCGGCGCTTCGCTCCAGTAAAACGACAAGGAGGACTATTCGTCTTGCGAATACCATCCGTTTGTCTCGTTGAGTAAGCGGCCAGTTTATTTAGCTGGGCCCGGAAAATCCGTAGAATCTACACGAGCGGCTGCTCCAGGACGTTTCCGAGGTTTATCCCGTAGCCTGGAATAGCCGTTATTCCGGATCTCAAGGAACACGAGAAAACAAATCGACGAGGCAGAGCGACGAAGGACTTTCGTCATTTTTTTTTTGTTTTTCCTCCTGGACAATCAACTATTCTGACCATCGGATTGTTGTCGGAAGTCTATTTGCCCAAGTAAGACGTTCGGAAAGATTTTTTTGCACCCTCCGCGTGAGCCAAATGTTGAGGGAGGATAAAAACGAAGGGCCGCTCACGCAATTTCCTCTTCGAGCACATAAGGCGAGCCTCGGAGATGCCAGGAGCATTATATATCCCTGGAAAATTAGCATGTATATAGCGGTTGACGTTCTCCTTTTGTTATGGCGTATATCTCGGATCAACATTGGTTGCAGCTTAGGGGAAACTGCGGCTTGTTGGATCAAGTGGGATCCACCGCACTTGTAAATCAATGGGCTGCTCTCGCAGCCCTTCGCCACTTTCAGGGCTCACTTGGCTTCACTATAAGCAAATTTAAATAGTACATTTTATTTTTATATCCTCACATATTTCAAGCCATAAAAAAACTGCGAAGTGGAGAAGAGTGAAGTATATTCAAAGATTTTGAGGACTCAAAAATAATTGGAAAGCAGTTTGCTAAATTACAGAATACATGTTTCTTCCAAACAGACTTACAAAAAATAGCTGAAAATTCACGGTATTAAAATTCATCATCATGCAACAGTAAAAGTGACATTTATAGGGTCCAGGATCATTTGGATTGGTGTTTTCCTAAATAAAATTGACACAATTGGTCAACTCAAAACTACCTTCCAAATGAAAAATGAACATTCTCAGAACCAGGATCATTGTAGTATCGATATTGTCTTGAATAAAATCGCCAGGATTTTCAGCGATTATGTCGAAGACATTACCGAATAAATTGATGCATACAAGTGGTTGAAGAAAAGAAATAAACTTGCCGACGAAGGTGACGTTGCGAATGTGTTGAAGTAGCTGAGGTCCTGGTGGCGCTGGGCTCAAGGATTCGCATAGATGGTGCGACGAGTTGAGAGTTTTGACGCACTCGTCCTCGATGAGATTGTGAACCCCGTGAGCCATGGCATACACAGCGTCGACTGTGCACACGAATATTTCATTAAAGAAGCTATCTCTTTGCGAGCTCCCTCGTGACACGCTCTACTTTTGCTCGGCGAATGAGTGAAAATTTCGTGAGACAAATCTCCTCACGTTGCTGTCATATATACTCCTACAATATTCTACGTATTACATCGGTATGCATGACTGATGTCATATGCAAACGTCTCATCGTGTAGTGAGATATCAAAGTTGGTAAGGTCTGTCAGTCGAGGAGGCCACGAGTTTCGTCCGCAAAGCTTCTAAACTCAGGGGAGTTATGACGTAAGGAAGTGCAAAAAGGAGAGACAGAAGGGAATCGTCAACGAGCACAGCTTCCAGCATTTCACTACAGCCTCGAGCTAAAAAAAAAGAAAACACCAAGAAACAGATAAGAAAAACTTTAGAGACATTTTGCTGGCAGCCTTCCAACGAAATGAAAACACATCCCGTGAACCTCTTTTTGTATTTTGATTTTCCGTAATCATTTACACTTTAGCATTCGACTGTAACTCGTTTAGTTGGTGATTAACTGGAATTCGTATAATTTTTTGTTGAGAAATTTTGTCAAGAATAATGGACATTTTTTGGAGCTTTTGGTGAATAAAAATGATACTTAAATCCAAGGGTGAAAAATTGATGCCTGCAGTGAAAAAGATATGACAATATGTTAGGGTGTTAAAATTTTTATATACTATGGTTTATTTCCAGAGCAAAAAAATTGTTGAGAAAATGAAATGTTTCTCAACATAAACAATCGCACCGTTTTTCTTTTTCCCTTAAGAGGCGTATTTTATTAACACGTTCGCTTGTAATGCATTTAGTGAACGCAGGAAATAAGCTCAGAGTTTATCTGTCGTTGATTGCGAGTCGCGGGTTAATAATAAAAATCTCATTTCGCGAAAAGCTCACGGGGTCGCTTTCTTCGAGTTGTACTTGAAGTTCACACACGAGATCGGTTTCGTGTTTAAGGAAGACAATTGCTAAGAAAAAAAGAGAAGATCTCACAGGCTGTCTATTCGAAAGAACGTGACCGAGGGGGTCGGAGTACAGGAGAAAAGAAAAATGACAATATGTGGATACAGGAGCGAGGGCGAGCTTTACACGCCCTTCATGAATTTTCTTTTCTCGCGGACTATTTATTTTCGGTGCGGCGAAGCGCCTCGGCAAAAAGAGTAAACGTTGCGGAACAAAAATTGTATCGGTCTCGTACGTGTTTGGTGGCTTGGAAGGAGATGTCTTATACCCTCGACGTCTCGTGGGAGCGAATTTACACGCATGGAATCACGTCAGTTTATCATTGCTCTCATGATAGTACAAATGTTAAATTTATTTCGAGTTTAAGTTGAAAAAGCCTCGAGACAAAAATCCTAATCTTCTCACGAGTCAATGGAAAACGTCGTGTCTTTTTTTACATACATTCAATATCAATGATTTTTTATTGTTTTTTTAATTCCGAGCAAAAGAATGTTATTCTTTTATTGTAGGAAATGCCAAAATATCAATCGATGGAAATTGAAAAATATTTTGCTTGCTTTGTATCATTAAATTTGTCTGATTTTTTTTTTTAGTCTTCAGGGAGGAATTTCAGAGAAAAGAGTTTACCGATCAAGTTAACTCGAATCACTGGCCAAAGCGAATCAGCGTTTTTGTGTTAACTCTGACATAGACCCACCGACAAAAGGCACGAGCCCTTCCTGATCGTACTCGACGAGCTCCTCGTCCCCGGTGCACCGTTTCATCCCCGGCTGGACGTTCGGACCAAAGCTGCACTTGTGATGCTGAGCCCAGAATTCTCGAAACCACACGTTCCTGCAGTTAACCATTTTGCCAAGTTGACGTGGGTGGGGTACATTTCTCTCGGTCTGTCCGTCGCACTCGTCGCCCATCCGGGGACGAAGGTTCTGATAGTACTTGTCGAAATCTGCAAATTCATGGAAATTTAAATAACATGTTTTAAGATGAGTATAATGATTGAATACAGATCATATGCACATTATTTTTACATCCCTTTTTCTTGAAAGCCCTGAACATTTTTTTATTACAATTTTTTTTATTCATCACTGATATCCAGAAATAAAAATCATCATGGCATGAATTTACAAAAAATATTCTCTTACAGCAATATATATATATATATATATATATATATATAAATTCATTTTTATGCCAATAATTTCTTCTATTTCTTTACAAACTTCTGGCTAATTTTTTTTTTTGGAAACCTGTGCAAAGTTTGCTATGAAGAACAAAGTACATGAAGATGTTTTTCGGTAGCATATAAAAATCAAGTATAATAAGACGAGAAAAATCAGAGCCTGAAACAAGATTTAAAAAAAAAGGTTGACAGGAACTTTAGACGAAATATAAAAGTGTATGCTCCGGAAGAAAAGATTCGATCCAACATGGAATTTCTTTGAAACTTTCGCCCCCGAAAATAAAAATGAAGCGATAAATAATCGCTTCGATGATTATTGATAAATTTTGATTATGTATCAAAGCGATGGTCCAGCAGGCTAAACACTTGGAGCAGGACCGCGGTGGCTTCAAAAATCAATTCTCAAGTTGCGCGTAACGTTACAGCGCAGCTCTAGTTGCATCTCGTTGCCTACTTAAAGCCTCGTTGATTCCTGTCGTTCATAACTCCGTCAAAGGTGTTAAGGATATCGTGAAAGTTCTCTTCCCAGTGAAAGTAGCTTTGTCTTCGGTCGTCTTCGGCTTTTCTCGGCGGCTCTTCAGGGGCCAATTTGAAAGTTGCCCGTTTAATTATTGGAATCCAGAGTCTCAGCTCGTTGGAAAAGTTGAGAGATATGATTTTCCATTGGGACACGATTGGAAATCGTTTCTGGGATTTCCATGGAGAGCGAGAGGCCAAGTGGACGATTATCGTTCGAGGCGCGACGAGAAAACGCTCCTGGAGAACAGCTATTATTTTCAGGAACTTCTAAAAGACGAATTTCGTCGCCGATTATTGATCGAGGTCTTAGAAATTGATGATACGCGAGCGACTCCGCGTTAACGGCACTTCCTAGTCTCGGCCCTATCTTCGGAGCTTTCACTCTTCGGCGCCTCTTCAAAAAGTGTTTCTCATAGCCTTGCAAGATTAATTGACCAGCTTCAATGGAATATCTATTGAGCGCAGCGGAAAGCTCGGATGAGATATTGGCCTACTGAGAATAACGAAATTTCAAAACCCACATTGAAATTTCTTCTCGAAGAAAAAAGCTTCTGAAAGCTCTATACATTTTTAACATTTCGGCCGAGCTATTTTTAATATCGCAGCTACAATTTTTCGTTATCGCAGTTTGGATATAAAATAAAAAATCCTGGACTTCGTTTTGTAATTTTAATACATGCTATTGCCTAATTTTGTTATAATAACTAATTCATAAAATTTCGAGTTAATACAGTTTGGCGAAATTTTTAATAATTCTGTGGAAATTAATAAATAGATACATTGAATCAAGCGAATATTGTGATTATTAACATTACCCCTTTGATAGAACTCTGATTAATTACACGAAGACAAATTACTTGGTAGGGCAAACGATCGCTTAGTTAAACAAGCCGAGGAATTCGTGGAAATCTCATATCACGCAATTGGCATTCGGTGAAATCACCGAATAGCTCCATCAATGAGAGGCGAACATTTAATCAAGCTCTCCGATGTCCCGACGAACCACTTATTTCTATTTACCTCGTGATTGATTTGTACATTTTTATTTATTGACTCGGTTACTTGATTCGTATTTAAATAGCTCGAAGCGTTTTTATAATTAAAAATAATGGAGATAATTTTTTTCATACTGTACAACGAAATAAATTGAAGAATAAGTGAATTATGAAAAAATCAAGCCAATATTTTAGCAGTGTTTGTAATTTATTTTCAATTCGAATGTAATTGATAGTGAATCGGTCTCGATAAAACTGCGATTATGTAGAGCGTCCGATAATGATTACAATCTAAAGTACGGTGACATTTAATTTGCAATTAAAGGTGAAATAACGTTATTACAGATTATGCAAATTTCCTTTTTTCCCCGGGGGTCGATTGGGGATAATAAAAGTTCTTAGAGGGTCGGTGATGCGATCGAGGCGTGACATCCGTATCTATGACCTCGATTTCGTGAGGTCGTTGAATTAATCGGAAGATATTGTCGCTTGCCGCTAGGGATTGGGCTTTCACCCTCGAGAGATAGTCCAGAATTCACTCCCCCTGATTTATATTTACTGTCGAGGGCTTCGGCAATTATCCTCCCACAAGAATTTATGTTAAAAATATTGAATAGCAAATAATAGTCGTACAAATAGAGAACTCATGCTAAGCCTAAGAATTATTCAGCCCTAAATATCGGCTCAAAAGAATCTCACAAAATAAAATTCATCCCTTGTACATGTGAAAAACATTCAAAAATATACGTGAAAAAAATTTGGACTCATCATTTTAGTTCAATTTTATTCATCAGGAAATACGAAAGAAAACTGTGATCCCTACAATCTCAAAATTTTTCTAGCGCTCCCAAAAAAAAAAAAAAATATCCCATCCATTAACGTCAAAATCAAAACGTCTTTTCAGAAAAATCCTTCTCGATCCGAATTTTCAATACCCTCAAATTCTCAAATTTCTGTGTGTGGCCAAGGTAAACTTGTAGCGGAGAGAAAAAGTAAAGGCTCAGCCGGATGTCGTTGGATTTTCGTTAACGAGTGTGATTGTCCTCGATGAGCATCGCCACGACGAAAGTTCCCTCGGTAAATTACCGATTTCCGGAAGCCGCTCGGTTGTCGATGGCCTACTACTGGAGAAAGTGGTGATTCCCCTGGAAATTCACTGTACAGGTATACATGTGAAGAAGAGGTCGAAGACGACTGTCGAATGGACAGAATAAATGGTATGCAAGGTCGATAGATGAGAAGACAGCAGAGAGTTTAAGTCGTCGACGAGTTGGAGTGAGACGTTTTTGCAAGGATCTATATATATATATATATATATATTATGTGGGAGGTAGAAACTGGATTGTCTTACCATCAAGGGCGTTTCGGAATGGTAAGATAGTGATAGCACCCTCAGCGGCAAATTCCTGGTCTCTTACGGGATGAACCTTGGCACCCCAGGAGTCGCTTCCCACCCACATGAAGTGGCCGGTCCGGTTAGCCCTCACAGTCGCTTGGAGCAGTTTCCTGAAATAAGAGAAGCTCTTGTAGCTTTGGTGTTGACACTGCAAGTCGAGAAGGACCATGATGCTGCTCTCCACAGGATTTTCCCTCACGTTCTGCTCCTTTAACCACATGCGCTTTGAAAAAGGCTCGTTAAATATTGCACTGTGAAAACAAACTGGAAATGTTTATTCATAAAATCTTTAGCAATGAAATTAAAGCTAATCTCAAAAAGTAATGTACGTTTATGGTAAAAATGAGGCATATTATTAAAATAACTAATGTATAAAAAATAAATTTACTTTATGTACAAAAATTCTCAACACATGTGAGTTTAATTTCAAGTAGATTTTTTTTGCAGTGTAAAAATCTAAATCTATATTATTGAATTGAAAGATATTAATGCATATAAATTAAATAAATCTGAATATCATTTAACAGTTTTCATTTTAGAGGCATTTCAATTAGATTTTTTTTTGCAGTGTAAAAATTCAAATCTTTATTATTGAATTGAGATACATTAATACATATAAATAAAATAAATCTGAATATCATTTCACCGTTTTCTTTTTGGAGGTGCTGGAATGAAGACAAGGCGAAAATGCGACCGCTAATTAGAGTTTAAAATCTCCCGAGGGTTTTTATGCGTTTGCTGGATGTTTGTAAGCACATTTTCCGAAGTGTTTCTGAACTGTTTTGAAACTGAGCTAAAACTAGAATAATGGAGTATACCTAGGTTGTAACCTCGTTGGTCAAGCTTACGTAGAGATTACGGAAACGTACGTTGGGATTAGATATATATGTATATATGCAGGTGGTCTCAGAGACTAACTCCCCCGCACATGCGATTACATCATGTGGACATAACCCGGGTGGAGTCATAATTTGTTGCGATATGTGGGATCAAAAGCCGGATGTAAATCCAATGTACGGCAAAGCGTCCGTCCTTTCCGGCCCGAGAGAATTCCATAAATCACCAATTATATATTTATGAGCAGTGTTAAATGTTCGATCGAACGGCAGTCCTGGCAACCCCATCGGTGACCCCGGAGTGCAATTTTTCACCCAGCTACCCATGGACAGCCAACTCGACCATTCCATTAAAGGGACACGCGAAGGGTCCATTTTTCCCAATGGTTCTCGACACGTTTTCTCCTACTCGAAACTGTTTGCACGGACAGAAAAATAAAAAATAAAAACGTTACAACAGAGTTTCTCATTTTTTACGACGATATATTTTTTTTTTAAATGCATTTTTCAAAGAAAAAATTTAATAGTTTTGGCCCATTATTAATTTTTGTATCAAGAATGTAGCAATAATTTCGTTGCTATGTAACAATTACAACTGTTACAATTATTTTTCACTGTATAGAGTGAAAATTCCGAGTCAAGGATTTTTTTTTTTTTTTTGGTAGAGACAAATTTCCGTTTTACGTGCTCGAATAATTGGTTGGGCGTGGAAAATCGAGACAAGGGAAAAACGAGGAAACGTCTGACGTTTTTAGTGGTAATTCGGGTCTCGTAGATTTCGAACACTCGGCTACAAACGTTCTCTATCTTTTGGAAAGACGAAGAGAAGGAGAAACAGCAACGGGAATGTGGATCCCGGGACAAAAGTTTCAAACCTTCATTATGGGAAAAGCAAGTTTGTGTAAAAGTGTCGCAAGAGGGTTTTCGAAGTGGAAAGGAGAGTGGAGCCTCGGACTGGAGTCCAGAGTGCAGGAAGAGAGCCCGGTAGCCACATCGAGCACCGACTACACGGAATAAGAGACAAAGAGACGCCGAGAACACGAAAATCCCCTGGTAATAGAGTTTTTAGACTCGTCGCTTGAATATCCTCTCGTGGAGCCGACGTTACCTCCAGCGAGGCTAGCCAAGACGATATATCAGTGGGTCGATTGTATGGTCCACGAAATTTTTCATCAAAACGATGCCGCTTTCCTATCTCCAGCGGTGTCCGCTCCAGGCGAACGAGAACAGTGCATCCGAACGTCCCATCAACTTCCCATTTCCGTCCTTAAGTGAAGAATTATTTTAATGCACTTTAATTTTTACTCCCCCATGCAAAGTATGTAAAACAAGAGGAAAAAAATGTACTCTCATTACGCTGTAAATACATCGTGTTTTGGATGTTCTAGATTGTAAAAAAATGGTTTTCCATTACTTCGTATTTCCTGACCGCCGCGTAAGTGAAGAATTATTTTAATGCAATTTAATTTTTTATGTTGATAAAGAGAACATGACAACAATAAAAACGTGATTTTTATCGTGGTTTAAATACATTATGTATTTGGACCAAGAATCGAATTAATCGTATTAATCAAATTTATTTGCGTTCAACTGACTGTAATTATAAACAATTTTTAAGAGCTTAAACGCTTCTTTTTATTATCACTATTCTCTCTCCTGCAGTTAATAAATCGAAATTGAATGCTGACTGAGCCGTAATAAGAGTCGCTACACACCTGCAGATATATATATATATATATATATATTTATGTACAGCTATATATATATATATAATGCCGTTGAAGATTTCCGATAACGTGAACAAGCGCGACGCGGCGCCGTCTCGTTTGTCTATCTTGTTACTGATAATTGGTGTATCCCGGGGATCGACGACGGTAAACCAACGTCGGTGATGTTCCGGGGCGACGATTTTCCGGTTTTGCTTCGCACTTTCGCGATACACGGAGAAAAAGCCTCGCCATTCTTTCCGCCAGGTTTATTCGTCCCTTACATTTTATATATACAGTAAAGTTTATGAAAATGGCTTGACAAGATACTGTTTTTTTTATGTATGCGTTACTCCCTAGAGACATTTCGCCATAAAAAACTAAATCAGTATAGTAAGCTTCCATTTCCGTCGGAGATGTGCACGGAAAATATTAAAAATTTCAAAACGTATCCTCTGAACCATATTCCTTAAGTTTTCAAACTAAGTTCTATTATTGCTTCCTCATAGAGGAAGCTTTGTTTTCATGAAAAATTTTTCTTTCGAGATTTTCATGTCAGTATGCTTAGAATCACCTAAAACGTCGAGAGAAGTGGTTTAGAAAATGTGTCCGTATGTGTGTGTGTGTGTGTGTGTTTCAAGGACCGAAAATTCAATCGTCGATAACTCGTGAATGGCACGATCGATCGAGCTCAAATTTGGCACGCAAGTAGAGTATTAATTCCTCTTCAATTGCTGTAATTTTTGAGAAAATATATCTATGTATACTGATTTTATAGAATTTTTAATTTTTTTGAAAAATTTCGTATACTCTCTAACTTTCGTAAAAGTTCGCCGATATGGCTAAATAGTTCTTTATACCTAGAGAGACATTAAATACTGTTTGGTATTGAATTTCGACAAAATCGGTAAAGCGGTTCAGATTTTATAGAATTATGAATTTTTGTAAAAAATCAAAATTTTGCTATAAATCACGTCGAATTTCAGCAAATTAACTGAAATGTTCTATAAACGAAAAATAACATACAGTCCTACTGTGTACCAAATTTGGTGATGATCGGTAAAGTTGTTCAAATATTACACCATTTTGAATTTTTTAAAAAATAGCGATTTTCGGTATAAACTCCGCAAAAGTTAATAAAGTAAATCAAAAGTTTGTGCCTAATAAAAATGAGATGTGCTGGTGATTTATTCATTTACTCAAAACAAAGATGCAAAGTAGAACCTTGCACATTGTTTCCTCATTTAATTTTGCTCTTGACAAAGCTTCCTCTATGAGGAAGCCAAAATCAATTACAATACTTCCTCGTAGAGGTTCCTATGTAAAGAGCAAAATTAAATGAGGAAGAAATGTGCAAGGTTCTACGTTGCACCCTTTTTTTCTTCTTCAATAGTTCAGCTCATCTTATTTCCTCGGTATTTTAAACTAAAGACTTTTTTCCACAAATTTCACCCTTAAGACTCGTTTTAATACACTCACTTTGAATAAAAAATATCTGTTACTTTGCACAAGAATAATCGGAGCCGGATTATTTCCTGTCGCGAGATAAAAATTTCTCCAGCGTCAGCAATAAAAAAAAAAATGGTCGGTACAGCGATTCATGTCACTCGGTGATTATTTATCTCTCAGCAATATCACTCGTTTATCCGGTGCAACTCTGAATGATGAGTAGTCGTTTATCTACGTGGAGCGTTCGCGGATCATGAAAATCCGAATGGGATAAATAAAAAATATCCCATAAATATAAATTAAATACAGTAGCGGAAGGGCCAACGAAAATTAGTTGCAGCACGCAGCGATGACGTCACGGTGGGCACACGTTTACATTGCCAACTCATTCACCCTTTCTCTCATTCTCGACGTATGCGATATATAGAGCAGCCTCCCTTGCTTTCTCCATCAATTGTCCGATTCCCACGAGCTCCCGTCGATTCCGCAGCATTCGGCTCTCTATTTGCACGAGCGATTTACCGAATGATGGAATCAATCAGGATCTATCCAATAGCAAACACAGAACACACATGGTCGACGCCACTGACGCACATTTTAATTAAACCTCGTTCAACCTGTCGCCCTAAGGTCACTTCGTTTCCTCTTTCTCTTTCGCTTTCATTTATACGTGCCCTCGGTATCCACGATACCAATTCGTGTGTATGTTTCACGTCTGCGTGTGGAATCGTTAGTGGCGGCCGAAAAAGCGATAATCTGTAGCAGAGCAGGGGAAACCCTGCGAACTCGCTTGTTCGTGTACTGGGAGTCCTTCGAAGTTATAGTATTGCTTCGCTTTTTTCCCCCAGCTCTCTCTCTTTCTTTCTCTGGTCCTCCGCTTCGTGCGCCGCTCCTCGCTCGTTATTTTCCGACGATAAATAACGCCCCTGAGATCCGGCGAGCTTTCCAGAAAAACGTCAGCCTCGATGAACCCTGAAAATGTCCGAGGTTACACGACTTAAGAAGGTTTGATACTCCGACGGCTTTAAAAGCTATCCACCGAAACGGAATGAGCTTAAATGGATTAAGTGCAAAGCGAAAAATAATGGGCTTGTCAAATTTGGTCCTTGGAATTTTTAATAAGATTCTGTTGTGACGGAAACATTTTTTTTTGTTTGCAAAGTTATTTGTATTTCAATTAGGTAATGGCATTATCTCTATGGAGGTCGTTTTTAATTAATAAGTGGGAGGAAATTTAGAATATATAAATTTAGTTGTCGTGACCACATTTTTTTTGGCTGCGCTATTTTGTTAGTTTATGCAGACACAATGTAAAAACTCTGAGTTCTTATATGAGCTGGTTTGGTTTACTGAAAATTTATGGGTTCTGTGCAACCATTGGATACAACTGAGCGAGTGGAGTAGCCGTGGGTGCGCGCTGGCACGTAGCCACGTATGGGCGTCTGATCGACAATGACCGTATTCACTAGTTACGTTGCGCCGAGCCAAGAGTGTGTTCCACCTCGAAGATCTTACGTGGGATGCGGATAGCAAAGTGTGAGGGGCTCTGGAAGGTATCGAATAATCCCCCCATACACTCGGCGGTGAAATTGAATCCTATCGATCGATCCACTCGGTCCTTGAGAATCGAAGCCATGCTGATATGTTATATGAACCGCAGCAGTGACTGCATTCAGTATATCCACATCTTTCAGTGCGTCTACATATTTCCTTACACTTTGAATATAAATTCGAATTCTTCGAGATTGTAACTGAAATTTGTCTATGGCAAGTTTCGAGATTTTTTTTTTTTTTTTTAGAATCATGACTTCGCTTTCTCCATAAATTTCAACGTAAAATATTTTTTTAATCGAGAGAATAGCTTTTTTTAAAAGACATTTTGTTCTACTTGAATTCAAGAATCGTCAAAAAATTTCTATGAGTATTTTATTTTCATTGGAAATACAATTTACTATTTTTAATTAAATAATTAATTTACGCGTGAAATTCAACAAGTGAATTGTAAGAACCACTGTTTTTTATGTTTGGGAACGTGAGCAGCATTTAAGATATTATTATTGGAATTACTGTCTTCAATTACACTACGAGTAATTTATAACGCCCCAAAAGGACTAATGACCCACAATAACGGGGTTTTATGAAAAGAATGATGGCAATTTCTTTGTAGCAAGATTAATTGTCCAAAACTACCGAGAGCCTCGTATATTTTGTCGAACACGATTACGTCCAATAAGCAGTAAATACACCAATAAAAAAAATCAATTAATATCCATCGATTTCATATTCCGGGCAAGCGGTTTCTTCAGACGTCGAATTCGTGGCGTAACGTGAATTATCGACGGATATTCAACAGGTGGTGTTTTTTTCCCCTCGAATACTGGGTCATACCACGGACGTTAATATGATGTAATAAAATTCCAGGAAGTAGCACGTGAAGGTTAAGAGGATGAACAGTGATTTATGTTAATGGCTTTGGGAAATTGGCTCGGGCTTCGACCACAGCCAGAGAAATGATTTATCAGTTTGTAACTAAAACAGCATATTTCAATTATGTTTTTTTATCCTCAAATAAAAAACATTTTCGTTTGAGGGTAAAAATATGTTTATGAGGTTTTATCTATTGTCGTTACTGACTGCAATTTTATTATTTTAGTTATAATAAGACGAGCTAATGATACTTCAATCAAAGCAAATGCAAGAAATGTGCATTTCAATAAAAATATCTTATCATTTTGAATAAAATATTGATAGGCTACACATATAATAATATTAACTCATTTCAACATAATTTCCAATCCGACAAATCTTTTCTCCGGGCGCATATATTATTATATACGATCTAGCCGAACCAGGAACTGCAGACTGATCGATATCAAGAATGGACCGAAAATTCTATGGACTTAGCGGTTCGCAATCTGGCTTCAGATTGGCTCCGCCTCTGTATGCCAAGTTAAAAAGTCCAGTAGTGGCGGTCAGATGTGATCAGACATCAGAGATTGATCCCTGCGGTTGTCCCCTCACTTCAGCCAAGCCGAGGAATTTCATTATCACAACTTACCACCAAACTTATCAAGATTATCGAGCATGTTTCTTCCAAGATTCTCGCCCAGGGCTTTCGGGGGAGGTGAAACACCGCTTTCTCCGTAAAAGCTGGTGGCGTGTATTCCTTGGCGAACTTCCAACGCTCCCCAACTTTTTATTCCTCCCGAACTGGCGTGTTTCACGAGCGAGTCCAGAGTCATGTTCGGTTCATCAATTTTCCAGACCTTGAGACGCGTCTATCCAGCCCCACTTTTTATCCTCCATGTATATAAGACCTGTGCGTTGGCCCGTTAAAAGGTCGCTAAATTCATCCGGTTCCGTGGGTGAGAGACGGAGTTATTTCCATTTAGAATTTCCGAAATAACGTCTGATGTATTCACAGTGCATTATTGAGTGGATGTTTAAAATTTGTTGGATTACATCCGGTTCTGCGGGCTTGGAGAGAGAAATATTTCCATTGAGAAATTTCGAAGTAACGTCTGCTGTGTTCACAGTGCATTATCGAGTGAACGTTTTAAATTTATCACTTATTTTACCGGTGCGAAACACCGTTGCAAGCTTTAAGAATGGAATTACTTAAGGGTATGCAGAAGCAAGACGAGCAGAGACCGTGACAGTGGCAGCGACATTATCGAACGGCGTTAAGAGGCTTGGTAAGCTAAGATGAAGAACCTGTCGGCCTAATTCAACGTTAATAATGCCTCGGTGAGCAAGCGAATGAATTGCGGGCGAAGGAGTGAGGCTCTTGTACTGCTACCTCATTATCGGACGATAGCAGCGTTACCATTGATAATAGAATGTGCTCCCCATAGAATTTGCATCGACAAAGGATTATTGGATACCGAAGGAAATAAATGTTGTGCTTTTACGGTCGAGTACTTTGTTCGCCGCAGTTCGACTAGTCTCCCCGTAACTTATAGCCAACAGCCGGAAAGTTTTACGTAGCACCAGGTGCGTTTCCGGTGGAAAACTCCGTCCAAGTTTCTAGTAATCTATAATTAAGCAGATAATCAGTAAACAAGAAAATGGAAAGGGAGTGACTAACTTGAAAATTTTCTCCGCAGGCGGTAAACGAGTTCATCAGCTATTTGTCTTTAGCTTTAAGGGGTTATCGACTTAAGCGGCGTTCAGCACGTTAAGCGAGTGTGGACGAAGTGAATAATTTTCTAGCACCTGCGGATGGATTTTTGTGCGCTTGCGAATAAACGACGTAGCTAAAGCCGATGAATCCCTCCTGGAAAACTGTTCTCGGACAAGCAGCAGAACGCCTGGAAAATTGTTTGTTCATTATGCCGGGCTTGTTCGTTAAGTGCGAAATTTCAACGTGGCAACAACTCACGCCACGGGAGTCCGGAGAGGAAAATAGAAATAAAAAGAGGAGAGCTTCTTGATTAAGATTTCGAAGCTAACGCGAAAATGAGAAAATTAAGGGCTTGGCAATGACACTAATGGTAAGTTGTGGACAAAATATTTCGTTGCATGTGAAAAAAATGTTGAGGAAACTCACGATGGCTGGTAGCAAACTCAGGCAACTAGTTAAACTAATATTCAGTTCGTCGGAATATATATAAACATTATTATTAATTTTTGAGATCAATTAACTGATTATTTACTTTCATAACCATAATCACAGATTTTGTATATTTTACATAATTAAACAAAATGTACTTTATCTTGTTTGGTGTTTGAAATAGCAGGAAGGTTTATTATAGCCTTCTTACTATTTCAAAAATAATTTAAACAGCGAGAAGACTAAGTCGATTTGACTTATTCTTTTTGTCAGTGTAGCAATTACTAATCTTACGATGTACTCGCTGATAAAAAACATGACCCCTCTGGTTTTACCTTATTTCTTGCCATTTAGAATAGCAAGGAGATTAAAATGGTTTACCTTATGTTGTCCTCGTCGACGAAGAGTATGACCCCCCTGGCGTTGTGCTTTGCTCCCAGCCTCTCTATTATACGATCAAAGTCCTCAGGTTTCGAATTTCTCAAAATCTTCTCGCTGACCGCCACGCAGATGTTGTATTCCGAAGATAATGCGATGAAGCTGGCGATACCCTGAAATAAAGTATAGTTTGTATTAAAAAACAATGTTTATACTCAAAATGTATCTGAAAACAAGTGACAATTAAAATTAGCTAATTAGGCGAAGAAATGTTTGTGGTTTTACAGAAAATTATTGTTCTCGAACGTACATTGAAACTTTGGGTTAACTGTGCGGTCAAATTTAGGAAATTTTGAATATAAAATTCACCACTCATGGAATCCCTTTCGTAAAGCAAGAAATCAATGTCAATTTGTCAGCAAAATTCGTGAAAAGTTTCTGGAAAATTTTTCGAACATTTTGCATCAAAAGTTCAGAATTGCGAAAAATTGTCGTACGCATTTTTCCATCCCTCCGAACATCGCCGCTAATCGATCGAACTCGTTTTTTGCTGTTGAAACATTAATCAATCCATCAGAATCAGAAATATTTCAGTCTCGCCAAACTGTGAAAATAATTCGCCACGACCGATGTTTCCGATTTGAAAGATCACTGCGACGTGTTTTCCCAATCGACCAACATGGGAAAACGACGGATTCTGATTGATTGAATTTTTATTGGAAAAATTCTATTTCCCGTATGTTGCGAATTTCGTGGCTTCGATACGTTGTTTTCATTTGTAATAGTCACCAAAACGTGTACCATCATCCTTTCACAATGTACACACTTTTTTTTTATGTTCATAGCCAATGTTATATTCCGCAGTCTGGAATTTTTTATACGAGCCCAAGTTCAGCAGTATCAGTTTCTCTGATGTTTCCTTCTGCCCACCACATTCAATAAGCTTTACATCCAGCTCACTACAATCTCTTATAGCTCTTCCTGTGCACAGGTACCGGAGACCACAACGTCTGCATATAGTAACACAAGTTGCTGAAGAGCGTAACGACCAAAGGTCTCTTTTATGGCGTACGAAAAACGCCTTTCGCACTTTGCGCACAACGTGCAATGTCCACGTTTTGGCATTTGGAGGCATTGTTATCCAATAGTGTGGGATTTATTATACGACGTCAACCGCAGCAACATCAGTTTTCTCAAATCTTTGGCTGAAATCTCTTCGCCATAAAAAGTCGTTGAATTTTTCACCCAGCTCGGAATAATCTCTCATAGTTTTCCCTATGCAAAGAATATTATACTTAAAATGCCCCTCGCATTTTGCGCACAGTGTCCACATTTTGGCATTTGGAGCAAATGTTATCCAACAGGGTTGGATCTGTTAAAGGAGGGCAACTTAAGGAGCATCAGTTTTCTCAAATCTTTGGCCCCCGTCTCTTCGCCAACACAATTCGTTGCGCTTTTCACCGAGCTCGGTACGATCTCTCATAGTTCTTGCTATGCAAAGAATGTTGTAAGAAAAATGCCTTTCGCATAGTTCGGCAACCCCGAGCGTTTTGTAACTCCTCCGGGCTGTCGATAACGTTGAGTCGTTCGATATTTCTTTCGTGGCACATATTCTTTGTAGCGCTATATTCATTCCCGAGAGGTCTGCATTTTCCTTTTGGCAATCGAGCGGTGGCATGGTGGCTTCCTTCGCCCTCGTCAGCTTCCCGCGTCTCCGGCGCGTAAAAGGATGGTGTGCGTCCATGGAAAGAGAAATGATCGATCGCTCCTCTATTCGCTGCTTGATGTATGAACCTTGGGAATCAAGTCTGCAAAAAAAAAAGAAAACGAAAAAAAAAAAGAAAGAAAGAATAGAAAAAAAAGCTCACCGAGTGACAGGCGAGCTTCATCCTTGTTCTCGCCCCTTGGTGTTTCTCGGAGAAAATTATGTCACGTTCGAAAATTCGGCGAACAGCGAAAATTCTCGGATTTCAGCAAAATTTTACGGGTCTTCCTTATGACGCTCGTGATTACGCTTTCTCTCAGCCCGTTGACTCTCCTCCAAAGGGAAAGCGAGAAGCAGGTAGAGACGCTTCGAATCGATAACCGATATAACCGAGGAACGCGCGTTAACCGAACGAGATTCGGTTGAATGCCGAATAGCAAACCGGGCGGATGGCCCAGTCGTCACGAAATTCTGAAATAGCCGAATAGCCATAATAAAGCCGCTCCTATAGATGAAATTTTGTGGCTCCGGCACGATAATCCCCCGTGGATACTTAAACACAAGCTGTAAGCATCGATACGCGAGATCAATCAACAATGCTGCACGTTTCGGTGGATTTAATGTTGCGTGATTTTTGTTTTTCGTTTTTCCTTTGCTTAATGGCTGCATTTCGAGCGGAGAGGCTGTGTTTTATTAGCCGTTGTACAACGTTCAACAATGAGCTTTGTAATGTGCTTCAGCTTCGTTTCACTTGGTTAGCCAATATTTAAAGCAAGCTGTATAAAAATATATTCGGTTTTTAAAGTTTTCCCAAACAAATTGATTGCGCTGATTGAATTCGCCCGTAAAATCCAGAGCCCGGAGGGCCGAGCGCGTTGAGGTAGTTGATGAAGCGCCGCTAGATGGCGAGAGGCCCGTGATTCTCTCGCAAACGATACGCCCGAGCGAAATACTCGAGTGGAAATTCCTAGAGTTACATCAGATCCTGATTAGACTTTGACACGACTCTACAAAGGCCTTTGTAAAGTTAATTTTGCGAAGGTTGGAACGCTTCAAATTTCTCGTCGGGATATGCGATCTATACTTATCTATACTTACTGCCTGAAGTAACTCACAGCGTAAAACGCGAACCTAAGTGTTTTTTCAAAAATTATAAAATCGAGTACAAAGAATAAGTTGAACTGAAATTTATCTATCGAGTGAAGAAAAAAACGTAATTTGGTTTTTAAAGGATTTGAATAAAAGTTCATCCGCTCATGATCGAATAATTGCGAATTTTCGTTACAATGCATTGCAATAAAATATAAATTCACATCGTTGCAGTGAATACGATAAATCAGAAGAGCTCGAGCGTGATTATAAATCGCGAGTGACTGTTTAAAACCATTTATAAAGCGATTTAACCAAAGCACTCTGATGCACTCATGTACTTTTGACACGCTTCCTTCGCTACCGAACTTCTGCGGTTGGCCACTCGGCGGCCCAACAATTAATTGTCAGGCACAGCTATTCTTCAGTGGTGACGATTCGTTGGTTCCCTGGGCAGCGATTTCATGTGTCGAGGAAAATTTCCATGCTCATCAATCATGGCTCGTGCGTCGAAAAAGAGGTACCAAAACCGCACATTGGAATCCTGGTTGAAACGTGACCAGGGTGTCCAGATGGAATGAAGCCAGAATCGACCTCTGTGACGTATGGTCGGATTTGAAGCCAGAAAATGCCAGGAAATCAGATGAAGCCCGGAACAAGAAAGCTCCTAATTTTTCTTGCCTCCGTCGATTTTTTTTCCTCCTGGTCTCTTAATGTCGACGGTCTGTGACCGAGAATTTTCCTGCCGACAAGTCTATCGTGCTTGAGTGCTCTCAAGAGCATCGACGCGGAGAAAAGCCAGGAAACTCAATTTGTGATCCGAAGCCTAATTGATTTGGGCGTCGAGTGTCACAAAGCTCCGTTGTATCGCTCCTTTCTCATGGGAAACTGTCATCGGGGATCACTCGGTGATCCATAAACAACTTGCACTATACCGAGGACTCGCGTCTTCGTCGCCGTTGGCAAACTTAGCTGAAGAAGCGAATGGGGGCCTCGGATATTGGAAGGCAAACAGGCAAACTCGTGTTATGGATCGTGAGAAAATTATCGTTCCCTCTTTCGATCCTACTTAACGCGACTCCGAGCTGAAAGTTACGGGATAATTTAGTACAGATCGTGAGGAGCGGGGTAACATTCCTCTGCACATAAGTTACGTATTACATAGAGTTACGTATTACAGATGAGTTGAAAACGAATTAAGCTCACCTTTTCCCCGTAATCACCCTCGACGGCGACGGTGGAAACGTATTTCCAGCCAAGCTGCCGTATCACCTCGACCATCGCTTGAGCCTGGAAGTTATCCGGTGGCACGACTCTGCTGAAATACTCGAAGCGGCTCTTCTCAGAAAGCTCGGTGCTCGTCGATGCGTAACTCAGCTGAGGGATCTGTAATCATAAACGAAAGTAATGACACTCGAGTTGCTCGAAAAATTGTACTACCCGACAGTCACAGCGTCGATAGTTCCAGGCTAATGTTCCTTAAATCCTTCGTGACTTCACAAACCCACTATAATTAATTTTTCCAACATTTTTATTACTGTTCTAACACGATTATGGTAATTATTATCGACTGATTTACCACCAAGTCGAAATTTCTGCAAAGGTAACAACTAAAAAATTTTTGTCAACATTGACAGATAAATTTCAGTAAAAACTCCGTGAAATTATCTATCCACTAATTCATTTTTCATATGTCGAAAACGAACTAGTAATGAACCAAAATAATTTTATTTTTTTCCCTTAAGAAACGTCAGAGTTTGTCGCCAAAAAAATAAATCGATTATTTTCCAAACAGCGTAAAGTCTTTTTTTTTATTCGTATCGATTTTTGTATTAAAAGTGTATTTACGATAAAACGAAAAAATGTATAATAAGGATAAGTTGATGAGTCGTTACCCGACTGAATTGAATAATTGTTATTCACTTTATCTCATGGGAAGCGCTCTGTGAAAACTCATGGGCGGATGAACATTAACGAGATCGTTCTGTTACGTGATAAAATAATTGCGGTCTGCTCGGGTTTGCCGATGAGGAAATTTCATCGGCGATAATGAGATTTGTATCATAAATTTAGCGTGAGATAACGCGCAGCAGAATTGGCCTCGTTGTTAAGGGATGAGAAACGGGTAACGGAGGAACCGAAGCTCGGAGAGGCTGGCGGTATCAAGGTTTGTATCTGACAGGAGAATCATCCCTCAAATCTCGGTCCTGGCTGCACAGCCACGCGGCTACCGTCCTCGTATCAAGCGGAGTCTCATCCCGCAACCGCAAATCAACCCCGAAGAAACTCCTCGCCATCGCATTCGTGCCACATAACTATACAATGTTGCTCCACGATGTTCTCCACCCCAACGCACTCGTATACATTGTATACCGTCGCTCCGTCTCCGTATAACGGTATAGATAACGTACGTGCCGTCATAGTTAACGCCAGGAATCTCCACAAATTTATATCCTCCTGTTTCACGTTCTGCTCGTACCCTGAAGAAACCGGTTTAGCTGCAGGCAACTTCTGTATATATTCTTGTACATTGGTTTGTGTATATATGGGCCATTCCGTGCCAATTGGATCACCGAAATTTGTTCTAAAAAAAAATATTAAAGTGAAAAATCAATAAATAAATATACATATTTTATAATAATTTTTTTCTGCTACTCGCTTTATGTTTGGGATTTCGTTGGGGGGGTATTAAGTGAGTAAAATTTGAGATTGTAAAATATGTTGACCAGACAAAAAATTGGATTTTATATTAACATAAATTTAGCACTCAACTTAGATGTCTATAACTGGCAAAGTTTCCTTGGTAACCGGGAAAAAGCGATTTTCACGAGCATTAGCCTGAAGTAATGTCCACTTGAAGTGGAAAATCGTTCGCATTGAAATCACTGCGAAGTTTGGAAAGTTACATTAGCCCTCCGGACATGCCCATTATACGGAGTTCCAGCTGCGGTGGAATGGTAGTTATTCGGTCTTTTCATTCATTTGAATTTCATTCATGAACCAAGCTTATGACGTGTCAGTAATAACAATGTTATTGTACTCCTAATAACGAAGCCTCTTTTTTTCGAGTGTTTTTTTTTCCATAAATGTGAATCGATAGATTCGACAAATAAAGAGCCTGAAAATTGCATCCTCAATTTGTTTTCATCAAAAGACAAAACTTTCAATCGATTTTTATTTAAAACTGTTGTAAATTATACAAAAATTTAGAACCTCGTAAAAATCGAAAACACCATTAAAACTTTTTTTTTTTTTCATTTCCGATATCCCAACCCTAAAAAATTATTACTACCCTCTAATAATTTTTACTATTGATTCAGCCCAATAATTCACAGCTGTATTCTTCACTTCACTTTTCATACTTTTTTTAGTACTTTCATTTTCGTCCGGGTAAGTACACATATAGGAAAGGCCATAGCAAAGGGCGAAGAGTGGAAAGGGCTGTGATGGAACGGACGTGGATATAGTTCAGTCGGGCGAATTTGGTGCAGAGCCGAGCGGGCCAAAAAGCACATCATTGCTCTCTTCTCTTGCTGCTGCTGCTGCTGCTGCTATAGACACGTGCTTTGGCGGTATTTCCGAGGCTGGCAGGAAAGAGGACGAGGCTAGGGCTATCCGAAGCGAGACAACAACGACTGTCATGTGTATACCGAACTCTTTCGCCTGGCCAGTTTCCCGCTCGGCAAACTTGTTTACCCCGTGGACTCGACTCTTCAGGCGAAATAGAAAACTCGTTCGAGAGTACATCGCGTTTTACAATCGCCCTATTTCTCCTTTTTCTCCACGTTGCTCTGTGGAATACACCTATTTTTAAGTCCTGTTAATGGGATTTCCTCGGTGAACCGATTAACAATTTATTTGGAGGGCGCATTATAAATACAAAGTTAAATCGCTCGCTCATTTCGTTGAAATTTTCACAGCTCTGCAATTTCGATATATTCTCTATAATTATTTTTGCGTATTCGAAGGGACAAATATTTTGAAATTATAAATATACAGTTAAATCGCTCGGTCATTTCGTTGAAATTTTCACAGCTCTATAGATTCTCTATAATTATTCTTACGTATTCAAAGGGATAAATATTTTGAAAGCACTGAAAATGTTTTCACATTTTTCGATATTTTTTCTGGAAATTTGAGGATGAATATCAATTGATATCAGTGAATAAGCACTGATTATGGTTAATTTTACTGGAAATAATTGAGAGGGAAAATGGTAATACTCTGTTCGGAGATTACTCAAGGGGCTTTTATTTCTGCAGAAATATCTCGAGAGGAATTTTCGAGTTCCTGGAATTACTAACAGCAATATGTGACGTGAAAAGGGAAGCGGAACAGGAGGTGCGTCTGACCTCACATATACCCTTTCTACTTAATGAGCATAACTCTCATCGTTTGTGGTAGTCTCACGGATTTTCGCTTCTCTGAAAAACGAACTCGCGTTCCCTTCGATAATTCGTTCAACGTAATTAATTGTCTGGCAAATAATAATAATAATAATTTTCCACTTTTATACACGAATTTTGAATGAATTAATTTCGACAGAAATTATTGTTCACATCTGGTGTCACGAAAAAAAGTTGAATTAAAAATGAACAACAAATAAACTGGGAATAATTTTTTTCTCACAAAATTGAATAAAAAATCCGAGAGATAGAAAAATATTTTGCCAAATCATAAAAACAGGTACGAAAACTTTAATTGCGTGAAATGTTTTTTTTTTAGTGTGTAAATACTCATTTTATTTCTCTGACTCCGCGAAAAGCTTTCGCTATAAAAAAGCAAAAATAGATCAGCGAAATTTTGGATAATAAAAAAATCCAGTGCGGGATACGAAGCAAAAGTATGAGGGAACCCCGTAAAAGGTCCTACTTCATTTTCCGAGTGTTCGACGATCCGCATGAGCCTCAGTCACATATACCGACAATAAACCGGTGGCGAAATTGGAGGGTGAATACAGGATTCCCATCGGGCGGAGCAGCCATTTACGTAGCATATATTGCCAAGAAATCTTCGATTCGGAAATATATAAGACTCGGTGCTCTGTCATTCAATCAAATTTGGGTAAGCTTTCCTCACAGTTTTTATTGCCACTAGCAAGAGATGATAAGGAGCTCTGTCGACTTTACGAGCTTCCGGTGGTATGACGAACCCAGACTCCAACGACGATCGATAAAAACTAACACTTGATTTTTCGGAGGACCGTAAAACGAATAGCCGACATTTATTCATAATATTTTCCCAAAAAATTGTGGAACAAAAATTAATTAAACACCCCAAGTGCGAATTCCATTTCGAAAAAAAAAATTAAATACTCAACAATTAAATATAAATATAAAAGTAATATTTCTTCAATATATTCACATTTTTTAAACAGTTCCGCAGTTATTTGCATTATTTTTTTATTGCCAAATGTGAACAACGTTTTAATAGAATAATTTTAGCTAAAAAATTTGCATTGCATTTATCTCGAAAACGCGATAAAAAATAAGAAATATATATGTAAATTTAAAGAGAAATGGTGAAATGAAAAAGAGAGTTTCCGGTGGTGGAGTGCATGAAATATATGGCTACAAGTCAATTCAATATCAAAGAGGATCATCGAAACAATTCGTCTGCGGTCGTATACGAGTTTTACGAGTAACCTCAACAGGAGGAACCGAGAAGACCTTTAAAATGGAATATCGCGACTCCGGCGCTTTAACTCTCGTGGAGACATGTCGTTCTGAATTGGAACTACCGATGTTTCCGTCTGATTTTACGATTGAGACCGCGAACATCGTGCACAGAAGGGGCAACCGCTCGATTCGGAGAGGATATCGACTCGCCCTCATAAATCCACTTCATATTTATTGTGCCTCAGTCTTTATTGCTCACTAGTGACTGTGACCAGTCATATGTTCGATTCAACTTTACCTGAGATCAATCGGAAATGCGATTGGAGCATCAAAGCTCTCAAAGGGAAGTCAAGAAAAAGCTCCACCATTTTTATCACATATATTGGACGTTTCACTGAAATACTATTACCTCATAAATTGGATTTGCATATAAATAACAAGACATTTCGAGTATCAATGATTTTTTCTTGGAATTGAAATTTAATTCACTGTGGTAATTATGCAAAATTTTCTAAATTTTAATATCTATAATCTCATGGTTCACGTTTCAGCAAGAAGAAAAATGTGTGGTTTTATTTTTAAACAAGTCGACATTTGTATGGAATTTCATGTGTAATAATAATTTTTGAAGGGTCGTTGGGCAAACGATTAATATTTTCCACTAAATACTTTACATGCTGGTCACGTTTTTTTTTTTTTTTTTGTTTATAGGATGAGCCTCGTGTGGAAGGACTTCTCGCACACAAGACTCAGGATTTCCCAGTTTTCCTGAACTCACGTTCGAATGTGATACAGTGGAGATGTAACTTTGCTTGAGACGCAATCAGGGAGGAATTGGGGCTCGTAATGTGGTTACCATGTGGCGGAAAAAAATATTTATATACACGTATATATATATATTTCAGAAAGTTATTTATCCGTCTGTCCCCATCTGAGTTTCCCCCTAGCTCACAGGCCCGAATTTTTTAAAGTTCCCCCGTGATTTCTCCCCTCCAATCCCCATAAATCCAAGTCACCCAGTCGCCCCCTGCACTATTAAAAAAGTTTGAAAATTTGCATTATCCAAAACTGGAATAAACAGCTGATGTATTAAATTTAGTAAGCGAATTCACTTGAATTGAAAAATAAAAACCCTAAATTAACTTAATAATGTAAAAAAAAAATCTCTCCAGAGCACATTCAAAAGATCAAATTTTAGGGGGTACACTTTTTTTTAATTCCACATTTTTCAACAACAAAAAATCAAATATAAATATTTATAATAATTTGCTGCATAAAATTCTAAGTTGCCCTAATTAATAACGTTTTAATTGGAACATTCCAAGTTTAGTCTAATTAATGACGTTTATTAGGATGGAATATTGAATTTTCAGTTATTTAACCAGCGCATGTTTAGTCATATTTTTACAGAAGTAACACTCGTGGAGAAGTGGAGAACTCGACGGTGCTGTTTTCGAGTGGATGCTGCACCACGTCCTCGAGTCCGGCTGTGTCTATAAACTCCTCCCTCGTGAGAATATATTTACCCACTTTACGACAACATCCATGAAGAATCTTTCGACCAACCTGCACCATTACGATACCATTCGATACAGTGATACGAAGTGATACGTCGCCTCACGGCAACATGTATAATGTATATAGCTACCGGTACAACAACATGAGCCGAAATGTGATCTCTTATTTTCGTGCTCACGGGGGAAATCCTCGAGCATGTTTTCGATACTTGAAGGGGAGTCGACAGGAAATCGTATCGATAAGAAAAGCCACTACTTTGGTAGCTTCACGAGGTTCGTGTTACGTGCTGCTTTTACGAAATTTCGATGGGACCACCGAACCGCCAGTTCTCCAGATTCTCCTCGAACGGCCACCTCAAAAGGCTAAACCGTCCTCCGCTATCTCCATTTTATCCTTTCCTCCAATTTCACGCTGTCCAATTGCCAATAACGTTGATTGAGTCCAAATATCCATCCTGAAAATTAATCAAATAATTATGCATGTGTGACAAATACAAAAAAAAAATTCAATAATTTGTTTAAATATTTGTCCAATTGACTCAAGTATGAAGATTTTTTTTTCGATTTGCAGATTCATTTTTCAGCCGTTAAGTCATTGACTTATTCGAGATAATTTTTTAATTTAATAATCGACGATGTTATGGAAAAACTGAATCGTCGGAGTTCTTGGAAATAATTTATAGATCTCACTGGAATTTTCCATTGGCCAATGTTCTTAGACTAGGTTTACAAAAAGTGGCACCGTCTCGAGTACTTGAGGTGAAATTAGTGGTGCTTTGATAGCCAAGTTTCCGGGCATGTGACGCGCCTTAATGAATGTCTAATGACGAAAGCTCGGGAGCTCGTTGACACAGCGGCTGACGTAGTTTGAGGTATTGGCGGAGGTCAACGTCGCGCAGTATTAAACGGCGATATGGAAATCGTCGGTTGTTGCCCAAGAGACCGGCGGCGACCACTCGACCGTTCGTTCGACCGTTCACCAATCGATATCCTCCCTAAGCCTTATGAATAGCACCACCAAGCAGCCATTCCACTGTTCCGTTGTGCTCCACGCTGAGACTCCAGTCGGACCAGTAGCTTGATTCTCTTGATACCGATATTCGTACCTTCCGGAAACGCACTGCATAAATATACCACGAGCCTCGCGTTCGGTTCCCCAACCGGATCCATATAATCCATGCATGCACGGATACACGGTACATATGGTATATACATAGTACACAATCGCGCTTCGCCCAAAAAACTTTATCTTCGCGTCCCTACAAACTTCATGGAGTTTCGACTTTGCTTCATATTTAATAATGTATCGATTTAGTGATTGAAACGAGAGACTTTTGGAAACAGAGTTTAGCTTGTTTCGGCGATATTCTCAGCTAACAAAAACTTTGCTTTTGACCAGAGGAAAATTGTACTCTCTTTGCGAGGGAAGGATGTGCGAAAAAAGGGCGCAGCTGTAGTGGGAAAAAAATTTCCATAGGTTTTTCTCATGGACAATAAGAAAATTTCAATGGGCGAGGTTTTTTTCATGGAAAATAAGAAAAATTTAATGGACGAGGTTTTTTCATGGAAAATAAGAAAAATTTAATGGACGAGGTTTTTTTATGGAAAATGAGAATAATTTAATGGGCGAGGTTTTTTCATGGAAAATAAGAAAAATTTAATGGACGAGGTTTTTTTTATGGAAAATAAGAAAAATTTAATGGGCGAGGTTTTTTCATGGAAAATAAGAAAAATTTAATGGACGAGGTTTTTTTTATGGAAAATAAGAAAAATTTAATGTGTGAGGTTTTTTCAGAAGGGTTTTTCTGATTTGGTCAAAATTAGTTTTATTCGAGAGCCTTTAAACCCGGCATATTTTTTTCATTAAAAAATCGAATGTGGAAGTCTTACATTTTTCAAGATATTTTCATCCCTGTGCATTTTGCAACCCCTACACCCAAACACACATCCCCCCGATAGTTATTATCCACTCTTGGAAGACGAGGGACCACATTTTGAGTAAAGCAACTATTTCACTATTACGGTACCAGTAGCTAATTCTCTTGATACCTATATATGTATGTAGCTCCCGGACCAACCAGTACATAAATATACCATGAGCCTCGCGTTCAGTTCACCAACCGAATTCACATAATCCATGCATACATGTTCCTCTTATCGAAACTAGTGGTACATGGATACACATCCACGTATCGTCCAAAAAACTTTATCCTCTATTCCGTGGAGATTCCATAGAGTTCCGACTTTGCTTCATATTTTATAATGCATCGATTGAGTGATTGAAATAGGAGACTTTTGGAAGTATGTTATGATGCCGGTGAATGTTGACTCCGAAACTTTTCATGTTTGTATTACGACTTTAGCTTGTCTCGGCAATATTCTCAGCTAACGAAAACTTTGCTTTCGCCTAAAGGAAATTGTAGTCCCTTTGTGAAAGCAGCATGTCTAAAAAAACAGCTTGGCTGTCGTAGGAAAAAGTTTGTCTTTTATTCAATTTTTTTCATTGAAAATGAGAAAAATTTAATGATAAGATAAAAATCAGGCTCTTGGGCAAATGACTAAAAAATCAGCCCCGACATTTCAATAATAAAAAAAAATTAACGCAAAATGCATTTTTTATTTCCACGATGAAATTCAAATTCCTGGGTACATGACTAAACAATCAGCCCCGACATTTCAATAATAAAACAAAATTAACGCAAAATGCATTTTTTATTTCCACGATGAAATTCAAGTTCCTGGGCAAATGACTAAAAAAAATCAGCCCAGATATTTTTTAAAGAATAATGAAAACCAGTAAAAAAAAAAAGGTGACGTTAATATTTCCTACTCGAAATATTAAAAACTGCGAATTATTGACTCACTTTGAAGAGCCGAAGAATATTGGCGACCATGATGGAGACCACGCTGAACGACGCCCCGATCACTCCGGTGACAGATTTGTGAGGCATATACAACGGTGGCTTTCCACTTTCACATCTGTACTCGGACATGTCCTGAAAAAATAAAATAAAAAAGATATCACAGGTCAATAATTATAAAGGTAAAATTGTTATTAGCCATTCGTTGGTACCTCGTGAGTCTAGCCAATAAATGAATTTAATTCTCGATAGCCCATGATAACACATGGAGAAGTACCGGTACGTTTGCATAATTACTGGCGAGCTGAAGCAATAAACCCACTGAACGTGGGAAGCCAACTTGTGTCGACTGGCGCTTTGCATGACGAGCGGTAATTGCGGTCTCGTGAGACGGCTGCAAGAGTTAATGCTGTTGACAAAACTCTTCGAAAAGTTACCTCCCAGAAACCCGACAAACATACACATACCCACATTTCCGTTTCCGCAACGTGTCATTCATCTCAGTGGTACCATTTGCCCAGTATCAAAACTTTTTGATTTCTGGCAATAAAATTATTCTCGATGATCACCAATAATGAAAACCCCCCAATGATTTTCCAAGTATAGTTAATAAGTTAACTTAAAAAATGAGTTAAATGACGTTTTGGAAAAATGCACTAGTGAAATATTGACATAATTTTTCTTTTCTTGCGAAAAATAAATAGTCTGCCAAGAAAGTGTACTCCGGATGCTATAAAATAAATTGGAAATTGCACCTCTGATAAAATAATGAGAAAATGGGAGACTTTAAAGTAGAATAAAGTGAATAAATATTCCCTGATGGGAATACGTATTCCCATCCGGACATTTTTTTGGTTGTCATAATTTTTTACGAGAACAGACATGTCTGCAGGCTTGTGGTTACTCGCGTCAGGACTTGAACTTAAACTCTCTTAAGCGAATAATGAAATTGAATTATTTCTCCAGAGAGGGGAAACAAAAATAGAACCTTATTTTCATATTTTACTCTTAACTCCTCTCGTCTTGTTCGTTCATGACAATAATGTAATTGTGCTGGTTGAACGGACGTGCGAGCTTCGCCGATCAAATAGTTAGCCGATAATTCGATGAAGGAAACGCGGGAGTTGCTGCACTTTGCACGTCTCGTGGGCAAAGCTGTATCGGATAAATTTGCCATGTCGACTGAATAGCAATTGACAAATTCAATTGCTCACGCAGCTTCCCTTTCACTCTGTCGCTCAGAGTCAGCCTGTAACAGTAGGTACTCACAAAACCCTTTAACCAACGATGACTTCGCTGAGCCCTTTAAAAGAGAGTGATTTTTTTCACGCATACCAGCAAAGTAATTTTTTTTTTTTTCAAACTATTAAAATAAATGTAAATTAGTATATTCAATTTAGCTTAATTTGCACTGCCATTTCCTTGCCACTAAAATTTCCAGCATTCCGACAACACTTATTAATTTAAATCAACTTTAATAACACAGTAAACTCAGAACAAAAAGAAATTTCAGCAATAAACTTCGAGCACCTATAAAAAAATTGAGAAAAATCTTGCTGGGAAAATTTCCTTTTTTTTTCAATGTTCATTTAAAAAATATTGTTAAATGAACATTCATTAAAATATAAATACTAATAAAATAGTAATTTAGTACCTCATATTAAAAAATTAAATAATATGAAATTTTCTTACTTTACTGAACCCGTGAAATTTGATACTTTCGACATTGCGTTGAAAAAAATAAAATTCATTTACCGTCACTAAAATCGTTTGGGCTTTTGGATTCTTTTTAATATGAATTCGACCCTATGGTAATTTTCCAAAAACATTATAGTACTATATTCCATAAGGTGCACTTATGGATCGTGCTATATAACAGACTGGGCTATGCACAATGGAGTCCCTCAGGATGCTGTGCAATGTAGTTTGAAATGGCCGGTGTTTGTTCGCCCGTAGGAGCTATAAACTTAATCCAGTTAATTATCCATGAAATAATTGCGCTCGTGTTGAACGTCGAAACGCCGGAAATTATAGCGCATTTCCTGGAGCATATGGACAACGGGAAATATCACGTTGATGACGACCGCGGACACAATCGTCACCAGGGGATGGAAAATCAAGCTGCGGAATGTACAGTTTTCCAGTTAATCAGCCTGGGAACCAATGTGGATCAATTAACGTCCAATAAAATCGATTATAAAGCTTCGACTGTTTGGGACACAACGTTAATGGATAAGTGCAATGGAATCTCCACCGCGTGTCACTCCCATCATGTAAACTGTAATTAGTGGCACTTGGCTTTTCCAATCAGCACTCAGAACTCATTCGCGGCTTTAGAATTAATTAATTATTTATTCATAGGACATCCCAAATTAAATTACCTAATTTTCATCACTTTCTCATCATCACAATTATGTGAAAAATTATTGCAATCCCTCAAAAAAGAATTAATGTATAAATATCTAGAATCTATGTTTTGCTTCGATGTAAGAGGATATTTTTGTTGGGTGTTTTCGGAAGCAATACCATTTTTAGAAAATGACAATCGCGACGAAATTTGATCTGCAGTTTCATTTTCGACGGCAATCAGTGAAAGAATAAATGACAATAATGCTGATCTGAATGATCGATTGATTCTTAAGGAAAATCAAACAAGTTGTGGAAGCTGAAAAAATATTTGAACTGGGTTACCAATGTTAAAATCAATTTTTTAAATATTCATTTTGAGTATTTTCGTGGCATGCCCTACGAAATACTAATTGGAGGGATCAGTCGTGTGGTTCATGATGAGGTCAAGGTGGTATTAAATAGACCATGTTTTTTATTTTTCCACTGCGAAAAATTGTGGATGAACGAATAATGAATTTTCGGTTTGTAAAAAGAGTGAGTGAGTGATGAAAGAGCTTGAACTTTCAATTAGATCGAGTAAGCCCCGTTATACAAACCCAAATGAATCCCACACTGATCCACAAGGATTTATTCATTTTTCCTTTCGTATCGCTGTCAAAAACATACCCCAAAACAATGTCAATTTCTCAATTTTCAAATCAAAACCAAAAACAATATGTACCCAGAAAAAAATCTATTACCAAAATCATTTGCCTCAATTTTACATAGTGAAAAATATTAAAATTGAAGCAGCAATTTGTAAAGCCATCAAAAGTCCACATCGGTGGATTTTGGTACCATTAATTTTCACCATTATATAAATGTAATACCCCAAATGTCCTCACTAAAAGCATTCACCCGTTTCTGTCCGTCTGTACCATTCGAAATAATAATGATAATAATTCATAGAAAATGTTCTGAAGCTATAAAATTTTTAGTTTTGTGTTCTTCGTGCATAAAATGTAATCACCCTGCTGAGAATCAACCCGAAAGCTCCGGTGCTTTTGACGCTTTTCCTGGAACACGAAAACGAATTCGCAGAAATTCGTGAACAAACTAATAATGGATTTTCGTTCTGGAGAAAAAAAAATCGAGGAGTAGGAGATGAAAGAGATTGAAAGTTCAATTAGATTGAGCGGACTCGGTGGTTCAACATCCACGAACATCTATGGCGCTAATCCGCTCGGCCTAATTTCTTGCCCTTCGTATTCTCCTCTATGGATTTCGGGGTGGATACTTCCATCTGACAAACCTGTCAAGGAATAAAGGATAAAGAACGATTTCGGCGGGGAGATTAAATGAGGAGGAAGGCGCTTATATATATTCTTGATGGAGTGGAACCGGTCCATGCTATGCTCGGGAAAATTCATTATCCTCGCTTTTCCTGTGATACACTCAAGGTTTCAGACCCTGAAGAGTTTCCCGGCGTTCGGTTGAAGCTTTCTCCAGTGGTGAGGCATTTTCTCTCTTCCTGTCTTTCGCGGTAATCTAAAACTTTGTTTTTCTATATAAGCAATAAGCTTCAAAGTGGAGAGAGGAGATAAAATGCCAGCGAGCAATGACGTTCGATCGTTCCTCGCTGTCATTGAACCGGTTGCCAAAACTGATACATCGATTATTATTATTATCATGGTTCTATTATTCTCCCGCAAGTCACTTTCCGTCCCTGAAGAGTTTCCCGGCGTTCGGTTGAAGCTTTCTCCAGTGGTGAGGCATTTTCTCTCTTCCTGTCTTTCGCAATAATCCAAACCTTTGTTTTTCAATATAAGCAATAAGCTTCAAAGTGGAGAGAGGAGATCAAATGCCAGCGAGAAATGACGTTCGATCGTTCTTCGCTGTCTTTGAACCGGTTTCCAAAATTGATACATCGATTATTGTTATGGTTCTATTATTCTCCCGCATGTCACTTTCCGACCCTGAAGAGTTTCCCGGCGTTTGGTACAAGCTTTCTCCGGAGGTGAGGCATTTTCTCTCTTCCTATCTTTCGCAATAATCCAAACCTTTGTTTTTCTATATAAGCAATAAGCTTCAAAGTGGAGAGAGGAGATAAAATGCCAGCGAGCAATGACGTTCGATCGTCCCTTGCTGTCATTGAACCGGTTTCCAAAATTGATACATCGATTATTGTTATGGTTCTATTATTCTCCCGCATGTCACTTTCCGACCCTGAAGAGTTTCCCGGCGTTTGGTACAAGCTTTCTCCGGAGGTGAGGCATTTTCTCTCTTCCTATCTTTCGCAATAATCCAAACCTTTGTTTTTCAATATAAGCAATAAGCTTCAAAGTGGAGAGAGGAGATAAAATGCCAGCGAGCAATGACGTTCGATCGTTCTTCGTTGTCTTTGAACCGGTTTCCAAAATTGATAGATCGATTATTGTTATGGTTCTATTATTCTCCCGCATGTCACTTTCCGACCCTGGCGTTTGGTACAAGCTTCCTCCGGAGGTGAGGCATTTTTTACGCTTCCTGTCTTTTGCGATAATCCAAAACTTTGCTTTTGGCCAGAAGCGATTAGCTGCAAGCTGGAGAGAGAGAGAAAGAGGAGATTAAAGCCCAGGGCGAAAGGATAAAACGAAGCAATGACGTTCGATCGTTCCTTGCTGTCAATATGTACCATCAATAAAATTGATCCATCAATCATCAAAGTTCACTTGTTTTCTTGCATATAATTTCTATCCATCTTGACGATACCTTTCTCATCCATCTACCTGAGCTCCAATTTTCAAGACGTCAGCGAAATAACTCGACGTTCATCCAACATTTCTTCCTTCAGTTATCCAGCCTTATTGTTTTGAATTCCCGACGCAGAAGTTGAACAAATTCATTGTACATTCATGACCACTCTCGGAGCTGAATGGCACTGGGGAATATAAGCAGCAGGATCGAGCAATTTCCCATCACCTTCCCCACCCCTTCAGGTTGCCACGTTCCTGAAAATGTTGTCCTCAACATCCAATACCTTGGCTATTTATTTATTTCATTTTTTTTTTCTCAAATTCACCCCAAAGTCAATGAAAAAGAAAAATTATTGCAACCTTTTGAATTCATGGAAAAATGGCTTTTCCACTAATTCCATAATATAATTTATTTCTTGTAAAATTTAAGCATGAACACTTATTTACATTGCATGAAAAAATTGTGGTGTATAAAATAAAAATGAGTGAAAAGCGATATAAAATAATATGGAATTTATTTTACGTTCGACTCGGCAATTTTGTTACTTTACACGTGTGGAATATTTTGATAGGGGCTACAAAAAACTTTTCAAAATTTTGCATACGTTGCAAATTTTGAAAAAAATAAATAAAAATGTTCTTCGAATAAATTTATACATCGAGGCAAGCGAGAAGAGTGAATGTTGGATTTATCGACTTCACGCTCGTTTTTTTTTTTTTTTTTTTTTTTTCTCGCTGCTGAATCGCAGGCCTCGTGCAAGATATAAAATTTTATTATTACAATCCGGCGGATTTACGTCTCGTTATAAAACAAACGGATGAAAGGACGTGGGGCGGTATACGAGACAAGTGGACATACTCTTTTGGTGCTGACATAAAAAACGAAGGAAAGAAAAACGCGTTTTCTCGGTCGTGTGGCAAGAGGGTAGTAATAAAGATACAACGAGGGTGGTATCGGGGTTATGAGAGAGAGGGAGGGAAGGAGAGATGAGAGAAAAATGGTGAAAGTTGTGGGAGTAGAAAGGAGAGCGATGAACCGGTCGTTTTATCGGGTGACCCTCTCTTCAGGGTCTCGCTCACCAAAGGATGTAGTGGTAGGAGCTGTTGAGCATAAAAAAACCGGGGGGAGAAAAAAAAACGCGAGTCCAATAAGAGTGAAGGTGGTCCAGGGGATGGAGAATAACGTGCGAGTGTTGAAGAGATAGCGTTAGCGTCCCGTGTCCGGAAGAGTGGTCCATTTGATTCCGAACGAGAATTCACAGGACCTATCGATCGCAGGGATGGCAGCAGCTGGCTTGCATTCGTTCCGATCCCGGAAATAGTCGCGTCCGAAACCCGCGACAGGGTCCAAAGTGAGAGATACCATGAGCCCGATGGTATAAACTTATCAAAAGCACGTTTCATTTAGTGGGCAGAAGAAATTTATCGTCAAGACAAGACTTTGGAGCGGAGAATTGGCCGAGGATCGAAGGAAGGAACATAGTCGTTATAGCCACGGTCGGTATGGCGATGGTTGGTGTGGAGATGGTTGGAATGTCGATGGTTGGTGTGGCGATGGTTGATATGGCAATGGTTGCTATGACGATGGTTGGAATGTCGATCCTGGGTATGGCGATGGTTGGTATGACGATGGTGGGTATGGCAATGGTTGGTATGACGATGGTGAGTATGACGATGGTTGGTATGACAATGGTTGGTGTGGCAATGGTTGAAATGGCGATTGTTGGTGTGGCGATGGTTGTAATAGCGATGGATGCTATGATCATCAGATGGTTACCATGGCAATGGATGTCATGACCTGATGTCGGCAATTGAAAAAGTCTAGAAAAGTAAAAAATTGTATTTCGAGTAAAAAAGACGTTGTGGCGACGAGAAAATCTCCCGTCTAACACCAGTGTCGTAACGATAATTCAAATTTCGATACGTGACCCAGTTTTATGGGTGCGAGGTAGGGAATCCAACAGCACGCTCGGACGACCATGATAACGTAGTCAAGACACGTCTGAACAGCAGAAGCAAGACGTGGACAAACTAAAGGAACCGCGACGTGTCGGGCGGCTGCAGCGGCGCTGCATCAACACGTTTACCACCGCCTCCCCATTAGTGCTTCTTTTGTTAACCCATACACTTTTACCCAGAATTATTCATTTTCTCTTATTGATCTGTTGAACGCGGCTCACGTAGTTCTAGAAAATAATACCACATCGAGTGAACAAATAAAAACCACAATACCTTAATGAAATAAAATATTTTTATCACATATCGCCGAAAATCTTGCCCATTCCCATAATATCCTAAAGAGAGCGAGATCACAAATGTACTTTTTTCTTCTTTTTAAAATTAATCCCGGAATTTCTGTTACATCTCTCGTCGTGATATGTGGAGCATAATACCATGGACCTCACATAGACAGCATCCGTAATTTCCTTGATGCATCCAACTGCAACGTGGGAACGTGGCGACTACAAGCCCTTTGTCCTCATCATTTCCAGTCACTTTCAATCTGCTCCATCAGCCTGTGTCTCGCTTTCCACGTTATCTATATATCTATATCTATATCTATATCTATATATACATATATACAGAAATTCTGCACCAGCATGCCTTGCATTACTCTGTCCAGCACAGACCCAACACGTGGCAGCATTGCTATTCAGTAGCTATAAGTCACGATATTCATACACAACTGATGTTATCGATTGATGCATACCGCAAGCGGAAGACGCGGAATGGGACACTCACTATTCTTGCGGATTTCTTTTTATTCCATTTTTTTTTTCGCATTGCATTGACGTCCTTTCAACGACTTTTACGTACAGGGGAAATGGGAAAGGATGAAAAATATGTGGACAATCAGTGTAGGAATTTGAATTTTTTTTATCTGACATAACATTTTTGGAGGCTATTAGCTGCAATTGATAGAAGTATAAAAAAGTAGAAAAAAATAGAACGTGTCCCGAGAAATAATACACGTAACATTTTTTTTTTTGTCTAAAAAAATATTTTTGGTATATTTTTTGGACATTATTTCCGATACTGAGAACATGAAGAAGCGATAGTTAGACTGTATTACATCAAATTTCTTTGACATTCAACGAGAATTTGATTTGCATCATATTTTTGACGAAAATGGAGCAGAGACACGGAATTTTTTTTTTACATTTTTTTGCTTAGGTTCAATAAACGCGGATAAATTTATTCAGCCCACGAAGAAAAATTGACAAAACTGAGTTTAAGTTGCCAAACGTTAATTCGCGTATCTGGAATAATATTCCGCATATATTCTCGATACAGGGAAAAAGTACGTGGAGCAGTCGACTGAAAATTCGCTTCAATTTGCATTTCAAGTATAATTACGATCCCGAAGTACGGAGATGGAATCTGCTCGGACTAGTTCTGCAGATCCGCCGAAGTGAGTTGCCCCACCGACGCTCTGCTCGAGGACGTGGATACAGTTATGCGTCCATGCCTCGGAACCATCTCAAGTGCTCGAAAGTCGTACGAGCTTTACAACTATACGAACATGTGTGCATTATACACTATTGCCTCTCGCCAGTAAAGCCCAACAACGAGGTTACGTCTGTTCAAGCAGCAGATATCCCTTATCCTTCTTTTTATCTTCAAAAGTACTTGTTATTGGAATCAAACGTACATATAGAGGAAGGTGGGTCAATGTGGGACGTTGGAGCAAAGTGGGACAGTGATTTGAGAAACAAGAAGTGGGACACTCCGAAAATTTTTAAAAACCGTTTTGCGTATTAAAAGCAATAAATCAGATACAAATTGAAATTTGGGACAGTGTCCCACCTTGTCCCACTTTTTACCGACCCTCAAAGTCGGCTACTGGAATCAAGTTTCTGGGTGAAAAGCATCAACAATGCACTTCCGGTTTCGTGATAAAGCATTTCGTCCCACCATCCCCCACTGCAACACAATTTTCTTGGAATATGTCATAGGGCAAGAAAAAAAATTCATCACATGGAATTCCAAAGCTGTGAATCCATCATATCCACCTCGGAAGTTGGAGCTTTTTTTCAGATAAATTATTCTCTTTTTATTTTTCCTCTCTTCGGCATCGAATATATCCGTTAAATAAACAAGAAACTAACGAGGACGATCCGATGAAATTCAATTTGGAAGGGTCAAAGTACACAGAATATATATGCAACGACGTTGCCGCTGAATATTCATCGACTGTTTGCGTTCGATGATTTTTCCTTTATTTTCCATGTCGTTCCTTTGTGGAAATATCAAGATACATTCGCAGCAAAGCTCGGGCCTCGGATTTGGCAAGCTTTTCAATTTCACTTTTCAGCCTCGCGATAACAGTTCGCGGTTGTTTGGGAGAGCAGCTGTTACGACGATTCTGGGTTTACCTGTCAATTGCTCGAGGCTGACCGCGCACGAGCTTTTCTATCCGCGCCACTTGCCACATATACGCTCTCTGCTGCATTACTGGCGCTACTGGCGGATGCTGGCTGTTTGCCCGCGATATCGGCACGGTATTCACCGGGCTCGCGACGCGACAGCTACAAACCATCACCCGAACAACGAGCCAACTATTCTGCCGCAGAGTACAGCCGCGATTTCAGGTTATTCAAAGTTTCGAGTCATGAACGAGGTGCTTGTGTTTCAGTCGATGACTGGACCATGTGAATGGCAATTACGTGGTCCAATATTTATTCAGGTGACAAGTTCGAAACTTGAGCTTGAAAAATTTCGCTTAATTGCTTTTCCACGTGCACATCATTGCTGCGTATACTACATTGCGCATAATTAATGTATGGATGTGAATAACTTTCGTATAGCTCGTCGTTGTTAATGTGCGGGTGACGGATATTCATTCGGACGTTGATGGTCGTGCATATGCAAAGGGAGGGAACCCATGAAAAAATTGCAGCGTGAGACGCATATTTGCGAAGATCCGAATTTATTTTGGTGCTCCGAAAAAAAAAAATTGCACTCCGCGCTCGTAAAACGCTCTGAATAATAAATAACTCCTTCGTCGCAGTAAAATTGAATTTATAGTGGAATTTTCAAAGAGGCACTTGCTGAAGAATAATGAATTTAAGAAAAAAATACGCTATTCAAATAATAATAATTTTCTTTATTGTTTAACGATATTTTCAGAGAAAAATAAAACTCTAAAAGACTGGCACACAGTCCTGCCAATATTGAGTTTTACTTTTGGAACCTTATGATCTCAATATTATAATGTTTTTTATTATTAATAATCGACCTAATTTACAGGCTCCAAAAGCTTAAGCTTTCAATACCAACTTAATTACAAAGTCGTTCGTGTCTCGAAGTTGGAGCTTTTTCACATAAATTATTCTCTTTTTGTTTTTACAATAAAATTAAAACTCAATACTTGGCAAGACTGTGTGCCAGTTGTCTGTAAAATTGGAACCTTCTGATCTCAATATTATAATTGTTTTTTATATCATTAAAAATTGACCTGATTTACAGGCCCCAAAAGCTCGAGTTTTCGACACCAACTTAATGATAAAGTCCCCCAGCGTCGGATTGTGACGAATAATCGTTGCTTCAATTATTTGTACCACATCCGTCCGCAATTACGTCTAATTACATACGAGCCGAGTGGTTGATTATTTATCGGAAAACGTCGATATTGACGAGCGATATTCATTCTATGACAATGGAGAGAACTACCAAACCGGAAATTGCCAATTAGCATCGACTTATCTTGTCGAGTGACTCGATAAGAAATTCTTAAGGAACGTAACAATATCTTCAAGAGTACGAGGGTAAAAAGCACCTTACATTACAAAGACCTTATTTGGACAGAATTTACCAAGTCTATGTTCCTCTCAATACATATATATATATATATATATATATATATATATGCCAAATGTGGAAAAAATAGTAAATATTGAGATCCCATTATCGCATGGCACTCAAAAATCATATTTTAAATCATAGAATCAGTGTACATTTTTTCAGATTTTTAAAAACGGCGTTTTTGAAATTGGTTTTTTTTTTCGAAGATTTAAAAATGTTTCTGGGGGTGAAAAAATCTGAAAAAAAATTCGAGGCCTTTATGAGTCGATAATAACATCATATTAAAAAATGAACAACATCGATGAGGGTGAGGGTCATGACCTGCTGATTTCACGTGGAATGCCCCATATACATTCTTGTAAGTAGAAATAGTAGCAGCTAGTTAATGGAAAGAGAATAGCTGATGGAATGCGAATAGGCTTAAGCCCTTGGCACCGAGAACGAAGAATTCACACGAGGGTGAAAGCACCATCTAAATATCAACGAAAGCTTTCCCTCGTCGGATATCCGGCTCGTATATCCGGATGAAAATAGCAGAAAGCAAGGGATCACTTTAGTGTTATTATCCCCTACAAGAAAAGGGATGAATTCACTGTGAATTTCAGGCTGGAATATCTTGTTTACTATTTACTTGAATACATAGACAAATTGGCAGTCAGCTTTGTATACGGATGTATTTATGGATGTAGATATGTATTTTGCAGAATATATATAAGGTTACGTATATATGTATACACAGTTTATTAAATATGCATATAGAAATGATGTGAACCGCATCCAAAACAGGCAGCCAATCTCCCAGAGGAATAAGGGCAAAGCCGAGACCAAGGGGCGATGAAATGGCGTGAAAGCAGAGGAAAGGGGTTGCCGACCTTCCAGACCAGAGGTATAGCCTTTTCCCCGACTCCGACTCCCTCGCGGGAGGTCGAACCAATCTCCGAGAGTCTCTCGCTGCGATAACACCGACTCTTATTCACCCCCCGATAAAAATACGCATCTTCAAATACGTATTTCAACGAGGAGATGCCTTTTTTTTACTCCCCGCAATATCTTGATTAACAAATGTGACGCAATAATCCACGGTTTTTTATGATTTTCCAAGGGTTTGCAGAGCGACGATAAGGGAGGTGATTGGGAAGTATATTTTGGAAGATGAATTTTTTAATGTATTGGCTACTTGAAGAAAATTTCATTTTTTTTATATTATTACTATTACAAATTTTATTTTTATTTTTATTAACAATCTACAATTGCGTAAATGAGAGTAAAAATTATTGAGAGAAAAATGTTCTGTGAAGAATAGTTTGTGGAATAAATTTAATGGTTCATCTGGAAAATACAATGAACTTGGAGGCTGTATTTCATCTTCCCTTCGAAGGGTTGATTTATGAGACTTCGTTTGGCGTGTCGTTATACATTTAAAATGTTATTCGAGCGAGAAAAACATTTGGAGAAATGTCGAGTCGCCTGAAAAAGACTCGTTCGCAAAGTTCCTCAGTTGAAATAATTACTAATCATTTTCCGTGACTGGGGCTTCGCGAGTTTCCGTCGAAGTTTCTAAAGGGCAATTTGCCCTCGACGTGGACTGTTACGATCTGTGTTGGTACTTGGGAGACTTTGAGGGCCTTCCGCACGACAGTCACGAAGGATAGTAAGACAGAACATCGTATCTTCCTGTTCGAAAACTTAAGTATAATACCGCGATGCCACTGCGGAAATTGCACTACTGTATGTAGAAGTGAACATCTCACAGTGAACATTTGTCGCAGTTGGTGCGCTTGCTGGGATATCGGCAGCTAAATCGTCGGTCGTAGCCGAGCGACCCAATTTTTTAACCCAGTACAAAAATGACTGGCCTCCAAAGTTTCCCAGTTCATTTTTAAATAATTCCAGAACGGAAATGATTTATTTACATTTTTCTGTTCAATATATATATTTTTAAATAACATTTTATAATTGCTTTTGATAACAAGATACATTTCTATTCTTGAAGAATGTGAAAAAAAATTTGGGTAAAAATTTCAGCCTGGAAGAAAAAATTGTCTAACCTGAAATATTTGTTCATTTTCATTTTTATTCTTTTTTTGTTTAAGGAATTGTGAGCATTTAAAAAGGATGCCCAATTTTCAAGTGAATTAATCAGAAATCAATGTAATTTGGCTTGTTATTCAGCTGCGATAAAATATCGAGCATTTATCGGGTGTTAATGGAAGTTTGGAGAAAACAGATTTTGAATTTATTTATAGTGGGACGTATAACCAGACGATTCCCGAATTTCTCCCTCGTAAACCAAGAACCACTCGATGAAAGTTTCGTGTTTACTCTCATATACCGCAATCGCGATCGCGTACTCGCATCGGTAGGTACTGAAGCACCACTGAGAAGCATCCAATGTGAGAGAATTTAGGAGTAGGACGCTCGTATAGCACTCTGAAGATATTGAGTTGGGAAAGTGGACGAGGAACTCCGTCAGTGAGCCGCACAGGGCGCAGTAAAGTCAGGATAGTGCGAAGAGGGTCGTGCTTTTTCCAAAGGGAATAGCGAGCAGGAGCGATTGAAAAGGGAAGAGTTCAATTTTTGGCGCCGGTTAGTCATACAAGTCCATGATTGAGAGCTTGATAGATCAACTATTCGCTGGACATAAATTCCAGCACCCTGGAATTGAGTTGGAAATTTTGTGCTTTCTCAAAACGATAACAACACCAACACCTTTAATTATTCGTATCCCATTTGAAAATCAATCTCCCAATGAAAAAGAATTTCACACAGAATTCACTTAAAAGTTAGACTTTTTTAAAATCTTTTATTCTTTTTAAGTCTCATTGAAATCAATAAACATAAATTGATAATTCTAAAATTGTAATCGTATGGATGAAAAAATGACTTTTTATAAGTTCGTTGAATAATTTATGTTGAGCTCAAACTTGTTGATAACTAATTTGAGGGAATTAACAATTGTATCTATTATACACTGCCTATCGAAATTGTAATCAATTCAATTGAAATCAGCAATATTAATACATTCACTTTAGACCCCCATTAAGTGAGGTACGAAATTGTACTTTGACTGTTACGCAAACTACACCATGAAACCACATCATACATATAGTTCTATTGAATACGGCGGTGGCCACCGATAAATCCGTAACACGTATCCTTACGTGGTGTAGTTTCCGAGTTTATTACCGAACACAACGCGTTCCGAATTCCATAGAACAATCGATTGAACAGCTTACGGTCATGCTACAGGATGCTGAGGACGTTACCCAGCTCTATAAAATCATTGTGTTCGATCCAGTAAGACCAATGTCATGCCCACACGAATTTCACTACCATTGGCACAGAATCGATCGATTGCCACTTAAGGATAATGGTCGTTTAGATAAATCACTGGTCTTCAGTAGGAGGCTAAATTAATGAGACTCTGTACGCTATTCAGTTCCAAAATTCAATGTATATATAATTTCTGAGCTGTTCTGAAAGCCGATAACAATCAATTGATAGTTAATTGAACTATTTTTATTTGGTGTCTCTGATTTAACTAATTTGCTTTCTAATTATTTATTAATTATCAATAGTTATGGACGGTAAATTAATCGGTCAAAGTGTGTCCAGCTTTCCTGGTATCGCAATAAATTCGCAGAGCTGCTAAACACTAACTAATAATATCAGAATGAATCTAGCCGTGTCTTAATTATCCATTATAGGTGCCGGAGACTCTACAAACCAGAGTTTCGCTGCAAGTTTATCCAACTAACTAAGGGGTCATTAAGACTCTCGCGAAATTCCGAGCAATGTGGTGCACGTGGCTAGGTCACCCTTTCAGTCGACTCAGCAAAGTTTCTCAAAGTCGCAAATGACACTATGTCATGCGATTAAGGCTAATTGCCTTGTGTTATAAAAACGAGATTTTTTTAATCGCTTTGATAAAGACTGTATTAATTGTTGAGGTAAAACTTGACAAGACATTATCAAAAAAATATGAAAAGATATAAATTTCCTTCACATTTTGTCATGAATTAAGTCGACACTGCATTTTTATTTTACTCTAGAAAATTCATTCCAAAGTACTCCATTAAATTCTTCATATATATTGACAAAAAAAATGTTTTTTGCATTATTTTTCAAGCGAAATTTTTTTTTTCCGGGCAATGTTTATGGGAGAATGAAAAGGGCAGATCTTTTAGAGAATAAATCAAACAAGTCAGTCACACTGTGTCCATGGCTGAATCGACTGAGTGATCCGATTAGGAGATATCTGGGCGAAGCCCACAGAAACTATCATAATTAGTTATCCAGGATCCTGTAAGCCACCGCCGTAGCAGCTTCAATGGCTTGATTGGTATCGACCGAATTGCGCCTCTATTATGTACAAGGAACGACGATGAGCCGCCAATGCCTCGCAAATGGACAGTCTGCTGGTACGATTAGTAGGATGATTAATTAGCGAACGTGAATATAAGCCGAAAGTCCGAGGAAGTTTCAACATGTATACATTTAACCGTTGCACTAATTTCAATCGAATAATAATGTGAAATATGTATTTATTGCTTCGTCGGTTATTTGACGAGTGTCGGTAATTATTTTTCTTTTTCTATTTCATGGTATGAAAAATATAATAGAGTCGGATAAAATTTGATTCCGACGTACAATTATGTTGGATTCGATAAAAATGCAACGTAGTTGGAAAATCGATGATTTAATTACGATATCGAACAGGAAAATCGTGTCAGCTGCTTTCTCAATCTCCCACGAGAACGACTGCAGATCGCATTACCCGAGACATTGATAAGTGCCGTTTCGTGTTTCTCGAGAGAATAATTCATTTCTTCATCGGGAAATGTGATGCTCAACTGACAAATTCTATCCGCCAAGCGCAGAAATCTCGAAAGATCTCCCGATAAATCGAAACAGCAAAAGGATTAATAACGAGTTCACCATTCATTCCGATCGCCAATGTTTATCGATTTCTACCTCACTCATTTAGCTACCAATATTTCCTAGAATGAATTTCTTCTAACGAATAGGTTCTGATTTATCTCTACAATCGAAAACCGAAATACGACATCCTTTACAAAACCGTGTTTAAACATTCCGTCAGCAATTTCCAACTTTTTTGAACTCGCAAATATCCATGCTTCCAATCGATAATTCCAGGACATTGATTTCATATTCATACGCGAATTTTTGAATGAACCATGATGATTGCATCAACTCGAGGACACGTGGCTGTGCATGAGCGCATGTCCACCCGGTGAGAAAATTCAATTGGCGTTAAACAAGCCATTGGAAAGTTTCGTTTTTCCTCCCTTTCCATTCTCTGAAAAATATCAATTGAAATTTCAGAGGCGGTGGAGCGAGTTTATAGATCCAGGGCGGTGCGACAAGCACGCTGCGCCGGAAATGCCGAGTGCACCGTGCCCCAGGCGTCACGCGTCCTGCTTTAACAGGAGGAAACAGAATAACAGATAACAAGCTTTTGGGAGAAAGAGAAAGAGAAAGAGAGAGAGAGAGAGAGAGAGAGAGGAAGGGAATGAGAAAGAGGGAGAAGTGGAGCCAGAGGAACGTGTCCTGCATACGGAAAATCGGGGAACGGCCGACAGCCATCTGAATTTACTCTGTACATCGAGGTGGAAACAGCAGCAGAGAGTTAGAGAGTGCGAGACAAAGTAGAGCAAGGGGGATTCGCTCGAGGAAGTAGGAGAAAGCGGCCGGGAGAAATGGACCGGGGGGAGTGTAGCTAAAACGTGGGGGTGTGAGTTTCCATTGAAAAGTATTTCTCAGCTCCAGCATCGCCGCTTGGCGTGTGATGCATCAAAAGAGCGATCGCGGAACAAAAGCCGTCGGCCGCCACGGCGGCAAAGGTGTATACACGTTTGCCTCTCAGAAAGAGGCGAAAAGCAACGCCTCCGGACGAAGAACTCGCGAATACGGAAGTGGATGGATCGAAGTAACGCACACACCGCCACTTTCCATGCTCCGCGTTCTCCGGAGCTTCCAGTGCAAGAAGCCTTTGGACTTTCGGCTCAGGTGAACGTGGAAAATGCCCGGGGTCAAATGACCCAATCCTCTTCAACTTCACTGGACCAATTGGAAGCTCTCCCTTCACTGGCCGACGCCGTGCACTCATCACCTTGCGAGAGAAAAGATTTCATCGACTCCACAGAAATGCAATGATCCTTTTTCTTCCTTTTTCCTTGGTCCAATGAAATGCTGCCTTTTAATGCACCGACGATAATATTTCATATACGTTGTCTGCGACTGAATCACCTAAACAAGTAACGAGAAGGAAATAAATTATTTTGAGTATTAATTTTTTCTAAAATCTTACTTTCAAATGTCATTCTGTAGAATTATGGAATTTTTTTTTAAGGATTTATTTTCCTGATTATTATTGTGTCACGTGGACAGTTTTAGTTATCGCTGCTCATTTTGGTGGAACTTCTGGTTTAATTACTAGAGGATTTTGAGCTAAAGTCCAGACCTCAACAGCCTGATTGAAGGGAGCATTTGTGTATTTTCAATTCCCCACCCTGAAATAAAGGGATACAGAGAAAGTTTTTCAATTATTACCGTTCAAAGTTTCCAATGAATTTATGAATATTAGAATATTGTTGAAATCCCGCCGACGTCCCCACATTTTAACCCGTTTCCATGGGCACCGAATCTCCTCCATTAACTTCCCCACGTTCAAGCTTCACCCTCTCGTTTTTAAATGAGAAAACGTAAATACGGAAAAGCGTCCGATTACGAAGAGTGAAAATCCGTGGATATCAATTGCAAGAGTTTTTGCAATTATTTTTCATCAGTAGGCACTCCATTATTTTGAACAGTTTTATGTTCATTAACTTTCACAATCCTCCAATTACATGAAGAAAAAAGCCAAGTTTATAAAAATTGTTAAAATATATATATCCAATTTTCTTCACATTTAAAAGAATGGTTAATAGCTCATTTTGTTTATAAGAAGTTGTTACAGTTATCTGACAAAAATTGGTCAACCATTGAGTAACTTTCTTATAACAATGTGACTTTAATGATATTCGAGTAATACTATCACAATAGTGTAACAAAACTTTGTAACGCTTAGGTAACATAGTTATGAAACAACTTATATAATATTACGAATATCTAGGTAATGTTGAGGTTGCAAAATCTGGTTACATTGCGGTTACTGAACCAGCGTTTATACAGATACGTAACATGCTTATGTTATGTTATGACTATTGAAAATAATTTCCGGATTAGGTTTATTTTCGCTGCAATTAATCAAACTTGTCATATTTCCTACCTTATGACATTTATAATCGATAAATATTCGCGGCTCTCCAATGAATTTAATAACAATTATTTTACAGCGATTATAAAAATATTCGGACCGCCAATAATTGGACCTCGCTGCAAATATTACTGCATGGAAATAATGGGAATCATATATTTTTAAATCCAGCGTACCTGATTCATGTACGAGCGCACAAATTCCATGCACTGATCGAGGGCGTACGTGTCACTGCTACAAGAGTCGAGAATTAGCGCACCGAGGCTCGTATTTGGCAGCAGTTGATCATCGTTATTGATCTCATCGATCGCGAACAACATCGCCTCGAGTCGCTGAACTCCTTTTTCCTCTTTGACCGCACCACACGGTGATTCCCCTCGAAATCCAGCAACCTGAAAATCACAATTCGTCGTTAGAGCCATCGAATGAATTTTTTATGAATAAAAAATAATTATTCGCTGCTTCCTAGACAAAAAAATGGTGCTCAAAAAGCATAATTATTCATTAGGGCCGTGGAATGAATTTTTAATAAATTTCATTCTCCCTTAATATATAAAACTCAGATCAAAATATCGATTGAAACTAAATATCTTGCCCCCATTTTTTTTAAAACTCTTATCTCGACATTTCACACCATTTTGAGTATCCCGAATTCAGCCCAACGAATAGTTAAATATAATCAAAGCTTCCTCCGCGAGGAAATATACCGACACCCGTGCTTTGAAAGCCAGGGACTCGCTGGTCATATCTTAACTTCCGGTCATGCACTACCCTACCGGATTGCCCAATGACCTATGGGCTCTCCAGGAAACGGCATTATACAACTCCGAGATATCGAATTGCGAGAAGTTTGCACGTTTGTTCTGCTTGGATATAGTTAACGGGCCAGTCGAGATATCGGCATCGGTTGTTGGAAGTTGTGGGTTCGTTGCCGCGGTGGGTCTGTATACCACGTATATACACACGGGGTGAAATCGGAGGACGGAAACTGCGCTTTCCCCGAAAGCTCGTAGAGAATGGGATGAAGTTTCGACAAGAACCGCAGAATCCGGCCGTCCACAACTTTTATCGCGCTGCCCATGAAGAATGGTTCGGCCAAAGTACAACTACCAGTTTATATATGTCTATATATATATATATATATATATAGATGTCAGTTTATATATGTGTACGTGGTATATGTCTATATATGTGGCAGTTTATACATGTGTTTGTGGTATATGTCTATATATGTGTCAATTTATAGATGTGTTTGTGATATGTGTCTATATACGTGTACGTGATATATGTCTATCTATGGTACATACTCTAGTGCACACAGTAGATGTGCCTATGGTATATATAGTGTTGTACAGTATAACGACGAAGCGTTAGGCAAACAGGCTCGTAAATTCCGGAACAAAGCGTGCTCGACCCTCTCGTGTTGATGTCCCATCGGATCCGAGCGATGCTCACTCGTTCTGTCAATGCTTCTCGATAATATTTAAACGTCTCTCGATGTCCAACGACAAACAAATAAAAAATAAAAAATACAAGAATTTTTTTTTTATCCATTAGCCTGTTAGTACTGCCAATCGCGGACATTTTGTTGCGCTATTAGGCTGTTTGAATACTTGAAATGAAAAATAATAATTACGACAAGGAAATTCAATTAAAAGGTACAAATAAAAATTCTTGTAAGCTTTAATTCCAATATATCGTGCGAATACGATAAAAAATTGAATCGATATGCGGATAATTTGGCTAATCGAGTCACCTGTTCGTGCATCGGAAATATTCCTCCGAAGATGGCATCGCCGTCGATGCGGATGAGCCTGGATCCGTCCTCCTCGAAGTCCTCGCCAAGCGGATCCTCGTAAGCGTCGATCAGCACGAGAAACAGACCCATCAATGGGTAAACGTTTCTCACTCTCATCGCGACCATTGGAAAATGGACGAAGTCGTCGCCGGGCTGAAACATCGATAGAAAAAGGAGAATTAGAAAAGCTGTGGGAGAGCTATTATTATTCTATCGAAAGCTGAACACACACACACACACACACACACACACACACACACACACACACACACACACACACACAAACAGAGGAGTTGAAGAAAAGTACAGAGAGGACATTTCGCTGGGTTTTCGAAAGGCCACCGAAATACGAGAAGTTTCTCGTTATTCCGACGACACAAGGCTTCTAATTATTTTCCTCGATGAACATTTGAGTTAGTTTTGCGAGATAAACCGTCCAGCGGCTCTCGGGATGTTCGAAGCTTCTCGCCTAACGACGAATTAACGAGATGAGCCGTTAAACGAGCCTCCCCGGAACGTATTATCTCCCGTGTTTGCTCCTGATAACACGATATGCGAAGAGCCGATTGGCCGATCACTAGCTCGTCGATGCAGCGCAACACGCTCTCGACGCCGACGCTCTTCCAGCTTCCAGCTTCCAGCTTTCGGTTCCCCTCTGTTGGCCTCTCTGCGAGGGTGGAGACCGGGGTCATTCGGAACACGGAGCAAGTTAAAAGTTTACCGAGATTCGAACTTTTAATCTCTCTAAGCTTTTAACTTAACTCGACCACAAATTATCGTAAACCATTCAATCTCAAACAGTTACACGTCAATGATTAATTGAGTGTCGCAAACTTTTATTAAAGTATTAAAAAAAAAAAATGTTATCCAGTTGGACATTGAAAAGAGTCCCTTGAATAAGTTATAACTTATATATATTGTTGCTTGCGATACGGGTACGGGATACGTAGAATTTGTTATTTAGTAGGAGATTGTGATGGGACAATTTGGGACATTTATTTGAATGAGATAATTGGGACACTTATTCGAATGGGACACTTTGGGACGATTTGGGACACCAATTTGACGGGACAAAAAATTGTGCATAGCATAACAGATCGATAGCAAAACTCAAAATCAGCATTCGTATTGCAAAAAAATCTGATATATTTTTGTTTTTTATTTTAATGGGAAATGAAAAGTGGTTCATCTAGCCCCGATGATACCTGTATCTCTGCCTCAACGTTATACACCGGAGCGTTTTACCTATCCCAAACACAGCTCAACTCCATTTGCCGGTGCGATATTAAATAATCCATCGAAGCTCCGACCTTCCTACCTCCCAGTTATTGCCAACGGCGCTTCATCCGCAGTTTAACATCCTCGGCTGTTTTCCTAGCGGTGAATCGCACAAGCTATCATCGTCCGTGTAAATGATTTGTTAACGCACACAGGAGGTACATTAATTTTGTTGACTCTGGGAAGAGCAATGTGCACATTTTTACGCCTTTTTTATTAAACCTCAATTTCATTATGTTTTTTTTTTTTTTTACTAATAAATTTAACCCTATAAAAATGATGCCAAACGTTTTGTGAAATTTTCAGGTATCTCATTAATTATTAATTTTTTTTCCATTCGTCGAAAGATAAAAAGTTTTTTTTTTAAACAGCAAATTGTAACGTCGGGTAATTTTCCAACCTGGGACAACCTGGGACAAAACACAAAGCATTTGGGAAAGGCGAAAAAATATGTTAATTTCGAGAGAAAATTTTCAAGCTCTTCTATTAAATAGTATTTAACAAGTGCATTCGTTTTTGAGAAAAAAAATATATATATATGTACTTCCCGAAAGAAACGTTAAGTCGCTAGCGCTCGGCTGCGGTTCTTTATCGCTCTCCGACGAACTTTTAAACCCGACAATTTGCAAGCGTTAGTAAACAGGATATCAGACTGGTATATTCCCCCTCGGAAACTACCAACTTTTCCGACTCTCAGCCCCTTGTCTATTTATTTTTCTGCTCTCGCGAACTTGTCATCCCGCAGTCGACACGCTTTTCCATCATCCTACACTATGCTATTCAATTTTAAGGATGCGTCACGAAACAAGATTTATTCGAATCACGGCTGTTCAATCCCAGGACGTGGAGAGAAATTTAGCTATTTTTATAATATCGAATTGGAATGTCAGAGTTGTCAAACTCTCTGGCTTCTATTGTAAAAATATAAGATATATGCGGTTGTATATATTTATATACATTACTATATACAGCGACAAAAAAAATTCTTCTATTATCATTTTTTATGATTCCGCTGGGAGTACATAAAAATGATTTTTTATTAAAATTTTTTGGGCATCATATTAATATTCCCAGCTAATTAGTCGTTGACATATATTTCAATTTCATAAATAAAATTTCAGAGAGCTTAATCACAAAAATGATCTGACCAAAGTCGACGAAATATTAATATGTAAATGGAACTGGAAATGTATTATTTTCCACAAATTGAAGGCCCGGAAAGCGAGTATTTACAATGTTAAAACAAACGAGCTGATATTTTGTAGAAATGTTCGAGGAACCAAAAGTAATCACTAGTTTTGTTTACAGCTTTGTTTATTTTCTTTTTTTTTTGTTTGGAGTAAAAGAAAAAACGTCGAAATGAAAGCTTGTACACAGCTTCCTCATTATTTTTCCACCTTTTACAAAAGTTTCTCTGCGACGATGCCAAATTGATCAGAATACTTTTTCGTAGTGGTTTTGTTTTTTTTTTTTTTTTTTTTTTTAGAGAGATAGAAAATAATGAGGAAGCAACGTTCTACTTTCCAGGCTTTTTTATTTTCTGCTAAGATCAATGGAGATGAATTTAGTCCATCCGACGTGTGTATCTTTACACTTGTTATATATATATTATTGTTGTTTTTAATTCTGGGCAAAGACAACTTCGCGCGCTAATAAAGCGGCTATTGTATTCTGTTTCGATGCTTCCTTATTTCTCGCCCTTTGTCCTCACAACGCTCTACCGCCCACGTCTCATTGCCGGGAGTTCCTCAGCATCTCTGTGGAATTTTCCAACATCAAAGAGCCTGAATTTTCGCTCTGCGTCGCGGGATAATACACCCGCTCGTTGCTTTAACTATTGTCAAGTAAAATTGCAATGCAAAGACGACGAGGACTGATGAGGTGCACCGCAGGTCACGTGAACGGAATGTATGATTTAATATATGCTGAAATCCCACGAAAAATTTCAATTTATTTCCAAAAATCAGGTGATGCCAGAAAAAATTTAAGAAATTAATTGGACTTCGATATCGGACATGTACAAATACGGTTCCAAATGAATAATTAATCAAAGTGGCCTTAATTTTAGAATTTCACCCCAGGAAAAGACAATAGTGATGTGAACTTTCGCCTTTTTTTTAAATTTATTTGTAAATGTTTAGAAAAATAAAGGTTTTATCATATTGAAAATAATGTGTAGACATTCTTTTTGTTCCGTGTACTTTTTTATTTTGATAAATTGTTAAGGCCGAATTTTCACGCAGATGCCACGACTTATTTGTGGGCTCCGTTTCCGAGTTCCGCGAGATTTCTTCTCTCTCCCGGGAGAAAAAATGAAGATTTTCCGGATGTGTAAAAATGGCAACCCTTGCTGCTCGTATATTCGCCACTTTGGCTTGTCACGCTTGATGAGAGCCACGGTTTCTCATTCTTTTCTCGGGTTTTTCTCGAACAAAATAGGAGGATCTGTGGCAGGGAGCGAAAGTGTGTCGCACAGTGGTGAAATCCGGCTGTACGCTTTTATTCCCGATTACAGGGACTCGCTTCGGCAGTAAAAACTGATTGGTTATTTATCGCATGAACGGGCTCGCAATACAGGAGGGATTGCGCGTACAGAGGGGAAGAAATGAAAAGATTTCTGGGTCTCGTTCCCTTAACCCCACTTTCCACGTCCTTTAACTCACTTTTGAGCCTTACTTTTTGGTAATCCTCCCTTAAGGCCGTCGATCATTTTACTTTACAAATTTTACCTAACGATGTAACATTCTTTATAAATTTCTCCATAAATTTCATCAAAAATCTTTTAGATTAACTTATTTTTTATTTATTTTTGTCCACCATCTTAGATACTGGACAAAAAATTCCAATTAATAAACAAACAACGAAAAAAAGAAAAATGTGTTTACATATATACAAAAAATCCAGAAGCATATTCGATTCAAAATAGGCACAGACAAAAAATATTATGCCAATCAAAATTCATTAGGAGTAACAAATTAATATTTTCCCTTCCTGACCAATTTTTCTTCGAAGCAAGACTTTTGTTTCTATGATAAACCCGAACAAGAATTTCGTCAGCTTACAAAATGTATTCCAATTTTCAATCTAGAACTGAATAATAGTATAATAAATAAAATTATTAGCACTTTGCGAAGGCTATTTATAGAATAAAATTTACCAGTCGAAAAGTAAGACAAACAAAAAAGTCGTCGAATTCTTTAAAATGGCTTTGACATCTCGACAGAGCTTGACGAAGCCCAATTTACAAAATGCCGAATGTGCACTTCCGTGTACGGTTTCCGGCCGCGATTTAACACGACCCTCGGGCGCGAGCTGTTGTTGTCTTCCTTGACAAACACGATTTCACCAGTGTGCCACGAATGAGATTAGCATAATGGATCAATTTGTACACCCCCACGAGGCCAATCTACATATCAGTCAACGAGGCGACTCCGGATTCCCAGAGAATCCCGTTGTGTTATTTCCAAAGTGGCTTTATATAAGCTCCAGCTTGCAACCTGAAATATCCACTCCCGTGCATACATTCTCATTGTAATTTCCATTTCGCAACGTCGTCCTGGATTGTCTTCGTTCCTCCGCAGTCCATAGTTTAAATTCTCTCAAGTTCCCTCCAATAATTAGTGCAGTATTCAAACGCAAACGAATATATGAACGAACTTGTATTTATACATACATATATATATATCCATACCCTGAAGAGGACTCTAATAAGAAAACGAAATCCAAAAGTTATCCAAACTCCAATCCGTAATTAGGCAAATGCAGTGAAGAGCCGCTGGTTAAATTAGTAATAAAAATACGACTAAGTCGATTAATCATCCGCTCGGTGGCTGGTCCAGTAATGGATGCTGGAGGCGAGACGCCCATGAGGAGCCCGAGTAACGCGGGGACAAAACTTGTTTAACTAAACTTCTCGAAGGCTTTTTCAGCTAAATAAAACTTGCGGAGCTCGCTCGGAACGAGAGCGCGGTATTTCTCAGCATCGTGGTCCACGAAGAGTGCGCGGTTCTTGTAATAAAGCCTCGGCAATTGGCGATTAAGCGACCGCCCCGATTCCTATTATTCTCCCCGCGGTTGAGATGAAAAAAAGAAAAAGGATATTAACAGCTTTGCGTTTTACGGCTGCCACAATGATCGCCTCCGCTGAGGTACATCGTACGGTTTACGAGGGCGAACAGTTGCTGAAGAGCGCAGACAGACTAAGGGCCTTGCACTAACTGAGATCGACGACCAGGAGCTTAATGGACCAACCTCGAATCTCCACCACTGATCGTCCGGAGTCTCCGATGTGTTGACAAAAACGTTGCTGGAAGTTTTGGTGAACCGCAGGGACCAAAGGGCGGAGACCTTGTCGCGCGGCTCTGATCTATACTCATTGTCTCGAGACGATGAACGAGTGAAGAACAAGAGTTTTTCGTTGGCAACCATTTGGGCTGGATTTTTTTTCAAACCTCTTCAGGGTCGGAATATTAGAGATTTTTTGCAAGCTTCCATCGAGGTCGGATTATTCTGAGCTCCTTTGAAAATCCAGAGCTGAATTAATTCGTGGGCCTAGATTTTGGGGCTCGGTTAATCTCTTGCCGAAATACTGTCAGCACTGGACGATTTGGTAACTTGGGAGAATAAAATTGTCGGCCCAGGAAAATAATTTTTCACGTTAAACATTTTTTTTTTTTGAAAATCATTTTGCAATTCGAGTTCTTCGTGTAGAACACGCAATGACATCTGATATCTACCAATGAAAAAGTCGAAGAGGAGAAAGCAGAATTTCGGTGTCTCCCCGCGCGGCAGTAACGACTGATCCTCTTCACTCCAGAAGGGCGCGATTGGCCATGTGTCGCAAAAAAAAAGAGAAACCCTCGGAAAAACTTTGGACCGAAGCACTGCTAAAGTCCCCGGACATTGAACAGCATCCCTTTCTTCGACTCATTGTCTTAACTCGACAAGTAGTCGCCAAGAAGAAGAACAATGAGAAGAAGAAGAAAAGTCTTGGAGATAGTGGTTTCCGGTTATCCCCGAGGGACGTCCCAGCAAAGGGCACGGGCCACGATACAGTGGAAGGGTATAAAAGCGAATAATCTTATCACCTGCTACACACTTTTATCATCTCTCCGCTCGATGTCCCAGCACGTTCGTCCCCCTTAATCCTCGACTCCTTTCCGACCTACTGCGCCCTTCGCCCTTCGCCCTGCAATCTGACAGCGTCTTTAACCCCCTCGATGTTTGCAAAGGGCTCCGTTAGAAACCTATGTTTATACGTTTATAATATGCAAGGGCTTATTATAAATGTACTCGTTATTATGGACATTATTATTTAGGTGTGATGCTGAAGAGGCTGCATTGTCTCGACGAACTCATCCAAAAAAAATTCGACTTTTTTTTGTTCTTTTTTTAAGAGTCAAACTATTCTCTCACTCAAACTATTGATCATATCCAAAAAAGTTTCAGTGCTCAAGAAGCTACGTCAAGATCAACTCCAATTAGAAAAAAAAAGAAAATTTAATTTCGATTTGAAACAAAAAATAAAAATTCAAGTGGAATTGATCTTTACGTAATTTCAGCGTCTCCACTGATAAAAAAAAAAAAGGGTGGTTCATTATGACAGCCGCCTCGAAAAACTTTGGGTTGAAACTTGAAAACCTGACAAATTTATTATATGCAGAGGCGTAGGATAAATGTACTAAGTATTATGAACGTAATAACGTAGGTGCGATGCTGAAGACGAGAGGCTATGTTTTGTCGCAACTTATCAGACCCAGAGGACAAACAGTTCTCTTTCACCCCTCGAGACTCTCTCCCTGACCCCAAAGAACCCTCGAGCGAATCGTTCCATTAACGGTGGCCACGCATCAACGGATAGAGGAGAATAAACGAGTCGCTCAGTGAGACAAGAGTGTACAGCTAACGGAACGTCGGGAATTTCGTTTCGTGGGAAGAATGTATTGTCTCGTTGCTTATACAAGCCCATCTACACATCCCGAAACAAATGAACGCGGTGATACCATTCCCTCCCTTTAATACCAACACAACGTACAAGGGCCGCGGCAGAAGTTGTAATTAGAATTGTTTCGAGAATTCTGATTAATGGTAGCTCCGTGACGACCCACCACCCACGGGACTCACCTCCCCCAAACACTCTACCAACTGTGAAACTACCTTTCCATGTACTCCTGCTCTCCCTGAGACGGTGCGCCGCTTCATGTGCGTTACGATTATTAATCTAGACACCATGAAAATCGAGGCTATCTTATGGCGAGTCGCAATCTAAATCTATTACCCCATGAACCTATTGCACACAACGAACAGCAGGAATTTTGATCGTTTGCTGAACGCTGTGACGTGACTTTGACATTTAGCCATTTTCCTGACTGACGGATTATTTTTTATGTTAAAAAAAATATATTCCTTGCGCCCGGTTTTATTCAACGCATCGATATATTCTATTATTTATTTATTAATTTTTAAATCAAACTGCAACTCACATTATTCAATCAAAATTCATTTGAAACCGAGTATATGTTTTAGTTAATTGTTTAATGGGCATTGCAAATCGTTTTGATTAGAACTACGAAGAAAATAAAATTTCAGATCGTTTTGATCAGAACAACGAAGAAAATTAAATTTCAAATCGTTTTGATCAGAACAACGAAGAAAATTAAATTTCAAATCGTTTCGATCGGAAGCTCCTAATAATATCTGGAGCTCGTTGATAATATCTCTGTTCCGTCGGAGAAACATGAAATGTGTGAATATCGCGAATGATGACTCGTAAATCAAGCGATCGAGGGAATCCGGAGCGGAATTTACGGGTATACACCGTTATTATCATTGTTAAACGCCAACGCAAATGGAGCGCCGTGCAATAACGTCTCTAAACGCTATAGCGTAGCTTTCGGAGACGAGTGAGTAAAGCCGAATATATCCTTGTGGGATATATAAACGGCAGCTCGACGAAATTGGTATACGCCGATCGGCTTCCAGGTCCCAGTGGTGCTCGCTGCTCCACGTACTAGGAAATAGAGATTTCCAGCCGAGTTTGGTCCGGCCTCGGGAGTAGAGTTAGAGTAGAGCAGAGTAGATGCGGAGAGTGGAGCGAATGGTAAACGATCATCGATCAGTTACCGCGCGCGTCACGTTGGTCTCTCCGCTTATCGAGCGATTCGTGTGTGCTCACTATGCAAATTTTGCCCAGACCGTTTCGTACCCTCATCCCCTCTCTCTCTCTCTCTCTCTCTCTCCGTACTTCCCTTCTGTCACATTCGGAACGAAAAACGGGCTCGCTGAAATTCGTCTGCTACTCTCGAGATACGAATAAGCCACCGAGATTCCTGTGAACAAAATATATATATATATATATATATAGCTCAATTTTATGAAATCATAAAAAAAAGCATTATCCCACAATATTTAGAGCAGGGTTCACGTCGTGGCGTATTTATTTTATTAATTAGAAAGCTGCTTCTCTAATTTTATTGTGAACTTCATTGATTTTATATCACAATTGTATTATACGTGAAATTTTATCGATTTAAAAAACTTGTGGTTTTTTTTTTTTCAAGAGAGCAGAAGTCCAGAAATAGGAAATCCCAAGTTCTCCATAAACGAGTTTAATTAACAAACGTAAAATGGTCCACCGACTAATTACGGAAATCGAAGACCCCTTCGATGCGAGTTCCCGAATTTCTCGACTCTCTTGAGAAAGAATCGGTTGACCTTTTTTATGTTTTTGTTTTAGTGGAGTCTGAAGCTAATGAAAAATCCATATTTTTCTCCTCCCGCGTAATTACATTCCGCACTTTATTTAATAGAACATTAATTACTCCGAGTAACCAACCCGACGAAATCTTTCATCTTTCGCCTCGTTTTGAGATGCTGAAATGTTGGAAACAAAAAATCCTCGTGGATGTCATCGACGTTACAAAAATAGAGTCCTTTTTAATTACTCCAAATGCAGTCTCATGCATTGTCGTACAAAAAAATATAAACACGAAACCTCGTAAATTAAAAGACTACCTTCAGCCTCTTGCAAAATATTTCCTAAACTCTCTCTCTCTCTCTCTTGATGGTGATTTAATTTGTGCATTAATTTACTGCTGTAATTAATCCTGTTCGTTATTTTTTATTTACTTATTTTTGTTGTTCCAGGAAAAGAAAATAAATAAGAAAAATGAAAAACATTCACGAAAATCCGGGGAAATTAATTAACGGCATTTTGATAATGTTCGCCAATATCTGGAGGCGAAGCTAACTATTCTATGTAGAGTGAATGTCACTGAGCCGACGGGCGGTCGCTATTACCAGACTGTCAGGCGTACATCACTGCATCACTGTGTGTACACTCTAATTGGTTTTCGCTGTAGTACTCGCTGTTGCATGTGTGAACGTATAGGAGACAACGAGACACAAACTGAGCCGACAGAGGACTTGGCACGCATTGCACCTGAACAGAATGGCTGAGATCGTCGCGCTGCTATTTTGTCACTGAGCTTTTGCCGCAGCAATTAGCTACCTCTGAATTTTCGACTGTAACATCGTTTGACGATCAGCTGTGAATTTTTCTGTGCTATTTATTTCCATTATTATTTTATTATGTATTTTTCTATTCAGTGATTATTATGTATAATTTTGTAAAATTTGTAGAATTCGAAATAAATAAATTATTAAGGAGAGGATTTAGAGAGAGCATTCGAGATGATTTATCTTTGGTGATTGTTATCAATTATCGAAGTGGAAAAAAGAAACATTATTTTTCAACTTTCGTTCGAATATTTACATTTTCTCGTACCCTGTGGTGACGAAAATGCGTCGAAGAATTTATTCCCGGATGCCGAAAGCATTTTCATGTTATGTGGAAATTACGTGTATAAAAAGAAATGGTTATCATATTCCGATTGATAGGGCTGTCGATGAAAATTTAACGAACAGGTTTAATATTTCAGAGTACGCGATGATAATTAATGTCATTAATGTTGTTGTTTCCTGTGCAATTTATTTTCATTATTATTTTATTATGTATTTTCCTATTCAGTGATTATTATGTATAATTTTGTAAAATTTGTAGAATTCGAAATAAATAAATTATTAAGGAGAGGATTTAGAGAGAGCATTCGAGATGATTTATCTTTGGTGATTGTTATCAATTATCGAAGTGGAAAAAAGAAACATTATTTTTCAACTTTCGTTCGAATATTTACATTTTCTCGTACCCTGTGGTGACGAAAATGCGTCGAAGAATTTATTCCCGGATGCCGAAAGCATTTTCATGTTATGTGGAAATTACGTGGATTAAACGAAACGGTTGTCATACTCCGATTGATAGGGCTGTCGATGAAAATTTAACGAACAGGTTGAATATTTCAGAGTACGCGACGATAATTAATGTCATTAATGTTGTTGTTAAAAAAAATGACTGATCTCATGTTCAGTGATAAATATTGAAATATGAAGTTATGGAATATTCGTATTTATATTATCATCCTACTGTTTTGTATGTTCATCCAGAATTTTTTTTGGCTACAAAATAATAAAAGAAAAATTTATATTGAAAATTGAAAGAGATGCGATAAGAACGTTAATTTTTGCATGATAATTTGAATGTGATTGAGTAATGTAATAAATAAAAATTATTAGCTCAATGAAACGAGGCAAGGCAACGTATTGATAATTCAGTTGAATTACTTCAATCAGAATAATTGTAGTGCACAATTATGTCGGGCAATATTTTTAATTCAATTGTTCGTCAAATATTTCAACGGGGAATATTTTATCTCGCGCTGCTTTGTTGTTGAATGCGCAGCAATGCAGGGCGGGTCTGTACGATAGACAGTAGTGATTGTAGTAATAAAGGAGAAAATAAAGTAGGGAGGAATTTTCCTAGGGTTGAAACGAGAGTATCCGGGCAACGGCGGAGCAGCCACCCCGTTGCGGCTTTGCCGATGCGAGGATAATTATGAGTTGAACCAAAGCCGAGTGAATGCGCTTCGGATTACGACCAACCACGTAATTTATCAATAACAAGAGAGGCATTCGTAACGAGATCTCTGGCAAATCCTGGAGACAACGATCGTCTCTCCCATGCAAAATATATATATCAAATTGTCCGCGAGCATCAAAGGGATGCCTTAAATTTGCTCATATCGAAGAGAACTCGAAACAGAAAACGCCATAAAATAAATCAAACCTGATTACTTCAATTTTAAAATTCTTCAAAATTTCTTGTATTTCCAGCTCGAAGAAAGCCTTCGTTTATTTCTATTTTTGCACCCTTATCACTATTTTATAAAAGTCACCAATCTTTATGTACCGATGGTAATATTTTAGCATTCCGTGTTATTAGTTTTCTTTTAGTGTCCCACATGAAAAATCTCGTAAAAATAAATGTAACGGATGAAACTATAGCTCGTTACTTTTATCCTACTCATTTTCTCGTTACACTCGGTACATTTAGGTTTACGAGGTTTATTTATGCGTGCCTTCAGCACAATATATTTTTTTGTTTAATTAGCATGAAATAATTACAAAATGACATTGTTTATCTATGATTCCGAATAATCGAAGCCTTTTTTAGTGTAATAAAAATACGAAAACGTTTTGTAGAATATGAATTTAGTATAAAAACAAAAATCAATGGACATATTCAACAATTTCTCTCCAAATTCATCGATGGGTCGTTTCACGAGTGAACCCATTTCAGGTGACGAGTGCTCATATGCACACAAAAAAAAAAACACAAAGGAAAAAACCAGAAAGTGTCAGAGTCACTTGGGTGTTTGAGCATTTAACAAGTTCGAGCAATTTATAAGGGGGCGGATGGAGGGGGGAGGAGAGGGGGTTTAGTGCGCCGCGGGAGAGCCACGAGAGTTATAGCAGTCGTCTATTTCAGCGTCACTGGCACGGATACAAGGCGATAGGGTGCGATGAAAAAAAAAAAAAAAAAAAAAAAAGAGGAAAAAAGAGAAACACTTTCATGAATATGAAATTTCGTTTGGCCTGCCACACCTCATCGGCTCTCTTATACGAGCGCAAGTTTTTTTCGAGGCCTCACAAAGGCAGCCTGAATTTAATTATGCCATCCAGGCCACTTTTCTCTGTGTGCCTTTATTTAAACCTTCCTCGTGGTGCGCAGCCCCTAAAGGCACCGACCTCCTGGTGCCGCATCTCTCACCAGTGTCAAAGGTCGTAAGGGGAACGACTCGGCGTTCCGGTGACCCATTAAATCGTTTAAGTACTTTTTCCTTTTTTTTCCCCCGTTTTCCTTTTTTTCCTTCTCCTTCCGGTAGGGAATAGGCCTGGATGAGGTTGTCCTTGTGGTTAGCCAAATTAGCAACATACACTCGAGGCTCGTTACGCTCCTTGAGAATTAAACGAGACGGATCAAAAGATATGTAAATCGCGTTTTTCGTTTTTCCAGCGAAAGCAGCATTTTCGCAGCTTTCCGAGGGCTGGAGCCTCTGGGATTCCGTCCTGGCACGAAGCTCCACTGTGTCGTTATCTTCAGGAATATCGGCTACACCAATGCGAGCACGCCACCCCGAAGTGTACTTCATCCTTTACGTCTCGAGGATTCTCCTTATGTAAGCACGACTTGGAATTTTATGCGGATCACCCGCTGGTATACGTGCACAGAAGGCATTCCGTGTCAGCAAAATCTATGGAAAACATAAAGGTTTTTATTGTGGGTCGTGTTGTTGTGGGAAATTCATAATTAAAGAGGCTCGTTCGCGAGGATGAAGGTTTTGCTGGGCCAGCTAATTTTGGTGGCCTAACAAGGTTTTTGCTGGGTCGGCAAATATTTTTGCTGGGTCGACAAATATGTTTCCTGGACTAACACATTTTTTTCTGCTCCAGCAAATATATTTACGGGTACAACATTTTTTTACTGCCTCAGCAAACATGTTTCATGGTTCAAAAAATTCTTCACTGACTCAGAAAACAAAAACACAAATAAATAAAAATACGAGAATCAAAACCCGTTAAAAAAAACTGATCAAATACATAAATAATATCTTCCCGTGGCTCCAACCAACATGGAATGTCTCCTATCCAAAACCGAACCGCCAAAATTATTGGTAGCGATCGGTATACATCACAGTCCAATATCTCCGTGACCCTCTCTTGTTCGCTCCGATGCATCCATCGATGTCTCTGCAAGAAACGCCGATTGGTAAGTGCTCCGCTTTCGGCGGAGAAGAGAGAATCCATCTCGGGTATATAAACACGAGATGGCTTTGCTTCTGGATTCGCGCAGCCTTCGAGCCCATGCCTCGAAACTGCGTCACGCCGAACCTGAAGAGAGAAATCTCAAGCAAATCCATTAATCCTCTTGAAACGATGAGTCGGTGCGATGTCGAAGTGCGCTCATGCTTCTCTCTCTCTCTCTCTCTCTCTCTCTCTCTCTCTCTCTCTCGATATACCTTAACAACCTACCCCATACGTTTATGCCAAACTTCGGGGCTAAAGATCTGCCAGTCTGCTTTCTCGCTCTCGCTCTCACTCTCTCTCCTCTCCCACTCGTGATCGATAATCCAGAATACCCTCCCCCCCTGCAATCCTTTCCTATTGATATACTCCCGCCACTCGGAACGTCTCCTATAAATTATTGTAATTTATTCGCGGTGATTGGAACGCCGTCCGTGGACTCGACCGCACGTTTCCAACCCACTTTCTCTCTCTCTCTCTCTCTCTCTCTCTTTCTCTGGACTGACTTCACGCTGCAGCTTGTGGCAAAACTCTTGGTGTCTACGTGATGATAACGCGAATTTCACTGAGCGCCAGGAGATCCCCGCCAATTACAACTCCCCTGACACGAGCTGATCAAACGTTTGCCCATTCGACCACTGAGCGTGGAAACTTGCCAACTAAGTTTCCACCGACTCCACCGTACTTTCGGAAAAGACCGTATTTTCGAGAATAATTCAAAAGTGGAGAATGCGAGTGAGAAACGAAGAGAATTTTGGGAAGTAAATCTTTTTTTGTGTTATGTAAAATGATTTTGTAATTTGGGGGGGGGGGGGGGGGGGGGGCGTTTTTTGAACTGAGGATTTTCTTGAAAATGGCAGTCGATTTTCATGATCGGGAGTAGATTTACCGAACCGAATTAAATGAACCTCCGCATTTTTTGTATATACGGCTTGAAGCTTATAGCTTTATAATTGCAAAATGATTTATAACAAAAAATAAATGACACAAATAAACTTTAAAAAAAAAAATGTTTAAATGAAATAGTCAAAAAACCGAAGACACTGGGCTAAAAAAATGTATTTCTCTTGCCCACATTTCACAACTAACCACGATATCATCTGCTTTCATTTCATTTTGAGAGCAAAAATTAATTATCGAAGCGAAAATCCTTGTGATCCTTTCGGTCCCAATTGAATTGTCTTCGCAGTGGCGACATTGATTTTCCCCAATTCAGTTAACGCTCGAGTTTGGCTTGCTCGGGTATTAAAACCTACGGAGACTTGCAACGTGTTTCCACATTCCCATCGGCCCGTCCCAAGCGCAACCGGATCGACTACACAACAGCAGCAGAGACCTGCCGGTTGAAGAAGCTCCGTCGTCTAGGCGAAGAAGAACTAGAAGAGATAAGAGGAAAAAGACCCAACCTCGGTCGCCTTGATTGGCTCGTGGAACTTCTGGATCGTTGCTGATGGTGATGGTGGTGGTGGTGGTGGTGGCGGTGCACTGTCCGAGCTCACAAGAGCTCTCAACGATCCTCAGTCCCTCTCGCTCTCTTCGTTGCTCTCTCTTCAATCTTTACCTGGTTCGCGTTTCTTTTTCTTTCGAAAAACTCCACCGGGTAAACTACGTCGAGTAAACTGAGTAAGGCTAGTTAGTCGTTTCCAAGAAAAAGATAAGGAATAAAAAAGGAAAAAAAAAAGAAATTGGCGAGCCCGGTTCGTGCGCAAAGTCCAGCGAACGGAGGATGGACTTGACTCTCGACGTCCGGTTGAATAAACTCTGGCTTTTGTGTATCTTGGCTAATATGCACTGCGTTACGTTTTCAAACTTGTGTTTACACACCAGTTTGCCATTCTTGGGGTTGACGAATGTCCGGAGCCCCCACGTGGACGAGCCTTTCGAGGCGTTGATCGAATTACGAGACTGGAATGTCTCGTAATTCAGTGTTATCGTATGAATGTACAGCGAGCAATTAAACTGGAGAGTAAAAAGTGCATTCCTAGTGCTAATAAGAATATTGAGAAAAAAATCTACTTGGAATTTACTGTACAAGACCATGAATAAAAAATGTCCACCCTATTTTTACAGTGGATGTCTAAGTGGATATTCGGACTGCAAGTTCGTCAAGTACATTAAGTTAGGCACTTTAGTAAAAAAAGACTGGAAATTGTTATTGAAAATTTAATTTAATGTACAGTCGATTTTTACCCTGCACGTCTAAGTGTATATTTGAACTGCGAATTCGTCGATTGAACTGAGTGATGCTAATTAGTCATAGCTAAGAAGAAGAAAAGGAAAAAAAAGAACAAAAACGAAGGATGGACTTGACTCTTGACGTTTGGTTGAATAAACTCTGGCTTTTGGGTATCTTGGCTAATATGCACTGCATTACGTTTTCAAACTTGTGTTTACACTCCAGTTTGCCATTCTTGGAGTTGACGAATGTCCGGAGTCCCCACGTGGACGAGCCTTTCGAGGTGTTGATCGAATTACGAGACTGGAGTGTCTCGTAATTCAGTGTTATCGTATGAATGTACAGCGAGCAATTAAACTGGAGAGTAAAAAGTGCATTCCTAGTGCTAATAAGAATATTGAGGAAAAAATCTACTTGGAATTTACTGTACAAGTGCCTTAATTTTCGAATACCCTAAAACCCTAATTTCTATCACAATTGTACATTAAATTTCATTTGCAAGGCCATGAATAAAAAGTTAGGCCAGTTAGTAAAAAAAAGGCTGGAAATTGTTATTGCAAAATTTAATTTAATGTACAGTCGATTTTTACACTGGATACCTAAGTCCATATTCGAACTGCGAATTCGTCGAGTGAACTGGGTTAGGCTGATTAGTCATAACCAAGAAGGAGAAAAGGAAGAAAAAAACAAAATTGGGTTTGGGTTGAGCCCATATGCGAAGCTCGCAATTCCAGTAAACGGAGGATGGACTTGATTCTTGACGTTTGGTTGGATAAACCCGAGCTTTTTTGTATCATAGCTAATATGCAGTACATTACGTTTCCAAACTTGTATTTACACAATTTGGTATTTTTTTACTTGACAAATGTCCGAAGCCTCGACGTGGACAAGCATTTCAAGGTGTTGTTTGAATTATGAGACTCTCTAATCTCATAATTCAGGGTCATTGTTATCCATAGAGGGTCCAATTAATTTAGAAAGTGAAAAGTGCATTTGTAACGTTAATAGGAAAGTCCAAACGCATATTTGGGCTGCGAAATCCCATACAGTTTTGTGTATACATAATGTATTAATTATTTCGCCTGACCACAAGCTAATTAGTGTCATTATTATGGCACTGCTGCAAACTGGAAGCTGCTCTCGAGCGGCCAACAAAGGAACAATGACACGTTACCAATTTGTTCGATTAATGATTTTCATCGTAATTAGCTAATCAGGAGTGTGGAGCCCGGTTACGGAAAATACGATTATGACACTATGAGTTTAATCGTTTAGTACGTGAAACCGGCTTAGCAAATATTTAACATGGACTTCAATATGGTGTGTTATAACTAAAATATTAAACACCATGTTAAATTTGAGGTCGAAAGATACTTGATTATTTTTGTCTTCCACCAAAATTCATTTTCCTGTCATGATTTACCTTGAACAAATGTAATCAAATATTCTAATTGTGTCTGTCCAATCAGACAATTAGTTAAACAAATTTCATATGTTTAGTTATGCAACAAAAAAATCGTTGCGCCCTAATCTTCGTTTTGAACCCTAAAACCCTAAAACCTGTAATTTCTTGATTTAAAAATCGGATCCACAATCTATTTTCATTTATTTATTCAAGAAATAAGTTTCCAAATTTTATGGAATTATTCCAAAATTAAGATGCCATAGAATAAAAGAGTAAAAAAGATAAGTGCTTTATTCCACTCGGTAAAGCTTAAGGTCGGCATGATTCATAGCCAAGAACAGGTCGTAATCGCTTCTTCAGGTCATTAAACCTTTTGTCGGAATCTAAAGTTCACTTCGTAGCATCATACAAATTTATTTTCCGAGCTAGTTGCACTTCTCCGTGCATTAAGTAAATCTACCAGTTTCAGAGCACTTAACAACGCAATTACCATTTGAGTCGTTCGACGAAAATTTGTATCTCCATCTCAACTTTAATCCGCGCTTTGTTCCAAAATTAAAGCGACCACCTTACGACTCCAGTTTAGCCGGGCTCAAATGCTGCGCGCCCTCGAAATGACTAAGGCACATCTGGTTGGGCCATTAAATATGATCAGGTGCAGGATTTAATAATCCCCCCTCCGCCCCGTTATTAAATCTGCATTGGAGGGTCAATAATGCCAAATGTGAATACACACATATATATATATATATTCTGATAAATTATGCATTTTGCAATTCAGTATAAAACATATTACCAAATATCTGAATTGAAGAACACTATCCAATATTAATTACCGATATTACTAATGACAAATATATATATTCAATATATTCAATATATTAATACAACAAAATACAAGATGCAAAAATAGAAAAATGTATAATTAACTGAAAAAAAAAAACTCAGTTAAAGCTTTTTATAATATCTCAACGTTGAATTATTATAAGCAACGTTTACGTAATCCCAGTAAAAATACGTTTGCATGTGTCTGACACCAGGAGAGTTGGATGGAAAGGGTTGAAAAAGAGGGAATTAAGCTCGCATTCGAAAGCACGCACGTACCGCAGTATATACAGCTCGCGAGGCATAATAGCATCAACCGTGTATCGCGTAATAGCTATACGTATATATAGATATAGCGGAAGTTAGGAGCCGCAAGAATTTAAATTCACGGGGTGGTGGATAGAAGGAAGGGTGTTGGTTTAAACGACAGCGTGTCACGAATATCGGGTGACAGTCTGTGCACCTGTTGCAACTTTGTAAGCGTGGCACGCCGAGAAGCTGCGGATAGTCTTCCTCTTGTGCGGAGGTCGTTAAAGCCGAGACGCTCCGTACTCGCGTTTGGAGTCTCTTAACTCGCCGACAACTCGCTGAGATGTACCAAACTAGTCCAGAGAGTGTGCAGCCGCTTCGCCAGGAGCCAGCCACCCTTTCGAACTATCGGGTACACTCTACGAGAAATAGACGCTGAGAACAAAAGGACCGTCGCGTTATATGAGCTTTCGCGTTTTCTCGTCAAGGCGTAAATGACTATGTACCTGTGGTGTATGTCTTTGGCGTACAGTAAGTAAGTATATTGTCTGGGGTAACGTTTTTCAAATCGCTTTCGGGAGTTTACGATTTCGACAGCTGACGCTTCGGAGGGTTAACGCTTTTTTATGACGATTTTCTAGGTTCTTAGGAGACACAGGGTCTCATAGGAGACTTTGAAGGGCTTTAGATTCTCTGGTAAGGGAACTTGGGAGATATTAATGGTCTCATACGGAAAATTGATCAATATTGATGGTCTCACAAGGAAAGTTGTGAGACCATTGTTGGTCTCATAAGGAAACTTGTGAGATATTGATAGTCTCATAAGAAAGCTTGTGAGATATTGATAGTCTAATAAGAAAACTTGTGAGACACGGATAGTCTCATGAGAAAACTTGTGAGACACGGATAGTCTGATGAGGAAACTTGTGAGACACGGATAGTCTCATAAGGAACCTTGTAAGAAATTGTTGGTCTCACAGGGCCACTTACTATATGTGGAACACGTGTTTAACAACCGCGATAACAAATTATTCCTTTTTTCTTTCGAATCAGTAATTGGGACGCCGACAATTTCGTGCAGGAATCGCGCGGGGAGCCCCAGGTCCATATACATATAGCCCATAGACATTACACATTATACATAATTTATGTTATGCGCGTTCTCCACTGAAACGACTATTAAGTCGAACGCGCGCGTTCGCAGAGATATGCCGGAAGCTGCGTTAATGACTCCAGGGTGCCGAACAAACGGGTCATCCCAGCGGAACAAGACCAAGCGGATTAAATGGCTTGAGAGGACAACGCTGTGACTCCATGGGACCCCAATGGGTCTTCTCCAGTAACGGCCATTTTCACCTCTAAACCTACAATTATATACATACATATATATATATATATACGCTTGAGCAACTATTCTGAAGGACTAACTCAACGGCGAATAACGTTAGCGACGATATCTTCTACTTTCAGTAAATTAAGTCGTCACTAGCGAATCTCGTCCAGCTTCCTACTCACCAGGGATCAGTTATACTGCTTGTGAGTTCTCTCGTGAGTTGCCCATTATCGCGAGGCTAACGAAGAGCTCGACATTTATCAAGTGTTTCAAGCCTCTGATAAATTGACACTTCACCGCGTGCCCAACGCTATCTATCAACCTGTCGCATATCTCTCTACGTAACTCTCTCTCTCTCTCTCTCTCTCTCCTGTCTCTCCCTCTCTCTTCTTCCCTCTGCACCTCGTACTTGTATCTTTTCATTCCGGGTTCGCATTTCCATATCATTCCCAACGACGACAAAAAACAACATACACGAAGGTGAATAAACAAAAATCGACAACCGTACCGCTTGGAAATGACAAAAAAAAAAAACTCCATGGCGATTCAATCGATAAGAAAAGCAGAACAGCGAGACAACGAAACAGATTCATCCGGGGAATGCATTCAGGACCGAATATCCGGTGCATATGCACAACCCCGATTATATTTCACGGGCGAAAATGCAACAGCGGCCCAAATAAAATTGTAGACTTCCGGAAATTTCTTCACCGGTACGTACACAAGACTTTAAGGGTCTGAAAATATTTTTATCGTGGCTTTTAATCGGTAATTGCAGGCTCACTGGGCAATATATATATAATTAATACGTTAATTTATTGAAAAACGATTGTACGAAAGAAATTATTGCCGAAGAGACGACCACTCTGCTCGAAGCATCAAAGCCGACTGACTCCTCCGCTAATACGGAAACGCAAGCGCCCTCTACGTCTCTCGACATCCGGCGCGCTTGTTATTAAAGAAAAATGAATAAATCGTCATTATTAATATTCGCAAAGTGTTAAAAAACATGCTAATTTTTATCGTTAAGATTCGCGAATTTCTCACCGCATATTTGATAAGCGAATATTTGCGACCTGACGATGATATGAATATTATTTTGACGACGTTTTTGTAGTTGAGACAGAATCGTGGAAAATTGCTTTCTTTTTTATTCTGGAATTCGTCGGCTTTAAATTGCTTTAGAAACATCGAAAAGGGCCTGAAAAATTCAAAGGGCTGCCGAGGAATAATCTCGCGAAGGAAGCAACCGTTGAATAATTTCTGGCAAAATTTGCATCTCCACGAGAAAAACACTAACGAATTGCAATTCCAACTGATGTTCAATTCGCTGGAGATATTTTCCGATACAGTTATGCAGGAGAAATTGCAGAGGCTGGTGAGATTAAAATCAGTGATATATCAGTGTTCATCCACTATATGAAAAAAATATATGGTACTCGTCTCGGCGAAAACATAACCTTTCGTTCGGTAACGAAAACATCTGGTTATCCTGGCTCAACGATGATAATTCATTTCGTCCTTTTCCCAGGATCAACGTAACATGTTTTTTTTTTTTTTGTTTCTCCATTTCATGCGATATCCATCAAATCCATATTTTCAACTGATTTCCGAAATAGATAATCACTTTTAGTCCGGAAAATTGTCTGCCAAACTTTTCCAATTTTCTGTACCTTCGTTTTTTATTTATTTTTTCGTTAATTGCATTTGCACCTTTCAAGCAATTATTGCAAAAAAAATGCGTGCACAATTACCACAAAATTTGCAATAATTGCGAACAAAAACGCGTGAGCAATTACCGCAAAGTTTGCAATAATTGCAAGCAAAAACGCGTGCGCAATAACCGCAAAATTTGCAATAATTGCAACCAAAAACGTATGCACCTTTGACAAAAGTGAAAGTGCGTAAAGTGATTCCGAATCCCCACAGAGATAACAAAGGAATGACTGCTGCCTCCCAAGCGATTAAAAAAAATAATAGTCAAAACGTTTCGACTTACCCAAAAGTGATCCAAGTCCGTCGTGGTTGCGACGTATTATTCTATCTCTCATTTAGAGGACGTCGTTGATCCGGCGACAACTTTCCCCTCGTTATTCGTTCGTTCTCATTTCCATTCGCGCACTGCATTAGCCGGTAAGCTTGTCGAGTGCCGAATTCGACGTGCCCAATATCATCGATAAACCGGAAGCGCGTATCCGACGTTCGGATGACGAGTGACGATTGTCGTCGCGTCGCTACCGCGTCTCTTGTTAGCATTATATAACGGCCATGTTTACGCACTCGAGGCAACAACAAAAAAAAACAACGCGGCGCCGAAACTTATCGCATTGAGCGTCGTTCGATTGGTCGGCGTTATTGGGTATCGTGATTACAGCGAATCCGGTGCGGGGAAGAAGCAGCGCCAATAAAAAACCCCGGCATAACCTTAGAAATAATTATTGCTGATGGGATAACGTAGAATATGAATAACCGGCAAAAGATCGACACACCCGCGTTCTTTTCGGCGTAGTATCGAAGAGCGAAGGGCGCTTCCGGTTCTCGGGAATCCGTTCACTTTTCAAACAACGTAACAATACGAACCGCACATTGTGATGATGCGTGCGACACGCGTGACAACGGGCGAAAGCTTTTTAGTTTATTTTTTCATATACACTTTTATGTATATATATATATGTATATAGATATTTGTTTTGTTTTGGTTTTAACACAGCAAGCAGCACAAACGATTATTCTTGGGTCGTCTAATGGTTTCGTTATTCTCGTTAAATAACTCGTCCTTAAATAAGCATAACCTCGATCCCGGCGGCATCCCCATGGGGATGTTAATTATTCGCAAGCCATTGTCTCGTAAACGAGCGTTTTTCACTCGGTCACTGTGCGAACGCAGTTCATTGTTCTTTGTGTCCGTGATTTATTGTCTGTGTTAGTTAGCATCGCGACGAGTTTCCGAACGATATTCACGACATCGACGACGACGACGACGACGGGATGTAGAAAAATGTTGTCGCGCTTACGCGTATCGCGGCTAGACTGAAATTCGCGCGATCCCCGCGCCTCCTCTTATAGAAATGAAAACGGACTTGCGCCCTTATCGCTTTCCCCCACTTGACTCTCTTCCTTTAACGTAATGCGAACGACGGCCTCAGCCCTTTACACCCACACGAATTTTGTGTAGGGGGTGTATGTATGTGTATATATATATATATGTATATATATATAATGTTGCGAGATAAAATACACGGTACATTATGTACACACACACACACACACACACACACCTGGTCACCCGGATATTCTCTTACTGTAATAGATTACCGCACCGTCTGCGCACTCTTGAGTTTACGGAACTCGGAGAGTTTCACGGAACGCGGAACAAAATAACCGAGTAACGGAAATTTTTTAAAACGTATTGTGTGTACGTGAGCTCGATATCCTTGGGCTTCCGGTCTCGCGTCTTTTAAACCGGAAATTCACACCGGCCTCGCCCAACTTTAACGCTATTTGTTGTTGCAACCTTTTTTTCGATAGTTTTTGTCGTTCGATAGATCGTTTTGTGTTACACTTGTCTGGAAATTATTTGCGTATTGGAAAGTGGAGGCAATCGCAGTTTTATTGTAACGAGAGAGAAGATGATTCTGGTCAAGTGGATTTGTTTTTTCTGTTATAGATTTACGAAATGTGGAGGAAAATAGCTGAAGTAACGGAATTTTTATAATGTATCGTATGTTCTGAGCTCGATATTCTCGAGCTTCCGGATTCGCTTCTTTTACACCGGAAGTTCACACCGGCCTCGTTCAACTTTAACGCAATTTGTCGCTGCAACCTTTTTTTCGATAGTTTTTGTCGTTCGATAGATCGTTTTGTGTTACACTTGTCTGGAAATTATTTGCGTATTGGAAAGTGGAGGCAATCGCAGTTTTATTGTAACGAGAGAGAAGATGATTCTGGTCAAGAGGATTTGTTTTTTCTATTATAGATTTACGGAACTTGAAGAGTTTTACGGAACGTGGGGGAAAATAACCGAAGTAGCTTTTATAATGTATTGTATGTTATAGGCTCGATATCCTCGAGCTTCCGGACTTGCTTCTTCAACCGGAAGTTCACACAGGTCTCGCCCGACTTGGACGCAAAGCTTCCCAACACTTTTCTATAGGTTTTATAATGGCCACATTTTACGTTCGTACGAAATGTCTAAAAAATGAGGGAACGAATAAATAAATAAAATGAACATTTATAAATGTCTTGATACGCTCGACTTTTCCAACTTGTTCTTCGCCGGAAATTGCCTCCGGCGCCGCCCAACTTCACCGCAAAGAGCCGCTAAACTTTTCGCTAATATTTTTATGACTTCATATATCGTTTAGTTCCATTTACTTGCACGAGAAGTCGATGGACACATTCGCGTATTAGATCTTGATGTAAATTCAATAATATTCATTACAACAATCTGCGCCTATCTGGAAATACGAGTTACGTAAATAACTGACAGAAATCTTGATCTATCGGGAATGGATGGATCGTCCGACAGGCTCGAATTTCCGATGTATCATATGCCGGAGATTGTCACCACAATATTCCGCACAACTTTTCGCGACAATATGTATGTGACAAGCACAGCGAGGAGATGAAGAAGAAAAAAAAAGCACATAACGCTTTATTTATCGAATGCCATTTATTTTCAATCGATACCTTAAATTCAATAATAACATGTCCGATTTACATTCGATAACAATTTTTCTTCTTTTTGTCGTTAATTAATTCTATTGCTTCCTCGTAGAGGAAGCTTTGTTTTCATAAAAAAAAATTTTTTCGAGATTTTCATGTCAGTATGCTTAGAATCTCCTAAAACGTCGAGAAAAGTGGTTTAGAAAATGTGTCCGTATGTGCGTGTGTGTGTGTGTGTGTGTGTGTATTTCAAGGAACTAAAATTCAATCGTCGATAACTCGCGAATTTGGCACGCAAGTAGACTATTAATTCCTCTTCAATTGCTATAATTTTTGAGAATATATGACTATGTATACTGATTTTATAGAATTTTTAATTTTTTCGAAAAATGTCGTATACTCTCTAACTTTCGTAAAAGTTCGCTGATATGGCTATATAGTTCTTTATAACTGGAGACATTAAATGCTGTTTGGTATTGAATTTCGACAAAATCGGTAAAGCGGTTCGAATTTTATAGAATTTTGAATTTTTGTAAAAAATCAATATTTTGCTATAAATCGCGTCGAATTTCAGCAAATTAACTGAAATGTTCTATAAACGAAAAATAACATACAGTCCTACTGCGTACCAAATTTGGTGATGATCGGTAAAGTCGTTCAAATATTACACCATTTTGAATATTTGAAAAAATAGCGATTTTCGCTATATCCTTCGCGGAAGTTACTAAAGTAAAACAAAAGTTTGTGCCTAATAAAAATGAGATGTGCTGGTGATTTATTCAGTTATTCAAAACAAGGATGCAAAGTAGAACTTTGCACATTGCTTCCTCATTAAATTTTGCTTTTGACAAAGTTTCCTCTATGAGGAAGCTAAAATCAGTTACAATACTTCCTCGTAGAGGTGGCTACGTAAAGAGCAAAATTTAATGAGGAAGCAATGTGCAAAGTTCTACTTTGCATCCTTTTTTTTTTATTCTTTAATAATATCAACTTTAACACTTTGCAGTTGTCATTGCTTAATCTGATAAACGTAAAGAATGAAAAACCCCATTCTGCAATAGCAACAAAAATATATTAACAAGTAACAATTATAAACTATGATTGATTTTGAAAATAACATGTTTTAATGGACTTAATCTCGATCGATTATGTATATAGAGCAGTGCCGCAAATATTCGATTTCCCATTACGCGCCACCATTTTTATGGTCCCTTTTACTACGTTTGAGAAAAAAAATTTAGATCGCAGTTGCTGAGCGGAATTTTTTAACGGCTCGAAGTTTAATGAGCACATACATAAAGGAGTCTGCTCGAAACTTTATGTACCGGCAGTCTATGTTTTTCCCCATAAAACCGTGTATTAAACTGAAAGCACAAGTGCAATGTTAAAATAATCCGCTATTTACCGAGGACATCAAAAAATTCTGTTTAAAGTCAAAGCACTGAGGTTAACTTTCGCAAGTAGCTTAAGTACAGATGACATTTTAATGGACATGCCTTGTGATTCATTCGGATCACTTTTCCGTGACGAAAAAAATATTTACTTCCTTTCGCCTAACGCTCTTTCGTAACAATCATGAAATAAACAATTAAATCGTCGTAAACAGCGCAAAATAACATATCATAAAAATATTTAAAACAAAACCCCAAAAACTTTTACCTCCTCTCGCCCTAACGTTCGTCCTTGGAAATCTTAACATAAACACTTGAATCTTCGTAACCGTCACAAAATAAAATGAATAATTCTCACAACAATAACAATAACATTATAAACATGTTTAAAACAAAACGTCAAAAAACTTTACTTCCTTTGGCCCTAGCGTTCGTTCTTGGGAATCTCAACATAAACAATGGAATTTTCGTAAACGTCACAAAACAACGTAACAATCCTTATAACAATAACAATCACACGAAAATATTAAGAACAAAACGTCATGAGAAAGTAGAACGTCGTAAAACGTTGTTTGAATTTTGCCTCAAGGAAAACAGCGCCTCAGTTGGTAACAGGTGCTCCCCCACAATTGTCACTTCGATGTGGTAAACATTTTGCGTGTCCGGAGGTTAATCTCGTCGTTCGCATCGCCGTAAAATCTTCAGTGGGCCTCACTTTGGCCGTGAGTTACTTTCGAGCTGTCAGATAATGCGATTTTTCGCTTTTACCACAAGTCCATCGATTCGAAAACGATGAACGCTGAAATCGGACGCTCGATCATGTGCCGGGCGTGCATGAAAGTCGACGGGGTATTGTTGCCAATGTACGGGGACGACATGATAAGCAAAAAAAATCTGCCCGACAAACTAGCCGATCTCGCCTCGATACAAGCAAGTAACACGCAAATTATTCATCCCCGCAATTTTTTGGGTTAACCTGAATTCCAAATGCTTCGCAAGGTGTAACGATGGCCTAAAAAAAAACAAGTTGTTGTTATGTAAATAAAATTGTTTGTGTCCTTTCAGATCGACAAGTACGATGGCCTGCCTACCGTTCTGTGCGCCAAGTGCGCTTACCGAACAGACTCTTTCTACGACTTCAAACTTCAGGTTCAAGCAACGGAGAGAAAGCTGCGCAAAATGTTTCAAAGCGCAAACGCTGAAAATGATTGCCTCAAGGTAACTACGATTTTTCAGAATTCTTTGCGCTCATTCTCTTTATCGTTTGATCTTAGAGTATTATGATGTACGAGCATGTTTATGTGGAGTTTTTAAGAAAACTGTCGGTCTTTTTTTGTCATGGAAGAGCGGAGGCCTTTTTCTGGGTTTTTTCAAATATTTTTCACAGTTTCTTTGTTGCAGAGCGAGGCAAACAGTAGCGATTGCGAAGGCAACGATCATCCGAATACTAATGCATTAACGGAGGCTAAGGCAAACTCTCAGAGGGGCACAGAGCCGCTGTTTGTAAATACAGCGACGCAGCTGGATAAGAAATTCAAGGTGGACGTAAAGCCCAGTTTGGAAGTAAAGGAATGCGAGGAGGAAGTGTGCGCAGTCGATGCCACCGAGCAATACGAGGAAACGATAAATTTCGTGGATGACCCGCTATCGGAAAACGTAGGATTGTCAGCCCTTCAAAATTTAGATCACATATTAATATCCGACATTAACAATATTATTGAGGAAAGACAGAACGAATTGCAGGGTACGAAGCAAGAAGTTCCAGAGGGGATTCAAGAGATATTCCAAACCGAAAACTTGGGTTACACGTTCCTGTACATACCCGATGAGGAGGTCGCTGATATCGAGCCGCAGAATACACAAGAAGCCAATCGCATGGAAGAAGAGGAAGAGGAAGAGGAGAGAGTATTCGGAAGTGCGTCAAACGAAGACGCCGACGTCGAGGAAATCGTCGAAGAGAAGGATTCTCGGAGCGAGCTGGTATCGTGGAGTCCCGAAGATTCTCGTAACGACGAGGAGTCGGTTATGGAGACGGGTAAGTGGCCTCCAAAAATATCATACGCTATTATCGAGAACGACGAACTTCACGAAGCTCCGAAAGCAAAGAGTAACACCGTCAAATCAAACCCGAGCAAGACACCAAAAAGCACCGAAGATTCCGACTCCGATTACTTCGTCGATCCTCAGGATAATCTTCTGGGCAGTCTCAACGACACGATTATGCGGATCAAAGAGATCAAAGTTGAGGGCGACGAGATCAATTATCAGTGCACACTGTGCATGCAAAATTACGACAAACTTGCGGGGGTTTTGATACACACCGTGGACAATCACGTGCCGATTACCGGGCCCTTTTTCTGCGTCGTTTGCGAGAAAGATTGCGAGAGTCATCGCGATCTTCGGTCTCACGTGAAGACTCACAGCGGCAGATTTCCCTACACTTGCTTCATCTGCAACAAAGCGTATTCGATGAAGAGATACCTTAAGAGACACATGGCTTGTCATACGGATTTCCCGAGGCATCGCTGTCCCAAATGCGGCATGCGTTTCACCGTCAAAACCGAATTGGAGACGCACGTCCGGACTCACGTTCACGGAGGCGCTCCCTTCGCGTGCAGCCAATGCCCGAGGGTCTTTAATCACAAGGGCAATTTCAAGCGACACCTGATCAGTCATCTCGACCCTCACGGTCTTCGCTTGCCGAAATATCCTTGCGAGGTGTGCGGCAAACGTTTTTTGAACAATCGCATGCTGGAGACTCACAGGCGAGTGCACACGGGCGAGAAACCCTTTCAGTGCGACGTGTGCAGCAGGTCTTTCTCCCAGCACGGCAATTTATTGAATCACTCGAGAATTCACTCGAATCCACGGCGGTACACGTGCGAAGTTTGCGGCAAGCGTTTCAATCAGAGGGCGACTCTTCGGGATCATAGCCTCCTGCACACCGGGGAAAAACCGTACGTGTGTAACGTGTGCGGTGTCGCGTTCACTTTCAGCGCAGCACTTCGACGACACATGTGGAGCCACGCAGCCGACAAACCCTTCGCCTGCGAAATATGCAACGCACGTTTCGTCGGCAAATACGACATGAAAAGACACATGAAGATTCACACCGATCGTCCCAAGACCAAACGAAGACGCAATCACTCGAGGAATGACGAAACCCGCCAGGATATTCCTAGGGACGAGACTCCGGCCGAAACACAAATATCTAACGATACTACAACTATTTTCATCGACCATCAGGTTCTACTTGCGCAAAGTTCGGCGGATATTGGACCCCAAGAAGAAGAAGTGGAAAAGGAAAACGTCGATGCTCTGTTCAATCTCATACAGTACGGCTAACCATGTGTTTATCGCCAATGGTTTGACCCAGTTAGATGTACATATCAGCCTTATCGATTGTATTATAGATTTCTTATAGAGCGGGAGACGATTTTGCTTCCACGATTGTTCTACATTTCTCAGTGCATAAATATGTATGAAAACTTTTTTTTTTTTTTACATATTTATCTATAAAAAGCTTTGGAAAACGCTTGCGTTATTCGCGCTATCAAGCGCTTTTTTTTCGTGTCGTTATCCGGGACCAATGCTTTATTAATGGACACGGTGATCACTAAAAATAATGGAAATAATTTTTTTTTTTTTTATAAACGGCGATTCTTTGCCGGGAAAATTCAATGCCGTGGTGTCAGGTAACAAATTATTCAAACCGCGGAATTATTCATTAATATCGCATCGGTCACCAGGAGAAGACTGTATACTAATCCTACTTATCCTACTAATCCTGAATAATAGCGAAATATTTATATGGTTGTAAGAAAATGGTATTGGAAGCATTGAAAAAATTTCTTCTGAACTTCACAAAATACACATCAGTTTTTATAAAATAGAAATTGTACAGTTATGAGCCGAGCTCATTTCTTCCTCATTATATTCAATTTTTTTTACAAAGTTTCTTTGTGAGGAAGGTAAAATCGATTTGTATTTTTCCTCACGGAGGACGCTTTGTAAAGAGCGTAAAAAATGAGAAAGCAATGCACAAGCTTCAGCTTTTACAAGCTTTTTTTCACCATATCGAATTCTGTTCTTTACCATCGTTCTCAAAGTTTCGCTCTGTGGATTATCGAAAAATGAAAGTCCATTGATTTTCGTGTGGTTCAATCAAGGTGCGTAGAAGGATCCTCTTCAAAAAGGATGTCAGTGGAGGGAAATCGATTGGGAGATCGCGGTGACTCTCGTTCCGGCAAAGGCACAAGTAAAAGGAGAAATACGCTGGGAAAAAGTGCGACTACTTCCTTCGATTAAAAATTAGCTGAACCGGATTTCTAACTGACACTATTTGCCCAAGATTAAGGCCGCCCGCAAGGCGAACGACGAAGAATAAAAAGATTCGAAGAGCTGTAAAAAAGTTTGTTGCGTGCCGGATGAATTTCTGAAAATTGTGTAATATCTTACAAATTTTTGAAGAAAATAAAATTGTCTTATTTTTATAAATTAATATAGATACACTTGATATTACAATCTACTTTTTGTTGCAAAAATTATAATAACGTTTTTTCTGTTCTCACAAGCTTTTCCATCCGCAAATTCCGACTGGTTTAGGACCACCAACGCGGGGCTCAGGTATCCTCATTTTTAACATTTATCTGAGAAAATGCAATTCGAAAAATTTCGAGTTGTCTATGGAGCGTAGATATTCAGTGATTGACAACAACTCGATTGGGTGAATGCGAAAAACACTCGATTCCTGACTAAAATTGCTGATTCAAGTCCTGCCGTTGATTTTTTAAATAAAAAAAAATCTGTGCCGAGTAACAGATATTTATCATTTTTTTGAAGTAGTGATCTTTTGATCAAGAACGAGAAAATTCGGATAGGAATTTTTTTTAATGTTTGAAAAATCTCAAGGAAATCAAGCACAAAAAATACAAAACCACATTGTTTTTTTACATTCCATTTCTTGGGTCGTATGATAAGCGTGAGTGGTTATCAACCGGAATGTCAAACAAGCCACTGTTTCAACAATTGTACCTTGAATGGCCAAAATTATTACCCGGCACACCTGCTACAACATACGCGTGAGTTTCCAAACTTTTTTTTATCCGCTCGTTATTCCTTGTTAATTATCTACTAATTCTATAGAAATTCCTTTCCATAGCAAACGAGAGATGCCAAAATTCGCTCTACATAACAACGGACGAATCAGTGTACACGGAAAACCAAAAAAGAAGATTCTTGACTTCCGGAGCTTCACGCGCTGTTGAAGCTATTGCTTCTGATATGTCTGCTTCCGATGCTGACGAAGCTTCCAAATTGGCTTCGAGAAACAAATATGTCAATGTAGGAATACTTGAAGCAGCTCTGGTCCCAGATCCCACAAAGGTTTGCATGTCCGAGATAAACATGTTAAAGCAGCAAAGTACAATTATTGTGGATATTACTAAAAATAATTTTCCTTTCCAGATCGAAATTATACCTGGAAGTGGAATTTACATAAAAATAAACGAGCTGGAACGCTGGACACGAATGTATGGCCAGAAATCTAATAAACTTGCGTGTCGATTAATGAGGCTTATCATCGGCGAGGAAAACTTGGCGGGCATGTCCGTAACAGGTCGGGGACCTCTTCAGCGAATTCCGAGAAGAGCGTACGACGTCGTTGAAAGTGAGTGATTTTAAATAGATTTTACGGTTTTTAAAATACCGTCTCATTAGGCACTTAATTTTCATATCGTATACTTGACGTATCGACATTATTTCAGCTTACGTTTCGTCGCACGCGACGCCGAAAATGAACAGCGAGAAGTTCCAGAAGACAATGAAGTTTTTGTGCCGCACCGTGAGAAAGTCGAGGGAACTAAAATAGAATTTGCTTTTATGAAAAAAAAAAAGACAAACTGTTATATTGTTAAATGATTGATGTTTAAAATTATTATTAAAGAAAAATTATTTATTTACGTACTTCGTGATTTTGATTACTTCTCGTCCTTTATTATCATTATTATTATCATTCATGGTATTATAGTGCGCAACAAATGCCCTCGTCACGTCCGCTGAATTTAATAAACAAACACTTTGTCAGGAGGTCCAGATTTCTCGTGCGGTTATCATCATTTTTTTATTCCCGCGATGGGCTTCCGGTAAAAAAAATCAGTATCATACGCGACTATTCTGCGGGTAAGGGGGAAAGCTTAGTTAATAGGCTTAGAGTTTATTGTTGGACGGTATCAGTTTGATATTTGCACAATATATTAACAATTATTATTTTGTCAACTCGATAAAAAAATACACAAAATACTGATATAATATATAGTAATATTAGGACACACTGGAGCCCTGCCCAGATCGAAGTCAATTGCAACAAAATATATATATATATATATATATACTATATATGTATATACTACTGTATGTACTATATATTTATTTATTTATATGTCTTTATGTATAATAATTTGTGCAATAAGGCCCATCAGCGTCCCGCTCCACGTTCCCATTAGTTTGCGAAACTCTTTTACGTAATATCGTCCGTTCTGGGTCCCAGATGTCTGACTTGAGAAACAGAGACAAATTAGTCGTGTCTTATGTATGTTACGAGTGATAAATGGACTGAATTGAGCTATCGGATGTAGCGAAGCTTCAGGAAGATACGCAGTTATCGTAGCATCGTTATTCAATGGTTTGCACGGTTTTAATTTCTTTCCCACGTTTTATTGGTGAAAAATCTGATTCGCAATCACAGTCAAGATGGAATAAGAGAACGGTACGCTGAAGTACCCTGTATATTCTAGACGAAGAAGAAAAAACAAAAAAAAAGAAGAAGAAAATGTACAATGTCGACAAGACCGACCGAACATTCTGAGCGGTGATACTTAGTGAGATAAGTTTCTTTATAATATAATATAATCAATCGGTCGTTTTTTTTTTTTGTATTAAAATCTATATTAATCAATAAGACTTAACGGAGCTTAGAGAAAATACGCACGCCGTCTCGTTTTGAGCTTGCGCGAGTCCATTCACCATAAAAATCAACGTGCTTTTACATCACACTTTTACGTTTGGCCGCTGTTCGTTTAAAAAAAAATTAAATCGCGGATTTTGTCTTTTCGGCTCGTGTTCCATTGGAGAATGATCGTTTTAGCGATGTACGCGTGTAGACACGTACACGTCTCGCACACACACACATGCGCAATATAGTACATCAAAGATTTATGGTAAGAATATATATTGCGCTATCACTATGCTTCGAGCAGCCTCGAGAGACGAAAACAAAATAGAGAATGGAATGTGTTGCGTTTTTATGGTACACGGATAACATGAAGAGAGAAAAAAACATTAATAATTCGTATTCGTTATATTTACAAGACTTACAAATCACACCTAAGAAAAATGACACAATCATGTCGTGCCTATTGTAATTTGAGCTCGAACGTGGTTCTCATTAGTCTCGCATTCATTCAATTTCGCAATACTATTATAATTCGTTAACGCCGACAAACGATTTAACTAGCCGAGGCGTTACGCGCACACCGTCGTCCTGCATTGTCTCTTGTCATTTAGTCACTCTCGCTTAGTCACTTTATCCGAAATCAAAGTACAATAGGTGGCGAATGCGTCTCTACGTACTGGAAGTTGGTTCGAACGATCTAGCATTCAGATTTATCTTCTTCCACGAGCTGCTGAGTGTCCTTGCCTGAATCCACAGGCGTCGGATCCAACTCTCGTCTCTTTAGGTGAAGCTGCGGCGGTTCTTTGTGCTGAACACTCGATGGCTTCATTTCCGCTGGAACTTCGTAAATCGAACTTCCACTCGTGCCGTTCGTTGCACCCGTCTCCAGGTTTACCGCGTCGTACATCGGATTACTGAAGTCTCGATTCTTGTCGCTCACGTCGCCGAGATTGTATTCTACGTCCAAAGGTTCCTGCAATCATTACAATTTTTTTTTCCTCATAAATTTCCGTACTCTCGTTGTTTTTTTTTCTTTTTTTCCTTTCAGAAATTCACATTACCAGGAATATTACTGATTCAGACATTTTCTAATTTCGTATAGAATTTTGTAGAAAAATATTGTTATTTTACATCTGTATATAATCGAATAAACTGGTAAATCTATTCACGAATCTTGCGTACCATTCGTTCATGAGCCGGTCCACCAAATTCGACGTTGCTGCCTTGCCTGAAGGAAACACTTTGAGCACCGGTCAATCCACCCAGACCTCCAGGTTTTCCGCTGCAAAAATAACGGCGTCGGTGAGTATAAACTGTGAGATTTCTATCGTGAACGTGAATCGAAGATGAAATACTTACAAAGGCCGTTTCTTCAGCACCAAAAAGATCGCGGCCGCAGCAAAAAGTACTAGAAGAGATACAACGATTGGAATAACGATCGCGGCTGTGTTGCTTCCGTTGCGAGCGGAAACGAGGCTGACCTCGCAATGTTTGTTGCCAAAGTTCTCAGGGCAAGCGCACGCGAGTTCACCGTAGACATTGATTAGGCATTGACCGCCGTTTTCGCAGGGACATATTCGCGGAGCAGGTCGCGCTCTCTCGTCGGGAGCATCGCAGACTCTCTCGCTCGATTGCGGAGTGTGAGAACCTACACTGTCCGGACACAAACATCGATATCCCTGAGGAATAGCCACGCAAAGATGCGTGCAACGATCGCTGTGACACGGATCCCGAAGAGTCGTGTTGTACCTCAAAGGATGATAAACTTTCACGTCTCCGCGCGAGAGAATGTCCTTGTTTATCACTTGTGGCACTCCACGACCAAATTTGTCTTGTTTTATGAGTTCCCCGGTGAATTGCGTGATCCAATACATGTTGTTCTCGAAAATGTCCAAAGATTCCGGATGGTGAAGAGCGGGTCCTCGAACGATGAACTTCCGGTTTTTACCTTCCGGAGATATCGACTCTATCGTGTTGAGCTTGCTGTCCGTCCAGTAGATCGTGTGGTCCATCGAATAATCTATCGCTATGGACGATGGTTTTCCCAGTGCTTCGGTTACCAGAGGCTTTCGCTTGCTGCCGTCCATCCACGCGATTTCAATCTTCGGCTGGGCTCCGGCGTCCGCCCACACCAAATGGCCCAACTGAGGATCTACCGCTATTGCCGTTGGATTATCGAGACCCAAAGTCACGAGACTGCGTCTGTAACGACCGTCCGATTTTGCCACCATTATACGTCCGTATGGTCGAGTTCCCGTCGGGTCCACTTCTGTCCAGTATAGATTGTCGGAAATCCAGTCCACGGCCAAATTAGTTAGCATAGAATCACCTGTTAATTAAAAAACAGCAAGAGTGTTAGCTTTTCGGGAACGAATAACAAAATTTTTGAGCTAAAACGAACTTATCCCTTAAAATTAAAGTGCATGAAAGCATTTTTATCATAGACATGCAAGATTTTTTTGTTACAGATGTGATTGAAAAACTCACTTTTCATATTGAGATCTTGAGCGTAGCCAACCTTCGCTTCGCCACCGTGAGCATGAATCATGTACGATCGTTTTATCGTATTTTCGTACGAGTCGATCCAGTAGATGTACTCCATTTTGGGATCAAAATCGACAGCTCGTACCCTCTTCTCGTTGGAAATCACTCCCAACTGCTCCTCGTAATTTGGAGAGTAAGCTCGTATTTCCGGTCCGCTCGAGAATAGCACAAGGGCTTTGTCGTCGCTAACCCGGCAAACTCCGCTGTGGCTGTCGACCAGTTGGAAACCTTCCCGACAACCGCAGGAGAAGGAGCCCTTGAGGTTGTTGCAAATTTGCGAACAGTGATGACCTCCCGTCGTGCACTCGTCCACATCTTCACAGTGCTTGTTGTTGTCGCGTGATATTATAAATCCAGGATAACAGGCGCAAATGTAGCCACTGTCGGTGATGTTCTGGCAATAATGCGCGCATCCACCTTTGTTATGATCCGTGCAGTGTTTGTATGGATCTGAAATTAAAGCAGAGATTTTTAAAAACGTGATGTGCGAGGTTCTTTCCATCCTTTCCATAGCTAAATTTGTTCAAAATTGTTAATTATCAAATAGAAAGGGGTATAAAATATTTTTCTGACTCTAAATAAAAAGAACGACTTACGGCAACCAAGTTCATCCGATTCGTCACCACAATCATCGGCGAAATCGCATAGCTTTGTACGCTCGACGCATTTCTTGTTGGCGCATTGGAACTCCATTATGGGATCGCAGAGAGTAATTCTCTTGGCGCACATTGTTAGATTATTCTCGTCGGAACCGTCGCCGCAATTATCCAGACCGTCGCATAATTGGTATCTCGGGATGCAGCGGTGATTCGCGCACTGGAATCGTCGCAGCGTGTCGCACGTGAAATTGGCTGAAATTTTTTAAATTCCAATTAAAACGTTTCTTATCAGAAACATATAATCATAGAGCGTAGAATGATATAAAATGAAAAAAGACATACCACACATAACGGGATTTTCATCAGAACCATCGCTGCAATCATCGCTTCCGTCACAACGATCTGAGAGAGAAACGCAAAGATTGTTGTCACATTGGAAACGTGATTGGGGACAATAACGTCCGTCCGGATATCTCGGTGGGCACCCAATTTCGTCACTGGCGTCTCTACAATCGCGAGCTCCGTC